>SRMA01027190.1:223047-841959 GCA_007224835.1 Danionella cerebrum | reverse complement strand
AAGTGCACTCACCTACTGATCATGAGCTGTTCTACTATTCCTGCAAGTTTAAAGTGGTTTCGAAAAAGTTCAATTTTTGCCAAAAAATTAAAAAACACCAATAGGTTAAGTATGTCGTTTTTGGCCAAAATTTCAAATTTTTCAAAACTCTCAAAACTTGCACCAAAGAGAGGGTGCACACAGACAAATACATAGGGGTCATCATTATGTTGATATCTCGTGTAGAAACTGAGATATGAACTTTCACAGAGTAAACAAATGGTTGACCACCTCCTGACCCTAATTATGAAAAGTCTGTAATTCAGTTTCTAAATGAAATTTAGCCCCAAAAAGTGCACTCACCTACTCATCATGAGCTGTTCTTCCATTCCTGCAAGTTTAAAGTGGTTTCGAAAAAGTGAAATTTTTGCCAAAAAATGAAAAAACACCAATAGGTTAGTATGTCGTTTTTGGCCAAAATGTCAAATTTTTCAAAACTTGCACCAAAGAGAGGGTGCACACAGACAAATACACAGGAGTCATTATTATGTTGATATCTCATGTAAAAACTGAGATATGAACTTTCACAGAGTAAACAAATTGGTTGACCACCTCCTGACCCTAATTATGAAAAGTCCATAATTCCAGTTTCTAAAAAATTAAGCTCCAAAAAGTGCACTCACCTACTGATCATGAGCTGTTCTTCCATTCCTGCAAGTTTAAAGTGATTTGGAAAAAGTGAAATTTTTGCCAAAAAATGAAAAAACACCAATAGGTTAGTATGTCGTTTTTGGCCAAAATGTCAAATTTTTCAAAACTCTCAAAACTTGCACCAAAGAGAGGGTGCACACAGACAAATACACAGGAGTCATTTTTATGTTGATATCTCATGTAGAAACTGAGATATGAACTTTCACAGAGTAAACAAATTGGTTGACCACCTCCTGACCCTAATTATGAAAAGTCTATAATTCAGTTTCTAAATGAAATTAAGCCCCAAAAAGTGCACTCACCTTCTGATCATGAGCTGTTCTACTATTCCTGCAAGTTTAAAGTGGTTTCGAAAAAGTGAAATTTTTGCCAAAAAATGAAAAAACACCAATAGGTTAGTATGTCGTTTTTGACCAAAATGTCAAATTTTTCAAAACTCTCAAAACTTGCACCAAAGAGAGGGTGCACACAGACAAATACATAGGAGTCATTATTATGTTGATATCTCATGTAGAAACTGAGATATGAACTTTCACAGAGTAAACAAATTGGTTGACCACCTCCTGACCCTAATTATGAAAAGTCTATAACTCAGTTTCAAAATAAAAATTAAGCCCCAAAAAGTGCACTCACCTACTGATCATGAGCTGTTCTTTGATTCCTGCAAGTTTAAAGTGATTTGGAAAAAGTGAAATTTTTGCCAAAAAATGAAAAAACACCAATAGGTTAGTATGTCGTTTTTGGCCAAAATGTTAATTTTTTCAAAACTCTCAAAACTTGCACCAAAGAGAGGGTGCACACAGACAAATATACAGGAGTCATCATTATGTTGATATCTCATGTAGAAATTGAGATATGAACTTTCACAGAGTAAACAAATTGGTTGACCACCTCCTGACCCTAATTATAAAAAGTCCATATTCCAGTTTATGAACCAAAATAAGTCACAAAAATTGCACTCACCTACTGGTTTTGAGCTGTTCTTCCATTCCTGCAAGTTTAAAGTGGTTTCGAAAAAGTGAAATTTTTGCCAAAAAATGAAAAAACACCAATAGGTTAGTATGTCGTTTTTGACCAAAATGTCAATTTTTTCAAAACTCTCAAAACTTGCACCAAAGAGAGAGTGCACACAATCAAATGCATAGTAGTCATTATTATTTTGCTATCTCATGTAGAAATTGAGATATGTACTTTCAGTAAATGATTTGGTTAACCACCTCCTGACCAAGAAGTCCATATTCAGTTTCTCAAAATATATACAATTTTTTTGATCAAAATTATACCTTTGATAAGTAATTTAGCAATTACAGAATTATAAACATGTAAATCTGCATATACGTTTCCTGGGTTTAATTATGCTGGTTGTGGGAGGGGAAGGGTACGTTCATACATCACAACATACTTGCTAAAAGCTTAATATAATTACAAATAATTTCAGAGCTGACTTTTTTTAAATTAAAGCAAGGTAAAAAGCACTTTCAAATTTTAAACTAACTGAATGAAGTCAAGCTACTTGTCGCATGAGGGTTAATTTCTAAAATGCTTAATAGGTCTTTAAACATACTTAATAAGGTACTGAAGAGTTACAGCAGGTGCAAGAGGGAGATCACAAAGTGTTTAGATGAAAAGTAAGAGCTTATTCTGTAAAGCTCTTTAAATAAACATGACCTTCCTTAATGAGCCCAATGGTACACTACAGTTCATCTGGACATTAGATTTACTGACTCAAACTCCAAACTTCTGCTTTAAAGTGGACTTTTATGATTTATCGTTTGGTTTTGGAAAACAAAATGCTATGCCTATCATGTTACATGTTTTTAGGAAATAAAAGAGCTCACTGCTCTACTCTTGCTGTAAAAAAAAAGGTCCTGAATCCTCTGGTTTCAAGTAATGGATACTAAATTCTAGGAGTCGGAGTGACGATTGGCAGATTTGGAAGAAGACATTTTTTGCCATCATCTCATGGAATATCTCTGACAACCATGCAAATTCTGAATTTATTGGCTCTCATAATTAAAAATCACTAAAACATGTTTTATACATTTCAACAAGCATAAGTTCAGAAATATGAATTTGTTTCATTGTGGCAAAAACAGGTATAAATATGAAGAAAGAAACATCGGCGAGAAACGGATGCTGCACTTTTGTTGTCTATACTCAATTTGACAAAGATTTTGAAAAAAAAAAAAAAACTTCAAATTTTAGCATTAAAATGTCATCTACAAAGGTCTACTTTTTTAAAAATTTAAGTGAACCAAAAAAAAAAAAAAAAAATCACATAAAATTGGAAGTAAACATTCGGGTTACAGTGGAGTACACAGTATGTTGAGTCCATGCTTTAGAGAAAGATTTGATACAATTTGGGTGATTTCGCAGGTAAATCAACCAAACATTTACATTTTATGATTAACCACCCCCTTGTTGCAATGATATTTCATCATGTTTTGGGGAATGTTCAATCTTCTGTGTTCAACAAGCTCAGATTGGTTTTGGTTCAGTTAAAAGTTGATCAACTTCCGTTGAATTATCCCTTTATGATAAAATACTCTTAGTTTATAAAATTACAGATTTGATCTATTGCACCATACTAAAGTCCATGAAAAAGAAGGTAATAGAAATCAACTTAGTGGTGGAGTTTGTTGTAAATGTCAACAATCAGACAGTCCATATCCAAAGAGCTCGACATTCACGAACGAAAATGCTCCATTCCTCCATCCCTAGTCCACCATTCACCTCCAAATGTTCAACGTGTTCTTCAGTCATAGTGCATGATGGATTCAACGTAGTTACCAGGGAAGAGTCCGGTGACACCATTGCAGACACCCTCGAACCAGCCATCGTCGTTCTTCTTGATAATGTAAATTATGGAGCCCTCCATGAAGCTGAGTTCATCATCTTTGTCCTTGGTGTAGTCGTAGATGGCCACCACTGAGCAGAGCAAATAGGAAGAGACAAGATTTCTCTTAATGAAACTAGATGCTACCTTGGACTAGAGATGGTTGCCGATATTTATTTGATGCCATTAAAATGTAATATGAGTCCGCGAGTTGTAGATAAAGGCACAGAATAAAATAGAATATCAAAATGCATTTGATATTAAAACTTAAAATAAATTTAAAAAAAAAAGCAACCAAATAGTTGCGAATACATAACTTCTGGATGTTGTCGTACACCAGGCTATGTTGTGAATTGTGACGTTATTAGTTTATATATTTCTTATAAAACTAGCATTTTTGTGATTTCAGACTTGGGCAAGATCACCTTTCTCCATGTAGGATTTAGGTGCCCATTGAGGGTCTCCATCTGCATAGGGGTCGCTGTAGTGCACTACAGCAGGCTCTTCATCTTCATAGTCAACAGGTGGTGGAGGAGGAGGAGGCGGAGCCTCATCAAAAATGGGAACATCTTCAAGTGGAGGTGGTGGAGGAGGAGCAGGCGAATCTGCAACTGCAACACACACATCTTCAGAACAAACCTTACACACAAACAGACTGAAAGAGAAGGCCATGCACCATGCAGGCTGGGAAGTTAACATGCAAATCATGAACGGCATGGTCTAATGAAGCTGATGAGGTAAAGAGAATATGATTATGGTTACTTACCAGATTAAAGAGGTAAATCAACATATATTAGACACATTGATGGCATGTACAAAACATTAGCAAAATATGAGGAATGTATGGAATAGGTAAGACAGGAAATGCAGTAAAAGAATGTTTGTACACTTTGCATTTCGCAAACTGGCAAATTTTGTACATTTTTAAAATCTGATTCTGGAAAAGGTCAAATGTTTGGGTTGGGGAAACACTGATTGATGAATGAAATTCAAATTTGCGAATATTTTTTATGGTTACAGCTAATTATCCATCAGTGCAAAACAGAAATGGTTAAATTATTCTGCATTTCCACAATCCCAATTCAGAGCCTGGAGAAGTAGAAGAGACACACGGAACAATTTGTGAACATGTCCTTGCTTCATATCCAACCAAACCCTAAATGAAGTAAAAAAACAAACAAAACAAAAAACAACGTAAAACAACATTGAGATCTTGCACGAAACATGAGTTGTAAGCCTCTTTCAGGTTATATAAAGCTTATGTAAAAGAGCGACACACTTCGTGCTATCAGGAACCCCTGGCTTTAGGCGTTCCGTCGACTGTTCTGTCGCTGTGATGTGATGCTTAATTGTTTTGGATTAAACAATGGTGACATGCACGGCCTCGCTGAACTGCAGGGCTAGACGGAACAAACCATGGCTGCTAGTGGACGGACACATGGATGAGGATGGGATGAGGGGAGTATGAGCTAAACCGCTAACGCATGCTCATGCTAGTTTGTAAAACGCCAAACTTACTGTTCTCCTGAACCCGGGCCACGAAACCTGTGAGGGGGATCTGAGGGGTGAGCTGTGGCATGGGAGGAGGAGGGGGGGCAATGAACACTGAATACAACACGGAGAGAAAGAGCGGGAAAACAGAGAGGAAGGAGAGAAAACAAGAAGAAAAGCTCAGTCAAAGATGAAAACGCTGTGGACCTGTAGAAAGAGATTCTCAGATCTCGTGAAAATAATTGGCTTTATTTAACCACTAACTATGAGTTGGGAAAGGTCTTGTGTCTTCAATTATATTTCCTAAAAAATGTTTAAGTATACCAAAAATTTTAAATTTATGATCACAACTGCTCATCCTTTTCTTGATTAAGTTTAGCCAAAAAGATCTCTAAAGCATCCAAACAATGAAGGGATTATAAACGGTCATTCTTGTGTTGATCACCGTTTCTTACTTGCATTCGTTCCACCGTTAATATGAGGCTGCTGCAGGGAGAACTGGGACGAGACGGAGGGTGCCCGGCGGTACGTCCCTGTGGCAGAGATCATGGAGACTGAGGAGGAACTGCTGGAGTTGTGGCGCGAGATCTGCCGAGAGATCGTACCGAACTGCGACATTGGGATGGGACCGAGACCCGGCCCAGAGGCCACGGCTGAACAATAGGAAAAGGACAGGACAGGTTCACTTCAGCTTAAAGGAGAGCAACAGGAACAAACAAGAAAGAAGAAAGCAAATCTATTGAAACATGTCCAGAACAACTCTAAGTCATGGTTCCATCAGTACTGCTATAAAATAACAGACATTCTGCAGAACGAGGCATATTTCGAGTAACAATAAGAGGAGTAAGAAAAAGAACCAGTATGCAAAGAAGACCAAAGGACAAGAAAATGTGGAACAAAAAAAAACAAAGGGGAAGAAAAGGACCACAAAGGAGACTTTTCTAAAAGAAAGAAAAAAGAAGACAAAAATTAACAACATGGAGGAAGAACAAGAAAATGAAGATGCCATCAAAAAAAGACCAAGAAGACGAAAGAAAAATAATCCATCAATAATGAAATGCGAGAAAATTAGGAAGACAACAAAGGAGAACAAAGTGAAGGACAAGAAAAAGAAGGGAGAAGAAAACAAAGAAGATAATGAAGAATAACAAGGCGAAGGAAGGAGAACAAGAAATTGAAGAACAAGAAGCAGAACACTGAGAAGAAGACAAAGAGAACAAAAAATAACAAGAAAGTGATGAAGACAACAAAAAACAATGGGAAGAAAGAAGCACAAGAAGAAAAAGAGAGAGAAGAACAGGAAATGAGGAAGAAAATAAAGAAATCAAGAAAAGGAGAAAGAAGAGTGAGAAGAATAAAGGGTGAAAGCAAAGCAGAAAAAAGGTAAGGCATGTGAAATAAAATGAATAAATATAAAGACAGACAAGAGAAACAAAATATTAATGATAAAAAAGTAATAATTATGAAACCTTTGAATACGTTGTTTGAAAAAAGTTAAAAACATAAAAACAAATTTAATCCAGACATTGAACCATTAAAGCTTATAAATATGTTCAGCATCTAATATACTGGTTGATAAAATGTATGCAAATGATTTATGGATCTGGACATGTTTCACAGATTTCTACAAAACACATGTCCTTAAAGAAATGCAAACAAAAGACAGTTTCATAAGAACCAGAACTGCATGGCAACAGGAGCTGCAAGAGAAGTTTGAAAAGTTAAGAGATGTTGATGTGGGGGGTAGCTGTGCATCGTGCTGCATGTGAGCAGATGGGATTTCCTCTGCAGGGACACTTCCTGTCAACGGTGGCAGATAACAAGGGAAGCCCTTGAGAGACAGAACAGTGAACTGATAGCAATGGACGACCGAAGCAAACATCCACAACGATTCAAACTAAACACAGCTGAAAAACAAACACCTTGTTCTGTTGAATAAGAGTTGGAATGAAAAAAAGATTGCAATCCATAAAGCAAGAAATAAATTGATCTGGTTTGAAAGCTAAGATTTTGCAGCTAGATCACATCTTCACACTGCAGTTAAGCATGGCTCAAATTCTATTATTTTTTTTATACTCGTCATTTAATACAGTCAACAAATTGCAAATGAGCAGTTCTTATGAGCCAGATCAAAGATTGATTCTCTTAGAACCAATCCTGGCTTAAAATCAAGCTGAGAAAAACAAATGTATTTAATTGTATAAACACATAAATTATATTTAGATATAATTTTTGTTAGTATATAAACAAATTAATATGTAATCTATATATGTATTCATTGTTTGTTTTATTCATGCATATATTTATACTTTATAAATGAGAGCCAGTTCTCAGGGGCAACCGGATGACGAACATAAACAATAAGTCTGTATCAAAAATGTTTATTATCTCCCTGCCTCCCGTTGCCTCTCTAATCTTCTTTTTCCAGTCAATTTCTTTAAATAACACACAGGTTTTACAGGTTCCAAGACTAACTGTTGCAGTAAAATACACTGAAAACAGAAAACATTTTTAAATACATGATGAGAGGTGAAATAAACAAGTTCAAAGTGTCTGCTGCAACTGATTCTGGTTTATAATCGTTGGATTATAATTGTTGCTTTTAATTTCAGCCCCATCTCAATCCCCAACAATTCCCCAGATTCTGACAATAACAGTGTGAAGAGTTGCAAAAAATGTGAACTGCAGAAATAAAATTTATAGCATCAGTACCTGCTGTATGTACTCACCCAATAATGGAGAGATCAAAGAAAGATAATGATGCATCTTTGGAAAGAATCAGCAGTGAGGAGGTCTCTAATGCCTAAGAATATTGTAATTGTTCCTATAAGATTTTAAGTCTGATTTAGTAAATTTGGCGCTTCGAAAAATAATTTAAAAAATCTTCTAGCAAATATAACTACTGGAATTTAAAACTAATGAATTTATTGTTTGTTTGTTTTTTTACACTAACTTTTAGAGAAAGGTCTCACTTTGTTTAAGCAATCATTGCCTCCTGGTAATGATTCAAACCCATAGGAGACTAAAGCTGGTATTTAGCAATACTGGATATGACTGGATGACACCAATAATTATTTGTAGAATGTGCCTACAAGGAGCTTACAGAACAGAAATATTTCACACAGGTCAAAAATGTATTTCTAGTTATGGATCTGAATTATAGTTACAATAACAAACTATAATTCAGAGACGTCCTCACTGAAAACTGACACGAATTAATGAAGCACAAAGCTACCACCAGAAACAATCACCATCACCATTCCCAGATTTGATCTGATTTTAACCCCAGAGACAGACGTGCGGAGGGTAGGACAGCAATGCTGGTTTTGTGCAGGTGGCGATGCAATTGGTCGAGAGGCTCACCTATATCAACGACTGGTATTGATGGGCTCAGGGCGGGAAAGGGAGGTGGTGGAGGAGGGGCTGGGGGAGGAGGTCCCCACGAGGGAGAGGCTGCAGGGCAGAACCATCATAAAACAAAAACATCGCAACATTGCATTGCATGTTAAGAACAGTCCCTAAATTAAGCTGGCTGGCTTTTCAGTCTACACGAATCGTCTAGATCGTTTCTGTTGCAAGCAAAAAAAATAAAAAGCCTCCGGAACCTGCCTCCCACTGTGTCTGGGCATTAACCACCAATACTTTAATATTAAGAAAAACTGAATCAATCAGAGTTGCTTGATTTACAATCTCATGGCCATTCATAAGAACATCCTTACTCGAAACGCAGACATATCTGTGATTGCATCATATTGGGATGAGGTCATGTTCCTTTTTAGAGATGCTGTGGTCTCGCTTGCACTTTTAGTTACTTTGCATTGTACTTTAAGCTAAAGAGAATTTTAAAGAAGTATGAATATGCTCACAAGCCTTTTATACGATTACAAACATAGAAAACAATGTCTTTCAAAGACTTTACTTGTACAATAATTGTTTTCAATTCAAATTTAGTGCCACAAACTTCGACACTTAGCATCCCTAAGCGTTCCTGTCTCAGTCAGCTGCTCACAGACAGTAATGTATTTAGTGAATGTGGAGAAAACCTGAACATTGGCATCAAGGAAGTAGCGAAAGATAGGAGAAGGAAGAGACTGCTGAAATCCAACAAACCCTGGCAGGCACTGATTCGACGATGTAAACTTTGCTAAAGCTACCTCATCGCTAATAACTTAAGCACTAGTTTCCATCATTAGTGTGATACATGACCAGCAGGCATCGTGAACAGAGCTTAATAATGTTGTTTATGCAAATAGTTCAACAACTTCCGGAAACCTGAATTATGGCTGTAAGAAGTTCCTTTTGTTAAACCCTTGGTTACTTTTTGTTTCTCACAGTAGATGGACCATCCTTAAGTTTAGCCCACTTCCTTTCTCCATCTACCTGTCCCTGTGCTCTGCAGTAGCCTACTTAATCACATTCAGAGCTGGAAAAACCAGGCCATGAAATCTGCCGAGATCCACCAATCGTGCTCCACTTCACACTCTGGAGAACAGGGGATAACGGCGTGTTATTGCCCACATGAGGGGAGCCTCTTGATGCTGCGCTTCACATTCGGTGCTGCACCTTTGGTAACAGCTGAGCGGTGTATGTGGGACGGAGCTCACCTGGGATTGAGTTGGGAATGGAGGGAGTGGGCACAGCGATGGGGATGCCAATGCTGCTGCCACCGCTATTCTCTCGACTGCCGCTTCCCCCGCTACTGCCACTACAGACAAGAAGAGAGAGACGGGAAAGTGTCAAAGTGTGCTTTTATATGTATCTCATACTTACTGTAGCATTCGTGTAGATATTCCAACAGGAATGAGGCATATACTCGCAAAATAGATATCCTTGCACTAAAATCTCTGCCAGCTCAGACACCTCAGAATCGCCCTCTTGCCTCATATTTTGACATGTCAGCAAGAAAACAAATGGTGGAATGTCTCTAATGGTAAAACGATCTTTGTGCCATATGATTTCTTTGCTCTTCATGTAGACACTTTCATTGTGGTTTTGGAAGCCTGTTTATACTTTCCTTAGTCACATCTTAATGATACTCAGCCCAACCTTAACATCTTGTCCTTGAAACGCTATCCTCCTGTGCTCCATGATACGAAGATAAGAATTTCTCCATATCCCAACAACACCACGCCATAACATAGGAGCCAACTCTGGGGTCCAAGGGACATGAATGACACACAGGAGGATGGTCTTCATGGTACAAATAGAGGGCTCCAGAAACTGTTCGGCATGTTCACATTGAGAACGCTGTTCTCTTTTTTTGTGGTCTTTTTAATGGTAATCATCAATAAAGAAGCTTCTTTTTTATTGTGTGGTGGAAATGAGCCTTCACCTTGCTCATAGAGAGAGACTGCCTTGAGAAAACAAACAGCACCGAAAACAAGAGTAAAAAAAGAAGCTTCTTTATTAGGTACACCAGTACTTCAAGCAGGATAACACACCATGTTATAAAGTCAAGAAAGTCAAGAAACCTTTATTTGTCCCACAATGGGGAAATTGCAAAGCTCGAATCATCTCAGGTTTCGATAAGTTCACTGTACTCAAACGTTCTCATTCGCATCATGGACGTGCACCCGACAAGCAACTATGTGATTCTCTCATGTCAATATGGTCTCTGAGGAATGTTTCCAGTGCCTAGTACTACTAAGGTGTACCTAATAAAGAGGCAGGTGAGTGTATACAAGTATGTAAACTTGTTCATCAGAATCCTTGGTAGATCTTAGTATGAGCAAGTTAAAAAGGGAAAAACTGCAATAGACACAGTGGATGTTGCAAGTGAACTGACTGACCTCAATTGTGTTACAGCATCTTTAGCCTATATTCCTGCTGAACTGTCAGTGATTCGTCTTAAACGAAGAGACTTAACCTTAATGGCTAGAGGCATATCAAAGCCATTTCAGGATCAATTAGATCTCTTTTCTCACAGAACCGCTCTTTAAGGATTACATGCAGTGCATTCTTTTGCAGAGCATGATCTCACACTGAAATCTGACTTTTGATTATTTTCTCATGCTGCCATATAAAATTTATCACATTCAACTATCATCATAAAGAGATTTTGAAACATGCATCGCTCCACATTCTGCAGAAATCCATGTAACATGTCATCATGTGAGCAGTCGAAACGCAACATGCTCTCTTGCTAGTGACCTAGATACACACATGCTGTGAGAATACTGTAGCACACCATCCACAGAGTAGCTGCCAATGCATATGTTCCACAGAAATAAGCTCATGGATCATTCAAGCACTTGACTTAAAACTCCAAGAGCTTTGAAATCTTGCAACCTTTGAGATCAAATTTTATAAATAACAACACAAACATCTTTCTAATGATGGATCCCATCCATCTCAAATAAGCATTAAATAGGATTATCCTTAAAAAATGGTTCTCTTTGCATTAGGGCTTAATAATTAGTGTTTATTTAGGAATCTATTCAGCTGTTCTCCATGTCTGGAGATGTTAGTTTATGGGTTTAGCTATTGGAAGGGGTATTAAATGCATTACACCTAGCAAAACTATGCCCTGTATGTTTTTGCGGCTTTTTGCGCAAATTAGGAAGGATTTGTCAACATACGTTTTAATGAAATGGCTGTAAATCATTATTTTACAAAGGTTTTTCCTGTTTTTCATATTTATAACCGTTTAATTGGTGTTCGGGTCATCCCTCTATGCATTTTGTTTTCTCATTTTACCAGCCCTTTGGGGCAGCTAGCCAGCCATAAAGCTGCTTTATATATAAACCTCACCTTAGCATGGGTCAATGAATACAATCTGACCATGGCCATAGCAGGCGCATAAATACCTTGCAGCATTTGAAAAAGTCCCTTGTGAGGAAACTTCCTGTTATGGCCATTATTTTGTTTTCCACTTGTTCCAACCATTTTTTTCTAGCACAGCAAATTGACGTACCGTGTTACAAGTGAAAGCAGAAGTAAGGTAGTGCATTTTAAACCTGAGGGGGTCTAAATAAGCTCAGAAATTTAAAAAACTACTTATTATCTTGTTGCATGATGATCCTATGCCAAACATTGGAGTACTCCTTTAAGGAAATAAATTCTGCTTGAGAAAGATTCATCAATAACACAAATATAGCTAATTAAAAAAAGAATAAACAAACAGTTTCGTCACCTGTGAGCTCTGGGTCTCTGGTTGAGAGATGCGGTTCGTCCAGGACTGTGCTGGCTTCCCAAACGTGCCGGACTCGTCATGTAATCATTGGGAACAGTCGGTGGTTTTACCGGCTCCAGTGTTTTGTAAGGAGTGTTGCGCCTGTGAATCGATTAAAAGCAAAATGTTAAAATAGTTAAAGAGGAAATGTCAATGATAGCTTTAACTATTAACTTCTGCTTAATAGTCTCAACCTCCAACTCAACTGCAACCCCCATCAACCACGAAAAATTACTATAATAGAGTTTAAGTCGGGATTTCTATGCATCAAATGTATCCTTTTGAACCAAAACGAATAGATTTACTAAGAGAAAAAAAGTACAAAAAAACAGAAAAAAATGCACAATGAAGAAACACGACTAGAACTTACCCCAGAGTTCCTCGTCCAGGCATCGGTGGGCTCGGAGGCTTCTGAGTCGGGGGGTTGGTGCGGGATAGAGTTCCTCCTCTCATGGACTGATTGTTGCCGTGTTGCTGATTAGACGAAAACAACAGTTGAGAGAAGAAAAAAAAAAGACAACAATGTATTCAGGAAAAAATAAAAAAAAAATCAATGAAATGTTTGATACTTCGATTTGGAGACACACGGTTCCCATAAAACAAACAAAATCAACTTAAGTGTGTGTGTGCATGTGTGTGTGTGTGCACTTATTTATACAAGTGTGTTGGGTGCTAATGTTTCAGTAACGAGGCATTACACATCAGGATGCAATGAATGGATCTAAAACTACGGTACATGATGATGGCAAGGCCTGTCACAATCAAAAATGAGGATTACTCAAACGCACATTATGTATCGATATCAAACAGTATACATTTAAATGTGTAATTAAGGTGTACTTTGGGTGTTAAGGTTAACCCTCACCCTAATGTTGAGTAATACACTAAATAAAATCAGTTTACTCTCAGAAAGATTGAATATGTACACAAGCATGAGTGTTAGATTATAATCGAGGATCGTGACAGGCCTGGTTTAGGGGAAATGATGACTATCAGAGGGAAGACGGTAGATCAATGATGGGATATGGGACACGAACACTTACCTTGGCTTTAAGCCACTAGCATGGGCAAGAAAAAGAAAGAGTGTTTTATAATAACAGTCAAAGAAAAGCATCTCACAATATATGTATGTTTGACTTAACATAAATTTTGTACAGCAGCTTGCTGAGAAAATGTGCAAGAATATTTATGAATCTCATTTACCTTGACTCCATGTCCAACGTCATCGAGTACTGTGAAGTCAATGGGCTTCCGGATGTACCTCACCGGCCGCTCCAAGTTGGGCGGGGCAATGATCTTGTGAGTCCGTGATGTGTTCTTGTTTGTCGTCAAGATTCCAATCTCTCTGCGAGCGACTTTCTCCTTGTGAATGTCCACCGTCTAAAGAAGAAATGTAGGATATGCATCACAAACAATTATGACTGATAGTATTAGATGGATTTTCTATCAAAAAAAATATTCCTAGGTAAGTGTGCTGAAGGTAAGGACGGACTATAAGAGAATTGAGTGCGTATGGGGGCCACTAAATGAATCAGGAGCTCTTGCTCCACGTCACCAGTTTCTGACATGGAGAACAGACACATTTAAAAGGCTGTGATCTGTATTAAACCTAGCCTTGATAGATTTTACATTCATTTAACAAAATGGCCTCATCAGCTGGTTGACATGGAGGTGACTCATGGTTGTTTCTGCATTTGCACAGATGTAGACATGCATCACATGTATTCCTCAGCAGGTAGCATCCTTATTTGTTGATTTCTGCCTAAAGTCCCACCCCTTGCCTTCAAAAGGTTTACACATGTGAAGGGTTAAGGCTAAAATGGAAGTTTTGGAAATGGAACAAAGATCATCATGTCCTGTGTGCAAGGCCATCTTGAGACTGGTATTAATCTCTTGGGATACATAGATTGACGCAGGCACAGAAACCACACAACTAGCAACTAGTCTTTGAGTTCTACGCTCAGCTGTGCAGCTGGCGTTGAGGAAGTTGAGGGCGGCACAAACTCACTTCATCTCCTTCCTGCGAGCTGAAAAATAGACGTGTTGAAATGTGCTCTTGATTTCAGCACATTTCTAACTGGTCCAAATCCATTAAAGAGCCTCAAGTGATGCCGGCAGTGCACTTTTGACTGGAAAAGTGTTACCCCAATTATTGACGGCCAAATCTTGCTGCCAAAACAGCTCTATTCCATTCACATTTAGCGCCTCGGACTTGACTGGCTTTCACTTGCTGCAACTCAGCATGGGGATATAGCTAATTAGACATCACAGTAGGTCATCTGAGTTTGGCAGGAGTGTACGTGCCAGACTTCTGACACTTCCCATGAGATCTGGTCTAAATTACTCTAGCCAGTGACTAAACACTAGCTGTGTTTACATGGATGCGTCTGATTTGATAAATTGATTACGACAACATAATTTTACATATTGAGCACATACAAACATAGCAGACAGAATAATTCGGAACAATTCAACCCTAATATCGCTAATATAATCAGTTCTTGTCAATAAGTAACATGAACAAGGCAGGTTTCTTTATTTTAAATAGTCAGTGGATAAATCTGTTTCCAGATCAAAGTAAATAACGTCTCTATGGCCCTCCACTCAGTTACAAAAAAACTTTAGCATCCCAACTTCACTCCCATCCATCTTCTCACAATCTGTATGAAAGGTTCAAATCTGGTTTTCATACTCATTACAGCAGAGACAGAACCAATGTCTTTCTACAATAGGGGTCTTTGAAACTGCTCTATCATGGTTTATCTCCTACCTCCCTGACCGTCATCACTATGTTCACATAAACATTTTTTTTCAGTGAAAGAACAAACACTCCTCAACACATTTTAAACATAGCTTTTTGTAATTCAATTACATAACTGTGTTATAAATAAATAGAGACAAAACTAAGAGACGGTTTCACTTCAGCATTTAACAAGAAAAACAGCCTAGTTTCAGCAGTTTAAGAAAGACCTGCCATGGCTTCCAGAAAAGCCAGCTAAGCACAAACAGAGAGACGTGCTGTGCATATCTTTAGGCAAGAGCTCCGTAACAGAGGCCTGCAGAACACACCCTGACAACACACTTATGAAAACATAGCTGCGGTTATGTTGGTATAACCACAACGCCTGAGGTTTAAAATAGCACATTTTTCATGTTTTCCCCATTTTAAGTGTATGAGCCCCACATTTCACTGATCAAGCAGCCAATAATGCTCAGGCGGAACAATGAAACAAAACCGTTGGTGATTAACAGCAAGGAGGCAGCTTGGTTAGCTCCCACTGCAGCTCGAACATAACAAGCCCAGCTGACAAAGAGGGACAAATGCTCCCTCACAGATTTACAACCGTGCTCTGCAGCATCTGGCTTTAGCTTCCAACACAACTCATCTCTGCAAAGAGCACAATGACCCTGCATTCCAAGAACAGCTTCTTCAAGACTTTAAGTATTTACCAAACTGTTTGATTGCACAAATAAAAGTTCAATGGCTAAAATGCAAAAACAGGGCTAAAAATTTGTAAAAGTTAAAGTTTCTAATGTACATGATCACAAGAAAAAAAATCCAAAGGAAAGTTCTTTGTTGTGCAAGATTGTAGCTTCCCAACAATGAGCAAGAAGCCAGCGAAACTTGAAACAGCCACAGGCTTCCCAAACAAAACCATCTTTCTTGTCATTCTTGGTAATGAAACACAAGATCATCACTAAAGCTTAATTTACAGCAAGAGCAGGGAGGGATACTGAGACCCAACATCCAGGTGAATACATTCACACGGTTTACTATGGAATCATTCAGATGTTCTTTGGCAAACTTGTGAGACAGTGGCGGTGCATGTGCTTTCCTGAGCAGGTGATTGTTTTGGACTTGTGGGCCATCATTTACTTGTGTAGGTGTCATAATGCTCCTGTCTTGTTCATGATGTTGGATTCAGATTGAATGGTTACTGAGCCACTCAGCTCTCCATTTTAAAGTTTGCCGTTAAACAAAAATAAATTCCAATTTCAATATAATTACCACTTAAAAATGTCCAAGGGATCGGTTAAAAAGTTAATGACTAGTTAATGCTATCTAAAGGTAATTTTACAACAACCCACAAATATCCAGTTGTAGGAGCTACAGACCACGGTTTGTATGGCTCAAACCACCTTCAGTAATTGTGTTTCTAATTATATTTTGGAACAATAATAACACTCTGAAAGGTTCTAGATCCCATTGTGCGCATCACTGACCATAGAGTTGAGTAGACTTTTAAAAAATGGGATTGTTTCATTACATTCCACATTAGGGCTGCTCAACATGGACCAAATAATGATATTATGATTTTTTTTTAACGTTTTTGCTTTTTCAAACAAGCTAGATGCATTCTATCGATAACAAATTGAGACTAATGTAAATGTACAAAAAAAAACATGTCCAAGGGCATGTCCACCATTTCTGTTTTTCAGCATGAACAGTGACATGTCACCACATTTCCCCCAGTTCTAAACACACTCTCCAAAGGTGAGCTGGTCGTAGAAATTCAAAGGATACAGATCTCTGGAGTGGAATGATTGGTTCCACAGTTGTGAAAAACCTTCCCAACCAATCTTTATCAAAGTCAAGCACCATGAATTGTGTTTTGTAATTGAAGTCAATTTGACCCCAAGAGTCCCTTGAGCATAATCTAATGTAAACTACTGCTTTGTGAGATCCCTTTGGTTCCAAACTCCCCTCTGCAGTCTCTCTGAGAACTAGTCTCTTCGCATTCTGCCAAGTCTTCAGCTGGCCAGACAAAGTGCTGACTGTTCACACTCTCTTAGCAGCCACTTCATGCATTGCTCTAGGTAGCAGCACTTCAGCCTCCCACACTCTTGGTCAGGCTCCAGCCGGACAGATCCATGATAATACCACTCGGTGTGGAGCTGTGATGGAAACTGAGAGTTCGAGACCTGCTCGCTTGGGCCATTAGCGCACTGCACTGATGTTCTAATCTCATTTCGAAACACGCTGTCTGCCTAATAGAAACCTAGAGAGGGAACAGTGAGAAATGCTGTAAGGATGGGAAGATCCTCTGCTTGAGAAGGTCTGGGTGTGCCGCAGTTGAGAGATTAGACAGATTTTGTTAGCATTAGTCACATTCTTGCAGAACAAGAATGCCATGACTAATCTAAAATCAAGACTAGAGATACAGAAACAATACCTCTCCGACTCAAAATCAGAGGAAAAAGATCTTGCATTCTGAATTTAACTTAAGAGCATAGACACAGCTCATAGATGTGGAAGCTACTCAATACATTGGATGAGCGTGTTAGGATTCTGACAGAGAGAGTGTGTCATACAAATGTCTTGGTCAGAAATTGGTTTGACATCATGGATAACACCTATAGCTTTATAGAATATTTGGGCCGAACACAATTAAATATATAAAATCCATATGTCGTTATACAGCAGAGATTTACAGTAGTAGCCAAGAGTCAAGAGAGACAAATCCAGGGCAACACCCTAAAACAGGACTTTGTTCTCCAAATAACCGTCTTATTATTCTCTTCTGGATCTTTGGAAAGAGTCATGAATGGCACAACAAGAGGAGGGTCTGTGTAATGAGCTGCAAGTGAAAATGGGGCTCTGTGAGCCAATAAATGAGCCTGTTTGATAGCCATTCATAAAGCCCTCTGTTCTCCCAGACACGATCGCTAATGGAGACGAGACTTGGAAATAAGAGCCACTGTACGCTAATTAATCCCTCAAACATCTGCTGATTACTGCCCTAATGTGATTAGCAGATTAGATCAGTTTAATGTTTTGGGTTCAGCGGTTCACTGAGGGCTGCTTATGTATTAAGACCAGTATAAACTCAAGTAAGTCAGACCTAAACAAACCCTCGCAGGTCAAGACAGACAAGGGAAGGGAGAGGAGTTTGAATGGGAAAGACAGAAAATCAACAGGTCTGACCTGAGATATGTGGTTAATAGAGGACTCCATCCTGCGCATCTGCGAGGCCTGGATGTCCAACAGCTGCAGGACATTGTTTGCCAAGGCATTGATCTGATAGGCCACGCTAGCCAGAGACTGGGTGGTGTAGGCTTTGGTCTCTTCCAAGGCTTTCCTCTTATCCACAGCCTGTAAATCAAAGTCAGAAAAAAACAATCAGTTCATTCTCTTCACAATAACAGCATTTGTTACAAAATCAGCCATTGCACATCAAAAAAGCTATAGGAAAACATTAACATTTCTGAACCCATTTCCTCTAAACAAGCAATTCTGCTGGTGGTGTATTAATGAAAAAAAGTGAACCAATACTAAATGTTTCTTTAAATCAAATCAGACCAAAGCATCTCAGTACAACAGCAAAACTGCCCATGGTGCTGAAACAAGCAGTACAATTGCAGCAAATCCGACAAAGGTCCATTGTTAAAGCATTTTGTAGCTGAGGTGCACATTATGCAACAATACGTAACAGTAAATATTATGCAGCTTCAATTAGACACTAATATACAATGAACATTCGCTCTTTGGACAAACAGACTGATAACGTCTTCAACCTCAAACACAGAGAACTGAAAGTGTGTAAATGTGGTATTTTCTCAGTTCTGCAATCAACAAAACTGTGGTAAACCAAGACCTCAAAGATCTAAACCAGCACTCAAGCACAGCTTCTGAAACCCAGAGTGAAAGAACCAGGCTTGAAGAAATACAAAGATAAAAATGCTACAAAAATAAAATGCAACTGCTACAATCTAATAAAATAATGTTTGTAAATGTCTACATATAAGACTCAGTATTGAGAGAGCTCAGTTTTGGATGTGGAGATTACACTACAGACAAATCCCAGTGGTGAAAAAAAGGTGGAGAAGGTTTGCAAACTCTGCACTGAATGGAGCAGAGTCATTCTTTGGTCAAAAGTCTATTTTAAGCACATATTTGGCAAGAGAAAAGCATGAAGTTGCACTAGAGAAACTGGCTTCTTCCCAGACATTTGCTGATTTCAGCCAAAGGGCTGGAAATAACTTACACCACTTGATTGTGTGTGTTATCTGTTAAAACTTTGAATCGGTTTAAAGTCTACATGTAATGCATGTTATCAGAACTTTATAGCTGCCTTTCCCAGTTATGCATCCGTAAATCAATTTGCAAAGTAGGACAGTTTCTTTTTAACTGGTTGTTTTAGTCACATTGAATTACATAACATTGATATTGCAACGTCTTGAAATGTTCAACAGAACTGTTGTAATCATTCTAAAAGTTTTGTTTAAAAATGTAGGAATTTGTTTCAAACAAATCCCTGCACCAAAATCAGAAGACTTGGAAAATATGGGTGCAAAATCATAAAAAGGCCAGAATCATCAAGAAATCAGACTCATCAAGAATTGAGAGCAAATACATGCTGGTGCTTTAAACTAAAGCGAACATCCTGGTCTTTATCTGAACTGATTAGTTCTGGTTCAGCAGCTGCTGGAACTCTGAGTCTAGCTTTCCTGTTGAATTCAATATTCTCACAGTAGCCGCTCAAGGCCAACAGACAGATCTTCTGAGGCCAACATCTTTATCTGAAGGGCATTACCCTCAGACATGGTTTGTTTGACTTCCGTGTCCAGAAACCTTGAAACACTTCCCACGCAGCACAACAGCCCAGAAGACAAAGGTATGAATCACTTTATCTCTCAAGCGGGATAAAGAAACACTCCAGTGCTACACTATTACCACCTTTATTTAGTAAAATATACAATATGCAGTAGCCTTATGTAATAAAAATTCATTCACACAAGTCTCGTTCATATTTCTGAACAGAGAAAACGGTAATGGTAATGGGCTTTTCTTCAAACAAGCTTTATGTTTGGCGTATGTTTATGTCTGAGATTTTGCTCTTTGGTGACTTCAAAGATTTTTACGCTATATTAGAAATAAAGGTAAAATTTGGGAAACCATTGAAGAGGTGGAGCCTCAAACCTTGTTTGCCTGACGCAAAGCCGCATAGTTAGTCAAGCGCACTACCACTAGTCCACTTTAGCTTTAAACTCTTAGAAACCTACAGGAACACTGGTGTAAAATGCCCGTGCAGCAACAATGTAGGATAGAGCAATCCTTTGTTTGACATAAGACACCAGATGGATTAACATTCTCTTTGTATAAAAGAGTGGTACACCCACAAATTTAAATATCATTTCTTATCTCTTGGACGAAAACAAGCAAAAGAGTTAAACAAGCATATCTACTGAACTGAAGTGTGTACAGAGAATGCATTTATAAGTATTACCCTAAATATACCAAGAAATGGGGTGGGGACAGCGATCTAGTTCAAAACCAAAATATATATATATATATATAAAAAAACTACTTTGATACATGACCGTATACTAAAAGCGGTGTATTCATGCTTTTCTCGACAAACAGCAATCACATTTCACTTCAAACAGCTTTATAGCTTGTTTCCTTCATTACAAATATTAAATAGAAGACTGATTTTATTAAAAAGACCACTTAGATCTCAGATTGCAAGCAATGTGTGAGTTTATTTTCAAATAGTTCTCTAAGTTTTAAAAAAATATATTAAAATGTTTGATTTACACCACAACACGCATTTCCTGAGTTCATTATGACACATTTTTTCACCTGACATTCCAAGGGCTTTAGATATATCCAAACAAGAAGTGTCAGGAGCAGGGCTGTCAGCACTGAAGGAAATGCAAAAAAAAAAAAAAAAAAAACCTGTGCTCTGCTTCTCAAGAGTAGGTTGTTAGACTCGTTCTACAACATGCAGCAGATACAGATGCTAGCGTAAAGATGGTTTCACAATCCACACTTTTCGACGGAATGAATTCTCATTTGCGACCTTTGGCAGAAAGCAAGGACTGTGTCTCGGAGAGGAACACTGTTGTCAGATAGAGCTACTGTTCCTTCCTGTACTCTCCTCCAGTTTACTGGGTGGAGTGTCCCTCCTGATACTGAGACTCTTCTCTAGGGAGGAAACGTAGGCTTTTCCTTCCTGATCTCTCAATAGTATTCATGGCCTGTGTGAACTTTGTTCTGGATAGTTAAACCCTTTGGTGCTCTTTGGCCTGTTTACACAGAACAAATTGTACATTTGTTTTATTTTGGGTAAAAAAAGATATAAGCACACAAAAGAGAAAGGGAAAAATATAGGCACAACCAAATTGGCAAAGATTAGAAAGAAGAAAAAGTCAATATACATAAGCAAGAAACATCTCCTGGCATTGTGATATTTCCTTCTGAAGATATAAAATAAGAGAATTTCATAATGCTGATTTAAGACACAAGCCTTTCCACTTTGGGCACCCAAAGAAAGCCTTAAAGGATCACAAGATTTGGAAACCCTGCTCAAAAGTCACAATTTCAGAAAAAAGTCCCAGTGCTGTACCAACTAGGACTCTTTAGTTCGATAAAATTAGAATGTTATAGCTACAACAGATATAAAACAAATTTGGACTTTCAGACTTCAAATGAGTCTGGCACTTCATTTCTGTTGGGCAAATAACAGATGGAAGTTGAGGTCCAGGAGGCAGGGCTGTAATTATTGCCTCTCTAATCTGTTATAGCCTCTGGTTTGTAATCGCCGCGTCACAGGAGGAGACATGGTAAACCTCTTCACCCAAGGGCCTGCTGATACGCAACTGAGCATCTTCAGAATCAAAACTAATGAGCATTTGAAGGATTTACTGATGTGGATTTGCTAGTGAGGAAAGGATTATGGTCTAAGCATCAGTATGAGCAATGCTAACACTGCTTTTCAGGACATATGCTAGCTGGAGCTGAGTTAGAGGGGGGCAAAAGTCTTGTGTCTCCCTGGCAATGACTGCTCCAGCCTCTGACCTCCATTCTGTAAACAGAGACATCTGGAGAATTTGTGTCCATTCCTATGGAAACAGTCAGTGACATCTAGGTCTAATTTAGCTCCATTTCTTTCAACACCTAGCCCTTAAAACCAAGGGTTAGAGAAGGGCCTGGAGATCCCACCAAAACACCCCTACAAACCCATATTCATCAGCTATAAGATTCAGCAGAATTCTGTTGTGATCTAAATAACTTATACTTATATTTACAACTATATATCTTAGCAATATTTGAAAATCTTGGCGCGATTTTTAATTTTGGAGAATAGGAACAAATATGTAATTAGAGCACTCTTGTAACTAAGAAAAACTAGATGTTATAAAATATACATTAAATAAATTATAAACAGGCCAATATGTTTCATTTTAGCTTGTTTAATCATTGCATTTCCAATCCTGCATATACAAGCTGCTGGTGAATTACATTTTTTGTCGTCATTTCCCGGTTTCCCCGCTCTCTATCCGCCTCTCTTCCTGTCTCTAGAGTAGCCTTGTCACATATCTTTTCACACAGCATGATTGGGGTCTACTCAACTCTAAAAATCGTGCTTCAAACCCTAACCAACCGCGCATCGTGTTGTTACCATAACCCAGTGGAAAGCAGCAAGTATATTTTATTGTTTGGTCAGCGCTCACCCAATGGTTATCTATTGGTTTTCCAGTTTTACAAAAACTAATGAAAGAATGAGTAAATCAACTGCTTTTGGCACATTTTTGTCTGTGGACGTCACCAGTGATTAAATCCAGACTGAGAAAAATCAACATTTGCACACAGAGGCCAGAGAGAGCGGTGCGACCCGTCCTGACCCGGAGGAGACGATCGACATCAGGACACTCCTTACATGCTTCACATGCCTCTGTCTCCCTCACACACAGACAGAGAGAGAGACGGAGAGTATATGAGAAAGTGGGGCAGTGACTGTCCTGGTTACAAACACCAGCTCCCACCATCTGCTGCCGCATCATCGCAGTGACATCATCATTCACAGGAAGTACTTTCATCCTCTCTCTGGAATGATGGAAGGAGGGTGGAACTACAAGGCACATGGCACACTGCAGGCTGGAACTTGAACACTGGTCAAATACAGTGATTCATTTCCCCAGCGGAGTCTTCCTTTACATCGGTGGCACTCCAAGCAAATGCGAGGGACCGTGTTGCCATTTACCATCAAACCTGACAGGCAGCTTTCCCCTCAAATTTCACTTTACCCGTCGAGCAACTTATACTCTTGAGCAATTCCAACACAGCCCGAGCTTGATAAACATCTAGAGAGTGGCAAAGATCTCAACAGAAGATCAAATGGCCCAGCTGAGTGTCATCTTAAGATAGACAATATGCTAAATGATAAATGAGTTTGTATCGGGAAAAGTGGACATAAAAAAAAAAAACCCTCATTATTAACAGATGTGGACATAAGTTTACACTGACAAATTTTCTGATTACCTTGCCATTTTGCTGAAAAAAACTGAGTGGGAACACAAAAGGCATTTCTCACCCTGATAGCTAGTGGTTGATCAAAGCCATTAATGGTCAAACATCTGTGTTTAGTCAAACATAATGACTACAGAAACTTCCATATGACCCTTGTGATTGCCCACGTTATAAGAGACACCTGTCCAACTGCTCGTTAGCCCAAATTCCCAATCAGCCAATCACACCGCAGCAGCTGAATGCAGTTCTGCTTGTAGATGTGGTCCAGATGATCTGATGAGTGATTGGGGTGACTTTGAACGTGGCATAGTAGTTTGTGCCACACAGGCTGCTCTACTGGAACTTTTATGGTTCATGTATATCCCATAACTAGGATATACAGAGAATATTCTAGAAAACAGAAAATCATCAGTAAATGTTGTTCCAAACATCTTAATAACCACCGATCGTTTGTGGATGTAGCCTTCTCAAATCCTCATCCCGCACTCTATGATGTTGAGATCAGAGCTCGGTGGGGCCATACCATAACTATTTCTTATGCTTTATGCTGAAGATAACTCTTAAACACATGTCTGTGAGAGACCTTGTTAATGTAGCACAACTACCTTGTGTCTTGTCAGATTTATGCAATTTTTCACCCAGCTTAAGCCTCCTACATAGCTGTTTCAGTTCATGTTTGGATTTCAACTTACAAGTAACATTAATGATCATTATCAGCAGTTTGGTTTAATTGGTGGAATCTACACATTCTTATGAAATCCCTGACTTTATGCAAGTGTATCTAATTTTGTTTTTATTTACATTTTGTACATTTACAAAAAAAACCGTCATATATAAATAAATTATTTTAGGTTGTTATTATAAATAAAAAAAACCTATACAATACAATCTCATTTTTAAACTTTAAAAACTTCAATGGTAGTTGTACTAAACCAAAATACAGCATTTACGGGAAAAATAAAAGCTGATCAAATAAATATTGGTGATTTTAGATGAGATAAAACATCTCTATTAAGAAGCAAGACAGGAAACGGTCAGAGAAACATAACTGAAGATCAGCTCCAAACGTTGTTTTGGTCCCTCGTGCTCATGTATTTAGTTCCAAATTCACATATGAGTGAAAAATCAATATTCCTATAAATCAAAAATTTCACTTCTAATCCAGTCAATCTTCAGGACAGCCAAGAGAAATTCCACTTCCTCTCTGAAGTTTTCGACCGAAAACGGCCAAACTTTCAGTTTAAACAGTGTCCAGACACACCCTCGACTAAAGCAAGATAGATCCAGCAGCGCTACACGGACAACATTCTGCTCAAAAGAACTTAAATAAGACAAACCCCTCAGAATACCGCTGTTTACGAACTCCCAAACGCGGCTCGTCCCAGCTTTTCCTATTTTACAACCGCATTTCCCGTCCGGCTGAGTGAAACAGAAACACGCGCTCGCTTACCTGAACATAGTTATTCTCGCAGTAATCCGCGACCCTCGTCAGGTTTTGGTAACTCTCCACCAGAGCTCGTTTACCGGCTGGAATTTCTTCCTCTAGTAACATCTGTAGCTCTGCCATCTTACATGTCTAAGCAGAGATTCCCACTCCTCGTTTCTGGGATTTGATTGAGGGCTCGAGGCAAGCTCAGGCTGATGTCGGAGTGGTTCTGATGATTCGAATCTATTTAGTGAATCGAGTGTTCAGAACACCGGTATGAGCGAACAACTCAGTGAATCACTTAGGTCGATTATTTTATTAATGTTACATTTCACCACATTCATTCAATATTAACATGTGAAACGAACTAGATTTAGTGTTTTCAAGTGTTACTTTGTTTTAATCTAATAGTATTTAAATTTATCGCGATATTTAATTCATTTGTCCAGCAAATGTTTCATTACGCGTTAATCTATTTAAAAAGCAGCTCTTTTGAACACATTTTTTGCAATCCTTTTTAGAAACCCCTAGTTTGTAAATCTGTTTAACAAAGATTTCCTTTCAACAAAGTTAACAATAGTTGTATACTTCCAGCTTAGCTAGATAGATAATGAATACGTTAACGTTTGTTCAAAAGAATCGATACCGGGAAGTGAGCCAAACACTTCCATTTCATCAGCGATTCAACCGTCAGCTGATTCACTGCTGCAAAGCGAAAAGAATTATGGGAGCTGTAGTGAAGTTTATTTTATAACTGATTGGTGCGTTAAATCAGCAGTTACAGCTTAAGTTTTAGTATTTAACGAACATTTTTATTTTTTGGAATCAATCTTCAGAATTCCTTTTGGACATATTTCGTTACAGCCGCTTTATCGAAAGCTTCCACAGGTTACGTCACTACCGAGCGTGTAAATGAGGAATGCTGGTATTTGTAGGATTAAGATACCTCAAAGTCCATGACGAGGACTGGGTCGTTTTCTAAAAGAACTACAATTACCAGCCACACTAAAATACGGATTTCGTATGTTGTCTGTCAAGTATGAGGTCGTAGTCTCACCATAGCAGGTAGAGCAGCAAATGGTGAAGTATCAAAGTCTCGTGTTTTTTAAACGCCTTTTTTGACTAATTCCGAGCAGGTTAACGAGCGCCATATTAAAGTGTAGAGTGCACTTTTCGCCATGACACGGTTGTCCTTCAGGATTGTTGTGACAATACTGGGGGTTTAGCTTTGTTTACTTCTTCGGGAATAATAACGGACAGCACGGAGGAATAGTGTCCAAGGTGAAAGATATCGTAACGTTTAACAACTTTAAATTTAACTTTAGTTGTGAAACTGTTATTTGTCAAGATGGAAGCTGACAATCAACCAGTCTGCGAGGAGAGGTTTAAAGCAGCTGTCAAAGTGATCCAGAGCTTGCCTTCAAACGGTGAGTAGATGGATCATATTTCTGTAGAAAGTGTATTTGTGTTTGTTCTGGACACGACCCCTCACCCTCTTGAGTCTGATGGCTATAGTTCATATAAAACCACATTGTAACATGCTCAACGCGATTAACCTACATTAATTCCCCCAGGCTAAGCTGAGGCAGGAGCTCTGATCTGCACCTGTGATCACACCACTATGACAACATTCAAGAGACACGTTTGTTTTGATGGCTATATCCTTGTGAACCCACTGTACATTTTCACCCAATAATAAACAAAAACCTTTTTACTTTGAAATGCATTTATATGTTATACTCATTATGTAAACAAAGCCAAGAGTGTCATGGCTTGAGGGACAACTTTCTTCTATTACAGTACAATCTAACATAGTACTTTCAATTTGTTAAGGTTGAGAAATGGCGAGATTGAGACACAAGGTAGTTCTACTCAGGGTTTCCAACAAGGTAAAGGTTTAAAACAGGCTAGATGTGAAGATGTGAAACCGCCCGGTCTAGGTCAGGCGAACATAAAAGGAGAACAGGGGGAACAAACTGGGTTTGTACAATTTATTTACAACCAAAGAAAAGAGAGCTGCCGAGTCTTCAGTCATCTTCATCCAAGATGGTGGGTATGGCTGGAACTGGAACAGCTCCTGAAATTAAGTACGATAAACAAACACTGAAAAACATTCAAGGATCGTAACTTGTGCTGCAGAGGATAGACACTCGGATATAATTACCATTTAAAAACAGAATATGTCCAGCAGCTCAGAACCGGGAACAAGGCCAAGTACCTCAAGCTTGCACAAAAATATAGGAACATTTATTTTGTTCCTTCACTGCATTTTGTTTCCAATTTTAAAGCATTTTTCACATCTGCCTAAATGCGCCACCTGTTGTATTTCATCAGGTTCCTTCCAGCCCTCGCATGACATGATGCTGAAGTTCTACAGCTACTACAAGCAAGCAACACAAGGCCCATGCAACATCCCTCGTCCAGGATTCTGGGACCCTGTGGGCAAAGCCAAATGGTATTGGATCTGCAATAGATTCCCTTATTTCAGAGTAGTTTGTTAATATCTGCTTAACATAGAAATATCAACCTCTACTTGCTCTCCCTGTAAAAAGACGTACGGAGGGTGTGTAAACGGAGTTCAAGACTCCAACAACAGTGTGTACCGATGTCTCCCAAAGAATCAAATTAGAATTGAGGATGGGAGGACATTAGCTTTGTTGTTGCCACGCCTGAAGGTCTACTCTGGTTGACCATCCCCCTCCCTGAATTAATTTGTAGGAGGTTCTATGTGACGCTCACAGTTGAATTTCCCTTACAGCCAGTGATGTCATTTGTCAATAAGTTAAAATAACAAGTTTCAGGGGGAGTTTCCCAGGGCTGTCATCACTTCAGCTCTTCCTTATATAACCTAATCAACCAGTGAGCTGTTCACATTCTTTCAAGTTACCCCCATCTAGGTTCCATATAACCAGTAGCTCCCGAACCCCTTACTTGGACAGCTACGATTGCATACCTGTAAATGCGATTCTAGGCTAGTCACGGTAAAAGAACAACCCGTGGTGGCAACTTAGGGGGGACTAATTATTTGTAAAAAGCTTCCGCTAATGTGTTTTTTGTGTTCAGGGATGCATGGAGTTCATTGGGGGAAATGCCAAAAGAGGAGGCCATGTCCTCCTACGTGGATGATCTGAAACTGGTAATTCGTTTTGTACTGAAGTGTGGTGAACACAGAATTGGTCGTTTTAGCCGCGTGTGTAACTTGGACTTCAATTTGTTGATCAGATACTGGAGAGCATGCCAGTGACGAGCGAGGTCGAGGAGCTTCTGCAGGTCATTGGACCCTTCTATGAGCTTGTTGACGAGAGGAGCAAGATTACACAAGTGTCTGATCTGAGCTCAGGTAACTGGGGCCCTGTCTGGGTTTTTTTTGCGTTCCATATTGTTGTTTAGTACGAGGAAGCAGAATGTTTTGGACAGCAGCAGCAAACGTTGAGATTTTCGGACATGTGGAATACACTGACTGTGCAGCTGGAGAACCATTACAGGCTTGGTCTCAACAGGGTCACCCCCAGCTTTTTGGATGCTCTGATACAGCAGGGGAACAGGCGGCCAGTCGATAAAATCAATGCCTTGGTCTTGGAGGATCTCATCTCTGTACCTAATGACAGTGTCCTCCAAATCATTAGTGACCCACTCCTAAAGTGGTCAAGCTGGAAGATGCTGTGGGCAGCAGAGTGTTCACCAGAGCATCTCCAGACTTGTGCCATCATCTGCGACGAGTCCTTGGCTCTGATGGTGAATCTTGGTGATCCACGTCGATCACGGTGTTGTTGAGCTGTAAGCTCAATCTGTGCTGTAGACCCTCATTCCACCCTTATGGAGTCTGCTTCTGACCATTTGATCAGTCACAAGAAAATTTGTGGTCTGCTTGAGGTCATTTTGCAGGGCTCTGATGGTGCTCCTCCTTGCACAAAGGTGGAGGTAGTGGTCCTACTGTTGGGTTGCTGTCTCCTGATGTACCAACTCGTCTCCTGGTAGCACCTCCATGCTTTGACACTACGCTGAGAGACAGCAAACCTACTTCCCACAGCCTGGATGAGCTGCACTACCTGAACCATTTGTGTATGTTGTTGACTCCGTCTCATGCTACAACTAGAGTGAAAGCTCCACCGACATTCCAAAGTGACCAAAACATCAGCTAGAAATCAGAGGAACTGAGAATTGCTTTGTGGAGTTACATTGTACTTTTTGACTGTTCCCTTAGCCACCTTTGAGTGATCTACACCAACAACGGCATTAACAAAAATCCTAACCCTTTGTTTCATACTCAGCTCGCTTGGAAAGATATGCCAAGAGACTTGAAGGCAAGTAAACAGTAGATCCTCCTTTAGTCCATCAGTTCCTGTTGATTTCTCCACTAGAACTGTCTGGCAATACCATCACAGCTTTACTGTGGAGCATCCTCTCAGTGAGAATGTCTTTGTTTGAAGAGTTCTTGCTGTGTTTGCTTGCGCTTTGGTTCATGTCCTTGCTATGGCAAGCCCCTAAGCTGTATTCAGAGTCCTATATGCAACGACAAGAACAAGGCTCTCTGCAAATGTACCATGTGCCACTTTCCTCAGGATTCGGGACCTTGCTAACACCACCTTCCAAAAGTGTGACCAAAAGTATCATCAGAACCATGGAGATGAATGGCAACCTGGAGTCGTATGCCATCAAAGCTGCAGAAATGCCAAAGATAACTTCAATAGAGGAAGAAGAAGAGGTTGAAGAAGTGAAAAAAGGTCAGAACATGTGCTGCTCAGTTATGGGTAAATGGATTACATGTCTATGACTTATGTGCACCACCAGCGAAGCAGATCAGTGAAGGATCTTTGCAGAATTTGTGCTAGTCATTTATTTCATTAGTTAAGCTTAACTGTTTGGTGTTTAATTGGGCAGTGCAGATTTGTGACAAACTTCATTCCACACATTTCCATCTCCATTCTGAGAGGGGGAAGTTCTGCAAACCTGGGTCGCCACTGGAAGTGTCAATCAACCGTACTCATAACTATTAATTAATATGAACCAAAAACGACAGATCGTAAAGTATTATTTTGTCTATGGCGACTGTTAGAAAACAACTCAAACCTTTATTTATTGTACGTCTCATTCCGTTTAAAGGTCTACGGAGCTGTACACCCGTAAACTACCACAGCACCTCTGACAAAAAGGGGTGTGGTTTGGTATAATTGAATGAGATGCAGTGGTTTGCATAAAAAGAGGTGTGCATGAAATATTTTCTCATTTCTGCATAATTCACTATTGCAATATGGAGAGTGACCAAGTGTTTGGAGATTAGTGGAGGACTGCTCAATTACAGCCTTTGGTGATCATTGTTAACAGTGGGAGCACAAAAATACAGATGTGAAGACATGAATAGCGATCTAACATTTGAAACTCAAGCTGCACGTTTTGAATAACCTAGAGCCGAGTCTCACAACGCATGAAGACTACTGTTCAAAAAAGAATAATAGGGGACTTCAAATTTTCCTTAGACATCTTTCAGGAGCACTGTAATTATAATTCTAAAAGATTCATATTCTATAAATATTTTTTTCAGCCTCACAAGCAAAGAAACGGACGTCTGCAGGTAGAGCTAAAGCATTAGTGTCTAATGGCAGCATCAGCCAACATAAAGTCGCAAATGGAACGCACAGCTCAAAGTCTGAACTGAACAGAGAGGAGTTGGAAGTCTCTGAAAACACGAGGCCCGATGAAGATATCCTAGAGCTCAATGGACACGGTGAGATTCCTGAATAAATAAATCTCGTAAAACCACAATACAACTCTGGCCTCTCGGATCCAGTTTCATGCATCCTTAGGTTTCATCACCAATTTCTTTATAACGTTTTCTCTGAATTAAACAGAAGATGTGTCAAATTCTCAGCACATGGCCAGTGATTCAGACAGCGAAGTGTACTGTGACTCCGTGGACCAGTTTGGTGGAGATGAAGTAAGTAAATGCCAGTATGTTTACATTTCTCGGTGGAAAGGTTTAGTGTTGAGAAATGTTGGTGTCCGTAAGAACGAAGCGCAAAAGAAGCTTCATGAACTAAATAATAAAAAACAGAAGTTTTCAATAAAATCTTGCTCGGTTTTCCATTGGTTAACGAAGTCTCAACTCCCCTGTAATTCTATTTGTCAATGAGGGAAAGACCACCTCCCCTTTGTTTGCAATGGTTGGGTTTTGCATGAAGATCGGCCACATTGGTTAAACGACCTGCCTCAACATTTGCATTGGTTCACAATTTGTCTTTACTTCATGCAGTTAATTTAATTGATATCACATCTGCTTTCCTGTGATTATCAAGGTACTAATTTCATACGGTTTAAACAAGCAGTAAACTCTGGAAAATGATCTCACAATCAATAAACGTCATTAAATCTTTGCCAGGGTCCCAACCTTATAAATTGGTCATTTTTGCAGAAGGGTCTTGAATCTTGGAACAGAATGTCTGGCTTAAGAGGGTGAGAGATTGCCTTTTACAATCATTTAGTAAACAAAACTCGGTTAAAAAATCTCAACCCCAACCAAAGTTAAAATGAATACAGACTTCCACGAGTGGCTTTTACCAAATGAATGAAAAAGTAGTGCAGATTACAGTAATGAGTCCGTCAATAAATGTAAACAAAGAGGAATTTCACACGCGGACACAGTAAGATCCTTATTGTTAGGGGTGGCTCCAGAAAGGGCACATTGACCCCTACGTTTTAGCCTTTAAAATCTCAAAAGTCTCTGGTTCGAGCTGAGATATTTAACTACGATTAAAATCATATCAAATACACCACCAGATAATCTTGCTGCAACATATTTGCAAATAAAAGAAACAGAAATGTCTTAATCCCAATGTCTTGAGAATTTCTACACATCAGCAGCTCATGTGTTTTGTGGTGCACCAGGGATCTCAGAACTCACCGGAGCTGGAAGAGGAGGACCACAATGATTTCTCAATTTCAGGAGAAGTCGAATCACAGCAGGAAGAGCTGCGACGGGAGGAAGGGGTTCAGCACGGTGGAGAGGACGGGCCGGGCAGCAGACGAACGTCTCAGAGACACACGCTTCCTGTGAACAGAACTGACGACTCCGTGGTCAGGAGGACAAGAGGTTTCTTTTCAATAAAATCGATGTTTGCTTTGGTTTTAAAAAAAAGGAAAAATCATCTGTTTTCTTGTTTTATGTTGAAACAGAATAAACTAAATCTGAGAATGTTGTTGAGTAACAGAGAGTGGTTTGCTTTAACTGCAGCTGCTTCTCCTGTTTGTGTTTGTTAGGCTCCAGGTCTCCTGCCCCTGGCTCCAGGTCAGCGGGCCCTCAGCAGGGCAGCGGGGGAGACGGGGAGCGCTGGGGGGCAGACGGGCCTGCAACAGAAGATCTGAACGAACAGATCATCTGCGCTCTGGCCAGGCTCCAGGAGGACATGCAGAGTGTGTTACAGAGGCTGCACACACTGGAAGCTCTCACAGCATCGCAGGTGAGACAGAGATCATTCAGGGTGATGCCAAATCAATGTGAGATTATCTCATTTGTGTTCGGTTCCACAGGCCCGGGCCCTAGCACTGCCACTAGATTACCTTCCAGCACCAGCGAAGAAAACCAAGAAGGTACTTTAGTGTTTATTTTATTCTAATTTATTAGAATAGTTTTGATTCCGAATATAACGGGAAGGTTATTAGCTGTGATGTTTTCAAACAAAAGAGCTATGCCACAATTTACAAGGCGCTTCATATTGAAATGTGCAAACATGTGCGACCGTCTACTTTCGTTTTTCTGACATTTTAGGGGAGGTTTGCCTTTTTTTTATACATTCGTCAGTTTGTTTTGATCTTGTCTTTGCTTTCTTTTGGATTTATTCATTTTTATTTTGTATCATAAAACATAAAAACTGTTCTCAATCTTTGTGATTTTTTTTAGGGTTCCTGTGGAATTATTGAGTAATAAAATGAAAAGTCTGTAAAAAAGAAGTTGGGGTTGTACAAAAAAAAATGTATATCAATAAAAAAAAAACACCTCAAAAATGACCCGGAGAATATATAGAACTGCTACTAAAGATTATTTCCATAGCTGATTATTTTTAATTTTCCTGTACATTGAATAAAAAATAAGATAGTTAAGCTACCCCCGAACCTTGTTATATAAACAGCATAAACGAGTAAAACAACAGGTGGCGCCAAATACGTTTGAGCTGAGCTGTAATGCATCATTATCTTTCAGAAGCCGTCATGGTGGCCATTCGATGTGTCTGTGGGAACTGTAGCCTTCGCTGTGCTGTGGCCGTTTGTGGTGCAGTGGCTCATTCGAGTGTACGTGCAGCGCAGGAGGAGGTGGGTTTTGAAATAACCATAAAGATGCCATGACAAAAACAATGATCAAGTTCTTTTTGGCAACTGGTAAATAAAAGTTTTCTAATTTGAACTGGTTGAACAATGGTATCCCTTGCCCACTTGTCTTGCAAACTGAATGCTGCCCCAAACAGTAATGCAGTGCAAAAAGATCTGTGACACAGCAACTCTGAAAATTGTGCATATCACGATTCCACTGAAAACGGATTTTGGACAATTCCATGGTCCCAACTTTGTGGGAACAGTTCGGGGATTCCTTCCTGTTCCAGCCTTGTCCACACGGCAAGGAAAAGACATGTATGAAGAGTTTGGGGTCAAAGTAAAGTGGAAAGAATGTGAGCCTGGCATCTCCAAAATAAGTGACCTCACAAATGTGCTTATGAAAGTATGGTCCAAAATTCCCAAGAACAGCCTCCGTGTGAAAAGCAATCCAGAGAAGTCACTTGAGTTGACTGACAGTCTGGGTTTTATTTAACGACGGTGAAACACAATCCCACATTTACTAAAGGTTCTTCTAGGAGATATCTTAGTACTGACCACATTTGGTGTTTTTAGATTGTAGCTGAAGGTAACCCTAATGTTCTTGTTGCAGAAGAATCAACTGATCTGGATCTCTTCGTGATTATTTTGGAGATGGTTTGCTATTGGGAGCCAGGCGGATTTTCAGCGAGTCCCAGCACCACTATCTCTGGGCTTTGCACTAAGAGGATGAAAATGACTAGGAATCTGCAAATCTAAAGACAGACTGAATGTACGGAACTGCAGCTTATTGTGTGTTTGTACCTTTTAATTTTAGAGATAAACCCCTGACTGGCAAGAAATACTTTGATGTTTAGAGACAAATCTTTTGTTGAGAGGATAGTTCTCATATAAAAGACATGTTTGGACTTCAACAGCAGATATTGGAAGCCATGGACATCTTCATAGGGTTTAAATGTTTGTGTTGAATAGGAGAATAAAACTTATGCTTTTTATTTATAGATAAACTGTTCTATTAAAAGTGGACACAAATCGGTTGTTTAATAAAGATATAATTTAGCTGCTAACTGTTGATAATAAAGTTGTAAGATGTAGGATGCACTGAGGAGGAATACTTTAAAGTGGACTATTTTTCTGATTCATCCATATTAAGAGGAAACTAGGACCAGCAATATTGTTAGTAAAGTTAATATTAAACTTAATGTTTTATTATAGCAGTGCTGATGATGTGAACAGTTTGCTCAAGATCAATTTGGTGCTGATCAATGCTACAAAAAATAAAGATACTAATCGAAAGAGTTTTTTTTTATATAGCGTCACTTTGACTGGAACTATTTGACATTCAAAAACGTGAAAATCGTCGACAAATTTAATTTAAAGTAATTAAATAACACCCGCCCTCCGCTTCCAGTGAAGTCCAAATGTCATCAATGTTGTCACATTTAAATTTATACTGATTTAACTTTGAATGGTTCTTTTACTTGAGCATCCCAGCCGGAGCTGGCCCGAATGCGGATACTATCTTGGTAATTAAACAGTGCATGGACATAAAAGGGTTAATAATTACCCTCCCTCCACTGTTTACGCCTCTAGAGTTAAAACAAAAATAACAATAATTTTCAGGATGATATTGGTTTGAGATCTACTGGTAACGTGTAATAATAAACTCAAGGGTTTGCTGCTGACTGCAGCAGGTGCAATAATACACCAAATCCAGACCTCAGCCCGGTAACTATTTTCACATAAAATTTATCAAAGAAACTCATAAAAGTTAAAATGAAGTGAGTAATTCCTTTGAAATGTTAATTTCTAGCAAATTCATTTACACATTAACCGCCCTAACATACAATGACAGCAAAATGTTTTAAAAAAATATGAAACAGGTTAAAGCTCTTTAAATTAACTCAAAGTTGGCAAAATCATGTCTACAAGCAAGTAATAAGTCTGAAAACTTTTTATACATTAATTGTAGTGTAATTTAGTAAATAATGTTAATAACTTGTTTATTAATTGTATATTATAGAATATCCTATGTACATGAGAAGTTCTATTTTAATTGTATTAGACTGAAATGTAGCATCTGCATTCAACTCTCACGACTGCGGAGCAGGACAGTCTCGATTTAATGCTTAACCCAGACTTATCATATTATATTCTGATTATTGTACATTTTGTTTATGATTAATGCATGGTTCATTTGTCTCAAAGCATGTCAAACGATATGCTGCAGTTCAGGTTTATTAAAGGCTTCTGAAAATCTTCATTTCCATGCAGTGTTTGATTTGCTTTAAGATGTGAAACGCTAAAATAAATCAATGGTTTCATCATTTTAAAATCTCATCATTGAATCTCTGGTCGTAAGATGGATGTCAAAAAAAAATCTGAAATAATTTCAATTTAATACACCAAGTGTATTTTATTTTAATTTATTTTACATAACACACTTTCAGAATGACGTAAACAGTCCAAAAAGAAATATTAAAGGTGTTTGTCTTAAATGATTTATGACTATAGGATAAACCAGTTAAAATATTTAGAAAGATAAAACCAAAGCTCAGCAGGAATCATTAAGAGAAATGAGTAAAATCTGCTAAATGAGGAATCAGTGCAAGCAGCAGCGTGCCGTATTATATTAATTTCCAAACAAAAATATTCAACACGTAAAACGACACAAATATCTGTGATGCATATTGTGTAAAAAAAAAAAAACTTCTTTGCAGAGAAGACATTTTGCGGCGACAGAACAATAAAAATGTTTGCAAAGCACTTCCCAGTTGAATAAACACATGATGATGGGAAGAACAGCAGATATTTCCTTGCAGCTCTAAAGGCTGAATCCTGACACAGTGAGGTGTTGTGCTGTGTTTCTCGCCTCAAAGTACGACGTATCCGTCTCGTCGTCCGGCTGAGGGATGAAGGGCATGCTCTGAGTCTGGAGGTTTTCCCAGTCCACTCCCTCAAAGAATGAGTGTTGCTTTAGCTCTGAAGAAAGACGACAGCGAAGGAAACAAATCATCAAGCGATGTAAAACTGAATAACGTTTCATCATTCAAGCTCACTTTCACTCGCACCACATAGATCAAAACGATGTTTCATGCAAAGATTGTACATATTGAGCAATAAAAGAGCTGCATTTTCACAATTTGGGTGCAAGAAATTACCAGTTCGCAAACCTGTGCCCGTAAAGCCATCGTTCAGCTGCATGAAATCATCATCCACTACTTTTTCAAGACTTTCGTATAAACAATGCCCTTTAATTAGCTTTTTTTGTATGAACTTAATCACGAGCAGTAGCGGCGTTGAGAACTTTTCTGCCCAAATACAGACTGAAATTAATGAAGAAAGAAAAAAAAAGGTTTGCAGAAATACCTTTTAAACCAGCTCGTTTACTCGTGTCCATGGTCAGGAGAATCTCGATGGCGCTCCGTGCATCCGGGGTTAACTCCTCATCTCCATCTGGCCATGGTATATCTGTGTACATCATTAACAAAGCACAAGGATCTTCACATGGAGGAAACACACCGTGAGATCCTCTCCAATTTGACTGATTTATTCGTGGTCTGAATTTTTACCTCTGTTAAGGATGTTCTGGAAGACCATCTGAGGAGTCTCGTCGTTGAACGGCGGCACTCCAGTGAGGAACTCGAAGAGACAGACACCCAGCGCCCACCAGTCCACCATGAAGTCTGCATCAGAACAAGAACCCAGTCAAGAGTTTCAGGCACACCCTGGAACTCCAGGTGTTAGATTGTGCCCTCTACTAAAAGCGGTGGCATTCGTGAGTTGATCTTTAGGAGAGAAGGGAATCAGCAGAATGCAGCTTGTATCAACTCAAAAATACGTTTCATCTATTACTTTGAGGACATACATTAGTTTTTAAATACATTAACTTTGTATTAATTTTAGAAAATGAATAAATATTTGTAAGCAGAAATCATCAACTTTTCTAGGTTAGATTAAAATGCATTATTCGCATTATTTGATAAATTAACTGGGAGCGTCGCTGAAACATGAACGAACAGCCTCAACCACAAAAGCAGAACCGCATTATGTAATTAGCCAGCCACCAACATATGCACTGAAAAGGAGCTGCCCAGTACATGCACCAGCATCATTAGATGCTTTAAACATACATACCATAAGGGACAGGCCCTGCAACTGAAATATAAATCCAGTTAATATTCAGGAAGTAACAAACAAAATCTCAGTTTAGCACAGTGACACATTTATCTATGATACTCTTTGATTTTGTTTGGCATTTTCCTTTAAAAAATGTAAACATGCTCCTTTTGTTTTGTTTTTTTACCTCAACACGGTTATTATTCTAAGGTTGGGTTAAGTTAGTCTCTCCTACATTTTAAGTATTGAATTACCCAATTTTTTATCAGTGTAAATCGGGATGAAGCTCATTTTTAACAGGGAGCAAGCCAGTGTATGGAATAGCACATCTGTCATTTTATTGAAGACTTATTTGAAAACAAAGGGAAATGTTCACTGGGTTTAAGAAAAAGAATGTTTTAAAAGATGAGCCTGAAGATAAATCCTGTCAGAAGATGTCTCCTTAACACGTATTATCAATGCTGTGTTGGTTGTTTTTCTATCATTAATATCCATCAAGAAACTCTGCCCACATGCCGTTGGAGAAATCTAAATCAAAACAAGCTTTACAAACATTTTAGGAACTTAACACCAAAGTCAAATATAATTTAGATTAAATCGTGCATTACTCAACCAGTAGGTGTCAGTAGGTGTAACGTTAAACCAACAGTTTCATGGCCCTTGAATGTATCCAAAGCCTGACAGCTCCAAGATTAAATGCAGTATTTCTTTCTATAAAGTGATGCTTAGATCCATGTAAAAATGTTTACCATGAGATTTGCCAAGTAGAAGTTCTGGTGCCAAATAGTCAGGGGTTCCCAAAATAGGAGCCCCTTCGACACGTTCTGGGCCTCTTCTGACACTTTTTGGCGTCCTGTACGGAGTATGGGAGATCACCATCTGCTGTGGAGTCTGGGGAAGAAGAAGAATCTCTTAAAGTTCTAAAACTGAAATATTAATTCACTCAAGAATTTGATCACACCATGAAATTTAACGAAGCAAATCTTGTAACTTTACAGACTCACTTGGAAGAGCGAGTTGCTCAGACTGGGCCTTTTCTTCTGCACTGGAGTCATGACCGACTGATTATTGAGGAAGGAGGTTGACGCCGACATCTCCATCGCATCCAAAGAAGCCAGACTCAGGTGCGACGTGCAGGAGCGGTTGATGGAGCTGCAGTAGCTCCGGAATACCACCGCGTTCTTGGGTTTGAGGAAGCCGGGAGACTTGATCATGCAATCCGATAACCCCTGGGGATGATCCAGAAGAGAGCGCTCCCTGAGCTGCTTTGCGCTGCTGCTATGCTTTGGGGTAGCGATCATCGGCCTGGCTGCTGGGGTAACCACGGACAACTCATTTTCATCCAACTCTTCAAAAGATGACGACAAAGCTTCTTGCTTCACATCTGTAGACTTCTGAGGAGTCTTGGCGACCAGTGACATCTCGTGTCCGGAGCCATCCAAGTCTAAACTCCAGCTTCTTCTGATCTCTCCAGGTGAGGTCGGGGAAATTGGGTGAACATCGGTTTTGAGCGAATCCACCTCCTCGAGCTCACAGAAGAGGTTTTTGGCCACCACGATGGGACTGGATTGCTTTGGTTCGCTCCTCTTGCTAAGTTCTTGATATTCATATGCGGTTTTATCATTCGCAAGCTCAATAACAGAAAACATCCCCGTCAAGCCTGTGTGGGCCTCGCAGGCAGGAGCTTGGAAAGATCTCTTGTACTCTGTAGTGTTTTTCTTGCATTGCATCCCAGCCATCTCTGGGGTTCTCTCAACCTCTTCGAACGCTCTCTTGACTGAACATTTAGCATTGCTCACAGGCTCTGGTTTGATGAGGCCATTCCCAACTGACTCACGGGGAGCATCCTTAGCCTGGATCGTTTCAGTGTGCTCCATTCCATTGAAGTGGAGCTTTTGAGCAGAAACATCTGATAAAATGCTTCTACTCTGGCTGCTGAGTGGAGGTAAAATAGTGATTGGAGTCCGAAGCTCTGCAGGAAGCATCCTCCTCTTCTCTACAGGTGTCATGGTGACTGTTTTCCTCACTCTACAAAAGGTTTCACTTTCATTTGGAAGGTTTTCTGCATCCTCCATGTTCTACAATTCAATGAGACAGATGCATTTGATCATTTTAGAGTATATTATTTTACATTTGTAACAGATTATAAAAAGGTTGGATTCGAAGACCTCTCTTCTATTGGATGTCACTTGAGGTTTTCGGTGATATTATAAAATAAATAGAACCAAATCAACATAAGACTTGAGAAAAGTTTAATTTTACTCAACTTAAAATCTATTTTCACCATATACACGTCTAATAGAAGAGACTTCCTTCATGTAAACCTGCAGCCCTGTAGTTTCTACACAACAGCCTTTATTTTGAGAATATAACATCCGTACACTGGTCTCTGTCTGCTCTTTTTATTTTAAAGATTTTACAGGTTTTTAGCAAAGTTGCACCAAAAAGTGGTCCAAAAAATGCAAACACGCTAAACAGTCTTTTAATATGCATGAGAGACTATCCAATCAACGCATGTTTTCACGAATGTGTTAAAGTAGCATTAATATGCATAAAAGCACAGTTTTGATTGGACACCCACGCAGAAGCTCCGGATCTTTTTTGAAAAGTGTTTTTTACGTTCACAATTGTTTTTGAAGAAAGATTTCAATCTAATATTTGATTGAGTAAGGTTTCCCTTACCTAATTTCTGCAGATATGTAGGTAAAACCTTTTGTTAAATACAAAAACATTGATTTAACTCCTATGTGGCTGTGGGCAAAGGCAGCAAACCACCAGTAAATACTACGGCGCTTGATAAGTTCGCAGGCCACGGTCATCATATGACTGAAATATTATGTGATATTGCACCTTATACGTGATGTTCTGGAACACAATATATGCTGCTGTTTGATTGTGCTCCCACTGTTAACAATGATCACTAGAGACTGTAGCAAATGCTCCATTCCTACTCTTCTTTTGCAAATATATCTTGCAAAGCTAGCTCTTTGCAAATGCGTGCAACTCACTGAAGCACATTCCTAGTAAAGTAGAAACCTCTTCATTTCATGCCAATAAACACAATTATGATTGCATAAAAATGCCTTAATTGACAATAATTGATCACAATCACAATTTGAAATACAAAACTCAGCTAAAGCATTCTTAATTTTATAATGAACTGTGAAAGAAAACCTGCTCATCTTCCCACATGGGACTGGCACAATCTTCAGAGTCAGTAGTGGAAGGTAATCCGCAGGAGTGGGTGCTTCCGAAACTTTTCCTGGAGTTCAACAGCCTTGGAATTAAACTCTTTGCTAACAGAGTGGGGCTGAACACGTTGTTGGATCCTAGTGGAAGAAAAATGTAAATGATTGTTGTTAAATTAATTCCCAAAAGCAAGTGGAAATGATTCACTGGGATTTGGTGCTAAAATAAAGCTAATTTAATGCATGAATAAACAAAGTCATCAGAAGGAACAAAGTACGATGTTTTTGAATAGCACATTTCAAGAGTTTTGAAGCTCTAAATCTGAAATCCAAGCACGTTTTAAAATGAAGACAGCATTACAATTCATCTTTAATAGAGGTCAATAATCAGATGCATACCCAGAGCTTTACCAGTTTGTGCAGCTGACTTCCTGTGCTCCACTCGTCTCTTGAGAAGTGGTGAACACAGAGAGTTCTTCCTCTGCCTGACTCTGCCACAGGACACGGGGCTGCCAAATACCGTGCTCCGGTGGCGCTTATTCTCCATCACAGGCGTGTTCTGCAAGTTCAGGTTCATTTAATGCATTCAACACATGAAAACGAAAAAAATTGATTTCCTGACATTAAGACGTTGATTGCCACAAAGTGTTTATTTAATCATAAACCAGAAAAGAGAAAATCGATTTCCAAAGAGGCACATTTCTAGATCTACTTACGAGTCCGAGAGAGCTGATGAGAGACAAAACCTGACCAGGAGTCCGGAAATAATCGTTTTTAGGCTTCACCAAGGATGGAGTAGTTAAAATGTCCATCAAGTTTAGCTCTGCAGGACAAAAAAAAAAGAAGAAGAAAACTAATTGAATACACTAATTTCAGTCACTTTATAATAAAACAAAAACAGACCAACCATGGTCAAGTTTAACTTTGGAGAGACCAAAGTCTGTGAGCTTAATGTGGCCCTCGTTGGAGATGAGCATGTTGTCTGGTTTCAGATCCCTAGATGTGAATGATAAAGAGATGTCACTGAAACGCCGCAGAGGAAAATGACTCAAGGGTCTTGTTTTTGGGATTACCTGTGAATAATGCGGTGTCTGTGGAGGTAATCCAGAGCGAGCGCAACCTCAGAGATGTATTTCAGAGACATGTCTTCATCGAAGTAGCCGTAAATGTGAAGAAGAGATTTCACATCTCCTCCAATCAAATACTCCATCACCTGCGAGATTATAAAGCATTATAAATGTAATAATTTATGCTGAAAATAAATACTGAATCCCACGGGCTGTTTTATTGAAGGCTTCGTCACAAGTGTAGACAGTAATGTAGAATATATTACATTTTAGGGTCAGATAAACACAGCGCATTCCTACATTAGGAAGTCACACAACAGCAATGCATCCTTTTACTTGATTTCCTTCAAACTATTTATGGGTTTCTTCACACAGGTGCTTCTCTTTCATTCTTAAACCGGTGGATGCAAAAAATAGGCGAATAACTGGACAAACTTTCCCATGTAAATAGAAAACGGGGAAATGACCCTTTTCAATAAAAGTTTACCTCTAATCTTTACTGGTGCATAAGTGTTTTTTCAGTACATAATACATAAACATGCTTTGAGAACTGTTATTTGTGAAGGTTTAAGGTCCAGGTCATCGTTCCAACATACCAGATAGACTTTGCTTGCTGTGTGCAGGGAGTAAAAAAGACGCACAATGAAAGGACTTTTACTGAGGGCCAGGGCATCTCTCTCTGCTCTCATCTGTTCAGTCATGTTCTTATCCACCATATCTGCTTTCTTCACCACCTGACCAAAAGAATAAACAAAACATGGAACACAAATACAAGCAGCTTTCTAATACTAGTAAAAAAGTTAAAATAAACATTTACGAGACAGTAAATGCACCATAAACAGATTCAAAAAGGCTAAAATTGAAGCGGCTTTTGGATTATTTATGGGGTAATTTTTTTAAATATATTTTAATGATAACTAAATGTCCACATATTATGACGTCACTTGATTGTTTTTTTTCACCTTTTAACAAAAAAAGCTGTAAAAAATACGTGACTAAATTAATATTATACATTAATAAATGAGCATTCATTAATAGTTGTTTTTTGGGTTTTTTTGACATTACCTTGATGGCGTAGAGTTTGGAGTTGCATTTCTTCCTGGCGAGGTAAACCTTCCCAAAAGCTCCTCGGCTGATGGGTTTGACCAGCACGAAGTCCTCGATGGACGGAGCTTTCACCGCGGTGCATGAGCTCTCGCTGGGTTTCACATGAGCCTCCATCCCCCTGGCTCTTCATATACCACCTTAGAAAGGTTCTTGATCCCGCCTTGTCACCGTTCGCTGGAAGAACAATTAAGCATTCAGAAACGCTTAAGATTGACTATGGTGCTTATTTGGCGATTAACGCACATATGCGACCATAAAGTGGTTTAAAATCTATAAGAACTTGTCAGAACGAGACCGAGTTCACTGAATCCATTCTCAATGTTGACATGCGCAAAACGCTTCGTTTGTTTTGAAATTTGAAATGTGGCACAAACATTTGGGTCCTTGGTTTAGGTGCTTCTATCGCCTGAAACAGGAAAAACAAGTTTTCAATCCTACATAGCGCGTGTTTTTTGATTATGTTAGCTCCTTAAAGAGAACATGTGTATTTTTATATATTATTACAATTTTCTATTTTTTTTTTCAAAGTAAATTATTGTTAAATTCTATTAAATTGCTCGGGCACACGTTTTGGTTTCTTTTCCCCCCGGCTGGAAGAATAGCTGTCGCAAAGGCGCCATCTAACGGTCATAATGAATAATTTTCGCAAATTAGTACATTTGGAAAAACAATGTATATTATTTTAATTAAAAAGAGATCACATTTAAAGAGTTGTTACTTAAAAACTAGGGTTTATCATTCGTTCTGTCGTCATTGGTTTTATATTTCAGTAGGAACCAAATAGAATTAAATGAACGAATAAATGAATAAAACTTGATTAAATAATACAATAACATTATGTTGGCTTGTGAATATGTGTAAATATAATGACTAATTTACTAAATTAAATTTTAACGTAGATGGAAGTAAATTTAAGCCACTTAAATAGCATACAGAAACAGAAGTAATAAGTACTAAAAACACAAATAACTGTATTTGTTTTTATTTTATTCATGTATTTATACATTTATTTAGAATGTATTCGTTTTCATATATATATATATATATATAATCATTATTATTTTATTTATCCATTCGAGTTTTAATTTCTAAATTTATTTGATCATTTTGGTCCTCCATATAGGTGTAGCATGTTGTATATCAAGAGAGTATGACAAAAAAGTCTCCCTCCATGGCTCCATCACTCCCTCCCTCAAGGTTAGTCACAAGTTTAAGGTTTGGAAAAGAAAAGTCAGCTGTCCGTCAGCTCTCTTTCTGTCTGTTCGCTCCCCTGTAGAAGAACAAACGGGATATTCATCAGCATCTGAGAGAGAGAGTGGGGGGGGGGTGGCGGCTGAGAGAGAGAGAGAGAGAGAGAGAGAGAGAGAGAGAGAGAGAGAGAGAGAGAGAGACTCACCGATCAAGTTCATTTCACGAGCCACCGGGGGAGCGGAGCACAATAGCATCATTAATGCCGCTGGACACACCGCTGAGGCTGAGCTGAAGCTCCTGGTTCTTCTCCCCCTTACCATGTGGATGTGGCTTCTGCTCGCTTCGACTCTGCTCGCCGCAGCGCGGGCTCAAAACAGGTCAAAGTTAACCTAAATCGCTCGAAGCCGATGTTTTATGCCCCAGACTGGGACCGGGCTGCAGAAACGATGCGGGAGTTGATTATTTCTCGCTCTCTTGTCCAGACAGAGCTTCGCGTGTGGTGGGAACATCACAGGAGAGTCGGGAGCAGTCGGGAGTCAGGGTTATCCAGGCGTCTATCCGCCCAATACCAAATGCGTGTGGAGAATTACTGTAAGTACTGCACTGTTTAAGAGACCAGACTGTATTTGTGCAGAGCAGCAGTGTTGTGTCATGTTTCCAGAAATGTGCAGTGGCATGTTGCTTGTGATTGGAGAAACTGTGACCTCAAAGTTTGTGGAAACATTTCCTCACTTAATTTTAACTTTTATTATTTAAAAATGTTTACAGTACTAAAAACATGGGATAACTCACCCAATAAATTGCGTTGACAATCATTTTCAAGTAAACAGTACTCACAAATAATTTAGCAAGTATACTGTATTTTGTTCAAGAAAGGTTTTGATTGTAATGTAATTACGTGCTATTTGAGATTATTTCACAAAAAAGTACTATGTACAAGTTTTATTTTTATACACAATGAATCGGCCAAATCCACAATTCCCAAATATATATATATAGTATATATATCTGCAGGGCATTTCGACTTTTTAATCTCAAAATTTGGACTTTTAAAACACAAAATGTTGACTTTCATATAATTTTTTTTTGTACTTTCATATCCAAAATTTGGTCTTTTTTAAACCCAAATTTTTGACATCTCAAAATTTCGACTTTTGTATTTCAAAATTTCAACCTTTATATCTCAATTTTGACATTGTTTCAATTTTTTATTTTTAATCTTAAAATTTCAACTTTTAAATCTCAATTTTGACTTTTGTCTCAATTTTTTAACTTTTGTATCCTAAAACTTTAGCTTTTGCGTCTCAAAATTTCAACTTTAATATCAACGTTTTGTTTTTTAAGCATTTTCCAAATTTAGGCCACTTTTTAACCGTGCTTTAATGGGCTTCCATAGAAAACATTGAGTGGCAGAATGTAAAGGGACCAATCTTACATTTTCAATTCAGCTTCTTCCTCTTTCAGGTTCCAGAGGGCAAAGTGGCTGTCCTCACCTTTCGCTTCCTTGATCTAGAGAGCGACAACCTGTGTCGATACGATTATGTGGATGTTTATAGTGGGCACAGCAACGTGCAGCGCCTGGGCCGCTTCTGTGGGACGTTCAAACCAGGAGCCCTCGTCTCCACGAGCAACAAGATGCTCATCCAGATGGTTTCTGATGCCAACACCGCTGGCAACGGTTTCCTGGCGGTGTACTCCGCTGCCAATCCAAACGAACGAGGTGAGAGCGTCATAAAACGAACCGTTTTTAACCTGACATGCTCAGTTCATCTCAATGCTTTTAATTTGTATTTTATTGGTTTGTTTAGTAGTTTTTGTTCAATGTTAGCTTGCTAGAGGACATGGAGTCTGTTAATGGAAGCAAAGGTCAACTTTAATGAGCGGTTAAGAGATATTTAGCAGCTCCTTGAGAAGTCAGAGGTCAGTGTGAAGTCTTCATGCACTTCCATTTCTGTGCAATCACCAAACGATGGACCGAGCCCTAACCAGAACATTGTTATTGAAACACAATGACTTCTTATGCAGTGTCTGATGCAGATTTAACAGTCCTCCGGAGGCTCTTGAGAACATTGCTGTGTATTTCATAGCATGACGTGGAATTTCTCACAGATGTTTTTTCGCCAGTGATTCAGTGAATCTTCAGAGCCCCAGAGGCAGATTGTTTTTAGAGTTACTGTATGACTGAGAAGACTTCACCTCAGGCAGACAGATGGAATTTCAAAGATTTAGATTCTGCGGGTCTTGTTTTCGGTCACTAGAAGTTTACAGAGAGCTGTAATGATGTGGTTGATCAAGGCCCGCAGTAAATCACAATGTAATTGTCCGCCTAGTTTGAAAACCATCACCTCAGTTCTTCTTAACGCTGAAGACAATAACTTTTGGCTGTGCGTTTGTGGGCAGAATACATATGCCTCCCTGATGGTATTCCATGAGGTATAAGTGTCTGTGTATATGTCTCAGCATTGAGATCACCTTTAATCCTGATCAAATCCCTAAGTTTTAAAGTCACAAATGTTAAAGGAACCTCCACCATTCTTCACTGTTGCTGCAGATTCTATTCGCCCAAAGAATTTGTTGATAATCTTTAGTTGAAAAAACATCGAACACATTTAGATGTTTACATACTAATGTAACATTGGTTTACATTAGTATGTTTTTGGTAATGGGCTGTACAAGTATCTTCTAACTCTCAGCCCACACACTAGCTACCTCAGTACTGTGGCTAAGAACATTTTCCAGCAGGGAAACACACCGTACTGTGAAAAATACAGCAGGATGCGTCATACTAGTGACATTAAGTTGATTTAGGACGGCACACTGAGCCAAAAAAGCCTGCAAAACTAGGATCTTAATATTCAGGTTAGATGCCAAATTCAAGACACACTGCTTTTGTCAGCAGGCACATAGGGTGAAGTTCTTTGACACGTGCGGTTAGTGATTGAGACTGTTCATGATGTTGCTGCCTACAAAGCATTAAATGGGGGGACAGCAAGTCTGAAATCTCTCGTGATGACAAGACTGTGGGGAATTTCATTTCAGAGTGTGCCAGCGATAGTACTGTGCAATTATCTCATGCATTCCTTTTAATTACGGCTAAACGATCTCCTGCTGGATGCGGTTCTATATTTAGTGTAGAGTTTAAGGAGGACTCATTTCCTAAATGTCTTTTTATAGGAGATCGGTACTGCGGTGGGAGGTTAATGAAGCCATCAGGATCCTTCAAGACCCCGAACTGGCCAGACAGAGACTATCCTGCTGGAGTCACGTGTTCGTGGCATATAGTAGCACCGAAAAACCAGGTTAATCTAATGTTTTTAGAGGCCTGTTGTACACAGTCGAGAAAATGTAATTGTAAATGCAATCTAGATAAAGAGTTAAAAGGATAAAGCATAAAGCTAATATCCTTTGGTGCTAATGTGTTTTTGCAGATCATAGAGTTGAAGTTTGAGAAGTTCGATGTGGAAAGGGACAACTACTGCCGATACGATTACGTAGCCATTTTTAATGGTGGAGAAATCAACGATGCTAAAAGAATTGGGAAATACTGTGGAGACTCCCCTCCAGCGTATGCATCATCTATGACATCATAGATTTATCACTTGATACGATTGTATTCGTAATCGTGCTGCGACTCTTCTTTAGGCCGGTGTACTCCGAGGGGAATCAACTCTTCATTCAGTTTCTCTCAGATCTCAGTTTAACAGCGGATGGATTTATCGGTCATTACAAATTCAGACCCAAGAAGTTTCAGTCTTCGACCGTTCCTCCAACCACCACCGCAACCCCCGCCACCACAAGAGCCATACGTAAGTATCCACAAAATCTGCTGCTGAGGGTGAGGGTATCAGACCCTTTGCATCATCATTGAGGTGGTAGAAGGCTAAAAGTGCTGGAAATAATTACCTCCAGTGGATAAACCTATTTTTACTCAAAAACAACATATTTTAATTTAATGTAAACCCAAAAGAACGCAATTTATTATATTATAACATGAATAAGTGTAAGTACATAAACAGTAAAACAGTTTTTTTTTCTTGATCTTAGTCTTTCATCACAGCTTTGAAAATTACATCACTAACGAAATGCTTCAGCACATTTTATGCATAACCACTGAACGTCTGGTTCTCTACTTTAAAAACAGCTTTGTAAGAGTTTTTGGCTCTCATCTCCAGCTTTGAAGTACTCTGCAGCACTGTGTCAGCAGAAATGCAAGAGGAAAGGAAGCCCTGAGAGCCACTACTGCTCCAGCAATTTTGGTAAGAAATCTGCATTTTTACCTTGTTCTGCAGTCACACGAATGCGCACGAGTGCTAAATCTGTGCATCATTAGTCATTTTATTTTCAGGAAAAGCACGGACCTTGAGAATGTAAGCCACTTTTGATTAAAGCAATTAAAGACAAAAATTAGAAGAAAAAAAAACTAAGAAAGAATAAGAAAAAAGAGCATGAGGTATTGATGACTCATTTTAAGGCAAACTTATGGGGAGCTATAAGCCAAAGGAATTTTGTATTTCTCCTCACCACAAGGGGCACTGTGCTGAACTTATACAGTAAACCTCAAATCATAGTTATTATTACATCTACCAAGTTTGGTCCCAATGCAGTAAACCCTAATATAAACTTAATTGTTATGTGATAATTGTTTGCAGAACATTCAGAAAGTCAGCATGGTCAGAGGATGCTCTGAAAGAAATTTCACGACAATCAGATACACACTCTAGAAGACTTTGTAAAGTGCTTAGCATAAGCATAGGTGCAACTAGTGGTGGCACTAGAGAGTTTGTCAGAAGTGTGAGCCGGTTTGGGCTAAAATTCATTTCATTTTGGGGAACGGTTCGGATTTCAGAAGTCACATTAATCACCAGCAAAGCAGAAGACGAGGAGCAAATTCATAGATAACCTTTGTAGAAACATTGAGTTATTTCATGTTTCGTTGAGGGCTGAAATTAACCACTTTAAAACTGAAAGTGTTTCATTATACAGAACATTTTATCAGCTTCTTTTAGCCGACTATCTGCAGCCTTCTGGTTTGTGTCAGGGAGGGGGTTTCAGAATATTCCGGGAGTAGGTATTTTTTCCATGAGCAGAGTACATTTGTGTGCCGTGTAAACAGAGTTCAGTGTACTGTGGGTAAACTGTCTGTAAATGAGACTCCTGATTCACTCCAGCCACATGTTCTGGAGCCGGTATTTAATTAAGATTTCTGCTGTTTACTTGAATTTTGCATGAGTGGAATCATGTGCTTAGCGGAGACTAGAGGCAGGTTAAATTAGCTGGAAAATTACAAATCTGTTCAATCACATCCTTTATATGCTGCTGAGTACAGCAAAACATTAAAATATTTTCAACCTATATTTAAATGACCAAACATCATCCATTTAGAACATTTGTATTTTCAAGCGATATAAAGAATAACCTCCATGAAAACCAATAAAAAATGAATTTTGCTTGAAAAATCACAGCTTTCTCAATTCTTGGGGGGGGGGGGGGGGGTTTCTCAAATTTATGGGGTTTGTATTATTTTAATACCTTGTTCCAATACCATAAACGGTCAACTTCTGAATAGAAAAACAGTGCCGATATCATTTTATGTGTTTTTATGTAAGATGATGCTGATATTTGTACATTTTTATGTATGGTTCCCATATCTTGGGAAGGGCACAGTAGTGAAACCAGACGGTGAACCGCGATGATTGAGTTGTATTTGGGATTCTGAGTGAAGGCATTGATCAATTTCTGGTTAAATGTTTAGTTTAGCCTCTTATGATTCTCTGCAGGGATTCTTGTGCATATAGAGAAATGTGTAAAGAAAGCATCATTATAACCAGGCTATTTAGCCAGAAAACAAGTCTTTCTATCTTTGATTGATACTTCACTGTACAAACATGTATTTTACGTATTGTATTAGGCATCCAAGACACCTAATATTACATTTTATAATAACACAGTAAACTACCTGGCAATCTCACATGTTCACTGAGTACATTGCTCACATGAGTAAAAGTGACATCACTGTTACCCGGAAATCACAGATTGAGTCGCAGTATTCATACACTAGTTGTGAAAGTGCGTATAATCCGTGTCAGAATAAGAATGAAGAGAAAAGAAAGAAGAGCCCTTCCCCTTAAAAAGCAAGATCAACCCGAGTCTGAACAAGCCAATCACGTGGGAGTAGAGAGTGTGATGTCACACAGCAAGTCACTGCGATGAATATTTTTAGAGGGTTTTAGGATGCTGCAGGGCCCCCTTCTTGGCTCAGAGTGAAGTAAAATGAAACATACTAGCGAATATTTCAAGACCTTTTATACAATACAAAGTCGACCTCATGCTCTTTCCTTCCAAGATACAAGAACCCTTTCACCCACAAAATAAATATCAAATTGAAGGGAGCGACTCACTGTTGTATTGCTGACACCTCACCACCGAACCTGCTGTAGACTCCTCAGAGAATAAAACCCAGTGCTCCCCGAACCCAGTTCTGCCAGGAATCTGTCCGTTGAAAAAAATGATAAAAATAAACAAAGAACAATGTTTAAGTGAATTTTTACATTCTTTCAGTGATTACTGGAACCGTCGTCACAGCAGTAACACGTGGAGGCAGCATGTACGCCACCATCTCCATCATCCATGTGTACAAGGAAGGGAACCTTGCAATCCAGCAGGCTGGAAAAACCATGAGCACGAAGATCGTCATCCTGTGCAAACAGTGTCCGTTTGTCAGACGAAGTGAGTGGCTATTAAAAGAAATCCTTTTTATAAATGTTTCTCAAACCAAGCACACAAACTTCAGTGCGGTTCAACCAACACTAAATGAAGTACCATCAAAAGGATCCAGAAGGATTCCATGGCTGTCAAACTCATGATCTGAATGATTTCTCAGTCTGTTTTCACACAGATGAGCTTAAGTGTCTTTGTGGTTTTATCGTTTCCATTCTGGGTTCATCCAGTTCTAAACATCTATGTGTCACATACAGATAAACAATTTTATAAAGTATCTAAATGTTGTTCCTTTGCATTGGGTCGGTCAAAGCCTGTTTCTCACAGAAAACGTCAAATAAAAATGGCATTTTCATCTTTTTTTTTTTAAAAATCAATCTGTGAAGTCTGCTACGAATCATCCATTAAGAGAACAAAACAAAGGAACACAGCGTTAATGGACGCTTTTGCCTGTTAAAGTGTGTCTCAATGATCATCTTGACAAAACCTCACTTTCATATGTTTAATGTCTCTAAACATATGGAGTGCCGAGTGAGGCCTCAGAGAAGCTGATCCAAAGCCCTTCCTGAATGTCTCTGCCGCTCCGTCACTGCATTCAGGTTTTGTTTGTGTGGTGTCGCTAGGTCTCAACTACATCTTCATGGGCCATGCTGACGAAGAGGGTCGAGGAATGATCGCCCCCCAACATTTCATCATGGCTTTCAAGGCAAAGAACCAAAGGACCTTAAACATGCTGCAGAACAAACGCTGCTGAGCTCTGATGGACTTGAAATCATCAGAAGGATGCCTTGCAAATCCCATCATCCACTTTTAAAAGAGGCCCAAGGACTTCTGAAGAAAATGGCTAAGACATGGAGTGTGTGCAGAGGCCGAGAGAATTCTGCAACTTGAGAAAACACTCAACATTTTAAAACACAGACATCTCAATATTTGGAAAAAAAAGCACAGCAGTTATGCAGCACTGTGTTCTATCATGTCCTAATTTAATCTTCCCAATCATAAGATTTATTTGCTGTTTTCTGAGACAGTAATGAATTACGGAACTTGAATTTTGACAGTATTTCAAAAATCAACAATGATTTGGAAAAACAAGACACCTTTGTGAAAACTGCTCATCTGATTTCATCAATTCTGTTCATTTCAAGAATAGTAGCAGCAATGACTGATGTAGCAGTGCACAAAGTAGGGATCAGTCTCGTATGGGGAACGCCTGTTCTGGGGTGGAACAAATCTCCAACATTTGAGGGACGTACCGTACTGTGCAAAAGATTCATGCAGGTGTTAATCGTTTTTTCATTACAGAACAAAATGCAGTGAGTTGGCAAAAGAAATCTAAATAAAGTCTATATTTGATATTACCTTCAAAACAGCAGCAGTTCTTCTAGCTTTCACGGTTTTTGTTCCAGACATCGTGGGGAACTAACTACAGATTCTTCAGCAGAACACATTTAGAGGCAATCATACACTTTGTATTTTCTGAATTGACAAAAATAAACAATCATTATTTATTTCTGAAAGAACGTTTTGCTCTGTAAAGTATGACACAAATTATCTGAATGAAAGAACATTCAAAACCGAATCCGCCTCCAAAGTCCACCTTGATGTGTTTTTTTTATATTGTGTGGAACTACAGTTATGTAAAAACAGGGAGGTTAGCGAACACAGCAACTCCATCTTGAGCTTGAAAAAGCTATAGCTCTAACTAGTTTTCATTGAAACTGCCACGTGCAGCCTACAGGTAGTTCAGCAGCAAGCTCAAGCACTGGTCCCAATCGGCTACAACTCTCCTTCCTAATGTTGTGATGCAGATCAAACAATGCAAACGTAACAAGAGGACACCGTTTTTAAAAAGGTAGTAGTTCAAGATCAGCTGTTTATCATATTTCCACGGAAACTCCTGGAGCTGAATGTTAAATTATAACTTGTTCTGGAGATTAAAAATAAAGTTTTGTTTTTAACGATTTTCCTCATCGATTTATTTATAGAATAATTCTTTTTGAAAAAGCCTGTTTCTGAGTGAAATATTCAGGTCATGTCAGAACATCTGTTGGATAATAATGCCTTCGGCTCAGAGTGATTGACTATGAAGGGCACTACTTAAAGTAACATTCCACCTTTTGGAATTAGGCCCATTCTCCAAATCCCTCAGAGTCAATACGATGCATTTGGAAACTTGTCGTCGTTTTCTAGTGAGATTGAATCTTTTGTTGTGATTGTGAAACTTGACCCTTCAGTTATATTGTGTGATGAACCTACATTAAAGGAAAGGTTGCTATTATCTCAACAGATTAAGCTACACATCTTTATCTGCCTTTAGCATACAGTATGTGGGCCGAACTGGGACTGGCAAGTGCCCTATGGCCAAAAACCACGTTGTTAACTTGGCTGCAACATGGGACAGGCCCTGAAACATGCAAAAGAAGACCAGTCAGATCAGATTTTTTTAGATAATTTTTCGCTCCATTTTTGCTTTCATTTGTAACTGATAAGGCAGTACGTAGACAGGGTAGAGATGTGGGTAGAGAGAGTAGGAAAGTTCTTTTTTTTAACTTTTTTTCGTTTTAGTAATCGATTATTTTGATATTGAAAACTCAATATGTTTTGAGTCAAAATGCTTCTATCGATGATTAATTCTATCATCAGATCTAGAAAACAACTGAACAGATGGGGGGGAGATGGAGAACAAGCATATTTCTTTCATATACACACACTGGCCCCTTTATTAGGTACATCCCCCTCAACTGCTTGTTAATGCAAATTTAAATCAGCCAATCACACGGCAGCAACTCGATGCATTTAGGTGAAGACGATCTGCCGCAGTTTAAACCAAGCATCAGAAAGAAGAAGAAAGGTGATTTAAGTGAACGTGCCGTTGAAGTCCATCCCAGTACTAGCGAGGTGTACCTAACAAAGTGGCCAGTGAGTGTATCTGTCACTTCCCTCTGATCGGCCTTATTCTGATTGTATTAAGAGACTGTAGAAATGCCCTACATCGATTTTAATCAAACTAAACGAATCCAAGTATTATATTAATAATAAAGGGGTTTATTGGAAAAGAATGACACTTTTAGAAAACAAGACGCAAGAATAATACAGAAGTCTGGAAGCTTTGGTGTAGAATAAACAAGAGATTCCAGTAGAGTCCCAGTATTGTTTATAGTATTGTTTACAGCGCTGCTGAGCATGCTGGGTAAAGTCAGACGGAATGGCTTAGCTTCTGGGGTAGAACATGGCATATTTGGAAGTGCGGAAGCCAAGGAGGTCTCTCATTTCATTGCGGAACTTGGAAAGGTCTTGTCGCAGGTCGTTGAGGTTCTCTACTGTTGCCTGGTCCATGCTCTGCATCTTCTGCCTGGTGGAGGTCAGGTAACGGTGCACGAGGCAGCACATGATCTTCTGATAGTTCTGATCCCTCTTCAGCTTCAGGTTCGTCCATTCCTGGAAGCGAAATGATAAGGGGTTCTTTTGATGTTGGTGAGGTGAAACTTTCCATGCACGACACTTTTGTTGAATTAAAATGGTTTGCTCCAGTGATGGAAATCCTTCAGGAAGCCCAAAAGTGCTTTGAGAGTAAGCAAAGGAATGATAGCAGTCTGAATTAAACCATTTACAATAGAATAAAGAAAGGATGGGGAAAAAAAAGTTGGTTTCTACAAAGTTGTCAACCTGTGAAAAAAAGAGCCCCTGATGCCCTCCAAACTATTGATCTTGTATATAATGTCAAATGATGTACCTTGAGACTGTTCTGTCTCTTGACCTTGCCCGTGGAGGTGTGGGAACAGATCCACTTGCTCATGCTGATCACCAGGTAGCACACCGTCTTGGGTGAGGGGAGGACATTGAAGGGTGGAGGGAGGGTGCACTTGTCGTCAAAGTAGCTGAGCCACAGCTTGGCCCGAGCAAACTTCCACTCCTTATCTTCATGGTTCTGAAAGCAGATCAGTCTTTAGCACTGCTGCAAACTAGAAGAGCTACAGAGCTTCCTCCTGAGCAGAAAAAGGGAAAACATCTGAAGGAACCTAGATTTTACCATTGCTTTAATCCAAGTAGGAAACGCAATAAACATCGAGGACAGACTCCTGTTCCAATCGACCCTTTTACTGTTTACAAAAACTGGTCTGACTCAGGTTTCAAACTGGTACCATTCTGGGAAATCACTGAGAATGCTGGGAATATTTGTACAAGCCAACATCAAAGTTTGAGTAGAATCTAGTTAAATGGTCACCACTCCAATTAATAGATTTAATCACCTGCAGCCTTCAGATCTTCTGAAATGGCATTCGTCGTCAGTCCACTGAATATCTGGTTAGCAACAACGACATTTTGATGCTGGGAAACACTTTTATAACCATGTCAGGACGTCTGGGGAACTAGTATTCTACTAAGCAACTATTCCATCATATTGCCTTTAAAAAGGTCTATGCAGGACTTTTGAGTAGAAAATCTACTCGCCTGCATTTAGACAAGGGTTGGGAGGTATTGCATTGACCAAGGGTCACTCACAGCAATCTGTCTGAAGCTCTTGTGCAGCATGGCCACCAGGAGTTTCGTGAGAACGATGACCACCACGATGTTGTAGGTACCCACAATAAGAGCACCAACAAACGAACGCAGCTCTTCCGTGTAGCTGATCCTTGTGACGAACAGAGCCACGTGTGCCAGGGAAAAAATGTACCAGAAGAGGGCGTAACAAGTCCCCATAAACCTGAGGAAAGTAGGAGATAAATAAAATCTGAAAAAAAATGTCTAGCGTTTGTAACTGATGCAAAATGAAAGCAGTAGTATAAACTCTAGAATATAAAAGTGGCATCATATTTTATTTATCTTAGACAAAAAAAAGCAACACACGAGTGAAAAGTGTCATTGCTCTGCTGCTGGCAGAAGATCCCCTCACAGTCCTTGCTCTCCTCTTTGGTCTTGGACGGATCCTGGTCTTTTCCATACAGCTGCGTGAGGCCGATGGTGAAAGAGATGAGCACAAGCAGGAACAACCCTAGAAACTTCCCAAACTCTTGGAGCATCTGACCCATGGAGATCTACAGGGACACAAACAAACTGTGAGCATTTGAGATGCCACATGGAGCCACTTTACATCCGAATCTGAGATCAGCAACATTCCACTCCTTTAAGACCTAGAAGAGGAAAAGAAAAATCATGTGTATTAAGTAAAACCACTGAACATAATTAACCGCCTGCTTGGCTTCGCACTCTGGATTGCTCATTTCTAGGTGTTTGCATCATCCCAATAAAGCTGCATCACAATCTCCACCTTCCTGACTCATACCACTTAACAACCGCATTCTAAACATTCAGGGCTTTTACGAGAAGGAAATTGTGTTGGTTCGTCGTGCTATTTCCGAAGGACACGATCATCCACCCGGAGTTGAGACCTGATGACAACGTCTGAGCATGTGTGTCTCATTCTGACTGAGAAAATGAGTTTTCCATACAACGGTGCTAGACACTGATGTCAGGCTAAGAGCACACGGACACAACGGATGCCGGTGTAACGCCAAGCACAGGAGTCCTTAGAGATGTATTATGCAACTGCTCTGAAACGAGCGCAGCAAGACAAGTGAAAACAGACAGCTGAGACCAGCCACGAGCCTAAATCATTTAAATATCATCTTTCACAATCGAAAAAAATAGACGTAGTTTGGGCTACTTTGTAGTTTCCTGTTTAAATTATTACAGATCTAATATTTAAAAATTAATTAATTATAAGCTTGATTCCTTCCCAGTGGTAAGTACACATTAAGTTTTAAAAAAGATTAAATTTTAAAGACATTTACCAACAGCAACAAAAATACCGGAGAGCACCGCTGCTGCTCTTCAGCTTGAAGGTTCTCTTCAAGGTTCCAAGGGTTTACAGAAGGCCAGTGGTTCCTAATAATTTTTTACCGGCCAATTATTTAGCACAAACCACTTCAACGAATAATTCTAAATCGTCAAGAACCAATTTCCAAAACCTTGCGTCTGCCAGCTTTTATGCTCATGGTCACATAAACACAGGAATGTGTGTTCATCCACGCAATGTTCATGTCTGGCACAGCCACATGTCTCATTTTTAACTAGGCAACTCGTATATTCGGTAGGTAACTGACTCAGGATCTGGGAAAGAGTAGTCGAAGCAACAAACCATTCAGACTCACCATGTGATTGAGTTTAAAAAAATGAGAATAATACATGGAATAAAGATTTATTTCAGGTTTATTTATTCACAGGAAATTTCTGTGAAATGAAAAAGAGAAAAACACCAAAGTGAGGATTTGACCCCGTGTCTAGACGCATTATGAGCAGTAATGACCTGAGACTCACTCCTCAAACACACTTGCGTTTTACTTGAGCAATGATGAGGTTCATTTTAAGGTGAAAAATAAAAAAAAAAATCGCTTTTTGTATGACTACAACAACGACACATCCAGCTAAAACAAAGATCATGCCAAAGTACCGGGTTTCAAGGCTGGAAGAACACACAGAACAAACACAGCTTTGACAATTTAATCCACCTCTTTCTCAGCATCCAATAACGCATGTGGGATCCGCTGAGTAATAGACTTGTCGAAGCTCAATCCAAGGCATGTTATAGATTGTCTGATAAAGTAGCTGCGAGGCAAAGTTCCCAGGTATTGAGGAAGCTGATAGATGTTTGTTATAATGAGCCTAAAAACGGGACATTTGATAAATCCTTGCTGTGGGGCAATGAAGAGGTGACCTCAAGGGGATTTCACAAACAGATTCAACAAAAAGCAGACTAGAAAATGATTTTCTTTCCTTCACATGATACCAAACCCATTTCAATGATGTACTAATTTTGATGTATAAATCGCCTCGCCTTGACATTTTCTTTTTGAATTTCGATCTGATGTTGATGTTAGGAATACCTTTGTCAAACCTTTTTGCTGTGTACCTCAATGTCTGAGTTTTCACCACTTCCCAAAGGGATTTGTGATAATCTCCGGTTGTGTTGCATGATGTTTTACTATCACAGCTATGACGAATTAAACTTTTAACGAGATGGAAACCTTTATGGTTCATGGTGAGCTTCAGTTTGGGGAAAAAAACATTGTGTTAAACAGCAGCATTGATGCAAATAAAAAATTTGATTCATTTAAGAAAAGAAGACTCATGCTGAAATGACTCATTCTGGCAGCGAAGACACAACATGAAGTGGTCATTACCTGCAAAGGCCCCAAGATGGAGCTGGTGGTGTACATGAAGAACAGCCGCAGGTAGCTCAGAACAATGGCGAAAGCAAAAAGCCCCTCTGCGACCAGGGTGGGATGAAACGCATCCCAGTCTTTTCTATCCTCCGGACCCGTGATGTTCTTGAACTGAAAGAGATCATCAGGAGATTTAAAGAACCAGGTTTCCATTATTTTAAATCTTCTATGGTTTACTCCCACTGCCCCATCTCTCTGTGAAGTACTTCCTACTGAACTACTGATCTGATGGAAATGTATAAATATTTAAATAAACTTACATCGCCTTAAAGATTTAAAACTTAATGGAGTGTCTAAAACCAACACGTGAAATTAAAAAGGGAAATCTTCTGAAAACCACAATGGATGTTCAAGAATCCAACTTTTTTTACACATTAAAATGTCTCAGATCTGAAAATGACAAATAATTCCTAGAAATGGACGCACGGTGATGCAGTGGGTAGTACTGTGGCCTTCCAGTTAGAAGGTTGTCGGTTCGAGGCTCGCCAGTGACCTTCCTGGAAGGAGTATGCATGTTCTCCCTGTGTTTGCATGGGTTTCCTCTGAGTACTCCAGTTTTCCCTACTATCCCCAAAACAGGTTATTTGAAAAATTAAACATGTACTGGCTGAGTGTATGCATCTCTCACCTATACCTCTCACTCGCTACCTATGAACCTTTGGAACCTTTGTGTGTGTTTTTGTTTGCATCATATTATTCTTTCTAAGGCGCTGGCCAACATTGGTGTTGGGGTAAAGCTACAAATTCATTGATTTGATTTGTTTTGGAGGCACTGCCCTAGCGTGCAGGAAAAGTTCAGAGCAACGAGAGCAAGGGAAACTTTTTGATTGAGTGATTTACTGTGATTTACTGTGACACATTTGACTGTACCTTGCTGTGAGCCACTATTTTTAGAGCAAATGTGGCCAAATACAGTGAGTTCATAACGAAACTCAGCTGGTTCCGTGACTCTTCCAGGAAATCCTCCAACCCCTCGTACCACAGCCGCTTCACATCCGACCACACCATTCCTGCAGAAATGAATATCCATCAACGCTTCCAAGCAGTCAGCTATCAACCCCTTCCAGAGGTGTTTTCACATCCTTACCTAAGATCCAGAGGATGAGAAGGTAGTCTATCACTTGTAACGCTGGCCCCATGTTCTTCTCATCGTTGTAGATGAGAGAGTATAGGTTCAGCAGCAGAAGGAAGGTGAAGTACGAAGCGCTGTGGATGATGAACTTGACGAAGGGTGTGTGTATAACCTGTCCGAAGCGGGAACGAGGTCCCAGCAGGTAACAGATGGAGAGCAGTGGCCACAGCAGTGCCACGCTCAAAACGGACACGATCTTTAGGCAGGTGTGTTTTCGGCGGTAGCTCGCCATCTCGCCAAACCACACAGTGTTCAGAAACTGCTGACAGTTGGATTGGGCAACAAACTGTGCAGAAGGAAACATGATAAACGTGTTGCAGAATAAATAAAGTACTGGCTCTTTTCCTTCAGAATCATCACCTTGGCAAAATATACACTATTCAATTCAAGCTCATTATTTCACAGCTTGCCACACTCCTTTTCCCAGAGTTGTTACAAAACTGAATCTAAAGGGTGACGTTTTCAAATCACCTCCTTTTGGTTGTATTTGATGGCGAGTTTCAGTCGACTGAGGTTCATGCGCTCCTCCAGAAGGCCTCTCTTATCTACATGGTCCTCGCTGGATGTGTGGTTCAGAATGACTTCCAGCTCACGGGAGTTGCGGGCCTGAGCCAGCAGGTCCTTGGCAAACATCTTGCACTGCTTGGCAAGTTCTTCGTAATCGTTTCTTTAATACAACAAGGGGCACAATAATGAACACAATGAGAAGCAAATGTTTCGTGTATTACTGTCATAAACTAGCAATGTTTCAGGGATCAACAGAGGGTTTAGCTTCCAACAGGTGTCTCCTAAAGCATGCACTGCATCACAGTTAATGGCTTTCTAATGGACAGATAGCAGCACTCCCTAGGAGACCTCCTTCTCTAACCACGCATCCATTACCGAAATTCCACTTCCACCAAGCTCAGCTCTTTCAGATCGGCGCTGAGCTCAAACGCTCTCAGGATCGGGTCTTCTTCTGTGAGCATGATCAATGACGGGCTGGAAAGGCATCGATAGATATCTAGCCGAAATCTGCAAAAAAAAAAAAAAAAAAAACGTTAATTTTATTTTCTGGTTTGGTTCATGCTCCATGAAGTTCCCCCTGATAACAAAATTGTAGCTCATTATTCACTTATCCTCAAGAGGTTCCATGAAAAAACTGAAGGTTCACGTTCACGATTTGTTAGAAATCTGATCAGATACCGAAGATCTGATCATTACCTCGAATGGCGAAGACTGTCCTTCTTGTTCTTGGCATTACAGAGGGTGCACTCACACCCGACAGCGTGAGGTCGAGGGAGTGAGATGTCCTGCTTTAACAGCATGGTCAGGATCTCATAGTTGTTTCTGTGTGCAGCGAGGATAACTGGAGCCACATCCATGGTGGTGGAGTACTCCGGGTTCTGAATGCGCTGCATCAGTTTCTACAACAGGAACGCACCGTGTGAAATTACGGCTCTAGTTATTCATCACACTATGATCACACTAATCTGAATGCCATGAATGTGAACAACCCACTCACACGAGGAACGATTTGATCACAAGGATCTGTCTATAAGTAAACAAAGGAATGTAGGCATCAGGAATAGTTTCTGGCAACTGCACCAAAATGCCAAACTTGACTAGTAAATGACCTTCTCACATTCGAATATTGCTGCCTAGCTCCAAAAGGTTTGAGCGCATCATCCCAGTCCTAGCTAGATCAGGTATCTCTAAGCTATAGAATTAGTTTGAATGGATTAGCTCCATTCTGTGCCAGCTCTCCAAAGCCCTCCAAGGGTCTCCAGGCTGGTAGTAGTTCCAGCTTAAAAACTTGTTCAGTGGCTACCCCTTGTATCGGGAACGGACGTCCAAGACTGATCCGCCTGCTCACTGTTCTGAGCACTTTTAATGGATCAAAACACCTTGAAGCAGCCTGTCTGCTTAAAGATGTTCCACGTAAATAATTTATACTTACCTGGATTACATTTCTTACATTTTTGTCACTAAAATCTATTTAAAAAGTATTGTATAGCATGATGAGACTAACCGCAATAGAAGGCTTGGAGGAACGCCTCGGCCGATGGTTTAGCAGGATGTCAACTGCACCCACCACTTCTGAATCAATAGCCACCAATAATGCATCCGTGGCCTGCATGAATACATTAGAAGCGAACAGAAGGGATTTATCTAATGTATCATTAAAGATCATTACCCATGAGCGTCCGTTTACCTGGCAACCGTGATCCAACAGCAGCTGTAAGATGTCTAGGTTCTCGTTTTCGATGGAAATAGTGACAGCATCTCTCCCGAGAACATCGACGCAGTTAATGTTTAATTCACCGTTACGTTTCTCCTCCAGAAGCTTCTTCACCATGTAATAGTCCCCTTAAAATGAAGTTAAGATGTAATGAATTGAGAACGGAAAGTACTCAAAGGCTCTTAAATGTTACACTTTGTTATATTGCACCCGATATAATGTTCATTTTTCATTATTAATGTAAACATACGGACAGAATACACATTTTTGCAGATTTATAAAAAAAAAATTAAATATCACATGGGCTCCATTATTCAGAGCCATTGCTGTTTTATTTATATTTCCACACCTGTGTCTACATAAGACCTCACAGCTCACACTGCCCAGAGCAAATGAAAATCACGAGGAACTGTGGGAAGATCTCAGAGATGGAATGAAAGCGATACACAGATCTGGCCAAAGTAAAAAAAAAAAAAAACATTTCTGCTGCTCTTAAGGCTCCTTAAATGGAAGGGCTCTCAGGGGAGAACAGCCTTGGTGAGAGAAGAAAACTTTCAGAAACTTTTACTTTCCAAATGTGAAACTCAGGTCGAGGCTGGGAATTTCTTCCTTTTTTTGTCTCTGGGTCTCCTCAAGTTCTTCAAATTTGTTTGATCAACTCTTTAGTTAAAGTATAGATGTTTAAACTAAAGTTCAGTTGTTATTTTACTGAACACTGGACTTTTTTTTTAATTCTTTATTAAATTTCAAAGAAATAAAAGCCATTAAATATTTCAATAGTACCAGCAGCCATTTTTTCATACACTTTTTTGAGTCTATGTCCTCAGAGGTGAATTTGTGCAGGTGAACACAGAAAAATTGAGTAAGAGGCACCAAAATATAATGAAACTGTTTAAATTAGCACCAAAATAAAAAAGAAAAATTAGCACCATTCAAGAGAAGGATATATCAGAAGAAACATAGTTTAAAGGAGCTTAGACAGGAACATCCTTTAAAAGGCAGAGGAAGAAATACGTCAGTTTCAGGCTGACAAAGCCATTGCAATAATTTGCTTTTCCCATCGAATTTTAAAAACACTACGATCAGATCCAGGATTATTAGGTAAAAAAGGTTTTGTGCTGCTAAGAAAAGAGGGGGAAACTTTATGTACAAACGTTTAACACTAAAAGTGAATTTAGATTATGTCTAAATAAACAAATGTGATCGTAATAGTACATTTTGTACATGAGTATAGCCCTTTTGTTGTTTATAGGTTTACCCGCATCTTTGGCGCCCTGGCAAACATTGATGTTGGGGTAAGGCACTTTATAAATAAACTTTGATTTGAACTATTTGCCAAAATAATCGCATTTTAACCCCCCAACATTCCAAAAACAACAAAAAAGAAAAAAACACCAATCTTCAATGCACAGCATTATTTCTCTTCGCTTTAGCAGATGTTGTAAACGCAGGATGATGGGGCTGATGATGGAGCTTACCTTTCTCGCAGGCCAGCAGGAAGAGCTTCTCGTCCAGAGTGGTCTCCTCCTTCACCTCTCTGACGTCTTTCAACGCCAGATATTTATCCGGAGAGGACGAGTCGGTGCCCTGGTAGAGAGCAGCCATGATGACGGAGAGAGAATACGGCAAAGCACTGATGTGCATCCCACTGAGCGAAGCCTCACACCTCTATACACATGAAACCCCCGAAAGCACCCGGAGGAGGAGAGCCCAAATCAACCCCGACGCTCTGCCGAGGCCCTCGCTTCATTGAGTGGCGGATTCCGGTCACAAATAACTCGAGTTAAAGGGTCGAAGAAGTCCCCAGTTGAGAGAATAACTACTATTTTAAGGTTTGGTTAGGTTGTAGTTTGCCTAATCACGATAAACGCGAGCCCAGAGCATCACGGTGTTGTGTTGCGTTGGTGCTGATGATGCCGTTTACGCGCATGCGCATTCGCGGCCCATGAAGCATCGGTTCTTACATAAGTGGACCATCTTTGTCTCATACGTGATGCTATGCATATGAACACGTGTTTTATGATAAATAAACCACATAACCAGACCACAAGTATTCAATCTCGACATGCACTGAGTGTTATACACCCCATAAATATACAAAAATTGTACAAAGAATTTGAGAAATTGCAAAAAAAAAAACAAAAAAACAACAAAGTTAAGGATTCGAGCATTTTACATTTATTATGAGTAACCATCATAACCAAAAATCATGTGCACTGAATGAAATCAGGCTACTGAAAAAAAATATAGGCCACAGTAAAACTCTACAGTTTTTAAAATTATGAATCTGATGTAAAAGTAAACAAAGGTTGACATCATTTTAAAAATATCTTTTATTTAAAATGTATAAGTTAAAACTAAATAAACAGCAAAGCTTGTCGCATCAGGAAGGGAAAATATATGAGAGTGTTTATATCATTAGCAATGATAACAGGACCAGGATGAACATAGTGGCCCAAAGTCATCTGCCAGATGTCAAAATAGAGCTCCTCCAGTGATTTCATCAATGTCATCACCGATATAATGGAGGTCAGTGACGCCATGTGGCCTCCAGTGAACAATGATCCTATTCTTCTGTTCAATCGCCGTCAGGGGTCCACCTGTACGAGGAGTGTGGAGGTCCATTACATCCATTAGGTTTTTTAAACCTTTAAGCAATATCAGGAAAACTGACAGCCATACAACAGATGTTGGATAAAATGGAGACTGGTGATGGACACTATCTATGAAATGGTGAAATACTGACCAAAGCCTAACAAGAACTTTCTCATTCTGCATTTCCTCATCTCCTCAACACAACTCCCCCTAGAGAACAAGATAACCAGAAGCTCTGAATTCCTCCTCAAGGACGCTAATGCCTCTGCATGCGTTCCACCCTCCCGATGTAAGCTGCAGATGGCTGCATGAAAAATGCAGATAGCTGCATGAAGAATTTTTAAATATGAAAACCATTGTTTTCTGTTTATTTTATATCCCATGTCCATCCATCAGTATTATCATTTAAACATCCAACATCTCCTGATGTTTTGTCTCAGCCCCATTTTCCTCTATGTTTGCATTTGAGTCAGTGAAAGCCCATATGAATCGTCCATATGAGACTAAAGTGGAAGTCAAAGGGGCTAAAGAGACTAAATCCTAAAGTTTGTGTAACATTTTAGAGTGGTTATTCTTAATACAGTGTTTACCTCTATTAACAAATAATGTGACAGATTTTTGTTATTCATTGCCTGTTAAATAAACATTACATTTAATGGTGAACATTTTTATTTAAATCCATTCCTATGTTCAATTTTTTTTAAATGCAGTGTGATCCTCCTCAGTGGCGACCTTCACCGTTGCATTAGAAGGAACAATAGAGCCATCTACCGGAAACTGTAGGTATTACACCAGGAAACTTGTATTTCCTTGGATTAGTTTCCCTGAAATGTCCTGAAGAGTTTCTTTACACACATCCTCAAGGGTCTCAAAATGTTTGAAAGGCAATTTGGATCCTGTATACATTTTCTAAGAGCTCTTTCCACCTCTACAAATAAAAACTATAGCCGCAACAACAAAAACTGGAACGGCTCACAAAAATATATATAATGTAGTATTGGAATGAACAAAAGTAATTTTGCCATTTTCTTTTGGGCACTATTCCTAATTGTTCAATAGAAAAGGAAAAAAGAAGCTGTTCATTTAATGTGTATAATGTAATATGGTATTTTTTGATGCCTTTTAATCTATTTGCTCACAACAGTCAATTGTTTTTAAATTATTTATTATTTAAAGACACAATTGAAAACAACCCCCACTATGCCTCCTCTTATGTTTTAGTGTCCTGTTGACTTCAGTGAAGTGGATTTTATCAATTTATTACATTTTATTTATTCTGATTATAAAAAATGTTGAGCTTTTATGACACTTCACTACATGACCAATGTACACACTTGTGGAAAAACAAAGAGTTATAATGATGTTACATAAATAAATAAATAAAAACTGATTGCGTGTATACTTGAAATTCAAAGGTTAAGGAAATCTGTGGAGAGAGCTGAAGGTTCGAGTTGTTTCACTTAATCCAAGAAACTGCAATGATTTGGAGCACATCTGAAGAATAAAATCGCGTGAAATGTGTGCAAACCTAAAGCCAACTTCAAGGAAAACTATTGAAGCGTTGGAATTCTTATTTCATACGTGCCAATCGGTTTATTTATGGTGTTATTATTAGCAGCAGATTAGAAAGCTTTGACAATACAGAATATATTTTAATAATATTACAAATATCAACATTATTTATGAATTCCGTATTGTCAAACAAATACAAAGTATTCTAGTATATTAATCATAATAATAAAGTCAATGATTATGAATATTATTTCGCAAATTAATATTTGTACACCGCCATGCACCGAAGGTTATCTACGATTGTATAAATAAATAAAATAAAATAATTAAAAATAAATAGTTGCTGATTGGTCAGTAATGAAAAAGAATAGTATTTACTAAATCTCGAGTGCTTTGCTGCTGGAAGACAGACGGTGGGGGGGAGACTGGGGTGATATTATTCGTTTCCTGCGCCGGTGTTCTTCCACTGGCTGCTTCCGAGAGGAGGGTCTTCACACCCTCCGGGACCGAGTCTCCCCGCTTCAGTCGCTACCATCGACGCCGGAGACAGACGCCACATCGACCGACAATGACGCGAATCACGCCGCGCGACAGAAAAACACCGGCGGATGCTGGAGAGCAGCGAACGCGACGCGACTCCCTCTAATACGAGGTTCTCCATCAGCAGAGAAGCAGCTTCGCAAGCAAACAGCGCAGGAAGGATTCAATAATCAATAGTGCTGGAGCTGCAAGTAGATGTGTTTCCTGTTTAATCGAGAATTTATCTGAGGAGAGCTGCACTGGGGCTGGTTCATGCAGTGGGGCTGGATTTGATTTCACGTGTTGTGCGCTGCAACACAAAATTGGAATTAATAAGTGGCTCATAGTGTGACTGAGTGGTTCGGAGCCACCCGTCCATCAACAGATGAGAAGCAACCAGTGCTCTCAACTTCATTCGCCTTCATCGGGGGACAACAATGGCCTTCATGAGAGAAATCTCAGAACAAATCTGAATCATACTCTTAAAATAACCCCTGAGCCTGGAATCGTGATGAAAGTGCTGAGGAGAAAAAGGATGGTACTTTTTGTAGCGTATTTTCTGCTCTTGGTTCTCACCATGCTCAACTTGGCTAACTATCGATGGACTAAAGAGCCTCAACAGTGCAATCTCCAGATGAGAAGCACGCCATATCAAAGCAGGTCAGACATCCGGTTTCTTTACAGACCCCCTCTCGTGAAGAAGAAGCAGCTCATTTATGTTTTAACCACATGGAGGTCCGGGTCATCCTTTTTCGGGGAGCTTTTCAACCAGCACCCAGATGTGTTCTTCCTCTATGAACCCATGTGGCACATCTGGCAGAAGCTGTACCCGGGTGATGCGGTGTCTCTACAAGGGGCAGCGAGGGACATGCTGAGCTCGCTGTACCGCTGCGACTTATCCGTTTTCCAGCTCTACAACAGTCCCGGCAGTAAAAACTTCACCTCGCTTGGGCTTTTTGGTGCCACGCTTAATAAAGTGATCTGCTCGTTTCCCCTTTGCTCGGCATACAGGAGGGAAGTGGTCGGAATGGTGGATGACAAAGTGTGTAAAAAATGTCCTCCTCAAAGCCTCGGGCTCCTAGAGGAAGAATGCCACAAGTACAACACAGTTGTCATTAAAGGAGTTCGGATTCTTGACGTTAATGTTTTGGCGCCTCTCATGGAGGATCCGTCTTTGGATCTAAAGGTGATTCACCTTGTGCGGGATCCCAGAGCTGTGGCCAACTCCAGGATTAAATCCAGGCATGGACTGATCCGAGAAAACTTGCAAGTGGTTCGAAGCAGGGATCCCAAGCTCCGCCGGATACACTTTGTTGATCCCGGTCACAAATTAAGCAAAAAAGATGGAGCGGATTACCATTCAGTTGGAGCGATGGAGGTGATCTGTGATCGGACGTACAGGAGCCTGAGAACCGCCTTGAGTCCTCCACACTGGCTCAAGGGGAAATACATGGTGGTCCGCTACGAGGATCTGGTGGAGAATCCTGTTAAAGCACTACGGAGTGTGTATGAGTTCGCCAACATCAGTGCAAACATTGACATTGAGTCGTTTGCTCTTAACATGACAAACGGCTCGAGTTCGTCCTCAAAGCCTTTTATTGTGTCAGCCAGGAATGCCACTCAAGCGGCCAGTGCTTGGAGATCAGTGCTCAGTATTCAACAGATCAAACAGGTTGAGGAGTACTGCCAACAGTCCATGGCCGTCCTGGGATACCAACATGTAAGAACTGCTGGAGAAGCTAAAGACCTGAGCAAATCTTTACTGACGGCCCCCAAACTGTGACGGAAGTCTTTATCTGGATGCATGAACGTTCTGCAGAAACCAGGGATTCATTTGATTTTTTCGGTCAAAGTGCTTTTGGATGAGTTCACAATCTTCGAACCAGTTTGTGTCGATTGCAGATCCTTTTAAAATGGGAAAAACCAGCTGGAGACTCTATATGGTAGAATACAGCCGGCGTATGCTCTGTTTTGCTCACTGCTTTTGGTTGCTTGGAATGTTTGAGATCATAATTTGTATATTTGAGAAATTTAGCAAGATGCTAAAGTGCATTGTTCTTTAAAATCAACGGTAAGACAATCACAAATTCTAAGAATGTCAGTGTTATGTGTCATGTACGGCATATTTCTCTTTTCACCAAATAAATATTCAATGTTTCAGGCAGAATTTTTATTAAAAAATTTTTTAATCCATCAATCGAAACAGCAAACCACTCACTCACGCAAAAAACCCATACAACATAAAATCGGCAAAAGACAAGTGTTTTAAAGTGATCCTTAACTGTATATTGCAGACTGTACATCTCAAAAGGGCAACTCAAATGAAAACAAATGTGGTTATTAGTGTATGCAAATGATCAAAATCCTTTTGGGGTTTTCTATTAACCAAAGCAAATTTTAAACACCACGCCCCTGAAAACAACCTATTTTTAAATTCCTGCTAAATTACCTAAAACCCCTCCCCTCATTAACATTAATCAACAATGAATAGTGAGGATACTATCCTTTAGAAATCAATAAAACCATTCACCTTTGCATCTTAATTGTTGGACAAAAAAGTTTATTTTTAGGGTTGGTCAGACTCTGTAATCCGCAACTGATGCACCAATCCCCTTGCTATATTTTCCTCATGAATATCAACTGAATTGCTTGGTAATTGATTTTTAAATATATGTATTTTTTTCTTGAAAAAAATAAAAAATAAAATAAACATAAAAGGTATTTAATCGCATGTGTTGAAATGGCAACTCATGTGTTAAATGCTCCATTTAAAGGGTTGTATGCTAGAGTGGTTGAATAATTTATTTATGATCGAACCAAACTTTTACAAATAAACTTTTCCACTTTCGATTGGAACTGCAAAACAACCTTGTTTATGTTGAGTGCTGTTCTTTTCCAAACACATTAGAGAGTGCAGTGTGTCCCTGCACATGTTCAAGTGCTTCTGAGAGCTCTGCAGAAACGAGTGCCATTATCTTCCGTGAACCACACGCTGGAATTTCCAGTGCTATCTAAGACACCCATGCAAGCAGCACTTTTCTCAGAAGAGTTGGATCCAGTTAGACCCCTGTTTAAACGGCCTGTTGTGGCTTTGTGAGACAAATAGGACCCACAAGCTTAATTTAGTGACAACAAACACAGCGCTGTGTCCCCTTATTAACACGTTTTTCTCAGACATCATTCTCCATGCACATCATAATGACCGGGTACCACAGCATCTCTCTGCTTCCCTGATGATGTCTTGTGCAGTTGCCATGACGACGGCTCAAGGAGGTGCAGCTATTATTTGTGTATGAACTGGAGCTTTGGGAGCAGGTATTCAGACGTGAGAGGAAGAGAGAGACAAAGAAAGAGATGTACTGTTCGTGGAAGCATAAGTATGCTTCTGTTGAATTGGGTGCACCAAGGGGCTTAAAATCATTGTTGACCCCCTGCTGGTCTCAACAACCAATACATCAGTCATACAACCAATCATACGTTTATTTCTAAAATGCGAGACAGAATAACAAAAAAAAGGTGTTCTTATGAAACAGGGACTAATTTCTGCCGTTTCAGGACATCCACGACAGCAAAAAATGTACATACAGTGCCTGTCCAAAAAAAGCCCCCCTAGCCAAATAGGTACAAAACAATTCTATTGGATAATTACTGCAAGTTTTTTAACCCCGACTGCTGCATTGATTTGCTTTTCATTTCCTCAAGATGTTTCCAGTGTTTGAAAAGGGTGAAATCATTGGCATCAAGCAGAGAAAACGTCTATGGACAAGCAGAAACGACTAAAACTAGGTTAAGAAACTTTTGTCCATCTTTAGCCCCCCACGCCATACCTCAAATGCAAATGAGTTCAACTTGATTCCACTGGGATTAAACGAACCGTATCCGATGACCCATGCACTCAAAGGAGGCCCTTTCTGTCAATGAAAATAACCCAATGTTGTAAAAGTGAAACTGAATCTAGGAGCAGGGGGTTCTCTTAAAAAGAGCCCATGTAAGGTTTAATTATGCTCCTAGTCGAGATGAAGCTATACGTGTTCGTTACACCGCACATTTACATTAGAATAATGCTCAAAGTGCTTTTTCCCTGCAGCTCGGCTTATATTCACTGCGAGTTTCACATGGAGGAACTCTGTCTAGACTTTTGTTTAAACACATTTAACTCACTGAAGCTAAAGGATTTATCTTTCAAAGGATCCACATTAATCTATGCAACCTTGCTTAGAATAATACAGCAGACCCCAGTGAAGGATCTTCAGGGGATTAGGCGATTTCTTCAGGGGATGTTATTGTTGTAATGTGGCTCCCTTCCTGCCTTTCCACAATGACACAGATCTTTAAGTAAAATCATGCTTTAAAATTAAAGGTATTTTATTTGAATGAGGGGATGAAAAATGAAGAGAATCCAAGAGCATTACAGCAAAGGAGTGGATAAAGAGTGGAGATGGAGAAACCCAGTAGAGATGCAGCAGAGAGAAAGCAGGCGATTCAAGATGGGAGAATTATCATGGAGAGTCAGAGGGGATGAACCGTAGCACGAACAAAAAATACTAAGCTAAAGAACTCCAGGCTTCTCCAGGTTTAATGGTCAGTGTTCATGACTTCCCCTTAAGAAAGAGACAAACCAAAAATGGGCAGGGTAGAGTTCAAGATGAAAGCGGTGATGAGCAAATAGAACAAAATCTTGCCTCAATTGTTCAGTTTCCAGAGAACATCTGGATCTTTGTTCTCAGACAAGACAAAAGGTGGCCATTTTGGAATGTGTGCATCCGATTACATCTGGTGAAAATGTAATACAGCATTTCAGAAAAAAGAACATACCTGCAGTAAAACATGGTGGTGGGTGTGTGATAGTCTGGGGCTGTTCTGTTGTTTCTGGATCTGGGAAGACTTGCTGTGATAAATGGAATCTTGAATTCCGGTATCTATCCAAAATTCCATCTGTTCATGGACTCAAGCTGAAACCAGAGCAATGTGTGTTTATATAACAAAAAACTGTGTGTTGTGTTATATTTGATCAATTACATTTGTAAGGGGCCCGACACTTTTTTATACCTGCTTTCTTGATATTCTAGGAATGCTCTACCATTAATGTATGAAACATATTTATGCTTCTTTTCATTGAATTAAGTTTCATCATTTAGTGTTGTCTCTTCCACCCCCTCCTCGCTCTCTCTTCCTGTGTAAGAATATTGAGCTCATTTGCAGGTGATAAAATTTTAAGAAGGCTTTTGAATAATAGAAGAGCAGAATACTGTTGGATACAGCGCAGGGAGCAAGCTGTGTCAGGAGGAGATGGATATATTCTGGCCTTCAAGCCTCTCAAGTCAGATTTGAACAGTGCCCTCCTCTCGTTCTTGAAATAGAAACTTGGAGCCAACTCTTTGTAGGTTTGAGGTACGGATTAGATTTGTATTTAAACGTATGACAGTAATGAAGCCACAGCTATAGGGCAAGGAGTTTAGCCCTGCGCCATTTAGCTTCAACCTTCAAACAAAATTCAATGGACTGGTTCAGGGCTTGTTTGATGCTCTGTGCACTGAATCAGGGTCAGAACTAAAACTTGTGGGGGATGCAGATGCCCAGAATCCTGATGTTTGTAATAAATAAGGTCCTAGGACTAAGAGATTTATCCTTCTGTAAATGTTGACTGAGGAGTCAAGAGCCATGAAGGGGATCCTAAGGTTTGTGAGGTCCAAAAAATCTCAACGCGAAGAAAGCCTGTTAAAGATGTATGGATGCATTTTGATGATGATACGGCAGTTGATTGCACCAATCTTAACCAAAAATCCACACGTCTGGAATTTCCAATTGAAACACTTCACGAAAACTGACGTGGTAAGTGTTAATGAGATGCCAGAGTGTTTGTGCCTAAGAGAGAGGTGTAGAAGTAGAGGATGCTCCTCGACTTTGGAGATAGTGTTCTCTAGTGATCATTGTTAACAGCGGGAGCACAACCCAATGGCTGCATCAATAGCAGAAGTGGGCAAGGACGACTGCAGCTCCGCACAGTTTAGATTCAGCCTTCATAAAACACACCTGACTCTGTTAATCAAGTTCTCATTGATTTGTTTAAAGTTACCAGTGTTTGTACTGAAGCAGGGCTGGAACAAAAACCAGGAGGAGCCGCGGCCCTCCAGGAATGACTTTGCCCACCCCTGGTCCATACCGACTTAACTTTTTATTTAATTTCGTATAATACTATTTATGCTTGTCCTGTTCGCAGTGAGCAGAAAAACTAAGGTGTAAGATTTACAGAAAAAAATGGAAAATGATTGAGGCCGGCAAATTTATCAAGCTCAGTTTTACTCATTTGAAATTAATCGATTGACCTGATTCTTACAAGCTTTCTTTGTGTCTGAGAAGAATAAAGGTGTAAAGAGTACAAACCAGTAAACTTACTTCAAAAAGAATTACTTAAATGTACTCGAGCAATTCACTCATGGTGAAAATAGGCTGGGAGTTGCATGGATTCTAGAGATTCGTAATAAACCTGCAGAATCCACAAGCACGGCTAGGCTTGGATACAAGTCCTAGACATTGTTCCGCGTTCTGGATTATCTCAAGCACTTTATTCATGTATTCGAGAGTCATATTGTGCCTTTTAAACACCAGTTATCACATCGACTCAATGGGTTCTGGAGAAAGTGTTTCAGAGAACCACGAGGGGATACCTTGGACTTAACATCTTAATAGTGTGAGGGAGAAAGTGAGATGTGCCCTCGCTGATTAGGCAAGAGAACATTTCCAATGCGATCAGCATCAGTGCTGTAATCCCTGCTGCAGCTCACTGTCTCATTAGCAGAGCCTCCGAGCGAAGAAGTGCAATTAACATTCCTCACACATTACTTCCCACATCAAGCCATCAGCTCAGAGTTCAGCCACAGTTAATGTAAATGTTAGCTCTTCCTGATTGCACACATCTAGTCACGTGCCGTTTGGTGGAGTGTTGTTCCAGCTGTGAACAGTATGGAGGTAAAGAAATATCAGAAACAGCCGGAGAAGACTTGAAGGTCTGATTTGTGTGTTTACACTTACCATAGCAACGCGCACGAGGACGCCAGGATGTTGTAATATGGACCCACATGAAATATGTATTAGCTTCTCTTCTACGTTTTTCTCACTTTCTCAAACTATCAGACAAAATAATAGCGTTCCTTTCCAAGAAAAACATCATCACTGTTGTTATGTTCATCAATAATAAAGACAAACGTAAGAGGTCATCGGATCCCCAATGTGTTCACTGCAGGTTTAAAAAGAGAGCTGGAGAGTGACGGATGAGTCGGGAAGAATCTGGAGTCGTCAGCAGGAGAGTGCATAAAGAGTGGAGATGGAAAATCCCAGTAGAGAGAATGCGGGAGATCCAATATTGCAGAAACGATCATGGAGAGTCAGAGGGGATGAACCGTAGCACTGACAAAGAGGAAAGGAGAGGGAAAGATATAAAAGGGAAAGGGCATATGGGAACCAGATAATGATACGGTGAGGAGGTTCCATATCAGGAGATTAGACACAGATGTGGATAATTAAAAAAACATAAGACAAACAAACACAGACATGACAACTGAAATATGTTTAATGCAAGCTCTTTGTTCTAAACAAACTTTGCTAACATTAAATAACCCCATGATTTTGAGGTGAAGGAGAATTTTCCTCCTCCACAGTCAAAAGTTCATCCATTTAACAATGAGGCCTGATTCTGATCTCAAAATATCTGGTTGCTGGTGTTAATTTCCTGTTTACACGATCATTGATTAGATGCGATCTGAGTCAAAAATGAGAAAAAAATTTGGAACTGGGTCATATTCGACTGAAGTGGTTTCAACTCCTTAGGGTCACCTGGTCAGCACCTTCTGCTCATTCCACAGGGTTTTCTCTTTGATGAAACCATCTGTGCAGAATATGTCAAATTGTTTTTATATTGTTATGTTTTGATTTTTATCTTGTTTCCATCTGTAAAACACATTGGGCAGCTGAAAACGTAGCTGCAGTTATACCAAAAAATATTAAAAATGTGGAAAGTTCTAAAATGTCAATTGTGCAAAATGTCAACTCAAAATGGTTTAATCTAGTGGAAGCTCAAGTGGTCTGCACCACTAACAAGCATCATCAGAATAACTAAATCTTTTTTTTTAGGTGTGCAGCCATAAATTTTGGGCGCTATGACAAAATATGAAATATGGCTCCTGTGCCACATTCTCTATATTTATTGAGAACTAGTCATGGTTTAGAAGTTGAAACCTGCAAATTGATCCTTTATTCACAATGACGCTCAAGGCATAAAAACTCTCACATTCAGAGAAGTCTAAGCAGCAGAACAAGTATTCAGGTCCTGAGAGACTGATGGAGATAGAGAGCAACAGTGAGAAATGTATACTCTTGAACCTCGTCAAGGAAGGGGTGGCGTATCGATGCTGAGCAAAAGCACATCTAACTCATCAAGATACCCCCGAAGAGCTTCAAAGAGATGTTTGTGAGGAGGAATTCAACTGTGAATGGGCACAAAGGCTTTCAGAGAATTGAGTGAAACAATTACAGCTGAATTTCAAAGGTTATTTAAGATATCAAAGCATTGCGCGACGCTGAGCAGACACTGTTAAAAAGCAATCTTTCAAAGCTAAATAGTTACACAATAAAAAGAGATTTTTTACTGCAAAAGCCACTGCAGAGATGTTTAAGTCTCTTAGTCAGTGTGTCTTGAGAGGGAAACTGGGTTAGAGAGAATAAATATTTGATCAGTCATGAGACTGTTATGAGACAGAATCAAGCATTTAATGTATTTAGGGGAAGAGTCTCTGGTGGCCTCGCATTACTAGTGAGTTTTGTCATGCTTATATGATTTATAGATATTAAAATATAAAAAAAATATCTCTTTTTTACAGCAAATCACTTTAGAGAAGCAATACAACTTGGAAAATAAATAAATGCTGATATTTATTGGCTGATATTTTTAGAAACTATGATCAAGTCCTGTGTAACAATTAATGAATGCTCCCTACCAAAATATATTAAAATATCAATGATTCTTTTTCTGCTTGTTTCACAGCACACGTTTAGCAAAACACTTTGTGTAATAAAGGTTAAATATGCATAAAATCCTGCAGCTTATTGCAGAATGCTATTACTATTACTTTTACTTTTCTGTGATTTTATATAAATTTGTACAAAGAATAATATTTACCCATTAATTTCAATGTGAGAAAGTTAATGGAAAAAAATGTAACAAATGTTTACGAGCCACACTTTGGAGAGGAGATGCAACCGTGGGTATGGGTGTTTTAATACCCACACTTTTTACTTTGAGGCTCAACTTCTGCACCTTCACAGTCAGTTTACAACATTTAGAGAATATATGTTTAAAGTTCTTTAAATGCATGACATTATTTGACCAGTGGCCCCAAATAGAAACTCTCTAAAGCGTCCTAAAGTACCAAGAAATGTATGATTGTGCACAACTGTTATCATGTGTAAGCAACCAGATGCGCAATCGCAGGACAAATGTTTTCGAGGAAAGAGGCCAGTGTGGGAAAGGAAGTCAAGCATCATATCTCTTTCTTTCCCTCTGCGTTATTTATTTAACTGTAAACAGCCAATTCCAACACCAAGAAGAGACAACACAGCTGGTTAGTGCTCACCAGGCCTCTCACGACCTTTTCTTCACTACAGGAGCCACCACGACAGAGTGGAGATTCAACAACATGTTCTTTTGCACATTCAACATGCAACTGTTGTCTAAAACAAGATGCCTTTGTGTACAGAGCTGGGGGAGGAACTGGTTTCATCTGAGGATCGTGTTTTGTTGCTCAGTCAACATTTTAAGGAAATTTATGCAAAGAAATCCCTATGGTTTAGCTACGATACATTTGCATAGACAGTAAACACTGAAATTCCAAGACTTTTAGGAGAACTCTGAATCAGTTTTAATGATTATTGCCAGTTATTTCACCTCGAAACTCTGTGCAACACACCAGAAACTGGTTTCTCCAGGTCCATCCAGCCTTTTCTAAAGAAGCAGCGATAAGAATAGCATGTTCCCACAAGCCTGACCGCGCCTGAAGCTTGTTAACATTCCTCTGACTAGCCCGCATTCAGGGAACTAATGAAAACTGGCATTTTGTGTGTGTTGTGTGCCAGCAATATGGTCATAAAAGCTACAGGAACTCAATTAATGGGCCACAGAGGGAAAGAGTGGCCAATAATCAATTCATGTTCACAAACGCAAGAAAGTGGCTTTCCTGCATGAAGATTGTACGTTTTCCCTGTGCATTTACCCTTTCTTTATTAACTTAACAAGGAATTAAACGGCTTAATTTGATGCAGAAAAGTGCTGAACCACAAGATATTCTGATGATTACACTTTAAGTTGAAAAGAATTGGACTCTACTTTGATCCCAATGAGTGAAATATCCCAAACACTGAAGCAGGATTACTGGGAGGCATAAAAATGACGAAGATATCTATATCCATTCTGATTGCATGTGGATGGGCCTTTACCAGTCATTTTTATTTCAATTTTTATAAAGAAGCTGTTTGCAAGCTCATCTTATTAGCGGAAAAAATGTTTGCAATAAATGTGTCACGTCCAAGAAGACGGGAAGCAGGATCAGTAATTGTCAAGTGTTACAAGTACAGAAGTCATACGTTCACAGCAACCTTTCGAAGTGGACCGGGTGAAGCAGTGGTTAAGGTGGAGTCTGCTGGAGATGAGACTGGGACTAGAGGGGAAGGAGATCACTGGAGTAAACGAAGAGTTTTAGGCGAGTAATGATATCAGGAAAGTAGAGGGTTGTGAACCGTAGATCTGACAAGAGAGAAGTGACGGAGAGCTGAATTTATACGGCAGGAAAGTGATTAGAGGTGATCTGTGATTGGTCAGAGAGTGGGTAGAGTAAGTGACTGGCTTTGTCTCAGGGGAAGTACCTAAACCCCTGACAAAATGAGTGTTTTGGTAAAGGCTCTTGAGTAAATCTCCCTTTGGGGAAAGAACTGTTTCAACCCTACATCTCTGTCCATGCCTCCGTCACCACACTACAGTTGATAGAAGATAGAGATCATAGACATACCAGTCACAAGAGCATCGATAATAAGCCGATATTGTCAATTTCTAGGAGACAGGGCAACATAATAAAATATTATTGCATCAGATTCTTTGAATGATCATATCTTTACATGATACACAACAATACCATATGCATCCTTACATATTCAGGCTGTAGCATCACTGAAGATGAATCAGGTCCTTGCGTCAAATAACCGAGTAATCTGTTGGTGAAGAATGTTTTTATCAAATGTGATGCTTCTGATAAAAGCTGATGATACAATCTAAAGGAAAGAATGAAAGGCATGTCGTTGACGTGTGATTGTTTGCGTATCACTCCAATAATAACAGCTTGCTATTGTGCTGCAATCACACACTGTGCTAGGCAGTTTTACGATCTGCAATGTTTCCGGTCCAAAAACAACAAAGAATGGAATAAAAGAAGGAGAGCGACTTGAAGAACTGCGGTCAAAGAGAGCTGCTTACGCTCTCAAAGCTATTTCGGATTGCCTTTCTTTTCACAGAACACAAGTTTGTACCATGTTCCATCTGGGTCAGAAATGTTCCATTTAAAATCTGTTGAACCATCCGAACAGCTCAGAGAAAGTGAATAGATGGAAATGTGGAATTTGGACAACAAACAAACAAATTACTCACGAATGGCTGCCATCCAAATGCTGTAGGTTTCATACTAAGCTAGAGGAAATGATCAATATTTGATGTGTGCATCATACATTAAGCTCCATGTTAACGTGCTGTTGGCAGTGAACTCAGAATTCCTTTCTCTCCCATACTGGCATTGAGAATTCATGAGAGAAGAAAAATGATCATATATACACAGAGCAAACTATACTGCCTAAAAAAAAAAAAGTCGCTTCTGCAGTGTCACAAGATTTACTTCCATTCATTTTGTGAGCAAGATCTTGCACTAAAGAAAGTAAAGTCTGACTGCTGCCTTCTTCTGCACATCCCATTGTTTCTCAATGAGGTTAAGGTCTGTACTTTGAAAAGATCCTGCGTGCTCCTGAACCACTCTTTTACACTTTGAGTCTACGTCATCAACGAAGAAGAATAGTCAGTGGGTCAGCTGACCTCATTTTGAACCCAGAAACCTTTTCTGCACAAAGATAGATGCCAAGCAAACAGGTCGAGGTGAGGATGGTTACTTTTACCAGCCACTCGAATCCCTTTGAGTTAGTTTTTGTGTATATCAGGCCAAAATCACCAGGGTGTATAAACTTTTGATCAGGGTCATTTGGAAAGCTTCTGTTAAACATAGTAAAAGTAGTTGTTTGACTATAAAGGGTTTCACCCAACACCTAAGTGTGGAAAGAATTTTATTATTATTCATACTGTCTGAAAAAGGCCAATAAATCAGAACCCTGGACAGGGTGTGTAAACGTATGAGCAGGACTGTATTAATGTAGTAAAGTATAAAACATTGAGTTCTTTTTTTACATCTACTGGTAAGTATGTGGTAAGATTAAGGATAAAAATCAGGAAGACTTTGCGATGTATTATATCAGCAGCGAAGAACCGTAACCAATGAGTTTTTAGTTGACTTTAAGAGCCATCTAGTGGAGAATAGAAACAAAAGTTCATTTAGAAATCACTTTAATAATTAATTCTTTAGACTGTAGAGGCCGGGGGAATGTCTTGATAAGGGAATTGTTTACCTGTGAGTGTAATCTTCTGGTAGGTACGTTTAATGATCTACAAATTCCATGTTGAACGAGAATATGAGTAAAAAAAAGAGAAGTATAATAGTAACAATAACAACAACTATAATAATAACCATTATTTCATAAAGGTTAGATATTTAGACAATGAAATATATGTATCTTTTAGTTAGATCATGTTTTTCCATTAAATTTAGTTTTTTTTGGAAACATTTTATGCTTTTATTTAATTTGTGCTTGTCCTTAATCCAAAGTGCATATCTCAAGTCTTTGAAAGAACAAAAAAGGCTTATAAATAATACAAAAAATAATAAAAAGCCAACCCCTTTGTGTGTGCGTCTATCTATTTGAGCAAATATTTGCTACCACTAGATCTTTATCACCAGATGGCAGCACCTGCAAGTCTTTGCTTCATCTTTTTGTTGCAAGAAATTCAGAACATTCAAAAATATTGGGGTAAAGATAAGAAAAGACACATTAATCAGCACATTACAAAACAACATTAAGGTACCAACAGGCCTAGGTGTTACAGGAATTGGTATTAAACAAATAAATAGTGCTTTTTACTCTTGCAAAGTACAGTTTGAGTATATTTGGCTTTCTGTTAGAGATTATGCCTAATTGTGTGTAATTTGACCAACAAAATCACCAAATAAATAACCCAACTTTCTTTTTTTTTACATTAGCATTCGAAACATAATGTGTCAAATTATAAAATCATGTTAATTTAACAAATTTCAGAGTGTAAATTTAATCAGAAATACATTAGTATGTGTTCAGTCTTCTCAAAATATACTTTAGCACAGTATTTAATTCTCACGATTTTTGTGGAACTTATAGAGTAATATATGACATAGTAAAATTAAATAATTAACGATAAAAAAATGAATAGTTAAATAATGAAATAAATAAAAATGACTATTTTTTTTATATTTATTAATTCATGTGTTTATTTAAGCATTTTTAGATATTGAAATCTATATTTTGTATTCTATTATTAATTAAATAAAAAATTGGTCTTCCTAAAAGCACGTTTCGTTTAATCAAGACTCGAATAAACGGATTTACTTCCGTCATGGAAAACGTGAACGGCGCCGCACGTAACAATAAAGGGAGGGTGCGGACGCCATGGCAACGCCCTCAAACCAAAACGTAAAGCGGCGAAGGACGTCGTAAATCCCGAGCGCTCGACGTTGGAAAGAGTCGCTGGCCGTAGATCAGTGCCGGAGATCAAGAGGCAGTACGTGCAGGATCCGCGGTTAAATAACTCCGGTTTCCAACAGAATGGGAAGAGGGAAACGGGAATCGCTCCAGAATTATGCATATTTTAGATCAAATTATATTAGGGGAGTAGAAGCTTGACCGCCATTTATACCTCCGGCTAGGCTGCTAACTGGGTGATCTCTTTATGGAAAGATCAGTCGAGTTGTGAGCAGAAGAGCGTCTGGAATACAATGTTTACCGGGTTTCTTTTACCGGAGCGTCTCAAGCGCTGCCCGAACAATGACTCGGAAGAACCGACCCGGAGACTCGCTCCCGCGGAACTAAGCGACTGACCGGAGAAACTCTCGCAGGTTTGTTCAAGCTTTTCCCGGTTAGTTTTCTGTTGATGTAGGTTTCTTATCACTTAATTATAGGTTTTATCTACAGAGTTAAAAAATGCTCTTGAGACAACATTCAATTCGTAGGAAATAATTACATATTTGTTTAATTGTTGATTAAGTTATGGAAATTAAAGACTTGATGTTTAATTGAACTTTATTTATATTTGTATTTTTTTAAATGGACCCATCTATTGGTTTTTGTATTTCCCCTTAGTTGTTTGTTATTCGCAAATTGTAATTGTCCGTTTATGCCAATAACAGCAATAATAATTAAGAAATAAATCTGTAGAAATAAAAATTCAATTCCAAAATGCAAATGTAATGTCACTGTACATCCAGAACAGAACAGAAAACTGTCAAAATATTACTAAATATTTTAAATATTTTGCTTATGTAAAAATTACAGGATGTCTACAGGATGACACACGTATTATTAATTTGATTGGATGATTTTGAATGTATTATTTATTTTTTGGGGAGAACAAAGCTGTTGTTGTGAAAGAGAGATTTCTCAGATTATAGTTCCCCTTATTTCCATATCATTAAATATCAAACAAACATGTGAAAAACACTTTCATAAGCAGTCAACTCCATATTATACTAATAATGTGAAGAAATGCTGTCCATATTTTACTTTCAGAACCCACAACTTTAATAATTATGTCTGGATTAATATAATTGCATTATTTATAGTTAATGCACAGGAAAGGTCACTTCTAAACTAAACGAGGAACATTTCCAAATGTTAATGTGACAAGTTACTATTTTGATCCCTGAGTAGTCATCTCTTGTGAATGCAATCATTTTACAGCAGATATAAATAACTTTTATTGTGAATAAACTAAAACATAACTCATTTACTATTTCACAAGTGAATTCTATTCTAATGTTTGATTACATTTTGCATATCTCTCATGATCTTGATACCAAACACAGAGCACAGGTTTTGGGAATCTGTGCTGAACAGGTTTTAATTTAATAAGTAGATGTGGTCAGGTCTTGTTTCTTTTATCTGTTTGCAACGGTGAAGCCTTTTTGTTTGTGTTTGACAATTTCTTCATAGTCGGGTGTCAGAAGAAAATCCAAAACCTCAATGAAGATATGGATATTGCACCATGAACAATACAAATAAAAAATACATAATACATGTAAAATTATTGCACAAAAAAGTAGAAAAAATAAAACAGCTTTCATTACAAAAAAATTGCAGGCTTTTAGAATTTAAAACGAGAGAAGCTAATTATTTTTTAGCCCAGTTTACTTTCAATTTATTTCCACTTGGTAATCATTATGAGAAACTTAAAGCAGGTTTTAAGTTGTATTTATTTATCCTGGTTTTTAAACCAGGAAGGGGCTTGCTGTTTCTGCATGATATTTACATAATAATAATGATTTGTTGACAATCTCAGAAATGTCAGTATCAATACAATTCATGTAGAACTGTGATTTTCAAACTTTTATTATTCAAAGGTCCAAAGATTATAATTACAACTGACTCAAGGTCAAAGGTTCAAAATGAGCCAAACGTTTAAAAATGGGCCTCATTAAAGTTTTACTAACTTCAACACTTTGACAGTAATCTCTTGCATACAAACATTGAACTAGTGCTAATTAAATTACATTAGCCGTCATTGACTTCATTGAGATTTTTGTTTGTTGATTACTTTGAATAGTTTTAACTTCGTTTTTTTGTCTTCATGTCTGTGTTTTGAGAATATTGCTGCTCAAAAACAATCAATTTTGTCTCAATTTTCTCTGAGTTCAAAACTTGGAACATTCATTTTTACAAAAATAAATTCCTTAATTCAGACCAAAAATGCAGAAAAAGGACATTGGAAATACAGATGCTCAAGTTGATGCTCAAGTTTCTTCAGATACTCAATCTCAAACTTGAATCACTTTTTGAGGAATTCTGGTGGGAATTCTGTTCATAATCTTGAAGCGAGTCTCTGTAACTTCAGAAACTTTGTAAGTTTAGAGTATCCTGTTGAAAAAAGAGGGGTTAAATAATTAGTAATTTATCAATTTGTCCCATCATAGATGATTTTGATTTAAGAACATGGCCTTGGGGATAGTTAAAATCACGATTTTTAGGAGTGGGATAAAATGGTTTAATTGAAAGATTTGTTTGACATGAAGGACACTCCAGTGAAAAAGGTACCGGTATGTTTAGTAATAATTGATGAGTGAGTTTTTGAGTGGAAATGACTTCATCCCAATGCTAAAAAGATTCCATTTATTAAGTTTTTTTGTCCCATTTTTCCTGCCAGTTGTTATTGCTGTACAAGGTCAAGACTGGCTTTGAATCTGTGAATGGAATGGACTCTTCGTGACCATTTTCAGAGATTAATTGCGTCACTGTGTTTTAAGACCTTAAACAAACACGAGGCTTAGCAAGTGCTTTCACACTTCTGTTGTGAAAGACCCAGAGAAAAGGGGTGTGGTCTGCCATGAAATAATGAGATGCCAGAGAGTGGCATTTGTATTATAATAATACAATGTATTTTTGTATTGCATATAATCTACGTGTTGCGTTTGCTTGCAACCAACAGGTGCTTCTATAATCAGATAGCCTTGTTTTAGCTGGTTTCCTTTGCTACAAAGACTAAATATCTTTGTCATTTGATTATTAATAGCGCTTAGATTTCAAATTGAGCCATTGTTAACAGTAGGAGCACAATTAATCAGCTCCATATATTGAGAAATAAGGTGCATCGTCATGTTTAAGTTGTTAGTTCAGTGTTTCCTGTGCCATCGTAATGAATATTAACAGAACCAAGCGATGTCGGATCGTGTTGTGACCTTTATGACTTCAACGCATGTTGCTTTTAAAATAGGAAGTGCCAAAATGACCAAAAAAAAAACTCCCTAAAAATTAAACTTTTTATTGTTGAAAATAAAGTAAATGGTTCTGGTTAGTCTTCTCAAAATATAAAAAAACAAATATTGTGACATAATGCCAAACATGGTTTTCTGCAGGTTCCAAAGTTTCCAGAGTTTCATTGCCATTGATTTAATTACGCCGGTGGATTAATCCGTCATGTTGCATCTCCAGTGCTTGAACGCGTAGTCTGTTTTACTTTTAAAGCACTCGGTTCACAACACATTATGTTGGCAATAATGTATTCTTTAAAAATCTACAACTAAAGAGTCTTCTCATGTTTTGTTGAAGAGGCACAGACAGTCTGATGTATCGAGTCTTGTGCTCATCTTGCATTCAGACCAGCTCAGCTCAGCAGATCATGAGGCAGGTTTCACATTTCTTGGCACTGATCGGACACTTGAAATAACATGATAGGACTCAGCTGCTGACCCCAGAGCAGTCTGAAAGATGTCTGGATTATAATGTGATTTCCAGAGCATTAACACTCATTCGCTTATTGAATAAGCCAAGACATTTCAGACGTTTGGTTGCTTGACTGACATGACTATAAATGTCCAAAGATGTCTGAGGTGAAGTTTATAATGTTTTATTATTACTAAAATTTTAGGCTTTTTCCAAGAGCTTCATTTTAAGACTTAAATAAAAAAAACTGCTTAATTTTTATACCAATGAATCTTGAGGTCACATGAGACTTCCAGGACCTACTCTAGTTTATAGTATATCAAATGGCACTTTCCAACGCACAACCTTCTTGGTATGATTAAGCTCCACTCACCTCGGTGGTTCGTTGAGTTTCCACCAGTTTCCAGTTTCCTCTCTGAGTGGCCTTGTTGTGGATGCTCCATCCTTCTAGTTCCATTTGGTGACATCACAGCGAATGACATTTCCTCACACCAAGCGTTTGTTGGACGAGTTATTCTATACAAGCAGATAAAGGAAGGTCTGCTTTACTTCATTTGTCTATGTTCCAGTGATGTTTTTAAAGCAGTAAAGCTATTTTGAAGCTGTCGTACCACGTTTCTGTGTGAAACCAATTTTCGTCTTTGTTGCATGTTTTTTGCGGTACGTTTGTTAACAGATTAGAGCTTTCACACAGAGTTAATTTGCGCTGTAGAAGTCAAACCCAGATTTGTTGCGTTTCAGTGCGTGCAAAGAACGTTTTTGTCATTGCCTCTATTTTTTGACTGCAAAAATGCATAAATTGTGCTGATAGTTTAAGTGAGTGTAAGCAACTTTTAAGTTTACAAAACCTGCCATTGGAAGGCAACCTCAGCTCTGTATAAACAAGAAAAGTGCCTGGTCAACTGAGAATGGGTTTTAGATTTTCTAGAACTAAACTTGTATGAATGCATTTTTGTTTTTTAAGGAATTTTATGGGACAATAAGTTGACTTTTATAGCTCAAATCAAATATTTGAGGTGTAGATGTTTTAAAACAATTACCATTATGACAGTTTTAGCCAGAACCAAACGTAGTGCTGACTGTACGGATCTTTAAAACTGTTGGTTCACTCTCAGCTGGATTATAGGTGTATAATATATGGAAATACCCAGAAATCGTACGTTCGAATACTGATCATCAAGGGCTGAGACCATGTCTTTTAGAAATCCACCAGTAACAAGCCTTTACATAGAAGATAATGACCCCCTTTCTATACCGGACAGACAGTTGCTGTCAAAATAAAAGCAAACCCCACCGTACAAATCAATCTTCTATCCCCGTTTTTTATTTGGAATTTGAATAAGATACTTACATATAATTTTGCTCATCAGAAGCCTGAAACATCTTCTTATTTCCTTCAACTACTTTAGATGGACGGATGAAAAAAATCAACACCTATAGCACTGGAGCAATGGTGGCTGGCAACAGGTCCTGTGGGCTGTGAATATCACAGACTCAATTTTACCGCTTTACTACTTGGCTAAGAACATTACAAAAAGTGTGAGAAACCAGAATTTTTACTAATATCGCTGACTCAAAATCCTGTTTGCAAGCCCTTGAATGGACCACACATTAATAGTGGAAGTGAAAACACATTCATAAAAATGGGATATGACAGAGCGACCAAACTCGTATAGAAACAATCTCTGAATGTCAAATACCACCCTCGGACATGAAACCTGCAATAATGAAATACACTTTGAGGAAATGGCAAGAGGAACAAGAAAACAAATTATATGAAATCAACCCTGAAGTTGGAACAAGATCACCCTTCCCCAAATCAAGAGAAGACCAAATGACCTACACAAGGTGACAGGCGCTGCCCAAACTGTCGATGCACAATCTCTATAAAATCACACATTACTGAACTGTTCTATTTACATTTTAAGTACATTTTTCTTGAGCCTGAAAATCATTTTAACATGTGATTTTGAGAAAGAATTGTAAGGTGGCGTGTGTTTCAGCACGAGTGCTGTCTGTGCTTGCTAGTTTTCTCCAGGTTCTCTGGTTTCCTGCAACTGTCCCCCATGAGTCTAATTAGAAATAATTGGCTAAAGATGACAAATGGATGAATCTGTGAATGATGGAAGGCCATTATACAGTACTGTCAGAATTTCAAAATAGTTCCTTGACATTTTTAGCTGCATTTTTGTCAACTGCCTGCATTTTCCTCAGGCATCATATGGCAAAAAGTGTCTCAGTCTTAGAAGTCGTGCTGTAACTTGAGCGTTGACTCGTCAAGACAGTTTTGAAGTGAGAAAACTATGATAAAACACATCCCAAAATACCTAACTCACCATCAGGCATTGGCATTTTATTATGCCTTGCTTGCCAAGAAAATCTTGTGGTGTGACCGCAGACAGATATCAAGCTTTTGTTTGCATTGGGTGTAAACTAAAGAGCATAAGACACGATGCATGCACAAGTTGTGCTGAAAGAAAGAGCATCTGGTTGCACAGTAATTGAGAAAACAAAGCGAACGTTGTGTCGATTTATCAGAGGCACTTATTCGATTTTCTCGTTCCAATTGCTTGCATTGGGATTTGTTATTTCTCATGGAGCTGCTTGAAAACATGTGTAACTGAATCTTTTTTCAAAAGCAACAGACTTTGTGAGCGCATGATTGAGTTTAAGATTGGGTTGTCGATTGTGAATAGTGATGCAGTTAATCAGTATTTTAGAGTGGCTTTATTTGTGTGTGAAAGTAAATTTGTTGTCATTCATCATCGTGGCTGCTCTGGCGGCTCGACAGCGGCGGCTCGGTGGTGGACATACGTTTTTGTGATCAAGCATTATTGACTCCTGCAGTCGATATCCCTGGCAACTGCAGTTTGTCACTCAGATTTCTGCAGCATGGCATGTGCACAGCTAATGACGAGGCCACTTTAAAACGATACAAGTTCATCTTAGAGTTCCGCTTGAAATATTTGTTTAGCTGCTAATTTCCTTTACGCAGGGGGGTTCTAATTTCATTAGAAATGCTATTGTATTTTTTACAGAGTACATTGGAAATCTATAGGACTCACTTAATGTTCACCAAAAGGTAAACACATGTGTTTGGTATTTTTTGACAAAGCTAAATAATGTTTATTTAGCCAACAAAGCCTGGTTAAGAATGGGAATTATCTTATATTGAAATAATGGTCCCATATTTAAAATTATACCAAAGCGCCATGTTTTGTTGTGTTTATAATGACCAAATGGAACAAATCTAAAACAAAAATAGATTTAATATGTTAGTGTAATGACTTTGCTCAGAAAAAGCAAAACAACCAAAACAAAAGCAAAGTTTTTAGTAACATATATGTAACAAATATTTGAAAAAGCTAAATACTTCATAAAAAAACTAAACCAATTAGTGGCTTCACTTAATCTATTGAGAGAGTTTTTATCGTGGGAGCTTAAATATTTGGCAACCCAAGTCTTCCTCATGCATTACCTGAATAAAACAAATAGCAGAGTTGGTTCACATTCGTTCTATGTTAAAACTAAGCAGTAACCCCTAGCTGGGATATTTTGTTCATTATCTGAAATTATATTCCTTTGCTTATCACAAAAAATCCAGTTTGGAATGATATGTCCAGAATAATATATGGTCGTAATGCAGAAAAGATGGTAACTTAAAGGTTTCACTTGCACAGACTTTGTGTAAGTGATGTTTTTGACTAAGTGATGTTTGCTGACTCTCAGGCTTGGGCTTCCTTTCTTTCCTTCGCTGCTTTTACTCTTCATGTGCAAGAGGAGATGCTACGGGCAATGGAGTGGTAATCAAAACAAAGGCCCGCGGGATAGATGAGGTTGTTGCAAATGAAAGCGTTTCATTAGGGGAAGTTGAAGTAAATGTCTGGTTTCCTTCATGGTTGCTTTACTTGAGTGACTTAAACCATTTGGACGCGTGCAAAAGTAAAATCTAATTTTGCTGCCATTTCCCCCGTTTGCCTCGTGTTCATGCTCCCACAGGCTTATCCTTCTGAAGTCTGAAATTAGCCCCTTAAATGTCAAAGTGAAAGAACCAGCAGGAACCTTTGCAAAATGCTTTCTCTTGCCCCACCAACCTTTCAGCATGCTGTTCATTCATAAGAGACCCCTGTGTCTTGAAATATTATGATTGAGTTTCCGTGACTGTGGGTGGACGTGGACCTGCCTGCTGAAGCGAGAGCTCCCCTAATCTGGTGCGGTGTGCTAGGCTTGTTTGCTTTCGCTCTGCCAATCTGTGCTCAAACCAAATGGCAGTGCATCACCGAGACCAAGGCTTTCCTCGACTGCATCATTTTTCCTGAAGAGAAATGCTCCGTTTATCTTTCTCTGCTCAGTGAGTGAAAAACCAGGGACGTCTTTTTGTTAAATGGCATGCGGAGATCATATCGTGTTGAGTCACTCAGTAAATCTCAGCTTTGGTAACAGGCTATGCACATTCTTCGTATCAAGATCTCCGTTAGCCTCTTTTCGGCTCCATTCCGAATGAGTTATTTCCCAGGTGTCCAAACCTTAATTGCAGTTGCATTTAAGTTGTAAATCTTTTGTTCCGTGTTGCAGCTCGTGCTTATCAACGCGGTGTTGTTGCTCATGGAACATGCTTATGTGGGTCAAAGATAAAAAGGATGTCAAGTTTCAAAACAAGTGTAATTCGGCTTGATTTCCTTCCTCTCCATGGGTGTGCGTTTGGCAGGTTTTTCTGAGCATGAAAGTCAACATTTGCACCACGATTTGCAGAAGTCAAATAAATTGGGGTAGTAGTACAATATTGAACAGTGTGCATTGCAATACCACCTTGGAAGCACTTAATACATGCAATATTACTTTTGTAGTTTTCCGAAAGCATTTCAAGTGTAATATTTTTCTCAAATGTTTCATTATCTTTAATTTTGTTTCTCATCAACCTTCTGTGCACGTCTGAACACTGACCAGGATTATGGAAGGTCTATCCCTGCTCAAATTGGGCAGAATTCACTTCCTTAAGCCCAAATTGCTATTTCTGAGCTGACTTGCGTAGCCGGTCTGTGATGACTTTTCACAAAGACTAGTCGCCGCACTTCAGCCTATTGTCGGGGACTAATAAAACCTCAGTATGAGCTTTTGAATCCGATAAAAAGAGCACTTCAGAACTTTTTGATTAATGCTTAACCTTAATTTATTTGGATTCTAATGGAAGCTTAACTGTTAAATATGTAACTAAATAAAAAAGGGATAATTTAACCTCAAAGTGTAGCTCCGTGTTTGGTGTACTTGTGTTCTACCAATGCAAAGAACATTTGATGAGGTTCATATCTGGCAGATTGTTTCCTCCACCCCCTCCCTCGACTACTCTGATCTCACTAGGTCAATTAAAATGCACAGAAATTCGTCAACATGCCCGCTAATCACACTGACTCATCTACTAATGAGCAGCACTCTTGAAATCCATCTATTTTAATAGGCTTGGTGTAATAAGCTTTTATTGAAAGTGGGCCATTTGAATGGAAAGCGACCACATAAAGAATGTGCTGCTAGTGATTCTTATTTCTTGTTCTCGGTAGTATGTTTTAAGATGGAACAATACACATGGATCATTTGCATAAACCTAATGTGCTCCTTTAGAGCCAGTGACACCCCAGTAATAGATAGACTTGGACAGAACTCTGCACAGGTTAATTTTACCTTGGTGACACAGGGCTTTTTCAAAGACGAATCTTCAAAGAGAGATTTAACTTAGCAGAGCAGCGCTGATCAAAGGTTAAACTATGCTCAGCATGACTCTTCTGGTAATACACGGGGGAGCACGTCCGTTTGAATATTTTAAGAGTCTTTCTTGACTTGTAGGCTATTGAAGAGTGGCATGATGCCTTTTCTGCGCTTCTTGCCATTTGTTCATTTAACACATTTGATTTCCTGTTTTAAAATTAATTTTATCCAGTTATTAGAGGCCTTTCTTTGCAGGACATATCACTTGCTGTGTGGCTACCAACATGTATTAGTCTGGGAGGAAAAGCTGTTCCAGTTAAGGAAGCATTTCATTCTAGGTTTCGCTTTTACACTACGGTTCGGTACAACGCCCAGGGTTCAATACGTGTGCAGTGCGGTTTTTAGGTTTTACATTTGAAATAGGTATTCTTTATAGTCTCATTATCTAAACTCATCTAAACCAGACGAATCATAGGAGAATAATCCATTGATTACTTAAATTGAATAAGGTAGATTATATGAGGGAATTTCTGCAAAATAGTTCTTACGATTGTACGATTGCTGACTGTCGTGAGGTGGTCGTGGGGTATTAATCATTTCACGTTTCATGTATATTGCACAACTAGCCCAAAATTATACTTAACTAAAAAAATTGTATTTAATGGTCAAAATCAAGCGTATGCCCAGCTTTAGTTTGGGTTATTTTACCAACGTAATGTATTGTTTATTCAAAGTGTCAATTTCTGAACGCAAGTCTTTAATAATATACTATATATTGGTACATTTTGATGTTTTTATTGTAGAAAAACAAAGAGAGTTCATTATCGGTTGGAAATGTGCTTTAGCTGAATGCTTTGTCTGGTCATGTGGTTTATGCAAAGGATGATACAAAAAGCAACAAAAGTGAACTGAACCACACACCATAGAAGAGTACAAAAACTAAACTCTATGTTTTCTCGCAGCTTTTAAGAGAGTTTTTAAACATTCTTCGTTTTTTTCTGATGATTTACATGTTTTACAGAGAGAAAGAGCAGGATTCTGGGATTTTTTGCATGCTTTGGAAAAAGTAAAATATAACTTAACGACTGATCTTCCTGTGTCTCTCTTTACAGGCCAGCGTTTATGTGCATTGGCACACTGCACTCCTTAAAGGAGCTATGAGAACATCTTAGCCCTGCGAGTGCTTGCAGGAGGGTTGCAAGTTTCTCCCCTTCTGAAACTCTGGGTGACGAGTCGGCAGCAGAGATGGAGATCCATTGAGGAGCTAGCGTGAACCATTGCCCTTTCCCCCTTTACCCTACACCCTTGCCCTGTTGGGAACGTGCATGAACATGCTGCGCTTCCTCCCCCTCAAGCTTGGCCGTTTATACCGGTGTCTGAAACTTCTCTTTGTCTTGGGGCTGTTTGTCATCTTGCTGATGAACACACACAACCTCTTCGCCTCTTTTCAAAAGAACGAACTCACAGATCGAAGGTTCATCAGCCTCAACAAGTGCCCAGCCTGCTTCGGCACTAGTTGGTGTCGAAAGTTCATGAACGGACAAATATCCTTCGAGACCTGGGGTCGCCTTCGGTTCCTGGATGTCTTCAACGTAAAAAATGTTTTCTTTGCACAGTACGGGGAGCCTCGCGAGGGCACACGGAGGATTGTGCTCAAGCGTTTGGGATCCAATCAGGAACTTGCTGAAATTGACCAGAAGATTTGCAAGCGAGCGACTGGTCGAACGCGTTGTGACCTCATCCAGGCTATGTATAAGACTGAGTTTGCCCGACTTAATGGGGACGTCAGACTCCTGACTCCAGATGTTGTGGAAGGCTGGTCGGACCTTGTTCACTGCCCTTCTCAAAGACTGCTGGACAGAATAGTCAGGAGGTATGCAGAGACAAAAGACTCTGGAAGCTTTCTTCTCAAGAACCTTAAAGACACCGAAAGGATGCAGCTATTAATGACTTTGGCATTCAATCCAGAGCCTCTAGTGCTTCAGGTAGGTTTGTTTTTTCATGTTGTCTGTTTATCTCCTCCTAAGAGCCCCTGAGCATAAAATTTATCGTCCAAGTTCCTAAAACCAGACTATACCATTTGCTCTTGAAGTGCCCTCTGTAATTCTGCCAGTGGAATTGATCCTGTCGCTTTATTGGGCTGCAAATAGGCTAAAACCAGGCTTCTGAATTATAGGATGTATAGTTTTTTTTTGTTCCTCTGCTTCAATTTTAGACTGCAACACTATTTGTCAGACGCTTGTACTCCAGTTTTATCAGGATAGTGACCCAACACACGTTTCACATAATATGTGAACCAAGGGTTGACAGGGCTTCAACAGAGTGGCCAGTCTCCAAGTAGGAACCCCATTGAGCTGTTTTCAGAATGGCCCGAGTGCATGGTACGGAAGCTAGACCATATTCCAGAAGCTCCAGAATATAGGGAGATTGTGCAGCTGGCATGCTTAAGATCTGGCAGAATTAAATATTAAATGTTTCACTTTGGAGAATAATGACATTTTCATCACTCAAAGGGATTGTGCTTTTTTTGAGCCATAGTTCTGGTCATCCAGTTTAAAGTCTAGAAGAGCCTTAAACAAGAAATTTTACTTACAGCTGTAGTTCGCCAATTTTGATAATATTAAATTTCTATTTTAAAGTGATTCATTCATTGAGCTAAAATCGATATATCGCCGAGCCCTGTGATGACCCTTGTTTTAAAAGTACATTTTGCATTCTTTATGACAGTAAAGAATAACAACGTTCTTCTATAAGTTAATCTAATGATAATCTTTCGAGTTCAGAGTTCTCCAATGGGAAAGCTGCTTTCGTTTTCAATTAAAATATACTCATCTCTTATTGATCTCTCCATACTAGACATGTTGCTTAGAATTCTGACATGCTAGTCACCACTAAAGACCGTAAGCCATTATTGGAAATTGGTCTAAAAATCTATTTCAATCCCAACGGTCAATGAGAATGGCTGGTAAATGCCCAAAACGACAAAAGAACAGCAGTCCCTTCAAGACACAGAGTGTCTCACTGACCTCAAATCCATCACAAGGTCCTGACACACTCCATCAATCTGAAGACAAAGGGCAGATCTATAAAATCAGATTATTTCTGGGTGGTCCTGTCATTTCGAGACTTTCTACTGTGTCTCTCGGTTTGATTCTTCCGCCGTGCCAGTCTCTTTACTTGCATACTTGTTCAAAGCAATACAGTACACCAATCAACCCTCCAGTTTTCTCTTCGACCATCCTGTGATTATTCTGTTTGAATGGATCTTGCTTGTTTTGCAATTCTCATGAATAGTTGATTCTTTGCTGAACTTGTGAACTGTTGGCATGGGAAATCCTTTCCCCCCGGGTGTATTCTGGATAACCTGAACTATCCCAACAAGCAGAGCTTTCAGGAGATGTAGAAGTGTGTCTTAGTGCCTTTGGCTGTTCCTTAAACAAGGAACAACATAATGATTCAGGCATAGGCGGAAATGAGTGGTTGTGCATCCGCTCATAAAGAATTTACAACTATCCTGAGTGTACTCCAAAGATGCTCTCTGAAACAAAGGCTTGTCCTTTCCTTGTCAAGCTTCTCTTGTAATTTAGCTACGTTTCTTTATAAAGATTTGTAATGTTAGTTTGTCATTAGGGCTCACATTTCCAAAATAATATGTCTAAAAGTTTATGGCTATGTTCACACTGCAGCCCAATGCGATGGCCGTCTTATATAAACACTCTTTATAGACAAATGACACCTGGTCCCATAGGACAGGCTATAACTCAAAAACTCTGCTTTAGCCAAAATACATAGTCATCTATGTGCGCTCTATGTGAGACAGGATCGCTTAGGGACGAAGTTCCTAACCCAAAATACGTTTTCACAAGAAAATGGTTAATAACTTCACTCTTAAATGCTCCATTTTGACCAAAATCAAGCCACACACCACCGCTGTGTTTTTTTAAATGCTATGAAATGTATAAATATGATCACGGTCACATTTCTCAGAGAGTTGAAACTCATTTTCAAACTTCACACTCCCACATCATCTCCTCTGTAATTTGCAATGCAGCATGTCACTATCCACCAGCATTTCAGTTTCCAGTCTGCTGTGAGGTTTCTGGCAGAAAAGTGGCCCTTCCTTTCAGCTGTGTGAGAAGCTGGCCTGTTTTTGTCAGAGGAAGCCAAAACTCAGCGGGTCCTCAAAGATCCTCCCTTTTTCTGGTCACCAAATTCATGGTGCTGCAAATCACGTGGAAAGCAAGTTTTCCCCAAGGAATAAATATTTTTAGAACGCTCTACAACGGCCAGGAATAATGAATCGTGTGTGTGATGTGGAAAGCATTTGTTTTAAAAAGACCCTCTGCTCTGCCATGAAAACCAAACCAACCTTTTTTAGACTAGTCCATTTCAACCAGTTCTTTTTAACCCTTTAACCTTGCTTTATGTTTTGTCCTCTGCTGATTTCTGCAGCAGGGCGGCCAGGATCTGCAACCCACATTCCTTGCAGAGATGATTATTAATTCACACTTTCATGAGCAGACGTTCTCAGCATTTTATCTTCTGTCTGTGAAGCGCTGATGCATGAGGTCATGCTCGATAGATGTACAGACTGGTTTGGGTGACCTTGCTTGAATTTAGCCAGGAGCATTGTACTTGGTTCACAGCTCCCCCTGCGTTTCCATAGACTCTGGCTGCTCAGCCAGCTTGACAACAGAACATGACAGGCCTGTGGGGTTAACTCAGTCAAGGGTGCAGGAGGAAGCTTCCAGAACAGTTGCTTGTTGAGACACTCCTCCCTGCACCTGCCATAGTTTGTGAGTTCAGCTGGAGAGAAAACGATAAAGCAATATTTTCTGAAGGCTCCCTTTGGGTTTTGGAGTCAAATCAGAGAAGGGCTTGAAGCGAGAAGTCGGAGCACAGCTGGACGGTTAATAACCACACAATATTTAAAACGGTAACTCATCCAAAACATTAAAGAGCCGTCTTTATGGGTTTTTAAAAAATTACCTCGCAAGCAGTGTCCATGGAAGTTCCATCCAGTTTGAATGTGAAGTGCTTTGTGTCTCAATTGATTTTTCTGTACAAAGTCACCAGAGTACATTGTGAAGAACAAACCAGCACTGAACCCTTCCCTCAAATGTTGTAGCAGTACTAGCAAGTAGCTAAGAATGAGACGCATCAAGCAGCCAAACTACTATTTTCTGCTTTATTTTTATTTCCATCCACTACTAGGGTTGAAAAAGGGCTGATTAAAATGAATGTAATCAATGCTTAAAGTCTATTGAGCGCATAACTTCCATTAGCGCTTCATAGAGACATGGTAGAGCTCAGCCGCTCATCAATGACACAATAACATCCAATCATTGTGGAGGAAGATGGGATTAAAAACAATACGAGACTCACTGAGTGGCTGTTTGGGGCTCAGCATTAAATCACAGCGACGGAAAGGCGGAACATACCCTGTGAAACCCACACAGGCCAGGGACCTCCACCAGTTTGCAACATTGAAAATTTGAACAAATCTAAGTCACGGCTAATTTAGAGTTTATTAATCCCTTTTAAGCAAAGATCATAAAGCATATCTCACAATCAATATAGATATTTTGCTTGTGGAATAAGTGATCCACAAAAGATTTAGTAACATCATTGAAATTTCTCTGATACATGTTCAGGCGAAATACACTTTCATTTTCTGCCCTGAATCGTGGTCCTCAGCTGGTGAACTGGTGGTGTTTAGTCTGAGATGAAATTAGGCGAGTGGGATTTGGGGAGGGGTTGGGTTGAAGAAAAGTGTGCCAAGCTGTAGAATAAGCCCGGCACCCTGCAGAGACGAGTTCTCTCTGTTGACTGACTGCGTTTTAAAATTTAATGGCCAAGCAAAATGCCAGACGGGGAGTGTTCTGGAGCAGCCGAGCTTGGGTCAACGATGGGCTTTGAGGGAAAAGGGCAGTGATTTAATGTGAAGAACAAAACATCTTGTGTTTAGCTCTTCCTCAACAGACCTTTAAACTGGCTCATCAGACTGTGTAATACCTTTCACAGGCAGCGAAGGACATGTTTCTCTTCACATTTACGCAGCATTTCACAAGCCATTCTTCATCTGAACCGCTGTTAGTTACAAGGCCGTGTTTCAGCCTCGATGAATTCGAGACGGAGTAAAGATTGTGCCACACCCGAGCTTAGCAGTTTTCATGATAAGTGGTGCTTGCACTTCAAACGCTGGGAGGGTTGGGTGGTAAACGCCGCTGTTTGTATAATTGTAAGGTTATAGTGGCGTGCTGTAGCTGTGTTCTCTCACCACACTCTCACAAATAGGTCAAACAAAAGGAAACTTTTATACTTTTATTCTCTCTCATTATCCTGATTTGCTGCCATTTTTTAACACTTTAAAGTGCTTTTACTCAAGTGTCGGGAGCAGAAAGAGAGTCATGGACTTGTGCTGGTGATGGTGAGTCATCACTCGTACATTTATAAACCAAACCCTTTGCTATAGAGTGTGATCTGATGACTCAACAAATGTTTCCGTTAACATGAAAACAAACATTTACGTAGCACTATTACTGCTGTCACGCTATGTCAAAAAAGTCTATGCACTTGGCACTGAGAAAGCAGAAGCTCTTCCAGATTCTGCTCTGACAGAGGAACTGTGACCTGCGATATCGCATCATCACCAGATCAGAGAGGTCACATGTGTGAGCTTTTTGATTACTCAATATCCAGGCATTCGTCAAGCACTAAACATGGCACAAATGCACATGAAAGGTCTACTTGCAATAAAAAGAAACCATTTTACCAGAAATGACCAGGTTACACACTCATTCTTGACACTTGAGGAGGCAGCCCAACAATTAACAGATTTGACGACTACACCAAAAGTCAAAAGCAGCCAAGTTTGTATTGTGGAACACAGGAAGCATCCCAAACACGGATGATGTTGCTTGGGAGGTCACGTCACAAATGCATCTGTGGGAAAGATATATTTCAAAATCTATTTTAAAAGTGTAATTTTCCCCAAGATAACTAGTGCTCTTCTACTACAGACACAAGCACACATCAGCCACGCTCTGGTGCGGGCCACTGTTTGGAAGGGCATGACATTGTAAAAAGTGCAGGTTTTTCTCTTTTCATCCTCTCTGGAGGAAAGTCATTTGTCTGAAGCTCTTTCTCTTTCAGCGCTCTGAGATTCTCTAGAGATCTGCCCTGCACTCGCTCTTTCTCGGTTCCTTCTGCCTTTCCATTTCGTCGTTTTCTCTAGGTTTTACAAGGTTTGTTCTTTTAAGGTGTACATTTTTGCTTAAATAAATGGTTCACATTAATCACAACAGTCTTGTGCTACTATTATATATAGTTATCTTTTAAATGGCTGAAGTTATGTTGTTACCCAGTAGAAACAGTTTTGCTGAATCTCCGTTCATTTGATGCTAAACAGATGCTAATTAGCTATAGTTAAGGATTTCTTGCTTGTGGATGAAATTGTTTCTCAAACCCTTCTGAAGAGTTTTCAGTATTTCAGGAACTGAGCTTCAGGATAATTACTGCTACCACATTTGGCTAATGCTGCATTTTGTTTGCACACTTTAGTTTAATGATGAATAAATAAAATTAGTAGAAATAGATGTCATGGTTTAGCTCTGATTAGAGCTAGTGTGCTTTGTTTGCGGCTGGACTTGTTTGCCAAACCGAAGTGTGTCTTGAGACCCCGAGTCTTATCTCATCTGTCGCTTCTTAGCGGCCGCGGCTAGAGAGACTCAGGCTTAATACAACATCAAAGCTGTCTGGCGTCTGCGTGTACATTGCTGATAGAGAGACAGATGGAGGGGTGACAAAAGAATTGATGAGGGACATTAACATTGTGAACGCTTAAAGGAGGAGAAGAGCACCATTGCGTCTCTTGACAGGAATGGTACTGTTTGAGCAAATTTGACAAAAACAATTTGCAATTTTGATAATATTTAACAGTATGTATTTGTTCACTTGGTTAAACCAGTAAAAAAAAGTGCTTGATAAATTGATAGAAATAGAAAGAATTTACCTTTCCGAACTTAAAGTGGTCATTTGTGTTTTGAAAAAGTGGCTTTTATTGAAGCCGGCTCCAAAAACATGAGTGTAAAAATGTCTGTCTTGACATTGGAAGAATTGCCCCGCCCCCTTCAGTGACATCATCTAATCTCTCCATCTTGGTCAATCAGAACTAGACACAAATTCTGCCAAGTGCAGGGTCTACAAGTAGCTTTGGTCCACATCTGTGCAGCCGATCATCTAATCTCAACATGAGGAAACTACATTTTGCTTGAGGTGTGAGTCTGGAAGAAAGCTGCAGCTGAGATCTTCATTATACCATGGATTATTTAACAATAAAGGACACAATAAACATTAAAAATGTAAAACAATATACACAACATACAAAACAAAATCGGTTTGCCACATTTGAAGCCTAGTTTACAATCTACAGCATCACCAGTACATTATTTACAATTTGTACAAAATAAACATTCTGCAAAAACATCACACTTTTATGTTGTCTGTGTATTTCAGCGTGTGGAGCAAAAAGCTGTTGAACGGATCAGTCATCGTTTTTTTTCTGTCCTGTCACTGATTGTAGGTTTTTAAATAATATGTGTCTGGTGAAATATTTATGAGACCCTGCATTAAACTTTAACCAGATTTCGAGGCGGATTAAACTCGACTATTACATTTCTCTGACTGTGAAATAAAAAGAAATCAGATTGCAGCCGTACGATTCTTTCCCATCTCGCAGCGCTCTCCGTCAATATCAATGAAGCTTCTACGAGAAGTTTGAACAGAAAGGAAAAATCAGGCAGATGGATATTAGCAGGAAGGTCCCAAAGCAAAACAAGATGAAGGTTTCAGATATGAGATATTAAAATAGAGTGGCACTCTGATCGAATAAACTACGGCGCGTGCCCACGATGCAGAATGTATTTGGTTTGCTTTTTATTTTGTTCTAATTTGTGTTCTTTCGTATCTAATTGACTCGGCTCTTCTGCGCTGCGGTAGATGGAAGAGACAGAGGAGCTGTAATGAGACATGCCCACTTAAGGCCCTTAGAGACCAACTCTGTTACCGGGGTACAGCTGCTATACTTGCCTCATTTGTGTCTATCTGAAGAGGCTAGAAAAGCAAAGTCACAACTGACAGATGCCTCCCTAGCACCCTTCATCTTCCTGCCTCGAAGCGATTCGGGCATCGTGTTAAATAATAACCTGGTGTTTTGCATGCAATTGATGCTGAGCTTTTCCCGCTCTTTAAGTGGCCTCCTACCGAAACTGTTCGCTTTCATCTCTTAAACATTTCAATTCGAAGGATGGCTGCCATCCGCATCGAAAGTAGTCCTGATTCCCCGTAGTTCAATTCACTGTTATTTCACGTTTACACAGAGCCAAATTGCAGAAGAAACACTATTAATCGAACCGGATGCTTGAGAATCCGGCACCTACTCCAGTTTTTGGTAGGTGTGATCTGGTTATTGTCATATGGAAATCTGTTGAAAACAGATAGTATTTCACTTAATGTTAGACCTGAAACTCACGCCATGCACTAATTGTTTACCCCATGAAACCAAGATAAACAAATGTTTTCCACAAAATAAACGACCACTTGCACTGATCTTCCATTCTGAAATTTTACTATTTCTGGTCTAACCGCAATCACCATCTACTCAATAAGACTTAAAAAGTTTGAAAAACGCACAGGTTTTACATTTCAGAGATAACCGCAGAAGAGTTCCAATGTGTTCTTTCTTGCAGGGTCTTCGATATTCAGTGGAGATCCAATCAGCTATTTTTCTGACAGTCTTTTTAGAGCCATAACCTTTTGTTTGAGTGAGTCAAAGCCCTCAAAAAAACAATCACAATGTGTAATCAATAACACTTGTTCATTTTTTGGCCTTGGGTATAAATAATCTATTATGTTCAGAAATCTGATGCAGGTTATTTTTTACAGAATAAACTCTCTCTCACACAGACACACACTCTGTAACCATGCTGCTGTACTCCATTTAACTTCATATACCGGTCAGAATCTAAGCTTATGTTTGCACAGGCCTAAAGGGTTAATAGTTGTTACTGGTGATCAACAGCGAAAATCCAAACAGGAATGACCACCATCAATCGAGAATGCGTGATTATATGGTGTCATGGCACTGCAATCAGAAAAGGTTGTTATAATAGAAAGTCAATGGTGCACGGACAATAAATGAGGGAGAAAAAGTGTTTAAATCTGTTGCTACACAAAAACTAAAAATACATCAATGCTGTTGTTGTTACTAATGTTTGACATGTCCAAGACTGTGATAATGTTTTAAAAAAATCCATGCCACAATCATTATTTTTTTTACTTAGAAATAAGTCTTTTTTTATTATTTGATTAGAGTTTTGATTAGAGAAACAAATTACTTATCTGATTAATGTATTGGCTGTTAGCCATGAACAACATGAACGGGTAGTGAATTTGCCCAAAGTCCATTTTTGAGGATTCTCTTAAAATATGTGTAAAAATAAGATTAGTCACCAAAAATCAATCAATTTGCTGAAGCAGAGAAAAAGTTTTCCAAATTTCGACTCAAAATTACCCTGATTTGGCTGAAACATCCCCGACACATAAGGGTTAAGAATGTGATTTTCTATTCTCTGATGATGTTTTCACTCTATAAAGAGATCATTTTTCGAATCACTTGCATCTTTTCTGCTTCGTTTCACAAAAAACATGGCTGTTTATGATTGAAAAGAATCACTTTAGAATGCAGACGGTTTGCTACCAAAACGGTTGCAATTTCAAACCTTTCATTCCCCAAATGAGTTCAACAAATGCATAGTTTTACACAACCTTGTACATGACCGAGCAGAGAGGTGACGTCCTTTTACAAATGGATGAAATGATGATGTCAAACATGGAAGCAGATGGGAGAAAACCTTCCTTGTATAGTTTTCAATTTGCTTTCTAATGAGAACTTAATTAACTAAAACTGTTCCTATCTACCCTGCGATGGACTGTCAACCTGTCCAGCGTGCATCACAGCATCTTGCCCAATGTGCGCTAGAGTAGGCACCGACAGACCCCCGTGACCCCAATAAATGGAATAAGCGGGTTGGAAAATGAACGAATGAACTGAATGATTATCTATCTGGTAATAACTTCCCATCTGATCTGCTTTCTACAGAGTTTCCCGTCCGATGAAGGTTGGCCATTTGCAAAATACCTAGGTGCATGCGGACGGATGGTGGCGGTCAACTATGTAGGAGAGGAGCTCTGGAGCTTCTTCAACGCTCCCTGGGAAACGAGGGTGGACCTGGCCAAGCAGCTGATGGACATCGCCGAGCAGCTGACCAACAACGACTTTGACTTCGCTCTGTATCTGCTGGACGTCAGCTTCGATAACTTTGCTGTTGGCCCGCGGGACGGGAAGGTTATCGTGGTGGATGCAGAGAATGTTGTGGTGGCCGACAAGAGGCTGATAAAGCAAAGTAAGCCAAAATCTGTTCATTTGTTACACAGCATAGTCCAACACTGAAAGAAGGCAGAGATATGATGAAACCTTGAAAGAAGTTTGAAGGCTGCAGTGTTCTCCAAACTGTACTGTGCTAAAGATGGCTTAATGTTCAGACGAGCTCTGACCATCCCCTGCTCTCCTTGGATTACTTTGGTTCCATTATAAGAAAACACTAAGCGCAGAGAAACACTGATTGCATCTGCAAAAAGCCCTCCATTGCATGCAATTAGTCAGAGTTCTCCAGTGCAGTATTTAGAGCACATAAAGGATCAATGATCAGCAGAAGCGTAATTCAATGATCTGCAGTGATCTGGAAGAAGCAGTCGGATCAAGTCTACCATGCAGAGCGTCAGTGGAAAACCACTGTCTGAACGGATCTGAAGCATGGCTCTCACAATCTCATTAGTCTCCTGGGCTAAAGACGATCAAGCACTTGGCCTGCAGACGGACAAATGACCCGATCAAATGCAGCTCGCATGATGATGAGGCGTTCGAAGACACCACTGAGAAGAGGGAATCTCCTCTGATAGGAAAAATCAAAGCAATGTGAGGTGTTTTCAAATCACAAATTGGGATGATTTCGCATTGGGAACGCATGCTGTATCTAGGGATGGGCCGTAGTGATATTCTCACCTCTGGGAAAAATACCACGGTATGATGGAATCACAATATTGGTCAACTCTAAAATGTGTTATTTTTCTTGCCTGTAGGAAAAACATTGTTCCACGAAACGAGTCAATTATTTTTACTTTTCTGTGATAGCCTTAACTAAACAAACTTGCTGCATCATTCGATCACCTATAGCAGTCGTCAATTGACAAAAAATGATAGAAATTAACGTGCACCTGACATGAAGCTTGTATGTATGAACATAACATTGCCGTATGAACCATTCCCGTACACAACGCGGTTCCTTGTCATCTGATGATGTGTCTCTGATCTCCCTGAACTGTGTTAGAGATTGAGATGTAGTTCTTTGGCATTTTAAAATCTTGAATCACGTGCAGGAACAAAAATAAGCAGAGTGTTTCTCTGAGACTTGTCTCTTACCTGAATAGCATTCACTATTTCAGTAAGAAGTGATATATTTGAGATCTAGTCTGTTGTTTCTTAGCACAAGCATCACTCGCAGTGTCTTTTCCCTCACAAACAAGCCACTTCCTGTTTTAACAGGATTGAAAGCTGTTAAACCACACGAGTTCCTGCAATCCTCTCAAATACACTCACACGTCTTAAAGCGAGCAGTTTGTAACATCTCGAGGCCACTTGTGTTGCATACGTCATGCTACGTATCGTCATAACCGCACAGAGACACAGAGTTTTGATCTGTAAGCACTGACAGAAAGTAACTTTATTGGGGTGAAGTAGAACATTGAGTTTTTCGAGATTAGGGGGTTGCATCTTCTGGTTGTTTGTGCAATCAATTTGTTCATTAATGCATCTCAAAAGAGTTTCTTTTCAGCGAGCGTGCTATTTTTGCTCTGGTTTCCAGTGCGGAGATGAAGGTTGTATGGATTTGATGATGTGAGCAGAGAAAACGGGCAATTTGTGGGCTTTTATTTGGGAAGGAACATAATGTACTTCAAAAATATCCAAATGATTGCTTCTGCACTATTTCCGAGTTGCAAACTGTCCTCTTTGTGCACAGACGGTTATTTTCATTGTCCAATTCAGTGCAGCAAAGCGAAAGTGGATTTCAAAATAAAATGTACCTGCTGAAAATCACATTCTTTATTAATAAAATTAAAGCCATGAGTGGGAATACGATTGTTTATTTCTAGCTCTACAGAAACGGTCATGTAAAACATCCGCTAGCTTTATTTTTATGTGTGACCAGCACTCGCCATTTATGCATTGTTTTGTCAAAATGTAACCTTTCAGTAAAAAATATTTATATAAGTTATTATTGCATTATTGCATGATAAAATATCACTAGATGATTTCTTCTAAGAGTAATGAACACAATATTTTTTATATATGTTTTCACAAATCAGATTGAAACAATATTTCCATTTAATGGTTTGATGAGGAGAATCTGACAAAGTAACTTCCATTTCATTCTTTGAACTAGCTCACAATATGATTCTGTAATTGTTTCCTTTCTGATGTTTCTTGGCTTTTCTCCCAACAGACAAACCTGAGAGCTACGATGTCTGGTACGAGAGCAAGTTCGAGGAGTGTGACAAAGAAGCCTGTCTTTCCTTCTCTAAGGACATGCTGTGTTCCCGGGTTACAGTGGACCACAACTACTACGCCATCTGTCAGAACCTGCTTTCGCGATACGCCACGTGGCGGGGCAGCTCCGGTGGACTTCTTCACGACCCCCCGCCACACATAGCCAAAGACGGTCAGCTGGAAGCCATGTTGGAAGAGTGCGCCAATCCTAGAAAACACTACGGACGTTTCCAAGTGGCGAAAGAACTACGCGAGTACTTAACCCAGCTAAGCGCTAATGCTAGGTAGTGAACGCTTTTTTTCACTAGTCAATGTCCAGTGATGTCTTCAGGGTTTGGGACTTTAAACACAGTCATTATTTTGGGTTTCTGTAACAGCCTAATATCAGTCGTACGTCATGTTGTGTGTAAATTTAATTGTCTTACTGATCGTTAAATTATTACGTCGATTTTTTTTTTCTTTCTGCAATAAACGAAGGAGGTTGATAAGATCCTCCACTTTTTTGATGGAGGTGTGGTGATGCTTAGAAAAGGGTTTATTTCTCAAAAACTGAAATGTTTACATTGTTTAATCAACTCGAACTGGGTACAAATAATCAAACTAGGAAGAATCTCCCTTTGAATTGTGACAAACGAATAAATTATTTGGTCACAAATTCATAAATGGGAGATAAAACCATGTAATTCAGTGAAATTGTGTTTGATTTGCATAAACTCATAAGAGTATTCACTTATGAATCTAAATAAATGCGTCAGAATTGCAAGAGAACGTATAACTCTAGTCTAAAACTAATTTTAAGCTAGTTTTGACTTTTTGGGGTTATTTATTCCCTTCTCTGATTGGTCAAGTTTTCAATGGGAAGAACAATGGAAGTCTTTCCTATATTTGTACCAAGTTCAAAGTGAGTAAATAATGCACATTTTTATTGTTGGGTAAATTCTGCCCTCCTCTCTAATACTTTTGGCTCTGCCTAAATGATTCTCTAACATTCCAGGAGATAATGAGTTTAGTGTAAATCGTCATTTTGAGAAGCGTAGAGGAAATCTCTTCATAATTACAGCAGATTGAAGGGGAAATGAGTTGGAATTGTTTTGCATAAACCAAAGAATGTATAAAATGCATCTGAACTTAACCGTCGACCCCTTTCTGTGGAAAGGCATCACCAGCGCGGTTAAACTACCCTGTGGATGTGGGACGACTTGCTCTAAAGGTCTGTGTTTATATTAATTAGGAGGGATCCGTGGAGGCAGACAATGAATCCAAATTACACGGTGCTATTAAATAAGAGCGGGGTCCAAGTCTCTAATTGGCTGTTAACTGTAAATAATGCGGCAGCACACACACATACTGATGCGTTTGTGAGGAAAAGTAATGGAGATTTCTTCATTTGGAATATTTCATCCTCCAAAAACTGTTTAGTTACCGTCTAGTCGCTCAGGGGATTTATCGTTTTTTCTTTAGAACACAAAGAAGATATTTTAAGCTTGTTAAAAACAGACGGTCCACAGCAAAATGGAAAAACACTAAAGTGTTCCTCAAAATACACTTGATTTAAACACAGCAGTGTGTCTCTGAGAAGTTTATAATGGTTAAAAAAAGAAGAAAAAAAAGTCAAACTTCTTTTGTGGTTGAACAGTCCCGTTAAAATCAGTCTCAACATTTCAATTTCACAGCTCTGCAATTGAATTAGTCAAAAATTAATTAAACGTCTCGAACACTTAAGATCATTCCACTTTGAGTCATCAGTCTGCTGTTTTCTTTTTTTGATCTTTTTCTTCGCTGGTTTGCACTTTGTGGACCGATGAATTAGATGCATATGCTAATGAGGGTGCCCTAGATAATGAAGTGTGCTTGCGCTCGATTGACGGCGTCACTCTATCGAGCCGGGCTTTTGAAAACTGGCTAATAACTTTCAACTTGAGCAAATGAACTAAATGAATTGAGATTTTAATCTCTCCGTGTTTAGGATTTGGAAGAGATGAAGCAATAATGTTGAGCAGCATTTTTTTCTTCGAAGATCCCCATGTTTTGTTTTTTTCTGATGCAAACTTGAGTGATGGCACGTCACAGATCATTCCTTGTGCAGAAATAACCGTCCACCTTCATTCTGTTCTCTTTCAGTTGAGTGTTGAATATCAGCTTTGTCTGATTTTACTGTGCCTTTCATTCTCAAGTTGTACTTAAAATCGAATAAATGAGTATATATCTCTATCTACACTTGCAGTGTCTTGGTTGTGATTGAGGATGTCATTGCTCATTTATTTAAATAATATTATGAAGTGCCTTCCATGTAAAACATTAATTTATTAAAATGGACAGAACCGGGATAAAATGCAACTGGACAAAAAAAAGACAATGGAATGCGTTAAACAAAAAAAAAAAAAACAGAAGTGATGGTCACTAGTCTGCGGTTGACACCAAAATTACTCAAAACTTTGGAAACGTTGGTTTGAGAAAGCTAAGATTGAACCAGTTTAAGTTTCAAACAGATCAAACAGTTAACGTTTAAATTATAGCTGCAAGCAGTGATTAAAGGGCTCTCGCACCTCAAACGCTTTAGCGTATTTAAGTGGCTGATTTTTTGCACCATTTACTATGACCAGTCCTTATTTGGGAGATGTATTCAAGCGCGAACAGTTAACCTTTCAGGAATAAATGGGCATATTGAATAAATAAAAAATAATTTGTATAACTTTCTGAGAAGTACCTTTAATATCCCCTCCTTTCGATGTTAAACTGTATTTCCTGGGGGGATCTATATCGATGTGTTTAGGCATGGACTCCTAACACACTTGCCAAGTTTGATCCCAATCAGACGATGTATGGCAGAGTTTGAACTACTTCCTCATAATTTATCATTTTGTTTTTCGATTGCCGCTTACAGAATGGTTCCAAATGTCAAATATCCTTCCAACACAGCCTGTAATCGAATTAGATATTCCAAGTATGACACGAGAAAAAGTGGCCTAAATAACAGACTTTAGGTTTTTGCTAACTAACCAACTTCCTGTCGAGTTTGGATATACAATCTATTTTACTTATATTTAGGTCTTGGTAACCTGCACGTGTGTGCCAAATTTCATTCGTGTACAAACATTGTTGGCATGTGAAGGCGTATATTTTACAAGCCCCAATCAGATGTGCATTTTCACCAGTTGTGATGTGTTTGTGCAACTTTTACAGAACATTGAGACTCCAAAATGTGTAGAAAGCCACACAACAATAATGCTCTGAGCAATAACAGCAGGGTTCTACACACCTCTGGTGTCGAGCCCTAGTAACAATAGCTAATGAAGTAGTTATTTCATTATTTTGATGTCGGCAGTGTTGGTCTCAGGAAAGGAGATCTTGACTACAACACTAATAAACCTCAAAAAGATGAATCGCAATCTCAGAGACGGGGGGTATACTGAGATGATTTGTTTCAACCCACATGATGTGCACCAGCTATGGTGACGGCTAAAGATAACTCCATGTTCCCCGGAGTAAAACCAGTTTCTAACCCAGTGTGTGCTGGAGGAACTGCTAAGTGGCTAAATGATGTGTTTGCACGTATGTGAAAACACGGCAACCATCTCCGCATCTGCCAGTCTATAATTATGCTTTTCTATTTTGATAAACACATTGTTGTCAGTAATCATCTTCAAACAGTCTCGAACACAAATCTTCCTAAATTGTTGCATGGAGCAGAATAATGGCAGCCATGCGCGCCTGCAGAGGAGCGCTGCAGGAAATCAAGTTGACTCCAGGGGCCTGCAGCTTCCTCATTTGTTGAGGTAAAGCAGTCGAATCTGCGCTGGAGCCTTGTGCATTTATCAGTGGAGCAGAGTCCCATTTCAGCGATGGAGACTCATTCAGAAATATTTCAGAAACTCTTTTTTTCTAAGCTAATACTGGCTTGGTTCACTCACACCTTGTACACATTTTAATTTGCATAGATCACTAAAACTGTGACATCAGGCGTGAAAAGAACCGCTGCAAAAAAGTCCCTTCATTTAACCACAAATTTATTAAACACCTTCAAAAAGACTTCTATCATACGCCCGATTTAACCCTTAGAAGGCTCTGTACACACCAGTGTTCAGCCAATCACAGCGAATTAAGTTTTTTGAATTAAGAAAGAATGACAACCCTCAAAAAGGTTATTAGTTTTGATATTTTTGTTTTTAACAAGCATTACTAGAGTTATGATGCATAATTTGCAAGGTAATTCAAATTAAAATGTCAGTTTTTAATTTCATTTTACAAATCCGAAATGGGTGCCATCTAGTGGTGAAAAGAGGGTACAACCCTAGGATGCACAATACCTGTAATGTGTCTTGGTTTTTAAAAGTTCTGGCTCAAAAAAAGAAATGTGCTTGGTATTATACCGCAGTTTTTTTCAAGTTCAGTTTTTTGATACCATTTTCACAGTTTTTCACCTTGTTTTTTGGGGGGATTCATGACTTTATTTTCTCTCCAAATTTTTTTTTTTCTGACACATAAAAATTGTTCGATCTGAATTTTCAGATTTTTGCAGCTTTTAAAAACGACAATTTAATACTCGGAATTGTATTTATTGTATTTCAGGTTTGTTTTGGAATTGTGTAATGCAATTAAAAAAATATATGTATATTTTAAAAGTAATTTATTAGAGCACATTGTAAACTAGTAAAAAAAAGATAAAAAAAAGGCCCCAGACTTTTATATCACGTTTGTTTCATGCTCTGCAGACCTTTATTCTCTATTCTCCTCAGTTTTAATTAAATCCATCTCATAAATCTTTCATTCTGAATCTGTGATTTGAGTTCATGGCCAAAACGACCTACAAAGTCAACCAGACCTTAAGGCAACAGACACACATCTGACCCTGTGATGTCAGCCACAGCTTTGCTCAGCTGCAAGACATTCTGTTTCCAGTAATAACTGCCGGTCAGCTCAAATCTACATCGTCTTCCTCGCTTATCGGTCGAAGCACTTTATATAAGAAGCGTGCTAGGAACGTTGAGGGATATGTTATCTTAATCTGAACATAACTTCAGCTTTACTCATCAGAAAGCAGAGGCGCGGATATCTCATTTAGAAACGGAGAAACCTCCCCGGCTTCCATTATCAAGCATGAATGGAAAGAAAAATGAGCAGCGACAAAAAGAAACGTTCCCAGCTTTCCGTTGTTCTGCTAACTTGATAAAAAAGTCTATTTGGTGGCTGTCAGACTGAGCTATGGAAAGTGTTTCTAGAGATGCCTGGATGCATTTGTTAGAAAATAAGTTCAGGAAACGCTGTGATGTGTGTAAGCACTAGAAAGAGGTGTTTATTTTTAGTTCTAGTCTAAATTCATCTCAAGAGTCTGTGGCTCGACTGTGCAGAAGGTCTCGGTGTCTGACGGGGAGTTATGCATGAAGAGGCACACCTCGCAGGAGGTAAAATAGCTATTTGTGGAAATTTCTTTCACGCTGAAAGGTTAGGGTCAAGCTAAGCATGACAGACACTTTTACTAGCCATCTTCAGAGAAGCCATTGGAAGAGTTTGAGCCCTTCCACCACACTGAACGCATCACATACAAAACAAACGGAAGGCTAGAACCAAACTTGTAGATTTGTGAGTTCAAATATGTGGCTTTTGATTTCTTCAACCATTTTTTAAGCCTCCTATTGGACAACTCGATCTTTCAGCTGGCAACACAACACATTGTTGTACCCCAACTGCTGCAAAGAGGAAAGATGCATCTTGTGCTCATCTGTCTGAGAAGCATCACATTATTGGCATTGAGCAGAGAAGACATCTCGCTGCAGCTACCAAAACTGGGTTAAGATTTATACAATACAGTATTATAAACTGAAGGATAGTGGATTACCTCATAGGATTCTGAAGCAATGAAAGAAAGTCCAGATTGACCCTGTTCTAGAGTGATGGGCGTGTCACTGGCTGAAGTCACACTGTGTAAAAATTGTAACTGACTTGATTGGTATCGCATCAGGAAATACAAAAGTGGACGCTCCTGTCTGTGCAGAGAGTTCAGCTGGGAGGATTTTTACCTGCGATCTCGCGCCACGTGATGCGACTTGCCACCAGGTTAGAGAGGTCACATGTGTGAGCTTTTTGATCACTCAATATGAAGCAAATGTTATTTTTAGGACACCAGTATCGCTATAAAGTAGATTACACAGCACCCAGTCATAATTTAGAAGAGTTCTAGTGTGAATATTTTATGTTTATGAACAAAGCAGTCGAGAGATCTTTTGCTGTCAAAATTCAGAAATGTCAGCACATCACTGGATGAAAGAGGCAAGGTTCTATGAGGAGCCAGAAACTCCCGTTTATACACAAACATTGATTCCAAGCAAACAGATCGCAGGTCAGCCCAGTTACCATTACCAGCCGCTCAAACCCTTGTGTGTTTTCGAACCCAGGGTGTGTAAACGTATGAGTACGACTGCAGGTGAAGGGATGTATCTTATGAGATACATGAACTAACCATCTCTGGATTTAACCACCACATCTAAACAAACATCCTGGAAGAACTCACTGTATAAAGATGACTTTAAAGCAATCATATAAAGTTTACAAGAAAGACTTGTTTCATTTGTGAGTGTATGATCAATGCGCTGGGGTTCTAGTTAAATAATTGGTCGAAGGTTCATATTTAGTTGCTTCTTGAAGACCACAAGCTTATTCTAGTTCACATGTCTTCTTGTATATTATAGAGAAAGAGTCTGGCCACCTCTGAGATGATTTAGTCCATCTTGAATCCTGGATTCCTGTCTCCGGTGAGCTGTCAGGGAGAGATCTGAAGCTTGCCCAGCGGGGAGTCGAAGGCCCGAGTGCAAATTCTATTACTCACCCGCACTGCAGCTTAAACCCACATTTTCATACACCGAAGGAGTTTGGCGGCCCTTCCCCCATCTCTTGTTCCCTCGCTTATCTCTCGAGGCACATTAGCAGACACACTGCTTCATTAGAATAATCATCATTTATTCAACACATGGTCTTATCCGGATTGTTCACTATGAGCCAAAAACAATGTCTATGATCCAAAGCACATTCTTAAATTCTTAAGTGAAGAAGAACAATGACTGAAATGCAGGTAGTCAAATATTGCAGCGGGGCTCTTCAGTGGTGCAGGAAACAGGAGTGTTGCTCGGGAAATAAATATCTGTAACAGCCAGGTTCCTCGTCATATCTGATGTTCATTAAGATCTCTTTTTGGCATTGTGGTTATGAGCTCCTGGAATTTTGTTTCCAGATGCTGGAATGTTCATCTGTGATGCATTTTTCATGCAAAGACCACCATGAAATGATGAAAGCAATCTTTTTATGAGGTAGATGATGATGGTGTTTCTGCAGTGACAGATGTTTCCCCATCAACACGTGAAGGGCCTTGCTCTAAGTTGCATCACTTGCAGTGTTTACCCTACCATTTAATAAGAAGGGATTTTAAGAAGGGAACCCCCATCACCAGATCTTATATCAATGTATATCAATATTTAAACTGATACCAAACGTCCAGAATTGAGACAAAAAAAGCTTTTCTTTCATTGCTTCCAAATCCAGGTTCAGTTCCACTGATGGTACAGAAGGGTCTGATGTAAGACAGTATGCTCAGCATGTGCTGACGATAAAATGCTAGGAATGATGTGGAAGAGGCCCCTGACCCCAAATGCTACCCTTTACTTTACTGCTGCAGCTTTCACCATGTGCACCTTACCCTTGGCCCCTTTTCACACTCAAACTCTACACAGTCTATATCCTCACACCCCTCTTGAGTTGAATTTACACGCTATTTGGCCACAAATGGGAAGTCTGCAAGAGTGACACAAGATGCTTTTCACATCTATCTTGCACCCTCTTTGGTTTCCTCACAGGAGTCTTACGCCAAAGTAGTGTAATTTTGTCCATCCATCAGTGTCTCAGTGAAGAGTTGCAGGCTGGATTGCTGAAAATATCTTCTTGCTCCCCGTTCAAAACCGTTGCGTCGTGTGAAATGATTTCACCACATCTGATTCGATGCGATCAAAGGGTTGCAGACAAAATGCTATATATGTCCAATGTTTAGAATCTTCAAAAACACAGGAAGAGTGCACCGATAGACCTGAAATCACAAGTGAAAACTTGGAAGTAATTCTAGAGGGACTCAAGTACTTTCAATCCTGTGCAGCTTAGCTGACTGCTGGGCAGACAGTAGGAAGTGTACATTTCTCTCAACCTTTAAAACTTTCAATGCCATGGATGGCTTCAAAGGTTCAACAGGACTCTACTACCACAAAAGAGAAACTAGCCTCTGAAACGGCTCCACTTGGAGCAAAGTACGGATTCCCTGATGCACGTAAAGAGGAAACTGTGACTCCATAACTTCAGTGGGGTTATTAATTTGTTGTGCGTGTTGGTGCCAAGCTTTGCAAATCTGCCTTTTCCTTTGAGTGCAATAGAAAATATTTTTAGCAGCATGAAGAGAGGCATTGTGGTTAAGCTTTTGGAGATAAAAGTACGGATTCCCTGATGCACGTAAAGAGGAAACTGTGACTCCATAACTTCAGCTTTAATTTGTTGTGCGTGTTGGTGCTTTGCACAAATGAAAATATTTTTAGGATTTGTGGTTAGCTTTTGGTAATCTCGAAATATGCTGCTGTAAACCTATCTAACGGTAGTTAAACGGCCGTTTGATGGCCACCAGGAACAGATACAAAGGATTACATCATGATCTTGGGGACAAATGGATTTAACCGCAGTGAATGTGGGTCATCGTCTATCAAGAGTGAAACCAAACTGCTGGATTAACCAAATCCTCAACCGAAGGTCAGTGTCAACAGGGGTCAATCCAAAGGTTGTGGCTTTTTTTTATAGGAATAGAATGCAGATGCAAAAGCTAAGCGCAATTCCATGTTCTCTCCAAATCCTCAACCGAAGGTCAGTGTCAACAGGGGTCAATCCAAAGGTTGTGGCTTTTTTTTATACAGATGCAAAAGCTAAGCGCAATTCCATGTTCTCTCATACTTCCTCTTCATACTGGGCATTACACAAAGGAAGAGATTTGAGTCAATTCTCTTTTTTAACCTTTAAACCTTGGGTTTCAAGTAAAACGCACACAGAGTATTTTTTTCTCAAAAAAATTCCAGTAAATATTTTAACATTAGTTCAGACTACACAAATATAATAAACACACAGCAGCCCACGTTCAGTATTCAGACCCTTTGCTCAGTATTTAGTAGAGGTCTTTTTGGGTAAGATCACATCTGAATTTGTGGACCCTCTGCAGATCAGTTTCTCAGTTAATGCTCAATTAAGTAATTTAAACTCTTTAGTCTGGCTGGGCCAACAGTCACAGAGTTGTTCTGAAGTCCCACCTTCATTATTTCAGATGCGTGCTTTGGATCATTGTCTTGTTGGAAGGTAAATCTTCGGCCAGAGCTCCTGAGCAGTCTGGATTTCGTCCAGGATACCCCTGTGCTTGACCACATTCATCTTTCCTTTGATTGCAACCACGACCATGCTTCCCTGCTGAGCCAAATGATGAGCAGCCACTGGTTTTCAGACCGGAGAATCTTACTTCTCACCATATTGGAGTCCTTCAGTTTTGTTTTTTAGCAAACTCCATGCAGGCTTTCATATGTCTTGCACTGAGGAGAGGCTACTATCATGTCAACCCACCATAAAGCCCCAACCAGTGGAGAGCTAGAGTGATGGCTGTCCTGAGCTCCAGGTACAGTCAGAGATGATAGAAAGTTGTAGAATTTCAACCAAGTAGCATTCAGTTTTATAGATTTTATGAATGTTTGAAATGAATTGAGGACACTATGATTTTAAAGTTTAAAATCCACACATTTAAATATTGAGAAATGAAATGCCCTGGAAGCACAGAGAGAACATGTGAACTCCAACCAGTAAACATTCTGCTTAGAAACATGATCTGCACAATATGCAAAGTTATGTAAAATAGTCACTAAACATTAACATTGAGAGTCAGTTTCCCCTAGATACACTTTCCAGGTTTGCAGACTGGTGTTCTAGACGTACGGTGCTCGGAGCTGACAGGTGTTGGACAGATCACAATGAAGAGTAAACCCCTCACGCAGAAAAAGCCTCTCAGAAACAATGTTCCAGCTCTCTGTCTGACGTGTAAAGTTCACACTCTCTGTCGCCTTCCTGAAGAAGCAGATGGAATGAACAACTGGAAGCAGGATGGTGTTGATCCGAGGTGTAAAACTAAGTACAGGTGAGAATGGAGTCGTTCGTATTAACCACACAAACTCATGATTGCATGACTTCAGTGCTGTGAAAATTCAAACAGACTAATTACAAAGCGATGATAAACACATAGAGGAAATACTTAATATTTAAAGGTATGTTTTCTAATTAATGACCGATCTGATCAAATCGGTCAATCTTACCGACTCTTCAGGATATTCATAGTAAATGAACTGAAGCATCAAGATCCAAAAGCATTATTGGATTTAGTTACCAAGCTTTATATAAAATATAGATTGATTTTCAAATCAGACCCTAAATACCTCCCTCTCGGATGCAAGAAACGGAACGAAATTAATCTCTAGATACCTTCATGTAAGGCAACACAAAGCAGTGCTACTGATCTATTACATATGAGGAGTTTTGTTCATTAAAGTCTATGAATCAATAAATGTTAAATTAATAAAATGGGTGTTTTTTTTAAATATTTAAATACATTTAAAATCCTGATGAAAGCCTAATATCATTTTGATTTAAAACATTTATCATGCATATATTTTTCCCTGAATGTTTTACAAACATGTTTTACAAATTTATAAAAAAATACATGTTTGGTGAAAACAAAAAAAAGCAACATTAAATAATGTTCTAGAATACATTTTCTAAACCAAGTTAGAAGACTCGAAAAAGCAAGATTTAACATAAAACGCAGCTTTATTTAACTTAAACATTAGATATGAATCAGAGAGACAAAGGGGAAAGTGGAAAGTAACAGACCCTCTCCCTGATATGACCGGCTCAGAAAAGAAGAAAGCTTGTCACTTCCTGTTTGTAATGTATTTCCTGTTCTATCTTAGGATGGATTTGATCGTTTTTATCTTTTTGTAAAAAAATGTAAGATTTATAGAAATCTCTGTTTTCACTCGAGAAGATTTGTCACCAAAAATCATTCCAAAGGTTGAAACAGACTAAAAGTTGTGACTCACAATCACCCTGAACACAACACATAAGGGATATGCGTTCCCCACATAACTAAACTAAAGTTATTTACACTTCTTCCCCTTAAGACTGGTTTTGTTAGCTATTTTCATAATCCCCACTGTGTTCCAAGCTCTACCCAACATCACACACGCTACACAACATGAACACCTGCCAATTAAATTGGCAGAGAATACTCTTTAACACACTGTGACCCTCTGGGAACAATTTACCGAAGAAAGAAACCCGATCCTATTTTGATCAGAGAACAATGATAATCTCCTCCCATCCCTGGATTATTGACCCAGTTCTATTGTGACGTCTATTAGAGCTGTAATCATCTTGCCGATGCCGACTCCATGACCTTTCTGAATGGCACTTCATCAAAGCCCTGTCATGCTGTAATGGAGCTCTCTTCTCCTGACAGACTCCACAAAGACCACAGCGCTTCTTTGACCTGCTTTGTAAGAGGATGCTCGTCTGAAGGATGTGGGTCAAGTAAGCACCACCCAGACGATACCATCAGGCTAAGTGGAGGTTAGGGTCAATTTCCAGTCAAGTCTGTGAGGCAGACAGTGGAAATTGGCTTTTCGAACAGTTGCTCTTGAATTTTCTTTGTGGTGTAAACATGTGAAACCAGAGGCATCTCTGAGACTGTGAGTGTTCAACTAAAACTACAGAGTAATAGATTGGCCTGCACCAGTACAGGTACATCCTCGTCTGGGTTCTCATTATGATGGTTTCAACACTCTTCATTGTTTTTCTCTAAAATGTGACATTTTAATAATGTTTAAAGATGCAGAACATTTTTAGAATCAATCTTGCTTTTGGATGACTTCGTGTCCATAAATGTCCATGAGCAATCAAGCCGGCACTAAACCGAACTGCTGCATACCGTGTGCTCCAAGCTGTGAATAAAATTGCCCACTTTCTCGCGCATCTACAATGTTATACATAGCAAGTGGCACATGGTGCACTGAAAGTAAGTGCGCTTTCAATTTTAAACATCTCTGACCAGCTAATAACCAGTGACCATCGTCCAAAGCACAGCTTGAGCTGCTCGTGCTGGAGTTTCCACTATAATGGCTTTTCACCACACAATATAGCAATGGGCACAGAAAAGCAGGACCATCTGTGTGCCTGTGTCTGCAAGAGCAGGATTGTCTTTCTTCTTCGAATGAAAAGGCCACAAGAGACCAAACAATACTATCAAAACGTGTGTTGAGATTGCAATCGAGAACTTCAGGGTGTGTACATGGCTTGTTTTAATCCAGCAATCCCATTCTTCACAGAAAAACGAACCAAGTCTTCAGTTGCAGTGGGAAGAGTTGACATCTGCAGCAGCTGCTTGCTGAGTCATTGTTCGGGTACAAGTCATTTCTTTCTGAAAACTAGTTTTCATAGAAACGGGTTTGATTGACCGTTTCAATAGTGGTGTCATGATTAACTAGAGCTAACATAGAAATGCCTTTGAAAGGTTTCAGTCTCTGTTTAAAGTCGTTGGCACTCTATGACATACCCTTTGAAAGCAGTTTAAGCCGTACGAGATAATTCTCCACTTTCCAATGATTCAAAAGTCCTAGATAAAGAGTATGAAATGTGGAAATGAAAATGGCACACACGTTCCTTCTCCAATTACATTCCCTGACATCAGTCTGGAAGCACATATAGTGCTAATTAAAAAAAGTCTGGTTAACCAAAGCTTCGGGCCATTCAGACTTGCCACACTTTGAAATCACTTTCCTTATCACAGTGCTGATGTCTTAAGAAAGAGCGGCTCAAGTGACATGCACAACCTTTTGAAAATTGCCTTTGAGAATTTCAGCAATGTTCGGTGCAAAAAAAAAATAAATAAAATAAAATAAATCTAACTTTGTGATTTATGCTTGGTTTTCAAAAGCTATAAAAAGTTCTTACTTTAACGTGCACAACACAACAACAGACGAGTAATTGCAAATTTCAGTAGAAAATATCCACACAGAATTAAGTTTGGGGATATGGCATGCTCCGGTGTTAAATGTGCATAATGTTTATTAAACTCAGTTTTTAACACTGACTGGTGTGCCAACTCAACTCACAGAGTGTTAAATTTAACGATGGGTCAGTGTTTATACAGTAATCACTGTAAAAACAGTGTAAACTTTTGCTTTTAAACAGCTTGAACTGTGGAATAAATCTCAGTATTTATAACGTAGACGATATAAACACACACGTTATTCTTACTTTTAAAGCTACTGACCATTCTTGCGCTTTTACTGCAGACATTTACTTTTGATTTTTTGTAGCTACAGTAAAGCAATTCCATGCAGTTAACAAGCCTTTTGCAACCGCGTGGTTCATGCACATGCAATTTAACGCCTCAGCAATAAACCTGCAACCTATTTATCACTAATAAATTGATTGACAGTATTAGCTTTTCATATAGAAATAATGAGACCAGCGCAACCGTGAGAGCTCATAAATTCTTAAAGAAAAGTCAGCTTTTAATTTAATTCTATCTCATTAGTCCTGGTCTTGCAGATATCTTTAATTTACCAACAAATGAAACGTGTGTGTGTGCCTGCTTTTCTGCAGCCTGGCGATTGCCTCCCCGCAGAGGATGGAGGAGCGAGGAGAGGCCTGCCCAAACAGCTAATGTTATTAGTCTCATTACAGCGCCCCGGGAGCTCTGAGGAGGGGGGTGCGGCTGCCTGACGTGCTGTTTATTCCCGATAACATCCTCACAACTACACTGCTCCAATTACATTCCTCATAATGAGCGAGATTATGTCTCTCTCGACAGCCCCGTGTCATTCAGAGCGAGAAGCATTCAGCGTTTGGACAGGAACAATCACGCACTGCTGCAGGAAAACATCCGCGAGTTTTGATAAGAATTACATTTGTTGTCTTGGGTGAAAGCATTGGTATTAATTCAAATAAACAGTGTTGAAATGAGGGAACGCATTTGTTAATAATTTAACCCCTTCAGACCTCAATTGTTTTCTATGCATCAGATAAATCCTGGATTTTCTTCTGCTTCTAGCTCGCATGTTTTTGTCCAGATCATTAGATATCTGGCCGAAACGCTTCAACAATACAGTTTTGTGCACATTCAAAACACTGTGCTGTAAATGACTATGCAAATGAGATTTCTTTAATTTACCCAAACAACATCCAGTACAATTAACATGGCATTAACCGTGTAGAGTTCACTTCAAATTGTATTGAAAAACCTCTTGATTATAACCATTATGTGCTCTGAATCAACCACAAATCTAATGATCATGCTTCAGTTTTTGTGAAATATCTAATGCTTTCATATCTCGTCCAAAGCATTGAACTCCTTCCCACTTTTTGCCAGAAATATCTATTTTTGTTTTTCAAAAATGTCTTGAAAACATTGCTGTGGAACACCAAAATTTTACTACTATGTCTTTTAATTAAGCACAACCTGTCTGGGATTGTTTTCAGCGATCGAATCGGACCCGAGACACAATGCCATCAATTGGTTGAACTGAATAAATGATTTAATCTGTGTGACACAGACAGAGCATTTGCATAATGATTTCGAACACAGTGTAAAATACTAATAATAAACATTTCTCTCCTCATACATCCACCCCCTACAAACCTCTTTGAGCTGAAGTGGTGAAAGACTGCACAGGTTTCTGCCATGTGGTTCTGAGTGACTTTTCATGAACCAGCTGTCAATCAACCGTAATCCCAGTAGGAGGCGGGGTTACAGGCTGCGGCAGAGCCAGAGCAAAGGCCAGCGGTGGCTGAGAGTGACAGATGGACCTCGTTTGAAGTCATGATGAACTTTAACTAAAAAGAGTTGAAGCATCTGCAGGGGATGATGGGGAACATAGGAGATAAGAGGCTTATTGTGAATTCTGATGTGCGTGTGTTGTGTGAAATGTGCTTTGTCCAAAAGAAAATGTAGAGGAAAAGTGCCGACAGATGATAAACTAAAGTGATTTAGACTTCTTCCCCTTTAGACTTCATTACTTGTTTTGTTAGCTATTTTCATAAACTACGCTTATTGCTACATTTGCACATAGAAAGGTACAATATAGTTTGTTATTTATTTAATATGATGTAATTTTAATATTATGTTGTTGATGTGTTTGCAGGATGTCAGCGGAGACCTCTACTGAAAGAAAAAACCCACAGAGCTGCTGCTCACTGGATATTTTCTTTTTTTTCGGAGATGGTTGTGCGTGACGATCTGAAATACTAAAGGCAGCCCATCAAAGCCATTTAAGTCCCCTCTCTTCCCCAATCTGAAGCCTGGTTTGAACTGCAGAGGATCGTGATCACCAGAAATTTGCCTTAAGGACGAGTTGGACAGTGAGTGTACCGTAGATAGTTGCTTGAACACATGAAATCATCAAATCTTACATTCAACAAATATAAAATGAGATATAAGGCATTATTGGAGATTCAGGAGCTGGTTCACACTCAAGGCCATCTCCTAATCTTCCAAATCCTTTAGAAACTCTCCAGTCCATTTCCAAAATCCACTTCCCCTACAGGTTTATTATCCAGAGGGTTCAATTTTCACCAAATAACCCACGGTCTCCTCCATTCGCCAATCCTCAGATCTGAACCTAAATCTCATTTCAGTTCCTTTAATCCAGTTCCCCTCACAATTTCATACTCATCCCGAAACACAGATCAACACACTCATTGGTTCTGGAGTGGATCCTGCTTGTAAAACATACACAGATAAAAAAAAATATTCTCTTCAAAATGCTTTCTTTATTAAGTCGAGTGCTTAGCATTCCCCTGAAATGTAATCCAGGTAGCTTCTGTACAGCGTTCAAGGGATTTGTGTTCTTTTAGCATTTGTGCAGCTATTTAGTCATGACATAAATTTGCAAGACAACCGAGGAGGCTAATTCACCATGCGCTCTCATGGGGATTTCTAATGGGTTTTAAGAAAAGCATCTTCGATTCATGAGTTGAGCAGAGTCTGTGGTTAGCATTACTTCTGGACTCTTCCATGTGCTCGGGACACATTTATACGAGTCGGGAAATTCATTCGTGCCAGCTATTTAGTCAGCTAATTGCAAAACATCACATCTATCTGGGGTGTTTGGGATCACAAGAATCAATATCGATTTTCACATTGCCACTGTGGAAAGCACTTTACTCTGACTCTCTGTTCCCTGTGTTTAGTGTCTCCACCTGTGTTTATCAATGACTGCGATCACCTGTGCTCCCCTTGTTTCCTAGCCTCTTTGTCAGCCAATGTTTAGACGTCACGTTGCATTTCCCCTCACTTATATTTGTTAGTATTTTAGATTTGAGTGTGATTCTTTATTTGTGTTGCAATGGAAACCTGTTGCTCATGGACACACACAGGCATGGTGTTCAAATAACTGAAATGATGTGATTTTAAATATGCCCTCTGCTGGCAATTAGCCTGAAATAATGTTTGTATTCAATAATTAAGCACAAAGCAGGTGATATTAAAGAAAAAACACTTCTACAAACTAGTTATCGTTTCTCTTTTTTGCTACAGTTTGTATATGGGAAAAAATGTAAATTAAATTTGACAGCTTGTTATTGGCTCATGTTTGTAAATAATGTTTGTAAATGCCCCACCAGACATAAACTTTACTGCACATCACTGGGACACGCACGCACGCACGCACTTGCAATCTTGAGGACATCTATGCTCTAAATCTTTCGATTTTAGTGCAGTGAAAACGAATGGAAAAGGTGCATATGTTTTATTTTCTGTTTTATCACCATAGATTAGATCTGAGTAATATATGAGCAAAAATAATCGAAATTGGTTCACATCCTACTAGTAATGGAATTACGACAGACAGACCCCTCACATCAACAGAAATCAGTTGACAGCTTCGTTTGAGAATATTTAACAAGCAGCATACGAACTGGAAGTTGGCTGCAGTGATTCTGGGAATTCGGCTCATCTCAAGGTTCATTACTGATTCATTTAACCATCTGTCGTTTCTGGATCATCCACAGAAGAAACTCAGGTGTGGAGCTCGGGCGGGAGATTGGAGTCTATGGCAGCGAAGAGGACATGTTCTCGTACTGTTCAAACTGGGAATGACAGCAGCTCTGCCTGTCTAGCACGTATCTGGAGTTTGACACTTCTGCTCTACCAGCATTAAGCTCATGTGTCCCATCAGTGCTGTCACATGACCCTCGCTGACGGCGGAAAGATGATGGAATTGATGAATTCTGCTTGTGCTGCTGCGCCGTCATTGTGTTGTACCTTTATCTCGATGATAACGCTAGGATTCGTTAAACAAATTATTTATAGCACTCAGCTTTCTGCATCACAACCCGACTTCTATTTTCATTAGTTATAACCATAGGACAAGGACTCAAATACTATTTCAGTGACCGATAAAAACACTATTAGCCTGATTATATATAATAATGCAGAATATTGATGGGCTGACATTTCTGAATTCTGAGCGATGGGGAAAACAAAATAGTCGCCAAATATCTACGGGAAAAGAGAACTGAACCGCACAAAATGAGTACTGGGAATGCCGGTCATCAGTGTTCAAACTCTGATGAAGTGGAAAGTGAGGGATTCTGGTGAAACCAACAACTGCTACAACTGTCAGAAAAACTGTGAGGGATGCAAAAAAGGGACAATGATCCAAAACACAAGGCCACGCCCACTCGTCATCGGTTCCTCCAGAACAAAGTGAAGCTTCTGGAGTGGATCTGCAGGAATCTGTGGATCATGCAGGAATTTACAAGAGCTTTTTTGTTAAGAAGAAGAACAGAGAAGATAAAGAACCTCATCGACAACTACCTCAAGAGACTTGAGGCTGTCATTGATGTTAAAAGGGGGGTTGGTGGGTTCAGAATATTAAGAACTTTTGATCAGGATCATTTGGAAAGTTTCTGATGTCATAATGATTTAAAAAGAGAAATCACAGCTGTTTGACAGTAAATGGCTTCACCAAACCACTTTGATTGATTAAATATTATTATTTGATTCATAAAATCAGTTTATTGTTATTCCAAATACAGTATCTGATAAAAAGTGATTAAAAAGCCAGGGGTGCACTTCATGGCAGGGGTGCTTTTTCTAGCATAACAACACAATTTGGATTTTTTAATGGCTGCATTAAACCAGTCGGCGGTGGATAAACCACTGACCATTATCCCCTCTCCCAGTACAATAGAAAGCTATAATACATTTATAAACTACTGCAGACAGGCTGCACCTTTACATACATGTACATCCAGGTCTGATGGATGTTCTCCTCTGCTCGATAAGCTCTCTTTTAAAAGTGATCGGTTTTTGTATTTGTGTGACTGAATGCATCTCGGGCTGAGAGATGGTGAAAGGCCTCCGCGTCTGCAGTCTTTTGGTGGGTGGCGGTCCATGTGACAAAAGCTGGAAAGAAAAGAGCTTGAGATTTGACACCACCATCACGGAATCACTCAATATCCCTTACATAATTACCACATCATCCCTGATCCTCCAAACTGGATGAAATCTGCCTCAGAGAAGAAATTTCCACAAGTCACCCAAAACTGAGAACCCAGTTCTGTGAGAAATTAGGTGCAGGTACGACACTCCAGGGTTACCTTGACGACAGCTGGGTTCTAATACGATTATCTTCCTGCAGTTGTGATGGAAGTGCTCGGGTTTTTAGAGCCGGTTTCCGATTGAAGTCGTGCCATGTCAAGTAGGGGCGAGAGGAAATGCGCATCCGTAAGCGTATTTGTTCAAGTTGATAGGGAAGCCTTGTGCTGTGGTTTTCATAGTCTGTAAGCAAATGAAGCATCAGCCGAAAATGAGCCTAAAGGAAGGATTTGGGATTGGTTTTCAGTCGATTCTATATTAAAGTGAGGATTACTACATCAAAAGCATTCAGAGGGGCAATCGTTGCGTTGCTACAAAGCTTAAATGTCAGAAACTTTGCACAGCATGCACTTTGCAGTTCAATGGGAGGTTTGCACATGACGCCATTGGTGAATGCTCATGAACTGCCAGAGAAATGCTGCCAATGAAATCTGTGCTGCGAACCATCTGTCTCCAATACATCAAGTGCTACACCCAAGCTAGCGCCCTCTGCAGGAAGAACCCCTATGTGCAACAGGAATAACCAGGCAGCAGCATCGCACATACATGAGAATCCGACCCTCGCTCTCATCCAATTTTGTCCTGTGCAGTTTTACCAAGAAGCAAAGATTGCTCTAGAAAATTCAAACAACTTACAGAACAAAGGATGAGCTTTAAAACAGGCATCTGTATTGGGCGAGGGTGGAGTCAACTGGTGCTCATGTGTGTCAAGGCTTACGTAACGGATATATACCATGATTAAATAAATAAATTAGCTTTGCATTTACATTATAATACTATAGTAGATGTACACTCACAGAAAACTACTGCAGTTCAAGAGTTTTTTTTGAACGTGTAACACAAGTATTTGAACCCCAGGCTCAAGAAAGGGTTAAATATATATCATTGACTTATTACGGCCATTGAAAATAAATGAGAGACCTCTTTCTGAGCTTTGGTAAAAGTTTTATATAACGTATAGTGACAAAGGAACATTATTATGCCACTGACCCCTCCATAGCAACCTGGCTGTTTACCATAGCAACACATCAAAGCATTAACTAAGGAAAATCACAGAGACATGGGGCTTGGTTTAGATCACTCAAATTGGTATGGGGAACTCGATGTCACTGATTTTTCCATAGAAGTCGAACATTTTTACTTTGGCAACCAATCCATTTGCCTATATAATACTTTTAATTTGCAGTTTTACTAGGCAACATCAAAGTTTGTGTGCCTACTTTTGTGAAACTAGTTATAAAATCTCTGTCGTAGATCCGTTTGTCATGGAATTTGGCACGCCATCAGTCGTCTGGCGTGTAGAGACATGCTGTTATAAGAAATAGTGTTTGTTTCATATTTTATTTCATGTATAGCCCCTCCCTCAAGCTGCCATGTTAAGAAAGCACACTCTACACCATAACCCCTAAATGACTGTGTCCAAAAAACATGCGTCAAATGAAAAAGAAAAGATTGTTTTCCACCGCTAATAATTGCTACACTTCAATGTAATTTCTTTCAAAGGCCTTGACCTTTGTTGTCAGTGCTTGAGACTTCAGGGCTATACAGAACAATACTCTACAGTGGAGAGGTTGGAACAGATGCATGAAGTCAACCAAGCTGAATTCAATTTAACTTTAAAGGTCACTTTAAGATGTTCTCTGCAGAAAAGGCCCTGCAGAAATTTTATTTTAAGTCTCTAAATTTAAAACTATTTGTCTGCTGTCACGTCTCTACCCAGTTTCAGGTTGTAATACTGTATGTAATAATGCATGTATACCTTTATAAAAAAAAATATTCATACTGCGTGAGAAGTGCAGTCAATCGGAGCAAACTAAAATTTTATTATTGTACTATTAACAAATGATATGTCTTCAATCCAACCACAATAAGAAACAAAAAAAAAATTAAAGCATCATGCAGGTCACTGAACATCAGTTAATGCATTTTTTATTTTTCCCCCGATGGACATTCATTTGAAAAATTAACGTTGAAGCAAAGTTGGGGGAATAAATTAGACTAAAAGCTTTTTCAGGGAGCAGAGCTGATGAACCAAAACTAAGAAATGTTCAGTAAATGAAAAATGATTCACAGAAACAAAGGGTCAAGGTTCTGCGTCGCTAATGCTGAGCTCGGTACAAATTAGAGTTAGCATTCATAGCTTTTACCAGGAATGGCCTGGATGTGAGGGGAACTAGACACTAAATATACGCATTTTTAAAAAGCAGCAGCTGATGTGATCAGTGTCAAGAGCTTACAAACCAAGATGGAGCAAAGATAAGACACTGAAGATTGATTTAAGCTGGAAGAACTGATTTCCAACACGACCCTACTGAATTGTATTTGGTGCTCCACATCAAAGGTGAAGAAGGATTGGCCAGACCAGTCATCAGACTTTCACATCATTGAGCATGTCTGGGTTAGGACGAAAGATGAAACCAAATGTTATTGATGAACTCTGGGGGGCACGCAAGCCTGCCTTCTTCGCTATTCCCCATGACTATGAATAAATTTTATGAATTCTTGCCAAACTGCTTCTTGAAAGTCATACAAGATATTACATTTCGATCTCACAGCACCACAAACAAATTTGCTGACAGATTTTTGTGTTCAAACTAAATTTATTCAATTTCTGTTTAGGCGAAAAAACTCTTGTCTCGCCAAAATTTCAACTTTACGTCTTGATTAAATGATAAATCTTTTTTCATTGAAATAAATTTATTTCAGTGCATTAAAGATGATTTTGGAGGGTTTTAGCTTTCCATATGAACAACTAATGGTTAATTAAAATCAGGTCTTTTACAAAACAGAGACTGTAGTAATGCCATATTCTGAGATCCATACACAAAGCCGGATGAGTGAACAAAGCACACATGCGTTTGAATAATGAAATATCTGATTGAACACAGCACTAATGCACCAATGATCCATTCATTCAAGGCCGTGATATGAAATGATTCCATTAGAGACGTCTAAGAGTAATAGTTCATCTGTTGCAAAGCAAATATCATTTATGAGGCGGCACGGTGCTCTGTTTTAAGGAGCGCATCAATCAGATGTTTAGCGTGTGGTCAGATGAAGATGTGACTGTAGACTGTGTTTTGAAGACAAGCTCCGGTGCATTTCTAATGGCACTCGCTGTGGTCTCAATATTAATCAGCCTCAGTTATTGCTGGGAATTTACATTATTGATCAAGGGGGTGACAGGCGGAGACAAATGCAATGAGGCACTAAAAAAGATAAACATCTGGGAAGTGGCTCTGATCAATCTTCTCTTCTACTAACTTCTCTATGGTTGTCAGATGCCTACTACAGTATACTACACGAGGATAAAGAAAGGAACAAGTGGAACTTTTTAATTTGAAATCAGTGTGTAAACAGCATAAGGAAGGAATATAAACCTAACCCTAGTCATTTTGGTTAATCAGACACCTCTAAACGGTAAGAGACAGCTTCCCTAGGTCGTCAGATCTACAAATCACTGACTGACTCTCCAGTGACTTCAAGCATCTGGTTCCACTCCGGCTTCCTGATCCCCATGTCTCTCAGAAACCTCTGCTCCATCTAACTCTCCACAGAATTCTGCAACCTTGATCCTCTTCTGCTCTGGTAACTCCACCTGTCTCTGAGTGTGGATGTCTCTTTGCTACTTCCCAAGGAACTTCGAGACCACAGACTCATCCTTTGAAAAGGATACTATTCTTCGGTAGAACATTTACATTGTAAAAAAACCTGAGTTGCTCCACCTTCTTCTCTCCTGAAAGTAATGCTGTCCACACAACACTGTGCTCTGCTTTTTCAAAAAACATTGTAACTTGGCCGGCATTTGGAAAATACCAGGTTAAGCTTTAATGCTGTTGCATTTTTGTCTTAAAAAAAAAAAAAAATCTGAATTTTTTTTAAAAGAACTGAGTGTGTTTGTATGAAGACTGTGAGTGAGACAAGGACTGCAGGGGTGCATGAGATGAGAAATAGAAGCAGCTAGACCTCGGTGTGAGCATGCAGATGGAATACTTGTGCAGATAGAACACAACTTTGCAGGCAGAACAAAACTAGACGCTACCTCACAAACTGACGTCGTCTGCACATGTCAACCTCTAAGCACATGTAAAAATGCCGTCTGCAGGTGAAGGTGCTTCTATTCTACTAGCTGTAGCCACTTGGACGGATCTGCATTCATTTACGTACATCATCTCTCCACTTCCAAGTTGGACAAATCCAGCACACTTAAATCAATACACCCAAGTGAAGCATGTGGAAGAGAAACTTGCTGCCTCAGCAGGGGTTCACACATCCGGAGGCAAAACGTATGTCAAGCAGGAAAAGCTCACATGCTTCTCACCCTTCTTGATCTCTCTGATTTGTCTGCACAGTGAGAGCTGAATGGTTCAGGAAACTCTGTCAAAGATGAGAACCCGTAACTGCTCTATATGCTCTTGCTTCCCTCCACCACCGCACCCCCCCTCATCAATTGGTTCAGCTTGCAGACTCGGCAGATGAGAAAGAGGGAACGGGATGAAAAGAGACAGAGTAGAAGAGTTTGCTCAATAAGGCTAAGAGTGCATTTGTGCCTTTCAATGCAGACTTTAAAGACAGAAGAACAGCTAAATATCAAACGGGAAGAGATCCTTCCCATTACCACTCTCTTCTCGCTTAAATGTAAACCTCGCTTTACCTCATTATTCATTACTGGGGAACAAGTTTTCATCCATGAATTCTTTAATGCAATCTGGTTGCAATTTGCCCGTAGACTGTCTCCCATCACCCCCCACGTTACGTTACATAAGCGTACAGATGATAAAGGCAGGAAGAGATGTCAAAATCAAGTTTAAGAAGATCACAGTATGCTCAAAGAAATGAAATGATCGTCTTCAACTTTCAATACTGGAATAAAAAAAAAGTTACAAGGTTGTCTGCTTTTAATGCGTTTTTTTTCTTGTAACTATTTCTGGGGTTTAATAATGCAGCAATGCTTAAGTCTACCCAATGCAAGCACTTTCTATAGTTTTAAGGGTCCAAAATGAAAATTATTCCCCATCTCTCGCAGACTGAAATGACGTGACATTCCGCTCTGCTCTGAGGAGGTAGATAAAAGAATGATAGATTGTGACTTTTGATAATAAAATCAAGTAATACTGGAAAAATGGAAGTTATTAAAACTTAAGAATAACCTGTACATTTCAGTTAATCATCTTTCACAATTTAAATATGAATTTTATATGTTAATATTTCGTGTCTAGCTTAAAGACTTCTGTTAGCTTTCATGTTATTTCAATTCTGATAGATGTATTATACTTTTTCTGCATTTTCACTATGTTTTACTTTGTTTATATAAATGCTAATATAATTTTGAAATTAAACGTGCAATACTTTGGTACTTTAGCACTGAAAAAAAGTATTAAGGGGAAAAATGTATTTCATGCACATCAAATGTTCTTTATGCAAATGAGAGAGAGAGAGAGAGAGAGAGAGAGAGAGAGAGAGAGAGAGAGAGAGAGAGAGAGAGAAAACTGTGAGCTAATCAACCAAGAAGTGTGCAGTGGTTGTACTTTGTGGCATTGCATCCCAATTTTGTTCTGATGATGTATGTTTTAGTCAATGATGCAATCATTCGATTTAGAAGTGGAATAGTCACATCTTTTTAATCAGCTCTTGAACAAAGCACATAAACTTTTCAAACAAACCAAAACAAGTGGGAAAGTATTTTGACCCTTTTGAGTTCCTTTAATTACTTCCCTGGCCAAAAACAGAGAAACAGTCTTATTTAAACAAACAGCTCAAGCAATACATGTTTCTCAAACTTCATTCTGATTGAAGAAGGTAAGAAGGTATGAAGATCCAGCAGAGCCAATTAATAGAGTCCCCTTTCTGAGTGGGTAGATGAGGCAGGGTTAAGTCCACTGGGCCACTAATTAGAAAGCCATATGGTCCAGGAAGCTCACGCTCATCCCACACGTGGCTTAATCCTCATTAAAACTACTACTTTGTCACAGAAGGAAGTTCAACGTGCGGATTTCACCATTTTAAATTCCATTACTCAATGTCCATCCTGCATGTTAATACCGAATCAATTAGTGACATTCACATCGGGGAGAACAGCTGTACAAACGACACAGTTTAGGGCACGGTAATAGTTATGCTGCCACGTTTTAATGAAATCATCCTGTTGATGCGGATTTGACTGATGAGAATACCACATGATCTGTTTCGATTTACAAAATCACAGTCCTGGGAGCTCGGGTGTAGACATTGTAATAGATGTTTTTTTTTCCTTGATCTCACTGTGGTTCAATATCTTCATTAAGATATTCTCATCAAATACGCCTTTCTTTGTTGATTACAGTATTGATTATCTTAAATTAATCTTTAAATCAGACATGAGAGAGAGAGAGAGAGAGAGAGAGAGAGAGAGAGAGAGAGAGAGAGAGAGAGAGAGAGAAAGAGAACTGTATATCTGGTTTCAAAAGTTTATACAGAAAGCTCCAGGGGACCACTTGGCTACCTTTCAAAAAAAACATTAGGGGGGGGGGACGGGGTGTAGTGAAGCTGGGTTGGAATCAAAACGTGCCTGGCATCCCTCCGGGATGACTTTTGGGCCTTAACCCTTCCACTCTGTATTGCATGTTCACTCGATGGGATCGCAATTCTCTAGCAAGAAAGCTCCAAGCACACCTGAAAAAAAGGCCTAGGGAAAGATTTCCACCAGAAAATACAAATGTTTGGTGCAGATACTGAAAGTATCTCTTAAAAACTGTATTTTAAAATCACATTTTCCCATTAAACTAAATGACACAAAGCTTTACTGTCTCACACAGGGTCCTTGTGTTTCACGTACCCACGTCTGGCCTCAAAGACTTGCTCCTACGGCTCCTTCATTAGCTTTTATGCTGCTAAATAATGAATGTTCAGTGTATGATGGAGTGCATCTGTGGGAAGCCTGCTCTACATTCGGAGATGATTTACATTCACTTCATTTAAGTGAGTCAGTTAAGGACTTCTCTGTTCGCTCTAATTTCGATGCCCTTTCCCCCTACTTCTCCATTTTCACTTCCTGGAAAGGAAGTATGCTATCCCAAGGCATGCCCTGACTCGCACATAAGAAACTTTATTTCTCTGCTGTATTATTTCGATTTAAGAAATTCAAGCATATGGACAAAGTCACCAGCAATGCTATCTCATCAACTATTGATCTGGAAACTGATAAACACATTGTAACAAACACAGGCTCACCTCAACTGGCTGCATGTTCCATTAAAAACATTTACTCATACAATAGAGTCTGCAAATATTACTAGTTTGGTTTTTTTTTATGGGTTTATTCATTATGTGAATCTGGAGTTAATTAATAATGCGCTGAAAATTGTAATTAGTCATTTTTGTTATTAGCAACAGTGGTAGAATTGACAGATTAGCGTCTTTTTAGGAATGATAAAGTTAATAAAGAAAAATGGGCAGTTTCAGGCTGAAACAAAAGAATGGCCTACTAAGATGAGCAGGAATGCAACATATTTGAGGTAATGAACAAATTCCGTTTATAATGCTCTTGCACTTGCATACGCCCACTTTTAAAATACTGATAGTTTCAGTCTCCGTAGTGTTGCTGCTCTTTTATTAATCAGACCCCAGATCTATACTTCACAGAACCTTTGCAGCCATCAAAAGTCATGACTTTTTTTTTCCCCTGGGTCCAGTGGCTGAAGTTGTACATTGCAAAAAAAAAAAAAAAAAAATCAACCAGATCCAGGCAAGGCAATCGATTTCAATTCACAAAAGAGTTCAGGACTTCCATTGATGTCAGAGATGTCCGAAATGACTTCTTGTCCAGCTGCTCACTTTGTCTTTGGAGCAATTGTTGGCAAGATCGAACGGAGAGGTCAAGTGCAGTACATGCTCACACAGCACAGTCGGAATGAATCTCACAGACAGCTGCCAATGTCTGGGCACATCGTGGAGGTTGCCAATTAGTACGGCCTCTTTTGCCTGTCCGTAGAGAGCTGAAGAAGGGTTCCAGCGCACCTGTCATTATTTACAGCTCCAAGAAAATGCATCATTCAGAGCCATCTGCTTCTGTCCAGCGTATGCTCAGAGATTTTAAATAAAGCTCATTATTTTGACTTAATATATTGTTTTAATTTTCCACTTTAATAAGACTTAAAAAAAACGGAATTTCCTTGAAAGCAAGTGTGACAGTCCTTCTACCTCATTTCGATTTGCTCATCTCTATTGAGGTGGTGTTCAAATGCACTAATAATATTAAAATGTATAAATAATGTTTTGGAAGTTGTTTATACTTTAATACAAGTAATTCTTTTTAGAACTTTTTGTAAAATACTATAGGTTCCATCTATGTGGAATCAATGGAAAGTACTTCATGCAGGTGACCTTCAAGAGTCATTATTGGGGTGATAACGGACACCAGGTAGAGGCACTTCTTCTGTTTTCCTGGGTCACTCGTCCATGGCGCCTTTTCATCTGACGGATTGCTTCTGGAGCAGATGGATGGCACTTTATCACTTGTATGGTGCCTGTCCTTTCCATTCATCTATCATCTATATTGCCAATTCGTTGCGGTGCAATAACCACTGTGTACATCACAAATATATGTGAAAAGAAACAACAAAAGTGTACTCTGGCTTTAATACACGTATTTATACAAGATTTGATTTCAGATATCCTTTGTAATCCACAGGAAACACAGTCGTTTCAATAATGGTTCAATTGTTTTATAATATTATCTTTAAGCACAAGAAGATGGTCAAACCCTGATTAAACACCATGGAATCCTGAAACAGAATTGTAATTTTCTTCTACAGGTTCATAAAGTCTAATCCCACCACTGTTCGATTAAAAAAAAAAAAAAAACACCAGGCGGAAAAAACCCACAAAATGCTAATGGTCGTTTGTTGGGGGACTTTCAGGCAATGTTCGTATAGATTTGAGAAATGCTGGTGGACCTTCACGGTTCACTGTAACTTTGACGGACACTTGGATATGATTCACTATTGTCCATTTTGGTGAACTTTTGGGATTTTTTTGTTAATTGTTGGCTATTGGACTTTGGTGGACCTTTGTAGGATGTTATTTATTGTTCATTTTCCCTACCGAACGGTTACGGTTCCCATTCAGGGCACGTCCTTGGGATCTTTTTTGTTATCCGTGTTTTGGCACACCCTTGTATGTGAAGCAGTTTAGTGGAATAGTATGTTGGGTATCATAGCATGTGAACTGCTGCATGGAATTTCATTATTCTCCTCTAACTTCAGCCGATTCACGAACACAAAAGATTCAGTTTAAATTGTCTTTGTTTCATTCTGAGGTACAAATATCACTTTTTGAAAGAAGGCTCTAAACAACACCAGCAGCTTGTGTGAATAAAAGTGTTAACAGTCCATAGAATTCACACTTTCCTCCCTGTTGTTTACACATGCAGGTAGAAATCTCAGTCACACAGCATTAATCAATGGCTCTAGGGTCAGCCAGCCTGGTGCGCCAGTCCACACACCTGAGATGAGAGTCCTTGAAATCCAGACTGAAGCAATCAATCACACGTACACATCCTGAGAAGTGATAAGCCCGTTATAAAAGAGAGGAACACATAGAGAACTCTAGAAAGTAATTTACATGGCTAATGAGACAGCTCATATTGGCCGCACACGTGAATGCATCGTTGCAGAATTTCAAACCCTGCTCCTCTCTTCGCTGCATGTCAGCTCAATTAAACATCTCGAATCAGTCATGGCACAGACGCTCTGAATGAATGGAGCACCCCATCTCACTCGGCTACTAAACATCCCTCAGAATGGAGCATTTCCTTTCCTTCACGCCATAAGAAGGAGCATAATCCAATGCAATCTGAATCTTAATTAAATTTAAATAGAGAGTTCTGCGATAATGCCCTGAAAGGGTGAATTGAAACATCTGAAGAAAAATTCCTAGAGGTGTCACTATTCAGAGATATAATCCTGAATTCTATTGTTCATCTCCATGTCATTCCATAATCTTGTTCTTCACCCGCACAGATTAAATGGATTCTTAAAGTGGATCTTTTTTACTTTGTTCTCTTGATAGAATTCATATTAAAAAAAATTAATGCTTTGAAGAAAATAAATTTTTTTGACTAATGAGGCTTGGAACAAGATTTTTGGAAACATTTGTGTTTTGCACTACTGTTGAATTTACACCATCAGACGTAACTTAAAAAAATGCATTTCCTCCAAATTTATAGTGAACAAAACAGCCTCGATTGTCCCTTGTTTGTAAAATAATCCAAGGAAAAGAAAAACTGTTTGTTCATCCGGACTCACACATCATTGAAATCCACTCTTTCATTAAATCAGGATTCTGCAAATTCAGAACCTGATTCATCGGGTCTAGATCGTTTATGTGAAAATGCACAAGGCTTGATTCCTTAACATTTGGTCACATGATGTGACTGCAGCTAGAAACTATTGGACACAGGGGGTAGCACTGTTGCCTCTCGATAAATGGTCACTGGTCCGAGGCCTTGCTGAGGGGAGGTTATCACTGTAACAGTGTGAGCTTCCTCCATGTACAAGCAAAAAAAACATGCATCAGGTTCGTTGAATGGGTGTGTTGCCCCGCAAACGACTGACGACCTGTCCACGGTGTATGTACCCTCTGATTAGTCCAAATTTCACCAGCAGAACCCTGTGAACCTTATAGATTAAATGGGTGCAAAAAAAAAATTAAATGAATGGAAATATTTTGGTTCTTTTGCCTTGTCTACCTCCCAACATTTCTGAAGTGTGAATGTATTCATGAATATATTCGTGAAATCAAATTGGTTTTGTAGATATAATTGTTGCGCAGAAAACCTTGAGTGTATAGAGGCTCTTTGTCAAGAAGATCTTTCTCTGTTATTCTCTCAATCTTTTATTATTCATTTTCACCTTTGTAAACTGTACAGTTCGCTATTCTCCTACTATCTGACAATTTCTACCACAGATTACATTTAGCATAAACATTTAATAAAAAAACACTTATTAGTTCTTCTCAAGATTTAAATCTGAATGAAAAGCTGTGGATTGATTCGTGTTTTGAAAGACTATCAACAGGAGACGAGAGCAAAGAAATATTTTATATCTCTCATTCCTAAAAGATCCATGTGATATTTTCAGGCACAGCAGCTAATATTGCTATGGATTCCTTTTCCCATTTGAAGCTCTGCGGGGCTTTGGGGAGGCAGGAGCGGAGCTACCATGGGACTCCTCAACGATCTCAGCAAGGTGTCTCCACTTTTAAAGGCATCACAACACTGTTTCCTCTTCCTGACAGGAGCATCCTGTCAATCTCAGTCAGGACTGCCGAGAGGAAAATGAACAGACAGACAATGGAAGAAGCAAGGCAGCAGCCTGTTCCTCTTGTTCACTGACGTTCATTCAAAACATTTATTCACCGGATGCACTTTTCATTCCTACAACAGCTTACTTTAATAAAGAGACTGATTTGACAGCATTCTGCATTTTCACGCGTAGCCATTTTCACACTTTTTCAAACACATTTAATAAGATACAGCACTAAAGGAATGATCAGATGTGATTTCTTCTGCGGTTTACATTGGGAATGCACAGCAAACACCTGTGTTTGAAACATTCTCTCTCTGTTAATACCTCCGTTCTTTGCAATCAAATTAAATAAAACATCAAAAGTGACAGCTGCCTCAAAGACTTCATACAGGAGTAGAGCTACAAATGTAACTCTGCCCTAATGGCCTTGACCGGTATTGCACCTGGTGATTGAGATGATAAAACATGATAAAAACAAATGTTGCCAGTGTCACAAAGAGTAAAATAAACCAATCCCCAGCAGAAAAAGATACGCTAAATTGATTGGAACTCACTGGCTGCTAGGAAAGAGTCAAAATGTACTGTTCAGAGTGTCACTATGAGTGAAATAAAGATGGAGATGTTAAATTGGTTGCTATGCAAACCCGTCTGGTTGCTATGGAGGCATCAAAGATAATTTATTGTGCACCATGTGGTTCAAGATTCACCCAGAAAACAGTGAAGTTTGGTGGTGGCAAAGTCATGGTCTGGGGCTCCAACCAGTATCTCTGCAGGGTGGAACATAAAAAGTCTAAAATACCAAGAAATTTTAGCTACCTCTTATAGTCACAACCATAGAAGCAGGATGGTGCTCAATCGCATACTTCCATCTCCACATCAAAGTACGGCCAGACCCGTCCCCCATGTCTGGGGTAGGATGAAAGAGGAAGCATGGAAGATGAATATCAGAAGAATATCAATGAACTCTGGAGGGCACGCAAGCCTACTTTCTTTGCTATTACTGATGACAATCAATAAAACGCATGAATCCTTGCAAAACTGCTTCAAGCTCATGTAAGTCATACAAGATATTGCATTTTGAGCTCACAGCCCTACTACAAACTTAATTTGGTGACATTTGTTCAAGAAACCAGAATCTTTCACATTGTGCACCTTTTGTAAGATTGAAACTGCCCGAAATGCAACGTACTGCCAGCTTTAAAGTCAAAGTCATGAAAATACTAACAAACATGAAATGTAAAATAAAGCTATATGTTTACCAAAGCAGAAAAAGAATAAATTAATAGATTAAGGCCTAAAATAAAAGCTTGATAGTTGGATGGCTGCATTGGGCTGTGCAGATTCTGGCTTCCTGCCACGTGTCACTTCCTGTCGCATTGAGTGAGGGCTGGTGTGTGGCAGCAGGTGCTGAGCACAGGACACGGTGCCACTCACACTCATCCTCTCCTTTGTAATAATCAGAGCACGGAGGGCCTGTCAGTTAACTTCAGCACGCTAATGCAGATGCAGCTTTTCATATTTAATCATGCCTCGACTCAATTTGGGATTTGCATCAGTACCACGAGCCGACTGAATTGAGTGCTTCAGGAAAGCTGAACATTTGCAGTTTTAAAAGAAAGAAACATCTTCGTCACACAGGCTTGAATGTGCAAAAAAGAGAAAGAAGGGATTCATGTTGCAGCCTGTGCTGAATGTGACCGTTATTCCTTTTGGGAGGCAGTTCTTAACAAAGCTCTCGATCAGAAATGAACTGCAACCAATTACTTCAATCTTTCAAGAGCAATCACTTGATCGAAGTACAATCGTTAGTGAAAAATATATTAATTGCTTGAAGTACAAAGTACCTTTAATTGCAAAATATTCTAGACTTCACTGTTTTCAGGCAAATACAATTGAAATCACCTGCGCTACAGTTATTTAATCAAACCTTTTTGAAACTGTTCAGTATAAACAGTGCTGCAGATTTTCCTAATTTCTTGTAAATGTTTTGAAAGCAGACACTGCTGACAATAAAAAGCCATATATTGTTAAACAACTGTTTACTTTGGTGAAACCAACAAACACTTCTGCTACAACTGCCAGAAAATTGTGGGGGATGCAAAAAAAAAAAAGAAAAGTACACAAATAGATTCAGCTGAAATATAGAACATCTGTTTCCAGGAGCACAATAAGGAGACACTCAATCTATACTTTTGTTTCAGAAGCATTAAAAAAACATTTTAGCAGAAACGAAGGGAACATCTCACCTGCTGCCGCAGTGTTTAACGTCTGGTTTTTCTTTTATTTATTCGCTGTCAAACACGTTCCCGTCAGATGGAGCAAAGAGATAATTGGCAGAAAAAGAAACAATAACACATTATTTTTCCTCCCTCTCTGGCATTCCATCGTGATGTCTGTAATTAGAGAATCATGTTATGTTTATAAAACTGATTGTTGTTTTAGTTATGAATCTAATCAAGAGAATCCAAATCAGATGTGATACATCAAACCAGACACACGACCACGTCGCTTTTTAATTTTTATGTTTTTATTCAATCAGATTCACTAATTAGCAGCAGAATAATCCTCAACAGAACTCGTCCAGTTTGAAATGGAATGAATTACACAGCACTGCCTCCATTATACATTAAAACATTCCTTATTTGAAGTGGATCATGTTTGAAGGAGATGTAACCTGCAGCAGATCTACAATGGGCACTTAGTTTACTCACATAGATTGCCAAAGTGAGGCCAATAAGTATCTGATCGTCCTGTGATTTTTCAAGTTCTCCTACTTCGAAATCATGGAGGGATCTAGAATATTCAGCATAGGTGCATTTCAACTGTGAGAGACAGAATCTATAAAAATACCTTCCCTTATTTATTTAAAAAAATAGTTTTTATGTTCTTTCACCAGAAGGTGGCTTTCTACCAATGTGCAGCACATTTTTTTCTCAAGATGAAAGATTTCAGCTTGGTTATGTGTGCAATGCATTTATTGTGTCGAGCAATCATAAAACATCAGCGAAGAGAAACTACACTAGAGGGCGCTAGTGATCCCAAGAGACTTTGATGCTTCAGCTAAAGAATAATAATGTGCCAGTGCTTTTTTTTCACTGCCTGTGATTTCCAATGAAACATGAACAAGGAACACTTCTACAAACAAGTTATTGTGGATTTAAAAAACGAAACATGTCAACTGCAGCCAATCAAATGGAGCGAAACTACTGTAGAGCTATATATATATATATATATATATATATATATATATTTATCTGATTAGATTCAGTTATAGGGACGAGGCAAAGACAGACTTCAAAAATAAAAGGAAAGCGAGGGGTGATACCAAGTAATCAATGAAGTAGAGTAAAGTTACATTACCATATTATTTATTGTGTAGCTATTTTGCTGGCAATGAAGACTATCAAAAAACTTGAAAAGCTTTTAACGCTATGTAACCTCTTTTAATATCAACCAGAATTATGCGATTTTATTGGTTGCTATTTTAGCTGGAAATGACACGTCTGCCACTAATCACAGCTTCAACTCAGGAATGTGCTTTTGACCCAGATTTTTGAGGCCAGACACTGATGCAATAGTGCAATAATTCTCAAAATGTTTGTTCCGTTCACCACGTGATCTAAAGTGTGCTTTGAGTTTTGTTCTCCAGTGAAGGGGAGTTTGATGGAAGAACAGACCTGATCTAGACCTTGATGGAAGAACAGATGTGACACTAGATTCTTTTCTGGAATAAAATGATGCTTTAAACCACCAAAACATATCCTCAAGCGATCCCAAAACATTTTGCCTTTGGCATCTGTTTTGTGTTCAAACACGTCTGCTTTTGAGAGTAGTCAAATCTACAGCTAACAGCCGAAGCCTTCTACACGATTCAAAGCTCATGTCTTTCAAAAAGATCACAGAAATTATCTTCTCTTAAAAGCATAATGTGTCGCCAACTAAAGCTTGTTTTTATAGGAACACACTGAAACTTCTGAGTGTCTTCAATGAAAGAATGCCTTATCGTTTTGAGAGAAACGAAAGCAGATATTAATTTTGAAAAGACTAGCAACATATTTTTCTATGAGATGATTTGAGCAGGAGAGGCTTGTGTTAAAGAAAGGAGCGGCTCGTATATCCCGTGTACCTCTTTAATTTTCTGCACCATTAACCGTCTTTGTGAGAGTGCAGCGAGCCTGAGGCCGTAGCCGAACATGCGCTTGTGTTTACTAGCATGTTTATGACCGGAGGAAAGAAGGGACCTGGATAAATGGCGGACCACTGGGTGTTAACGGCTTAATGGTTGAAGTGACCCCTGCAAGCTCTTTAACACAGACAGAGGTCACTTTTACTCCAGACTTTAACCATGGGATGCATTAGTCTGGCTTTCTTCTAAATCCACTCGGAAACCCAAGCAGGAACCCAAACAGTGGAACAAATTTACAGGTAGCTCAACCACAACCAAATCCTGATGTTCCAACCCCTGCACTTCCAAAACAGATTCAACCAGCCGCAACCTTCTTCGGAGACAGTTCGTTAATGCTCGTCAGAGAGAATATTCATTCTTAAGGTGTGACGTTTGTGTTTATGTTCACCGTGAAGAGTGAAATGTGTTCTGCTGTGAGGGTTTTCATTTCTGAACAGTCTGTGCACAAAATATCTAAGTACTGGCACAAAAGTTAGCACATTTCAAAATTCAAAAAGCTCATTTCACTTCACTTTAAACCAACCACAAGCAAATACATTTATCTAAAAACAGCAAGAGTGCGATAAAATCCTTGAACAATGCAAGAGGCAAATGTTTCTTAAAGTCATTGATGGAAACCCAAAGAGGCGGAGCTACATGTAAGTCCTGGCCATTTACTCTGCTGCGAGAAGACTGTAAAATCTGCAACATTCAGAGTTTGTGATGAACTATGTTATTAGCAACGTCCCAATTCAGACTCTCCATCCTTCAAATTCTGTGAAGGCCGAACAGAACATTATAAAAATGGGACAGTCTAGACTACGGAGGACTGACCTTGTTGCCTAGCAACAGCTACTGGGATTGAAAATAACAAATTGCTTCCGTTTCAAAGATTAAATCTGAAATTTCTGTAACACTTTTGAATAACGCCAGATTATGGACTTTCACAGAATTCCTCGTAGTCGGCAGCAGTGTCTCACAGACTGCAATTTGATGGTTTCCAGCTCTTTATTGAGCTCCAAAAGCAGATCTTTCTAGCGCGGTAGTTAATGTTTGTATCACTGTGTTTGCAATTGAGAATCAAGGCACCACTTCAGGGAAATATAGCACTGTTTTAGCGGCACAGAAGCTGCAAGATCCGATCTTTCGCAGGTTTCAAACCCTTTGAAAATTCAGCTTGAAACTAAGGCTCCTGCAAACAGCTTGTGAGAGAAAAAAAAAACGTGCCAACGTCTAGCATTCAAACCATCCACTAAAGCTACAAACACAGGAGTTTTTTTCCTTTCTAAGTTTAAAAAATATGACCCTTTGTCCCTCCATACCTCACCCCTACATGAGAAAATAACCAGCTTTAAAAAAACTTTGGCTGTTTAAAGAAAAAAAAGCCTGTTATGCTGAAATACAGCTCTGTTTCCGTGTGGAAGAACAGCATCCCGGCATAGAAAAAAAAAAACCAAGTAACACCAGCTCAGGCAGTTATTCCCCTCCCATCCTTTCTCTTTCTGGAAACTTATGAATGGTTTTAACAAGCATATAAACTCTCCCTGTCTAACATTTGGGAGTGATTTTGGATTTTAACTGCTCCTCAGACTTACAATGTTGGACTGAAAGCATATAAATATACATAAAACACACAAAAACACACAAAATGTTTTTAAAATCAATTTTTTTTTAAATTATGTATTGATTTTATGTTTAAAAACTCACGCCATAAATGCATAATTGGTCAAATATTGACACAATGACTCTCTCAGAGCGCATCTGACCTGGGATCAGTCGCTGCCATAATGAAACACTACTATAGACACCAAATGGTTGTCAGTGGTTTCAATCTTCTGGACTTTTATCTGTTTAATAAGTCAATAAATGGATCTGAAAGGAAGTGTTGAATCAGTTTTTTTAAAGCAACAGGTCGGTCAAAAACACACTTTTATGGTTTTATAGTTCTAAATGATTTGTTTTCAACCCATTTGTACAAAATCCCTCCTTCACCTGAACAGATCTCTAATGATTGGTGTTTAGAACATTACTATGCCATCGAGCAACTGTTATCATTGTACTTACTGGTCATGACTGGGAAGAAAATGTCTAAACAAACTGCGAAATGATCCATGATTTAATAAAAGCTAATTGTAAAAACAGTGTTCTGATTCAACTCTGGGTGGATTTGGAAAGAGTAGATTTAACACTTTGGGGGTGCTTTCAGGATTTGGAATTTACTCTGCGATCACATTTGTGTTGAAAGATCAACGGTGAAAGTGACAAAGAGATGCTGGGCTAAGGAATGACAAGTGAGCGTAATTAGACGAGGAAATAAAATTTTTGGTGAGCTGTTCTCGGATGTATAATATGAGTGAGTCTGAGCGCAGACGATCTTATCTGACAGATTAATTGAAGTGATCATCTTTCTTGAGCTTTTAGATGGTTGAAAAATATGAAAGTGTACAAAAGCTTGCCAAAATACTGAAATGGACAATTATCAAACAGCATTTAATCATCGTTTCACACAAAATAACGAACTGAATATGTTGCTTGTTGAAAAGGATTTTGAGTGTGAGGATGAGGTCTGAACTCTGATGCACTTCAAGGTCCAGCGAGCTGAAACACATTCCAGCTGCCAGTCAATGTGAGACGAGGAAACGCCGGGGATTGATGGCTGTCTATTAAACACATAACAACCCAGAGTACCTTCCATGCCCTAATAGGGCAGTAAAGACACATACAGAGACATCGATGCTCTAAATATCTTCCTGAAGCATGTGTCGTCTGAAGCATCTGATTAATGATGGTGGTTGTATTTTTTTCTTCTCTTGGATCATTGCTTTTTACAAAGGACACAATGTGATGCCCACTTAAGAATTCCTTAAGAAAAATCAATTGTTCTTAAAGGAGCAATTCTGTGGAGAAAGAAAGATTTCTTACATTTTACCCCCCCCCCACCCCTTCACATTCTGAAACCAAAATTATCTTCTGGAGTATTTACCTCAATTTAAAGAAGAATTTCTAGCCTTTTATTGAGAGTTTTTAGACTTTTTAAATTCATAGGAACACACAAAGGTAATACACTTTTATTATAAGTGCGTTATCTGGACCTGCCTAGTATCGTGAGTGTGAGTTCCTGCACAGTTGTCAGATCTATGGTTCACACTACCCGACTCCGCATGATAGCCCTGGCCTTCTTGGATCTCCATGTCTGCTCTCTATCTCTTCTGGGTTTAATCGTCTCATCGTCAGCTCTATTGCAGTACTCCACTACAACTACTCTCCTGCTTTTTCCCTCCACTCCAGCAGTTGTCTCCTAGGTGGGTTCTTCGGTTTCTGGCACCTTCTAGCTGGTGGCTTGATGGGTCACTTAGTAAACTTTCCTTTAATATACTTTTGTAAAACCTTGTATATACGTGTGAATAATTCCAAATTCCATGTTCCATTCTCCTTCCTGCAGTGCACCATGACAACATCAGTTTATTTAGGAGACAGTTAATGGGCTTAACTGGTAACACATGTATCAAGCCTCGACAACCCTCCAGAAATTTGTTATTCAGTTGTAATTTTGTTTATTTTTGAGTATATGTCAGAACTTGGTTCAAACAGGTTTCATTTCTTGTTAGATGTGGATTTGGGGGCGTAGCTTGAGGGCTGCTCTTTGCTGAACAAGGATTTTTACAGATCTTTGGCTGTTATTAAATACATCTTGATTTTGGGGACCTTTAAGTTCATCCCCACCAAAATTCACACCATCGCGCTCATAAATCTTCACATCATAAAGGATGATTTCATAGTCGTCTGAACAGCTGGTGTTTATCAACAGAGTGATGAAAGACAGACAGGGCCGTGTCTTTGTAGTGTGCGCGCTCTTTTCTCAAAGCTCATCGATTCAACCTGGCAACGTCAGGCCTCATGGAAAAATAAATACAGAAGGCAAACATCATCAAGAGAAAGGAGCCGGGTGTGGGGGCGGTTCACGGCTGTCACTCACTCAGAGTGAGCTTCTCTGCATCAAGGTCTGGCCTTATATTTACATTCACTGATCTCATTATTGACAGTCGGAGCGTTTCACAATCAGGCTGCGACCTTATTTATAATAACGATTTTAAGATAGACTGTTGCACGCGAAAGATAAAAGGCTTTGGTAAACACACGCTGATGCCATTCGTGCCAGGGTTCTACCAAAAGCATCTCCGGGTATCAGGAGCAATGGAAGGTACCCGGCCAATACAATGACCCCTTAGATCCTGATCCTGGAATAGCCTTAAATCAGAAAAGATCACCATATGAAAGAATGAATGAATATGAAACCAGTGAGGCTCGCCCAAGCTCAGAGGTTTAACCAAGCTCAGCACCTGACGAGGAAGAAAAGAGACAGTGGACAAGGTCCAGAAGACGAGTCACCTAGACCCGAAGCGTGCAAGAGGGGTAACCGGCAGCCTAAAACCAATTGACACGCTTCTGCATTCCCAATTCATTTGCAATTACTCGCTCCAGACTGGATCCGCACCTGCGGCAGATGGCCACGGTGAGCCGAGATTTCCCAGAAGCCCACCTGAGGGATGTATGGGTTGCTGTTGATGATTAACTACTGTTTCATTTTTCATCCATTAACTCATATAAGGTGGATTTAAACACAAGACGTATATTTTTCATCTAAAAGAAGAAAAAATATTCATCAACTATATGAACAGAATATTGGTCTATGATGAGGTTTAAAAACCCCATAATTTTACTTTTGCTCAAGTCCACGTTTAAGCACAGCAATGTTTTTCATACACAGCTCTGGAGATTCTTTAGGTCTCTAATTGATCCCGGGTCAGTTAGAGGCGAGTGCAGCGGTGACACGTTTACCCTCCTGTGTTTGTTTGCACCATAAATAAATCAGTTCTGCCTGACTAATCTCTGTAATGAAAGTGTAAATAGGTTTGGAGAAGCAGAACAGCCCGGTCACAAGGATTAACGCGCCACTTTTCCACAGGCTCGATGCTTAATTACAGAAAAGTTGTTATTTCCCCTCCTTATTATCACTTTTGACTGCACGTGGTGATGTTTGAAAAAGAAAAAAAATCTGTTCAAAGCACGGAGGATCATAGGAGAGAATATTCTCAGGAGAGAAATGATGGTGGCCTTCTTCAAAAGGAATATTTTACCATGACCAACGGTCGAGTCATCTGCCAAACCTAAAGGCTCAGCTCCATTTCGACCCCTTAAGCCTACTCCTCAGTTTCAAACACTGCTTGGCATGGAGTATAAAAGGGGTGGAGCTACACAGAATATCAAATAAGGGGATTAGAATCTGTGCAGCTCCTCCCCATTAAACTTCTGTAGTCCCTCCCCTCTGATGTTATGCATTTCCTTTTAGCTCCTTTTTCCCACTGATCTTCTGTAGTTCATCCCGTCTGATGTTCCGTTGCCCCTCCCTGCCCCTCTGTGAAGCTCCTCCCTTTTAATCTTTCTTGTTTCACCTCCCCTTTTCTGATATTCTGTAGCCCATTGATTCTCTACATGTTTGTGTAAATCCTCCCCTTGTATATGCTGCAGCCCCTCCCTCATGAGGTAGTTTGTAGCCATTCTCCCTTCATCCAGGACGCTCCGGAATATCTGGAATATTACATAAATACAATATTGTTGTATGTTCTCTCTCTTCACCACAAAATAGCAACTAGACTTTAATACAGAACAGTAAACACTGCCTTATAAACAGTGAGTCTAACCAGCCGCAGCCTGGTCTGGCAAAGAGGAAGAAACTGAATGAATAAATAGATTCAAAATGTATTTAAACACTAGCAATAAAAAAAATTCATATAATTTATTCAAAGATATTTTTAAATTACTCCACCGATTCGGACATCTTGGGAAATAATACTTGGCACATAGAATGGAAACTAATTTAACTTTAGCCTGCTTTTAAGCTTTATTTGGCTTCTTCATTATTGCTGAGTATTGAGTCCCTTTGAGGGTAGCAATCGATCTGGCGCTGGAGAGAACTGCTTATTATCAGTCAATACTGCACCACTTTCTGAGCATGATCCCAACAAAAGAAATGTAATAGCTGCACACGAGGAGAAAAACACTATGAAACTAATTCTTCCAAAAATGCTCATTCTACTTTGAAATAAAACTCGATTAAGAGTCGGATCAACTCCCTGGTGTCCAGAGAATCCCTTCAGTCTGTTCTTTGCATTGACAACGGCTCAATCACTTTAGATTTCAACAATAATAAAGCTTTTTTGAGGGGTGGGGTTAAAATAAGACTGGAGCCATGACTCCAAGAATATTGCTCATCTCGAGACTGCGATCGATGTTTGGCTGCCTAACTGAACTGAGGCTACATTAAGTTATTTAGCTAAATAAGAGTTCTGGTAGCCATTGAGGCAGGGATGGGGGAGGAGGTTGGGTTTGGTAGATATAGAGGAACCCAGAGAAATCATGCAGATTAAGAACAGTATTGGGCCAAGGACTGACCCCTGAGGTACACCCAATGTTGAGCAGTATGACCAACTGATTATCTTGTTGTAACTGTTGTATAATGGCACAGTTCCATTTGTAATGATCATTCCCTCATTGTTAAAATATCCATCTTTGTTTTTCTATGAGAAATCAAATTTAACTCTTTAAATCGTTGAAAATGAAAACACATTAAATAATAATTAAATAAATCAATCCCCATTTGTTTCAAATAATGCATTAAGCTTATTTAACACTAGCCAAACTGCACTATTTTAACCACATCCTCAGGAGCAGAATATCCATATTACCGGTAGTTACTCACTAACCTACTTAATTTTGACCCAGAATAATCACTTCTTTCATCTCGAGAGCACCGGGGTGTCACCATGCAAGAATCATGGAAAAGCACCGACATCTGGGTCAGGACTCTGACGTTTTCCTCTGCCTCCTCCTATCTCCACATTTCCCAAACCATATTTCTAACCCTCATCTTGGTTTCAAAAAGCTTTACACTAGAGAAATTCCTCAGCGGTGCACTGTTACTTCCACCAACAAGCAGCTTCCAGAGATCTTTGCAGCAGGATAGACACCAGAGACACTTTTTGTAGTGTGCAAACCCAGGGAAATGTTATTGAAAAATATGTTTTAACATAAAATGATGTGTGCAAAACATCAGATATAGGCGTGAAATCAGAACAGAGCATCAAAGCCAGCAGGGTAAACGAGGCGTGGATTACAAATACGTCACGTGCAGACATCCACCCTTCCATGGAAATGTTATTCACACATCTACACCTTCACTCGTGACTCTTGATAGTATTCTGTTGGACACAGAGAAAGACACAGATAGCGATACAACTACTACATATACATTCACAGCATATGTAAAAGATTGGGTAGGAAGGAGCGAGCCTGTGTTTGGAAGAATCTTTTATCATCTTATTTAGACCGAAAACTTTTTTCCCCCGAAACTTAAAGATCTATCCACATGATTAACGTTGGATCCAACTGGGAGTCTTTCAGACATGTCTTAATATTGCGTGTGATGCTTTTCACTTATTTAATATGATATTTTTACACTTTTTAAACTGGCGCACTGTATTTTTGCAGAATTATCTGACCTGAGTGTGCTGGCAGAATGGTGTCACTTTTCAGATGCATACAAAATTGCTTCCTTATTCATGCTTTTTAGAAGACATTATACAAAATTCCTACAAAAGCCTTCAGAAATCTTTAGGTCATTGATCACTGTGTTCATTATAATATGCTATGCTGCATGCATCAAAGGCATTTGATTAATCCATGTTCTGAGGGTTAGCTGGAGAGAAACTATTACACAGGGATTATAAATATCTTCCAAAATTAACAAATATCCACAAACCTGCAGATGTCATAGCGAACACCTACACGATGATGCTAACAGGGTCTAGTAGTATTTCAGAGAAAGCAGGCTAAGGTTCTTTGCGCACTGCGGAGGGGCTACAGATGTTCAGAGGGGAGAGATTACATTTCAGAGATATCACAGAGAGAATACGGTCATGTTTCAAAATAAAAGATCATTCATAGTTATTGAAACTGAAATAATGAATTAGCAATTAGTTCAGGGACCTGTAGCAGTCCACTGAAAGGGGGTTGGTGATCATACAAAAAAATGTATTGAGTTATCAAAAAGATCAAGCTTTTGACCTCTCCAATTCAGTTCCTCAAACTGTGCCAGATGATTCGTGTTCTCGCCAGTTCTCTCCAGCATTTGAAAAAAATTAATAAAGAAAGAAAGAAATTATTACGCCACTAAGGCGCACATTTTGGTTTCCCAGCTATTCTGTTATTTGTTGTAGCTTTTCTGTTTTCATGTCATTTCGACACAATGTTCCCTGGAACTGGGGTCTATGGATTCAATATAAAATAGTAGACTTCTCTAAAGCTCGTTATTTTCACCCATATTAGCTCAGTGGCAGATGCACAAAAGTAACTGCTGGCAGCTGTAGAGCGCCGCTCCTACATCCCGACGGAATCATAGAAACATGATAAATCATCTTGCATAAGAAGTGGATTGCAGCTCTCTGCAAAGTGATGCCTTGCAACAGTCACATGTGCCTCTTATCTTTTAAAAATGTAACAAGCACACATTAAATAAGAAATGCACTCGAAGAATCACGTATTCTGTGATGGACTGGTGCCCGGTCTCTGGGGTGTATCCCTGCCTTTTAACCACTGCGATCTTCACTAGGCATCCCGGATTAATAAGGGCCTGCAGTACTCTACAGAATTCTTTGTTCATGGCATTTTCCCATTTGCAAACAAGTAAGAGTCTATTATTTATTTTAATTAAAAAAAAATGCAGTGGATGAACAAAAGAGAAATCTAAACCAAATCAAGATTCAGTGTGACCACCCCTTGCCTTCAAACAGCAGCAACTCTTCTCTGTGGGGTCGCTTCTAAACATATCTTGTCTATTTTTTTGGAAATGGAATAATATTCATAAAGGCATGTGCATGTTTTTTTAAAGTTGAGGACATTTACAGACTTCTTGTACATGAGGTGCTTGGTTCGTGGCTCGTATAGATGCTTTTTGATTAGTCATTAAGCATTACATAATAAAAGTCCAGCCCTTAATGCGCTCAAACAAATGTTTTGAGTAAAGGCCACACTCTTCAGAAGAGCTTTAAGTCAGTCGATGTGTGTACTTTGGAAAAAAAAAAGAAGCTGATCAAAAAAAAGTCAGGTTCCATTCCAGCTGACAAACATCAGTGCCTCGATCCATAAAGAGAAACTCCATGAGTTTTTCAGCCGAGTGTCATGTACTTCGATACAGCATCCCAAAATCGATTCTCAATGGTGGCCCTAATCCCGAATGAGCTGTGATCTGCTTAAATGAGGATAATGCAACTGGAGCTGAATAATTATGTTCCTTTGAGGACTGCAAATAGTCTGTTGGGACTGATTTGAGACTAGAGACACATTACATGGTAATTAATGTACGGTCTGTAGTGTACATTGATCTTTGGGACTTAATGGTTCTGCAGATCCTTTCAAATCATGATATTAATGCAATTATTTAGTATTTTCTTCGACTGATAGTCCTACTTTTATTGAGTAGTGTGACCACCTTTTTTGGCAAACACGTTTACAGTTCTGCTCATACGTTCACATTTTAGATTTCTTGGGTCTAAATAGGAATGAAAAAAACCTTTCTATTAATAGCTAGGGTATGGAGGATTGAAATCTCTTTTTAAATCGAAACATCACCAGAAACTTTCCAAATGGCCCTAATCTAAACTTTACATTCCCCAGCTCTTAATATTCTGTGTTCCCCTCTATAGCCTCATCGACAGCCTGGAGACTCTTGAGGTAGTTGTCGATAGGGTTGTTTAGGTTCTCAGGTCAAGATCCACTGCAGAACCTTCACTTTGTTCTAGTGGAACCAATGGCAAGTTTGGTTGTGTTGGAATCTTCCGCAACGTACCATGAGCAGGTTCCGGCTGATGATGCATATTTTCCTCCAGGATCCTTTGAGAACACGCTGCAGTCATCTTTCATGAATTCTGACCAAGTTTCATCCCATATAGATTCATCTGGGCTTGTCTAGTTGGCCTAGAAACACTAGTTTATCACCAGCAACTTTTGTAAGTTTTTATTGGAAAACATGATACAGATTTAGTTTAAATTATTAATAAAACGGATTTACATTTTGTACCGTTTTAATTAGAATTTTATTCCGAATAAAAGCCACTGACTGGGATCGTTGTTCAAGGCAACAGAATAACGAAGTTCTAAATAAATTCTTTGATGAATAGTATAGACACCGTCTGGAATATCTTCATGCTCGATGCATTGATTTGCTTTCCTCGACCAGCTGAGGACGTCAAGCACCAAGACTAGGTCTCCTTGTCTACCCATAATGTAGTCCACTATTGATCAGGTGGCGCAGCAGGGAAAATATATCTCCTCTATATTTATACGATTCTCTCCTCCAAGCTCAAATGTAGGAGCTTCTCTGTGAATCTAGGAGACATTAGCAACTCAGAGCAGGTCTTGTTTGAAGTGTTTGCATGTTCCGGCGTTGTTGTTGTCTGCAGAACCACATAAAAATAATGAGTTCAGAAAAGTTCCTTCAGTTAAAACCAGTCATATTTTCCAGATATCTTTGATGCATTTTAAATAAAAGGAAAGCTTTCTGTTTAGATGCATCTGTTGATGTTTCCTTCTGCTAAAAACACAACGAATGCCCTTGATTTTCATCATTAGATGAATCATGACTCAAATTAGATTCAAGTAAAGTTGTTTTACCCTGATTGCTTTTAGAAACGTTAATACGCTTGATAAACCTCCCTCATTCCACCCATCTTCATTCACCTGTTTGAAAAACAGTATTTTTAGTGAAAATATTACAGTCTTTTGTTCATTTTAATGAGATTTTGGCTCCAACGTGTTCGCTTAATGTAAGACTTATCTGTCCCAGAATTTTTTCGGTCTAAACACCCAACTTTGACACTATAAAGTAAGAAATAATGCTAAGTGGTCTCAGTGGTCTGTGTCTGTGCAGAAATCTTAGAGACCTTAGTTTGTTTTAAGTAGCATCTTAGTGGAGTGGAGTGTTTTTAAGTCATATCTCAAGGATTGAATAACATTCTGCTGGTCGGTGTATTAATAAATGTTATTTTAGTTTGTGTTAGCCATTAGTTTGTGTTATAAAGTGCATGAAACCCTTATTTCAAGTTCACAGTTTCACGGTGAGCGAATATGCAAGGAGGAGCAATCAGAAGCGAGTGAAAGTAGGTGATTAACCTTTAGAAATGCTGATCATGAAGGTCATTTGAATAAAACTGTTAAAGCAGCTGCTTTATTTCCTGTTCACTGCCCTCAAGAAAACACTGTTCAAAGTCTGGTTTCAACTGAAATTGATGTCTGACTTCAAACAACTAATGTTCAGTAAGTTTTAATAATGAACTTTGAGTCTGATTATATTTTCCTTCTTGAAAAAAAAAAATTCAGTTCGCTTAAACCAATTGAAGAGGAACTTCATGCAATGTTTTGTAAACCATGTAGCATTATAAGCCTCTGTTTATCTTAATGGGAATATAAGCATACAATGAGGAAGAAATAATATTTGTGCTAAACCTGCAACTCTCAATCAATCCCATTGACTTCTTTCCTACCATTAATCCACTGCCTCTTAACTGCATCAGCGATAAATTCTGTCAATTTTATGGCAAGTTCCCAGATACTAAAATCCTCTGTGAAAACACTGGATTCTTTTGGAATGTAAAAGATTTTGATCAAAAGTGGCCTGATAACACAAAGGGTTCGAGCAGCTGGTGAAGGTAACCATCATCATTTTTACCTGAAATAGTGTCTTCATGTTTATGTCCAGGAGAAGTGAGGGTGGGCCAGCTAGTGCCCTCTATTGACTGGCTGCCACTGGTTACAACTCTCTCTGAATCTGATGGAGCTACAGCCTAAACCGAGCTTTAGCCTCCCTTAGCTTGGTCCTCCAAAACCTCAGGTACAAAGAACTGTGTTCAAATCCTCCATCAACTAAACCGTTGAGGACACAATTGACATTTTAACCATGAAAGAAATTAAACTAGTCTACCCAATTTATATCATGTTAACAAGGATTGAATGTTTGGAGAAAGTCTCTACCAGGCAGTACATCTGGTCCAGAGTTTAAATGTGTTCCATACATTTCAGAATCTAAAAGAACAACGAGATGGTAATTGCTACAAATGATCATTCCAGAGCAAGAACAATGTTTGTGCAGTAGAAATAAACCATTGATTAATGTATTGAAACAATGCAGAGAAAGAGACATCAGTAAACTAATAATACAAGGTTATCCCCATCATATAATGCGTAAGAGATCAACATCCCAACTTTTGCTAAGATCCATATACACAGTTCCTTTCTTTTTGAAATTTTAAAAATCCCTTTTCCTCAGACAATGGGAGCAAAACACACACCAGTGGTGTTTGTACAATCAGTACCAGACACTGCAACCACAAAGGGGACAGCATTTATTGGCTAAATAAATCTATCCCTCTCCATAAAATGTGTCCTGCTCACAAGACAGAGTCTACACGAAATGTCTAGAACTATCAAAACGTCTTCTGGAATGGCGGTAGGAGCAAGTGGTGGTAAGAACGATATAGCGGCACAAAGTTGAACCCTCTTATGAAAGCCTTTTATGGGCCAATGGGAGGAAGGAGCACTAGGGCACGGATTGGTTCCAGTGGTGGTCCGTTTGTCTCTAAGGAGGGCTACACTAATGTAGAAAACTGTCTAAAAAGAGCCCCCTAGTGCCCTCTATTGACCGGTTGCTGCTCTCTACCATTCACCTCCTCACTCTTTCTCTCCAATGGAGCTACAGCCAAAATCAAGCCTTGGCCTGTTACTTTCTCCAACTTTTTTGGTCCCGTTTTGCACTCGAAGGAGCTGCAGTGAATCATTCTTCACTTCCTGCCACAGATTACTACACTTTTTTTTATTGTGTGGGTCCAGTTCTCTCAAAATCGGTGTCCCAGAATGCACTTATGAGAATCTCTATGGGCATCCTAGAACCGAAAACCGAAATCCTATAGTTTGAACTGTGAACCTGAAATATATGTTTGGGAGGGGTATTCACTCCCTAGCGTTAGCTTCTTGATCAGTAAACTCTTCGCAGGTAGTGCTGCTTAATTGGAAACTCGGCTGGTGCGGATAAGGCCCTGGGGCTGATTTGTAACCCCATTTTCTGCTGTCAAGGATATATGCTGAGCCAGTCTCAACCAACTCAATCAAAAAGGCAGGATCTGATGATCTCAAATGGGTAGATAATAGTCTCATCTGCATAGCACCAATCTACGGTTGTGAAAACAATTCCTCTTGAACAAATGATAGAGCGAAAGCCATTAAGAAATGTGCCCTCGGTTGAGCTCTGCCGCAATCAGTTATGTTATAGCAGTTGATGATATTTGCTGGGAGGGCGAAGGGTGATACCTTCATTTGCAAACATCTCCCATGCCATCCATTAGCGCAAGCATACCAGTCATCGCTCTTCTGTCTAGCTTCTCGTGGGTAGTGTGTCTACAGTGGTGCAATTAATGAATTTTTAATCATGATGTTCTTTGATTTCAATGCGTCTTGTTTCCATAATGCTGGGCGATTTGATATGGCGGCCACCCACTGTGTTTTTGAAATAGAGACGAGTTTGATGAAAGATTATAAAACAGTGATGACGTGACATCATTTGCTGATGTGGGCAGCACCTGATCTATAGCGCCGTGCCTGAAATGTACATTTGATTGAATTTGTTTGTAGGCTTTAGATTTTAAACCCAATTTTAACACGATCAGTGATGTCACCCATAAGTTTCTGATGAAGAGCTCTCCGCCTCGAATTGGGCTTTGCTAGCCTTCATCTTCTGTGGAAGTGTGTCACTTCTGAATAACTGAAAATGGCCAAAGGATATAAAACGTGGGATGCGGGTGAAGAAATGTCAGGGTTAATATGACTTTCCTTTATATGAAGAGATATACACGCAAATAAAACATTAGAGGACAGGTGTGTAAATGCCTAGCTGTAAAAGATGGAATTTTAACATGGCTTCTCACTTCTGGAGTCAGCCTCTAGTGGACAGTCGATGAACTGCAGGATCCGTTACTGTTCTACTTGGCAATGTAGGAGGTTGCTGCTCGATTGCTTCCGAGTATGGTCTTATTATGCGACACAAAAGCATCAAGTAAACGGAAATCACTGAATCGAAACTAAAGAGGAGTTCTGCTCTGAGTTTTTTTGGAGCAACTGAAGGAACCAGGAACAGATTTGGAGTTGCTTACAAATAATACTTAAACTTTGACTGACTGATCCCAACCTGAAAATAATAATTAATATGTTTGAAGATGTTTTCATTGATAAGAAACTCCATAAAGCAGTTCAGAGCTCACATTTGTGCAGTTAACTCACTCGTGGGTTTAAAATAACACTCTCCATCTGCTGCTTAAATGTCATTACGGCTGATGGTGTCATACGCAAAACACTGAATGAGAAGAAACGTTGCCATGGCAATCGTGTAAGAAGGAAACCCAAGCTAATCTCATCTAGATTTCTATGATATCTTTATTTAAATATATATATTTTTTTAAATAGCTAAAAGTTTGGTGCTTAAAAACAGTTCTATCCTCATCGAAAGAGGACTACATAATGTCACACTTTGAGCTGTAGGCCATAGTCAGCTCAGCCTGGACCTCTTCTGCATTGTTTTCAGATAAGGCTCTTTGTTATTTTATTACATCACTTTTAAAGTTTTCTCTACAAATGTAAATAGTATCATAGATCAGTGTCAAAGTTTTGCTGATGGTAATGGAGTGTGAAGCACAAGTGGTGCTGAGATCTGTTGTAAAGAGACGGAAACATTCCTCCTGCCGTGGTGGATTTCCATTTTTACCATCATGGATGATTTCCTCATATCAACTACAAAACAGATGAGCGTGAGAGAGAATCGTACGAGGATTGACTGCAATCACAATGTTGAAGTACAGTCAAGCACCATTCTTCCATCTGAAGAAGATCTCAAGAACCTGGCGCCATCTGTGCCTCCAGCTTTGATGGCTGTCCACGAATTAGAAATGCTTCTTTCTAAGATAAGCATGTAGTTTATAGCTAACCATGTGTGAAGACAGCTCTTCTCATTGACGTGAAACAAAAGGATTTGTGAAACCAGGAGGCAACAAGTCTAACACGAAGAGCATTATTATTCACCACTGGAAGCATCTGTAAGATCTGAAAGACGACAAGAGGAACCGCTCCACAAATCCTTCTAATCTCCAGGAATACATAGCGTGGGCTTTTAAAGGGGGTTGAATGGTTCGGTAAAACGCACCAGCCTTCGAATCAAAACATTTCTAAAGATGTTTGCGTTGACGTGATGAAGTTGTGAATAGATGCCCTCATTCCCATAAATATTATTCCAGCAGTGAAACATCTTCCTGGATTCAGACTGACGTGGGTTTATTTGCTTTATTCGAAACCTATTCATGACTCAAACACATAAAATCTGAAAAGTAGGCCTTATTTACAAATATGCAAATGTAAGAAACATTCTCGGTCTTGAGGAACTGCAGTTTTATTGTGGAGTGGTTTTAGCTCAACGCTTGAGGTACAAGGTTCTTCTGCTGGGATTTTGTTCTACTTTCTGCTTTTTCTTCATCACACAAGACAATATTATAATCCGTGTTGTAGCTTATCTTCCTAACCTGGATCTGTGTACTGTTCAGTGTAATGGATTAGTCAATTTTTCAAAAGAAAGGGTATTTTTTTTCCTCTGCATTTTTGACCTGTATTCAGAATTGGGGTTTGAAATGAGAAGTGAGAAGGTTCCTCCTACTCTTCAGGTCAGGATCTGATTGTACATAGTAAAATGATTGAGAATTTGACCAGCCGGCACTGACTATCTCCTGATTGTCATCTGCTGCATCTTTTTGCTGTTTCTTAGGTTTAAATGCTTCAAAGCAGCTTTTATGGGAAAGTCTGATGTGCACCACTCCAAAACTTTATGCACGTAGATGAGGACCGAAGCCTCTCTGATTAGCGTCAAATCCTGTCTACTCCTCCACTAACACAAGAAAGAAGAGGAAGAATAAAACAACAAACATCTCTCCTTCCCCAATTGCAGTCTCTCAGTTTCAGTTTGCCGTTGTTCACAGCAATAAAACGAAATGACGGTTATGCGCGAAAGCTACACATAGAGGAAAGCGAAAGGCTCGACACCTCGGAGTGTAAACCAAGCTTAAGTGTCCAAGTACACATTTAGAAAAAGTGAAGCTTTTGGTTTGTTAAGACTTTACCCCATCTAGTGGCCTGGCATGCTTTCAACAGCACTGTCTAAGGAATTTTCTGTTTTCGTTGAGGCAAATCCATCTTGTGTGAATGAGGGGAAAAAAGAACAAAGAAAGTTCCATTTTTCCAGTTATAAAAACACTGGAAATTCATGTGGACATGGATTTTAAATACAAATACTCATGCTGGGTTAAGTGATGCTCCCACCAATGGGCCGCATCTGTCAAAATCTTGGCTTTTTTGAAAGGGTCACATGTTTCCCCTCAGAATGTGACAGAGCACAGTAGGGGATTTTGTTATACAAGCTGGAAAAACGAGCCTGGGGATATGACAAGTGTTGGGAAATTGGAAATAAAAGCTTTCAGAAATCGCACAAGTGCCTGCAGTCGAGACCTTTGACGACTCTTCACTGTTCTTCTGAAAGTATTTTGTGTGCAGTAGACGAGTAAAAGAAAGTGAAGTATGCGTGTATATATATATAAAAATACTATATAAACCCTATATAAAACAACTCTAGTAATTGTAGAATGACAATTCCTCTTTCATCATTTCGAGATGCTCGAGATTCAGGGAAAAGCAAACACAGGAGGCACACTTATAGGAGAAACCTCAAATCTCTTTAAAAGTACATATATCTGTATACAGAGCTGTGAATAGGCTGTTTACATCAACAAACTTTAGTCCCCTCTTCACTCATCAATGTCCCTTCAATCAGACGCAGCGCTCTATGCTGAAATCAAACGAACTGTTCTGTCTCTGCCCCCGGCTTTGGATGGAGCTGCCTCTGGAAATCAGTCTCTGATTTCGTATGTAGTGCAGCTTTAGAAATGGATATAGTCAAACACACGTGATTGTAAGATGTCCCTCACATGCAAAGAGACATTGAGGAATTGTACTCCGTTCACAACGACCACCGCCGGCAGAGGTTTATATATATGAAATTATTTTTTTAATTTAAAAATATTTCACTGTTCAAGAACATGAACAATTGGATGTACAATTTGAATCCATCCTGAGCAGAACAAACTTATGCTTCAAAATAAAATTCTTTGATATTCTGTTATTCTGTGAGGAACAAATGCAGACTTATAATAATTTGGGTGCTTTTTGAAAGCTAATATGACCCTTTCTGAAAGGTTCTCTGTTTGAAATGGCTACGGAGGTTATCTGAGCCAGAGCGCGATATACTCGTCATAAGCACATAAAGTGTCAGAAAAGATGGACCGGATCAAAACAAATATTTAAGAAGGCTGTTGGCCGAAGTGTTCTGAGGCGGCGTTCTCAGAGGACCTCATTCAAAGGCTGATTGCATCATCACAGCACACTGACGAAAGCCGTCCCAGTTCAAAGGCTTCCTCACATCTGGCCTCAAAATGAGTCACTGGTTTCCTGGGCGATGATGGACACAACCTACGTTTCATCATTTCTTGTGATTGTGGATCAAAAGTTTGTCTTTTTTGTTTTCCTGTACATCAGTAAGCAGAGCCTGACGCTACAACTGTAAAGGGAAACAAGACATGGTCAAATGTGTTTTTTAATTAAAGCAACTGACATTTCTAGCTACAGAGACACAACAGTAATGCAATGCAGTCTGGTATGTAATAATTTAACGTGTGCGGTTTATTTGTGCTCTAAGAAAATGTTGTACTCCGCCATCTCTGGTGCCCTGCTGCACACTTTACAACTTATCTGTAGACACAGAACAGCTGAGCGCACGGAGAGTGGGTTTTGATGGTACTAATACGAGACCTGAGAAACCGTTTGTCATGTTCACACTGAGAACGCTGTACTCTGGTCTCCTTGATGGTGTAATAACAATACAAAGCTTATTTTGCGTCAAAACAGAAAACAGACATCTATTTTTCAGCAAATTACAGGAAGTCAATGAAGATATGCCGTGATATTTTTAGAAGTTGAAGAACCTGCTGCTCGAAGTTAAGTGCACTTTTTTTTTTAAGTGCAGGTCTTTTTGAGTTTACAGAACGAGAACGGTAAGAATAGAGTTGCAGAACAACAAAGAACTTAATGTGGGCCGTGGAGAGCAGATCACTGGCATTGCTGCATCCGGGTTTCTTTAAGAGGAAGTATCTTACAAGAAAAGCCTCGTTCTCCTGAGACTCCTGAGCAGGAAATACAACTTTATTCTAGATTTCATACATTACTCCAAGGAACAGTGTACAGTAAATGTAATCTCAGGCCTGTTTGCGCTCATTTCCCCCCAGAGGCTAGAAACGGCCCGATGGGCTGTGCTACAGACACAGTGCAAGAGAAATTAGCTCCATAATTGTGTCACGGGAAAAGTTATTCGTCCCCCGATAACCTGATCGAGCCTTCGGGGTAAACGAGTGCAGGAGGCGAACTGGCCTGAGATCCCCGTGAAGCGATTTGACTGAGAACACTGCTCGTCTCCCGTGACAAAGGCTTTTGATTCAGTAGCTTCCAATCCAGTCATCCATCTGCTTTATTGCTCCATTGCAGATGTTCACGTAAGTGCTGAAGCATGAGTCAGCTCACTTCAGAGCCTCCGCGTAGATTTAAAAGAACAACCTTTTGTTCATTTAAAGCGAAAGACCAATAACAAATTGAAACAAACATGTCTCAATGTCAGTGAAGTAGCAAGCTTTTGACTCTTCCTCTAGTGTTGGGGTCGCCGCCGAATCTTTTAAGACTTTAAATGTGTAAAAATAAAACAAAATGGCTACATTTTTTATTTGCATGAAGTCTGTTTGCTCGATAACATTGAATAACATGCTTGTGTTATGGTTGGTTTTGACCGTGCTATAATACAATTAGAGCTGCAAGCAGCCATCAAAGGGCTCAAACACCTCCAATGCCTTGATCTTAATTTCAAAGATCTAAACAATCCAGAAAAATTAACAAATGAAAACTGCATAATAAAGTGTCTTGAACGAAAAATCTTGAACGAAAAAAAAGTTGTATTTTTAATGCTTTAAACAAGAATTTGCATTGTAGATGTGTAGTAACATAGTTGGTAAATTGGTTTTGTATTGAGCGACTGTAATGTTGAGTTATAACAACTTCCTGTTTATGGCTAAATGTTAACTTTCTACAGCCACCGTGCCCACATTTTTTATCGAATTCAAAAAAGCTTTGCAATTTACCATCTGAAATGCCTTTAGATAAAACAGAGAGTTTGGAGACTAACAGATCAAATCTCTAGGAGGAGTTTGTTAAAGGACGACATGAGCAAAAGTTACATTGTCTAAGTTTTTTGCAAAAAATTACAGCCAGATCTGAAATCATAATTGCACAATCATGGGATTCTCATTCTGCATGTTTTCCCAGTATTCCTGCAAAAAAAAGAAAAAAAGAAACACAACCAAAATACAGGCATGTCCAGAAGTTTGAAGTTCCTTTTTACCATTTTTTTAATTGAAATCAAGGAGTATACTTGCAAAAAAAAAAAAAAAAAAAAAGAATCAAAAGGCCCACAAATATAAATACAACATTTTCATGGATTAGGAAGCAATAACTTTGATTACAATTAAAATATACTGCGTATGGAGTGACTGGTATAGTACACTAGTGTCACAGTTTGGTATGTTTTCAATGTTCGTAGATCTGCAGGGGTTAGTCCTTCAAGCAAATTAAACAAAACCTCCTTAAACCCTAAACGGTCCTTAAGTAAATAAATGAAATATTAGGTATAAATAAAGTCTGCTTGATGTGCGGTAGAAAATCCCCTCTTTCTTCTGAACCGTTAGAATCTACTGGAATGGCTGTCGAAATGCCAGACATGCAAAAAAAAGATGTTTCTGTCTATCAGCTTGTAACTTGGCTATTTAATTACCTCCCTGCAACCATTACGTTATACTCAACATTTGAACGAAGAATCACATTTCCTTCCCATCCACCGCCAAGCTTCAAGAGCAGTGAGGGAGGACAAGTTCTGCAAGAGCGTTATTGAATCAGGCTTTTCTTTTCTAAACAGTCTCCAGGGAGAAAGATGCAGTGAAAGCAAATGAGATCTTCTCCTCGCTGGGAGGACATGCATCCATAACTATGAAGCCTGAAATGCTGTTCGTAAAACAGGCCACTTTGTAGACTCTGATCCCTTGAGCGATGAGCACAGTCAACTACTGCCTGCAAATTATTTCCCTGTCCTGACCTCAACTCAATGGCAACAATTACCGTCCCATTGACTTGCAAAACAGAGTTTGTGTGCTCCCCCTTTGGGCGCCAGTTAATTATGATGCACAGAAGAGGACTGATGTCGGGCGGCAAGATTATTATCCTGTCTGAATATATAGTCAAGGAGAATTACATTCAATTATATATTTCTTATTTAAACCACATTACAGGCACAAAGAACAGACATGAACAAGTGGCAAAGTGGACTCAAAGAATTGAAAAACCGTTCAGAAACTTCTCAATCACCTTCGTTTAGCAAAGGCTAGTTGGGTTTCTTTTTGTAGATTGAAACCATTTCTGATTTGCAGCAGGATGATGTTGCTGATAACACTAATAGAGAATGGCATTACAGTGAGCGACATCATTGACCGAGCTGGTAATAGAGGTCAGTTCGAGTCAAGCAGTTCAGGGAAGCTAATAGGTTCTGAACGCCATATTGATTGGTGTTAGTTAGCAGAGATAAACACAACATTTCCCATGAGGATGCTCCTGCTTTCACTAGGTGATCCTTTCATCTCGTGATAAGCACTATGGCGCTATATATATATATTACATATTTCAGCTCCATTTTATTGATGTATGTGATGCAATACATCAATAAATTGTATTTATTTGGTACAGAAATACAGACGTCTCATGTTCTGAACCAGGTGTCTAGTTTCCATCATAACTAGAGATATTAAAGGAAATGGAAAAGTTTCAAATATTATGTATTAACATAGAGGGGAAATATTACAAAAGACTACTGCAGAACCTCCAAAAGAAAATAAAGTATTACTCTAGTGAACTATTGGGGCTAAACTTTTAAAAGTGGTGTTTGTAAGTTTTATAAATGTAATGGGAGATGTTTGGTGAGTGATGTATGAATTTTAGAAATCAAACACGTCTTGAAATGAAAAATTGGTTGCTATGATAAACAGTCAGGTTGCTATGGATGATGAATGTTTCCTTTGTCACGAAAAGATATATAAACCAATCCCCATATCTTTATCATTGACCAAAGCTGAAATAGATCTGGTTGCTAGAGTAAACCGTTTGATTGCTAGGGTCTGATTATCATATTTAAATCGACATTTAAGTTAATTTGTTGCCTTTCCAATGGCCATTATAAGTCAACAGTCAATATTTAACCCTTACAATCCTTTTGCACAATGCTTGGTGTGTTTTTGCACAGACCAGTGTGGTCTGTTTGAATGTTCTGTGAGGTTCTTAGCCAATGGAAATTGTCCCAGAATTCCTTTTTTTTTAGCGGAACCAGTCTGAAAATATATAGCAACCCATGTCAGACCCGTTTGGATGTCAAGGTTTGGTGGCTGTGGCATAATGGTGAATCGACTGGTCACCACTGCTGTGTTCATACAGTTTGTTCTATAAGCGTAAATGAAAATGAATTCTACAGATGTGTGATCTACAGTCTGGAGCAAACCAGTCGTTCCTTTAAAGGTTATATGATGTACTTTCTGCCCCCTTCAGCTGAAACTATATTAATAAAAGTCAAGTACAACTCTCTGGATGAAGGGATGACAGCTTCACTTCTGTGTTGTGTTCCTGTAATTAATCCCTTTGAGAATTTGTCATAAACTGTTACAGAAAACACCTGATTAAGCTCTAGGCGTGACATAAATCCAATATGAGTCTGACAGCAATTACAGTTAAAGCATCACGTTTGTTCTATTGAAGTTTCCATACAGTGAGTCCTCACGAGACGATCCATGGATTTCTCAAAATGAATAGCAGTGTTTTGGAAATGGCTTTGCTTTATGAGATTTGGCAGTTCTTCAAAGCTTCGACTGATACATCATTTAAGGCTTTGTTTTCTCTTTTCTAAAAAAAACAAAACAAAAAAAAAAAACTGCTGACAATATGTTCTGCTATTCCCCAGACAAATAGCTCTCAGATGTACCTCCTTGATGCAACTGCACGAAATATCCCACTGCACAAGGCTAATGAATAAATTAAAGACCGCAGTGTGTAGAGATTGCATAAATAGTTAGCCAGAATAATGTGAACTCGGGCTTGCCGTTAGACACTCTTAACCTTTATTCAACCGGAGATTTCTAAAAATAAACTCCTTTTCTCGAAAGTTTAAAAAAAAAAAAATGCACGGCTGGAAATGAAGGGAAATGCAGGATGAGTATAAGGAGAAAGCTATAATTCAACCTGCAAGATTAGGAGAGCAGGCCTTGTCTGTGTAATGGTTTCTCTGTTTCAATCAATCCATCCATCCATCCCTACACCCGAGTCTAATCTCTTTCTCATCACCGCATCTTCCCCTGTCTGTCCTACGCTTCACACCTTCTGATTCTCCATGATCGCTACCAGTCTGCTTGGATTTCGTTTACTTCTTGTATCTCTCCTAGATCAAGGTTGCAAAGAACTGCAAAACCATTTACTGAGATATGGAGAATTTATTGAGAAAAGGTTCATCACTCTTGTGAACCCAGTGGCTACAAAAATCAAAACAAGAGGAATTTGGAAAAGCAAGGACACATCAGGAATTAATACATGAATGACTCCATGCTCCACGCAACCATAAAAAGCAGTGATTTGGAAGATTTAGGTTCATTTTTTATGCTTCCAAAAATTAATGGTTCAAATCAGGCAGAATTGTTTCTCTCATTGCCCTCATTGCAGCGTTTGGACACCAGTGATCTAAACCTTTAGACTTCAAAGCCCAGCAACTCTCAAATTAAGACTTCTACATTGGCATTCTCCTCCATCATCTTCTCTCAGTCTGTCTCTCAGGAGCTTAAATTGTCATTAGCTACCTCAAATTGTGGAGAGTTTTCAAAGAAGAATCTCAGCTCGTTAAATCTCTCAGCGAGAGACACTAATTACTGTGGAATAATAAAGGCACATTCCATGGAGCTTCAACATGTTTAGAGTCATGTGATTCCATCGGATCAGAAACGGCTATATTTACAAGATTCTTCGAAGGTAAATGAAGGCGAAACAGAGCTGTAGCACACACGTGATGAGTTTGATTTTCCCGCAGTCTTCTCTCTGATTTGAAGTTAAAATTAGAGAAGTTACAAATTTCATTTATGAATTATCATAGCTTTCCACATCCAGGATAGTTGTTTTCCCACCTCCACCCACTGCACATATTTATAGATCCACCTTTATTGCTGCGTAAAAGATTCTCAACTGCACCCTTCTGGCAAATGCTATAGTGCCTTGCTCAGTGTTGGTTTCCTGTGCAAACTGTTCAATTTATGTGTTGATGGATTTGCTGAACACCTTTCAAATCTCTGCATTTAGCCGATGTACAAGTTGAAATCCATGATCCAAGGCACACTTATTCCAGCAAAAATTAGATTTAGAATAATACGCTTGCACATCAAAAATGTTGTTAAGTGCATTCATTCATGTCTACACATACATTATATGCAAACTGTGCAGTAATTTAGTAATTACAATGGAGACCAAGTTTTCAGCTTATTTTCAATAAATAATCAACTGATTCAAACTTATCTGAACAAAACGAGAAAATGTGGATGTACATCAAACCTTAACAAGCCAATAAAAGTCTAACAGTTACTGGAAATCTACCTGCAAGTGAGATTTTATTATGCTTTGGACAATTCTCTGAGGAAAGAACATGCTTGAGGGCAGAGGCTCGAGTTTTTAGCATTCTTGTTGGTTCTAGAATCGGATGCAAAAAAAGGAAACCACCCACATCTGTGCTTTCACTGGAGATATAACCTGGAAATAGTGGTTCATAGGGTTTGAACAGTGGCTTGTTAAAATTTAATTTAAACTCTTCTGGCCTTGAGAGCTGGGTTTGAGCTTGCAGTCTTTCCCTTGCTTGAGCACCTGCATCCAAAGCAGGAATTGCAGGAATTCTGTGCTTCAAACAGAGATGCAAACGGCAGAACATCTAGCCTGATTGAGACCAAAATATCGGACTTTTGCACGTTTCTTGCTAAACTTGTATATATGTAGATTTCTTTTGTCAATTTGGAGATTTTGGTTTGTTCTTTCAGCAAAAAAATCTCCAAAGTTCATTCTTAAGGCTGCAGCCTGCTCAGTTTAGCTTTATCCTTGATTTAAAAGAAAAACAAAATAATAAACCAATAAAAAAAAACTAAATAATTAAAGTTATCCCGAGTTGAATCTAGATTTGAAACTGCAGCTTCTCAAAAATAATTTGGATTCCGACTTTCTGTGCATCTCAAGCCACTATCTGGACGACTAATTGAAACCAGACATGAGAGGAAGGAGATAAATTGTAATCAGATGTGGGAGATGGAGAAATTGGAGCCAGGTCTGGGAGACAAAGGATCAAAATTGGAACCAGATGTAGGAGAAGAATGAGATAAGAATGAGAAATTGGAACCAAATGTGGGAGACTAAGGAAATAAACTGGAACCCGATGTGGGGGATAAAGTAGAAGGCTGCAAGCCAGATGTGGAAGATAAAGATTAATTGGAACCAGCTGCAGACAAAAAAGATGAATTGGAACAAGATGCAGTATATTAAGGAGACTGGTAGGAGCCAGACATGAGAGAAAGGAGATTAATTGGAGCCAGATGTGCGAGACCAAGGAGACAAATGGAGCTCAATGTGGAAATAAAGTCGAAGACTGGAAATCAGATGTGGAAGATGTAGATTAAGTGGAACCGGACAGAGATGTAGATGAAGTGGAACCAGATGGAGACGACTGGTAAGACAGACATAGGAGAAAAATAGATGAATTGGAACAAGATGTTGAGACAAATTTAGTAAATTGGACCCAGACACAGGAGATTATGGAGGTTGGGGGGAGGGGGGGCAGCCATTGGAACCAGATGTCGGAGAAAGCATAAGACTAGATCAATTGGAACCAGACATTTGAATTTGAACCAGATGCAGGAGACAAAGACATTTATTGGAATCAGGTGTGGGAGATGGAGAGCAGTTGGAGCTAGTAGCAGGAATTGGGTTCAGGGTAACGTTATATATAAAGGAAGTGCTGAGAAATGACTGGGTCAGGTGAACTCTTTATGAATCAGGGGCAATCAGAGGGAGGGAAAACATTTCTGAGCAACAGTCGACTCACTTTCAGTTTTACCATCAGCATAAACAGGCCCTCTTCTCCTTCCCAATACTACAGCCGTTGTATTTTCACTCACAAGGACAAACTAAAACTGGTTGCTCTTGAAATGCCTTTGTTTTGTTTATCAATTCAGGTTCTTCACTTCCTCTCTGACTGCAAAATGAGGCAGACATGGCGTGCACTTGAGTTTTTCATGCAGCTTAAGTATCCAGACATCTTTCATCTGTTAAACATAAGTTTGGCACAGACTGAGCAAAAGGTCAGATGAGAGTAACGATGCGATCATGAGGCGGTTCGATCAGAATTCTTGGTGTGCATCATGCACGCTTACTTGTCTTCTGTTCCGCGGCACCTCCATTTGTTATTCTTCAGTTTTGTTTCTGCTCGGGCTTCAGCTCCTTTTGTGATGCTAATCCTTGATGTTGGATCTCTGTGGAGGTGACTTGCTGTTGCCCAGTTACGTGTTTGGATTCGGCCTTTAGGAATAGAGCTAGGCCTCATTACAGCATCTAGAGCTCGTTATCGCTCACTCTCAAGCCTCTAGCCTTTAATAATGCATGCACAGGTGAGCTGCCGCATCATTCCGCAACTGTCTGCTGCTGGTCTTGCGCTGTCTGCATCCATCAGTTGCTGAACTCCATAAAGCTAGCGCTAGAAAGGTAAACAAGAAATGATCTCAAGTTTTAAAGTAAAGAAGAAACACTTGAAACATGAGCAAGTGACGATTGATTGATGTCTATGTCACGTGATATTTACACCTCAATTTACTAAAATTTATCTCTAGTTCCATCGTTTACAAACATGGTTTCTCATATCATTTCAGTGGAGATTAAAAAAAAAAAAAAAAAGTTCAAAACCATCTGCTCATTAATTTGTTTGCTGTATTTTCTAACCAATCACATTCTAGACTGGTCCAATCTCAGAGAGGCTCATAATGAGGTGGGTTGTGTCATCGTGTCTGGCATAGTTGCAGTGTGATGCCATGCGTTACCATTTAAACAGAACTCCCACTACCGGGAGAAGCGATACCGAATCAAATTACTGCAAGTTTTTTTTTTTTTTAAAGGCCTCTACACACAGACCCAAATGTTCGTGCTCTGACGCACCTCGATATTAAACCCCGGGCGCCACCGGGACATCACACATCATGCCAACAAAAAAAATAAAACAATTTTTGCAGTGATAATTCGGATTTGGACCAATGGAAGCTGGCTCTTTTGATGACGTGAAGTGGAGGCAAAAGACCTGCTTGGTGGCACTCAACCCACATTTTCATAGCAAATTTGTACAGGTAAACAGGAAAGAAATGGCTCACCACAAATCCCCTCTTTTTTCACATTTTTGACAAAAAGCTTGCTGTGATCAGCCACCAATAGTTAGAAACCGTTTGACGTCCAGGATTCATTCAAAATGTTCTTTGAATTCTTCTCTGTCGCCATCTTATTCTTTCTGTTCGTTCCTATTTCTCTGTTTGGTGCGGTGAGCATCTGTTGTAGTACAAACACCATCTTCAGGCAGGGAGCATCATTGCATCAATCTTTCCTTGACGCAGACGAAAAACACCATGCTGAGAAGCATTCGAAGATTCTGTCTCAATTCACAACCACCTCTTGCATATCCCAATATTGTTAATTACTAAGCGTTCACACGTTGAATACCTCTTCCGACCGGGCAGTCCTGGTGTTTGTGTTTGAGTGTGCGACAGAGTACGAGATGGAGAGAGCAAGAATGAGAAGGAAAACTAAAGAGAGCGAGATCAAAAGAGGGGAAAGACAGAGAGAAATAGAGACGGTTAATTTGATATTTTTTAAAGGTAGTTTGTTTGGCTCAAAAGTAGCGAAAGCAGCTGCAGCCAGACCATTAACAGCTGCTGCAGAAGTGCTGTCTGTTTGATGCCTGTCTCTGTGCTCCACTGCAGCGGATTGTGCAAATAAAGGAGTCTCTCTCATGTCAGTGAGCTTTGAGAACCCAATTACTCCCTAGGAACTATTATTATCTGTTTGTGCTGGTCTGTCAGACTGAATCTGTCCGCTTCTGTTTGTTTGAAACAAGGTAAAACGAGAAAGACTAAACCAGGGAATTATTAGAACAAGTTCATTCTATGGAAAATTAGTAGATTGGATATTTTCATCTTGTGGAAAACTCAAATGATCATTATGGGCTCCTCCGTTCTCCCAGCCTTATACCCTAGTGTTTCTTTTCTCTTCTTTCTCACAAAGCACCCCTTCTAGCTTTGTGGCTGTTTACATTTGTACAGCCACGTAAGTGTTTACAAAGCAATTTGAGCTAATGCATTATATTTAAAAGCAGCAAAATACAAGATCAAAATGTTTTAGACCCAATTGTGTGGAAGTGGACATCTCCATTAGATCAAGAGCTTTCATCACTGACCGCCTCCATTATTCAAGAGATTTATTTTGAGGCCACAACAGATTTCTCATTGCTTTTGATGAAAGTTAAGGTGAATACTATTTAATACAGATAGACATTTTTTATTTTTTTAGAGTGCCGTTGATAAAATGCCTGGAGAATTCAACTTCTCGGCTCCCAAGAATCACCACACCACCTTTCAACTTCACAAGGCCTTTGCACCCCCACACAAATGTTGACACAGAGGAGGAGGAGAGGATATCTCGAGAGTTATGAAGTCATTTTGCAATAAGTGTGGAGGAAGAGAGGACCTGATGAATTACTGATAAGAGGATTACCGACAGAGCTTTCTCTAACCCTTCATTTGAGATTTCAAAGCTGTTTCAATCCCCCTGGGAGCCCCCTTATCGAGGGGGCTGATCTTCAGCACAAAGTCAAAAGGTAAATTTCAAAGTCTGGGCACATCAGCCCTGATATCTTCACCGGGCCTCAGATGGTCAAGGTGTACTTTGTAAGCACAATTCTGGAGGGTAAAAGAGCTGCCAGAGGGCAGACAGTTATTCGACAAAGAAATGGAGATTGCATGCAGAATGTGGAGAACGCAGTGGTGGGCTGTCAGGGCCTGCAAAGTATCTACATTCTCAAATGTGTTTCTCTCGGCTGCACTGCTTTCTGAACGCCAGATATTCCAGATTTCAGCTTCTGTTAGTGTGCTGCTAATCTTCCCACGGCCTTCCGTTTTAGCATTGATGGCCTCATTTGCATTACAGGAAGTCTGTTTTCGTAAACAATTAGGGCTCAAATTTAAAGGTTTAAAGCTTACTGGCTAATAATGGCTGCAGGAAACACATGGATATCGCTTTTCTACCAGGTCACATTATTGAAATATTGACCATTGTGTGCTTAAAAGAACTGGACTCGACGACTAACATTCCGTGGATTTAAAAATTAGCCCAGTACTTAGATTTTCTGACATTTAAATGTTTCTGTAATCAACACTGGAAACGTATTCGAAACAAAGGTGTACACAAACTTTGAATCCTGTACGCATGTGATTTGCCAGGGACTTAAACAAACTAAGAGGTTAGAGCAATCAGATGTGTTCCAATAGGGTACATCTAAACTTTGTAGGGCTGCAGCCCTCCTTTTTGATCTCTGCTCTATTCCAACTCTTTTCAATCCAGCCTCAGCTTCTGAATAAGTGAGTGCATTTGTTGTTTTAAAAATGTATATGGTTACAGAGAAAAAAAGGGCAAAGCAGATCCATTACTCTGAAGAGATTGTGAGTTTAAATCTATATATAGACTTTTCCTAATCCATGTTCTGCTCCAGAACAAGTGAGTGCATTTGTTTGGTAAATAAGAATTGTTAAAGAGATGGAGACTTATTATTTTTTTATTACATTGAGAAACCCAATTTGTTAGAGACTTTATATAAATACAGAAACAATCATCTCCTGTAAAAAAGTGGGTTTTTTTTTAAGTGCTGGTATTGAGTATCTTTTAGTTACATTTTCTAAAGATGTAGTAAGTGACGAGGTAACTATGAGTAGAAGTGGTTGAGAAGTTAGTTAAAGGTTTGGATCATATTGAAAATGTATTGTAAGCTAAAATAAAACCAGCAGGCTTCAAATATCAGCTGTGTGAAGTGAAAGGTTTGAAAATTAGCATTCTACTACCACCTGAACACATTATTACATTTATTATTCTTTTTCTCATCATGGCCTTGTTATTACAATCATAAGAGGCTCCCATCAATGCAAATCTCTTCTAATAATAAGCTTTTTAGACGAGTTCACTTGTCTTCTTTCAAACGGCATGCTGTACATTAGCCTGGCTTTTCTCTAAGTGTCTTGACACCTTCAGTAAATCACCTGCAGGTTTTCCGGCAAGCAAACGAACCCCGGGCCTCAGATGTGTTTAATTTCCAGCACTTTTACGATCCTCCATTTAAGTTAATCACCAGCGCTGGTGAATGGATATGGTTGGAAGGATGCATGTGGCACTGAGAGACACACAATGAAGCGATTTTGAGAAGGTTCGAGAGATTAGTGCTAAAGCTGTTAAAAAAATGACAGCAGAACTGAAGATTCAGTAATTACAGATAGACTGAGAATGAAGAGGCTGCAAGAACAGTACGTTACTCCAGAGAGCTCCTAAATCAGATGTTACCTGCAGAAATGCAGCGATAACCAAATCCACAATGAACACACAGCAACTATATTTGGGTACATTTGTTTTCCAGCAGTACAGCGGTGGTATTACATTTATTTTGAGCGCTTTGAAACCCGTTACAGCTTTGTCTTTTTTTTTGTTTCTAATTTAAAACCTTGTGAAACGTGTTTGAAATGAAACTGATTGTAAAAATGTGAATACACATCGAGATGCTCTGAGGGAAGGTGCACATTTTGTTACTTTTACTTGATGGTAAATTGCAGGTATATTAAGGTAATAATCTTAGATTGCAGAGCCGCAGCATGCAGAGCTGAAAATAGTCTTGCAGTAATTCATTTTAAAAGAGGCTAACGGCTCGTGGAGAGGATCTCCAACATCTCTGTGGTGAAATTAGACGCTGACTAAAGGTCTGGCAATTTAAGCTATTATAGAAAAAGATTGCAGAACATAAATAAGTTAAATAAATCTGCCAATCATTCGAAAGATGGATGTTTAAAAGAGCCAACAATGCATTAGCGCAATGAGCAGTGTTTTACACAACATTGTTTGAATTTGCCACAATTTCTTCACGTCTTTGGCCATTTCCATGACAAAAAGACATCTTGATAAAATAATAAAGGAGAGGTTTCAAATCAATTCTTCTTGAAAGGCACAACACACAAAAAATGTGTTGCAGTGAGCAATTTAACATCTTCCATTAAAGCAAAAAACAGTCTTTGCACGATTCTTTGGTTTTTTTTTTGCCTTGAAATAGAGACTTTTGTAATTTTTCAAAACCTTAATGTATTTGACAAAAGTATCACATTTTTTTGAAGATTTTTTGTAAGGAAAAACCATTTAGACCCAGTTGTCAAAACTATTTTCATCATATCTGCTTCTCTGCAAAAAGTTTGATTTGTTTACCATTAATATTTGGTGAACTAACTAAATTTAATTGTCATTTAATTGCAACGTGAGCAGCTTAAAAATAAATGGTGTATGAATGTACACGTTCATAGACGAGGCAGTCCTCGTCTTCGTCATTTTAGAAATTCCTCAACAGTAGATAACTGCAAGCGTTTAGCCCATGATGTGCAGAGCCTACTTACGCCATCTTCTGGTAAAAAATTGAGTTTTTTTTATATGCATCTGTTTCAGACTGTGGTCAACAGTGCTGGGCCACCATGTATTACTGCTTGTGTCACAGAGGCTTTGGTGCATTTTAGCTTTGGATACGTCTGCTAGAGACAGATTCATATTAAAGTATGTAATGTCATGCGCCCACTAGGGGGCTGTAATCCTTTGTGGCAAAGTGGACCAAATTATTCTAAATTCTACAACAAAGGGACCAAATTATTGTAAAATCATTTAGAATAAAGACTCCTCTAGAGTCGCACTGTACCATTTCTAGAAAACAAATGTCTCAAAAAGCTTCTTTGAGGGACATATGGAGGAAAAGAGCAGAATTACACAAATTAATGTAATTAATACGCCTTGTCTGTATTAAGCAACAGTAAAACATACGAGTTGATTTTGTATAATGTAGGTCATAATGTAAAGGTGGAGGAGACTTTTAAAGAAACTGCGTTTGTTTATGTGGTATACTCTAGCTCCTAGACAACATTTTCCAGTAAAAACATGATAAATAGCACAATAGACCCTCAATTATCTGCATATCTAATGAAAACAGCCACCAGCCAAACTGAACAAATCTAAGCAAAAAAAAAAAAAAAAAAACCCTCCATGCTCAATTTTATAGCCACTAAATGGCACAGCATCAAAGATGGAACCGGCTCTCCATTCACCGATGCAGATGATGCTTATGTGGCTCTCATCATTTATTTCGCGCATCTCTGGGGTATTTGCGTCGCACGATCTCTGTTCATTTGCACGCCGTGATAAGGATTTGATGATGGGCCCAATTACCTTTAATCATGCGCTCTGCGGTTGTACAAATAAAAACGCTGAGCCTGTCTGTCACGGGAAGTTTTGAGTAGCCTTCCTCCCACTTTCTGACAACATGGCTTCAATTATTTTGAGATGTGGCTGCAGTGTGCTGAAATCTTCAAGCTGTTGACAGTCCCATGATTTCAATTGTGCACTAATGACATCAGGAGACGTGAAAAGAGTCAATCCTTCAGCTAGGGATAGTTCGCCCAGAAATAGAAGCGTCTGCCATTTCAAATCTTATATTTGTTGCCACAGTCCGAGGCTATCTTTATGGTATTCATGTAAACATCTTCCAGCAGATATAGAAATTGGAAGCTATATTATAAAAGAACAGTTTTTACTCGTAGCATGGTTCTATTAACAGAATTTTTCACCAAATGCAATAATTTTAAGTCTAGCAAAGGGATCAGCACCAGCAAAACACTGTGACCCTGATGGAACATGAGGAAAATATAAATGGACATGGTGTGTGTGCGACCAACATTTGTTAAGCCTGGCCCGGCTTCTTGTTTATGCGGTCCTCACAATCCCAAGCTCATTTAACATGTACCTTTTAATGCATCCCTTAATTACATCCAAAGTGCTGACTCACTTTAAATAAAGGACTTGAATATTGACCATTGCAAACGAAAAAAAGTGCAAAACATCTGTGAGGCTGAAACCAATGTGTGAACAAAGAGATGAGTGGACGGAGGACTGGAGCAGAACCGATCAATAATGCATTTGAAGAACAAGTACATTAAGGTGGGAGGATGTATTGCGGTAGGGCTTTTTATTCTATGAAGAGCTCATTCCGGCTCATAAATACTGGAAATGCATTTCAAGAGCTCGATTTATTTGGCAATTATAACCATGATGTCACTTTCAGACTCACTTCTGGTCAAACTTTCTATTATATCGAACACTGCATAACTTTTATGGAAGCTTCTTCAGAAGCGAGTCATGGCAGAATTTCTTATATAATCACTGGATTGCCCCTGGAGGTGCATTTATTTAAGAAATGAAGAGGGCGGAACGCATATTTACCATACTTCTTTACTGAATGTTTGTATATAAACAGCAAAATCACCAGCTAAAAACCACCAGCAACTAAACAAGTTAAACTCTGCAGCAACCTCACTGGCCAATATTTCCACAGTCAGACTCAAGGCTGGTCACGCATCACTTATTACATCCTCATTCTTCCTCGTGTGAGATGCTCATTTGTGAATAGTTCATTAACAATGAGAAAGCAACATTTGTAAAGCAACTCAGAATTTTAACGAGCAGCAATGTCATTAGAAGGAAATCAAACGGAAGCAAAAAAAAAATGCACAGAGCTTGTGTCAACTAGCCACCTTGGTCTGAACGACAAGACTGCACGACTAAATATGGTCAGATGTGATCCGAAACGTGTTACTCCGCCAGAAGTGTATATAAGTGTTGCATTTTTTGTTCCGGTTATTAGTCAGGTGTTAGTTTTAAAAAGTTCTGTAAGTTTATTTTCAGGTTGGTTTCTGAGATACAGTAAATACATCATAAACAGGAAGTTACAAGTTTCATTAAGTTAAGTTCTCTTATGCTTTGGACTCAAGTGTCCTGTTGCTCCCCCCATCCCTCTCCACTTCGCCTACAGATCTTTGTCTCTCAGAGCAATGCCTGACTCATGTTTAAGCTAAATAAAGCTGTGTTTTCTGTTAAATCTGCTTAAACCTTGCATTCTGGGTATTGTTGCTTGGTTTAGAATGCTCTATAATATATGCTTTGTGCATAGGTTTATCTGAAATTTCCTAAAACAACCCTAAGTGCAAAACAAATACTAAAAAAAAAAAAAATGCATGGAAAATTTGGTTAAGATTTTATTATAAATGATTATACTCTCGAACCACATTTTTATTTTGTATTGTAATAGATATTTTTTATTTTATTTTAACAAACTTTTTAAAAATATTATCCTACAGTTGTAGATATCTGTAATTTTATTAGGTACAATAAATAATAAAATGGCTTGACAAAAGAAGTTCCTCTGCATTTGCATCCATCAGCGAAAGCAAAGTCACTTATGGGGTTAAGATTTCTAATATTTTTGATTAGTAATTGATTGCGTTTCATTGAATGGAAATATATGCATCAAATCCTCCTCTCATGAGTAGTTGAAATATTGACACAATCTCATTTCTAAGAAGAGATCACTGCAATTATAAAGTAAACCCTTTTTTGGTGAAAATAAATTTTTTTGGTTGTACTTGGCAAAACCTACAGAAGCCTCACCAAAATCAAAGCCATACATTACTTTGAAATTCCTGAATAATTCCCTTTTTTTAAATCTATATTTAAATTTTACTTTTCTATTTCAATTCTCTTGCACTTCCATGCCGACCTTTTATTTTTTAAACACAAAAACACTTGGTAACAGACACTTGTTTAATGCTAAAGAATCTTCTTAAATTGAAAACTTCCACAGAAAGCTTTTCTTCAGCATTTTAAAACATGTTTCTGATGCTCATCGGTAAATTTATTCATGTATTTTAGCCGTGACAAGCCACATTAGGATTTTGGAACTCCACATCACAGACTATTAATAATGCTCTGTGATCTCTGGTGCGGTGTCTGCCCCATGGCTCTTTTTTTTTAAGCAGATGATCCACATTCACAGCCTATAATCACATCAGCGCATCCTCAGAAGTCCCATTACAACAAAACTACCAATAAACATATTCTCGTTCGGAGAGGTTTTTCCTCTTCTTATTGTTGTCGTATCGTGCGACACCATTTTAAAATTGCTATTACAACAGAATTTCTGCATCGAATCAAGCAGCTTTTTGAAGAATAATGCTTTTACTTTTGGTACAGCTGCCATATTTCCAGTCGACCATGGGGAGGTGGGTATTTTAATACATTCTTTTCTTATAGTGAGAGTTCAACTTGCGCACCTTTTCCATTAGTTTTCACCACAACGATTTAAAAATGTACAAATCCGTGAGACTGCACGTCCATGCAGAAAGCATTTTCTAAAGCTCCTTAACAGTTTTTTTTTTTTTTTTACGTAAAGCAAGATGTCAAGACCACATTTAATATTAATCCAGAATAATATAAATATTCTGATGACTGGCAGAAACATGGCAGGTTTTGATTGGCCCAGGGTCTAACTGATGTCATCACTGCACTTTTGAGAACACTGCCATGTCTTAGAACCAGGTGCTGCAGAGAATGCTCTGTGTGGTGTTATGCTGTTGGTGGTACATTTGTATTGTTGTGAAACTCCGTCTCCATCATTTTATGTTTTAATAATTCAACACTGTTTGATTCTTAAAAACCACAATGTAAAATAAAATGCAGCGATATTTTGGTTAGTAAACTCACAGTTTTTCTCAGTGTGCAATGATCTGAAGAACAGAACTCTAAAGCTAATTTCTATGCGGGTCAAGTCCTCCCAAGTCAATAGCGCATGTAGTGGCACAAAATGAGATGCACTGCTTCTGCATTCACATTACACAATCCAATTCAGCTGAAACCGGTTTTATTCACAGCTTCAGTGTTTGCGACGTTACTGTGTTTTATTATGAAGCTAAACCCTGGCACACATACTAATTAGGGAACAGTCATCGGGGATGATACCTCACCTTAAAAGAGGATTCAAGATCCTAAATATAAGCCTTGGTTGCAATGTTTCATTTTGTTTAATTTGATTGGGTTTCAAGCGCATCGCTGAGTTCTCTGTAAACAAACAAACATCGGAGAGATATTAGTATTCAGATGGAATCATTGTGTCTTGAGCATCACAATGCAACTATTTATTCCACAGCTCACTTTCGATTCCCTGGCACCGGGGTCTGCTCGGTATTGAATGACACTTACGGCTTTGCTTTGGAGGGTTTCCTTGACAACTGCGAATTTTATAGTCCTAGTGTTTGGGTAGGGAATCTAAATGTTTGCTGGATGGTAATTGAAGCCAAGAAGTCAATCAAACCTTTTTATGGAACTCTATATTCTGAGAGAGAAGACACCAGAGCTGGATAAACCTCTCTAGTGCTGGGAAGCAGCATCAATAACATGCTTTCCACAAACAAAGGCATAGATTCCCTTTCCTTATGATTGTACCACAAGATCCCGGTCTTCTTTTTAATCATTCTACTGCAAGGAAAGCACGGGTGCACTCAATCCCACATCTCTCTGCTATCACCATCTAGTCTGATTCCAGAACTGTTGATCTCCCTGTGCGAGTTTAGTCAATTGTCGCTCTTTCTTTGGTTCTGTTCCTGTTGTGTTTGCTTTTGCAGCTGTGAAAATGCAGCTAAATTAACAATTTACTTCGATGTCAATTTATTTCAGCATTTATCCTTCCCTTATAACTCCATATATATGCTTAACGTATGGGATGTCACTGCTTACTGCAGAAAGTGCTAAAATTCACAAAACAAAAACAAATTTTTCTTTTAATACAAGCTCCTCTTAAAGCAAAAAAATAGAATTTATTTTGCTTAGTGTAAAAAAAAACCCAACAACAACGTCGTCACCATTAATGTATATTTCATAGTTTCACGTAGATTTGATTATTTTGAGTTGAACAAACAGAAATATATTTTGCAGTACTTGCATCTGATAAAAATCTTTACTGTTCAATTCTATTTGATTATGGTGCATTAATGTTCATTGAACCTAAAAGTGAAAGGTTTCCTCAAATTTCCAAAGCTAAAAAATAAGTTTTTAGTTATTTAAATCAAATCACTGAGTGTTTTCATTGCTTCGTTTTAGAATTTTACACAAAGACAAAACATGTACATTGGGAACCATTTGCATAAAATGAACATCAAACCAGGAATTCATTTACATTTATATTTTAGCTCTATAATCTGCTGTAACGTTACACATTCCTAAACAGTAGATGGCGATATGCGCATAAGAGTAGCAATTCACCAAAAAGGATTGTGGTTTTCACCAAATGAACTCACCAGAAGATTGTAGTATTTCTCCGAAACATTGGCTAAAATAGTTAAAAGTTATATTATTTATTAGTTACAAGTTATATTTTAACTCAGATTTGAATAACACTGGTGCTTAAATCCATTTAAATGTGCTGCATGTGTTTATTTAAAAACAAAGTAAAATAGAAAACAGGAAAGAAAAAAAATAAAGTAAAGCCAGGAAAGCATAGAGAAAACATCCATCTATCATTCTGTACAAAATAAAGCCTCAGCTTAAACGACAAAAAAGGGAACATTTTATGTAAAATGACGTGGTGATTTAAAAAAAAAATAAGGGCTGCAAGCTACTTTTGCTTGTAATTCAGATGATCGCCGATGAAATCTGAGGAATCCAGGATCTCAATCTGAAGGGCTTCTCTCAAGGACAGAGTGTATAGCGACAAGACAACTGAGAAAAGCAGCGAGCTCAGTCTTTTAAAGGCCAATTTCTACAAGAAGCTGACATGCAAAGAAGAATCAGATTCCTGCACACAATTCAGATTGACCGATACGGCGCCAACGAATTAAATGGAGTTAAAAAGTTATCTGAGGTTCTGCAGAACAGACATACTTTAAACAATCCTCAACCTCCCAAAGCAAAGCACTATTTTTTAGAATTGTTTTATTAATAGTCATCTTCTAATTAGTCTTGAGATAAAAGATGAGTTTTTTTTTACTTTTCTAGAAATAGACAAATATCAAAGTAAAATATTTAACAAGAATTCTCAGCATGAGGCTTAAACGGATTTGGACTCGTTTTGTTGTTCACTGAATATATGTGAAGGTAAAATAGAGTAATTAAAATTCAGTTTGCCTTGTCATTAATGTATTTGTGTATTTAACCTGTTGGTTTCTCAGCAAACAGATGAGGTTTAGGCGATGCTCGAGGCTTGTAAATGTCGAGGCTGGAAAGTAATCTTAATGCTCGATGAAGCATGTCCCTGGGCGATTTCTGAAAACAAACACCGTTTGCAACTGTTAAAATACTGAACCACTTCAAGGATCCAAACCTCAACAAGACTAGAAGCAGCGTTCAGGCTCCGGCTCGTGCACTTCATGCACTTTCAGTGAAGATAGATTGGCTTCCACTCTTCTGGGAGGGCTTTCTACAAGGTCCAGGTGTGTGTTCCTTGAGATTTACCACAAAACACGAAACTAATGCCGGCCCATGAATTCCCTCCCGCCCCAACCCTAATCCACCCTCTTAGCCCCCTCTCCCCCCCACCCCACAAAGTATCCCAAACCCTGGAATTTGGCAGGTTTTAAAACATCAGCTCTTCAGCTCAGAACGCCGCTTCTGAAAGTGAAAGGGGAACATATTTACCTTTGTTCTAGCAGCACTGCATTAGCAGTTGGCAACCGTTAATCAATCAATCGTCTGGTCTCTCCCTACCCCTCAACGCTTCTGCAGGTCCAGCTGATCAGCTGCACTTGCATGTGCCGGGAACTCTGACATTTAACTCTGGTAGAGGCTCGGGCCTGCAACTGCAAAAGCCCCCAGACAGGATTCATCTCTTCAGGATTTTAGATCAAAAAAGCTAAACGCATCCCTTCGACACGCCATTCATCCAGTTGGTCAGTTTTTATAGTTCTATTCTGTGCTTTAGTTGTTTTTTTTTATGCTTTTATTTGCATCAATGACATTTCTTTTATGCATTAGATGTGTGTTATATGTTTACAATGTTTTAACTTTGGTTAGATCCTCTTTGCTATACAGATAAAGCGGACTTGAGAAAAACATGATTCCGGGAGGCTAAACCATTGAAAAAATGGTGCAATTTTACAGAAAAATTTGGTAAAATATACAGTTTTTTTTGTAACTACATGATCTTATTCACCGGTTGCAACAGAACATTAAATAGCACATATTTAACTGCAGAAGTGATCCTTTTGTAAGAGAATCTTGGGTTGACTCAAATGGACAGGACCTCACCGACTGGACATTTACCATCGCTTTGGAGCTCTGTTTATGACTCAGAAAGCTTGTATAGTCTGCAGAGGACACATGCATCATATTAACTGTGTGTTTCTGGGTTCGTTGGACATTACAGATCGCAGTTTCTTTGATCTCCAAGAATAAATTGATGCAATTTTTCAAATGCAGCTTTCTTTATGTTGTGTCTATTATTAAATGCATATGCCACTGACCATTTGTGTTTCGCCACTCACCGATGAAGCTCATCCACCGCCATTAACCTCGCAGGGAACGGATTACATGTTGCTCCTCATGGCAGCACGAGCAACGGTGGGCGTGAAGGCAGAATGTTGCAGTATTAAAAATACTCATAAAACATAAGGCCAGCTAATGAGCAGAAGGGGCGTAATGCAACCTGATGATAGTAACCCTGACCACAACATGAGTTTACAACACGCCGGCACATCGTTATCATTTCATCATGCTCTCATTCATCTCGATGATTTACATCAATCCTCTCCAAATGATGCAGTAATATTAATTAGCTTTGCATTTTAATGCTTTAGGTGGGCATCTGCTGATGCTTCCACTCAGACTATAAATTAAATCTGGAAATTAACAGACGGTAGCAAATAGTTAGCAGACGGTTCCAAGACAAGTTTGCTGTTGCAGCTTCTTTGAAAGGATTAATACTCATGGAACTAAACTAAATCAGTAAAAAGGATTCCTATGTTTTCTGCTCAATATTGCTTACATTATAATGACGTGAAAGGCTCAATGCGGTGAACTTTTTACTTCAGAGGCAGGAAGCTATACATATCTACAGTTGTGCTCAAAAGTTTAGGCAAATTTTCAGATTTTTATTCGGGCAAGAAAATGATATAAAAGATCTCCAAGGAACTGGGAATGGCAATCAGTGGTGGCAATCAAGAAGTGAGGGATTCTGTTGAAACTTGCCAGGGAGTGTACACCTACAACTATCGCTAGCCATGCTAATTCTGTCACCGAAAAGCATCCTGCTCTTATCTGCTCACTAATTGCTTATGTTTGACATGGATTTATTCTGCTCCCATTATATAATGGGATTAACTCCATATCCTCAAGCACATTTGCAGATTATCAGCAGCTCTGTCATTTTTCTCTGCGCAGTATGCAATGCTGCTATTTTAAAGCGTAACAATGACAATTTCTACAGCTAGCGTAGGCTAACTTGAGTTTATACACTTCTATAGCCAGAAACGTCATGTTTGTAAAGGTCTGAGTTTCACCAAATGTGAAAACCCCCATGGAGCCCATGCTGCTGCTGACAGTACGATGCAGGGAAACAAAACGGCTCTGGATGAGAGCTGCTGTTTCATCGTGATAGTCACTCTTTTTGTTCTTTAATCCTTGATCTCTTGGCAGCGGAAGCATGAGATGCTAAATGTTTATCACATCTCGACTGCAATATTTGTCAAGAAATAATCATTGTTTGTTCGTTGCTGCTCAGCCTCATTTTCAACACAGGAACCAAAGCACAGCGCATTACAAGACAGCAGACATGCAAGTTAAAAATGTCAAGCTGCTAACCAAGCAGAACATGCTGTATATTACAGCCTCGCTCTCCCAGGATTCCCCAAGTCAGTGTTTCTGCTTGGAGAGCAAAATGAATCTGGGAAAAATGTCAGAGATAATCTGCCCTGCTGACTTGAGACTGAGCCGAGCAGGATTTTTCCCCTGTGCGTTCACTCTGTGTTTTAGTTGAGCAACTTCATACGACAGAATATGGAAAAGTCCGGCTAAACTTTACACTGTCATCTCAGAATCGTCCAACATTAATAGTTTTCGTCCAACATTTAAACTGGGATTCTGCTGATCAGAATATATGGAACTCTCAGCGATTGTCAAAGTCGGTCAGTGCTCAAAACCTCACTAAGCTGACCGGCTGGAATGAATTAAGTCTGTCAGGACTCATTCAGTGGTCTGTGACTACAAACTGGATATCATCGGGGAGAGACTGACAGCTATGCAACAGATGTTTGATAAAATGGAGACCAGTGATAGACAGCAAAAATCTGTGGAAATGTACAGTTTTTGAACCAAAAATCAACTTCTTTTCCATCTGGCTTTCCCCTCATCTCTTCTGGCCTTGAAGGTCATCAAGGAGTCAAAATACTCCCCAGAAAGACAGAGATAACAATACGCTCTGCATTCTTCCCTCTTACACCTCAGCAAGCTTCTCCCAACCGCTGTAATTTGAACGGGCCATGAGTACAGAGCTGTTAATGGCAGCAGGAAAATGTCGGCTGCAGTGGTCCCACTACCTTCCCTGACCCTACCCCCTCCAGTAATGTTTTTTTCCTATATTATGTCTATATGTGCTTGGTTACAATGGCTTTGTTTAACCTGCTCCACACTCCCCTCTGAAGGACCGTGCAGAAGAGGCTCTTTTTTGAGTTATCTTACCCAATCCATACCCATTTCTCTGTTTCTTTTTTAAATCCTACCTCTCAACATTGGCCTGTCCTCACCTGGTCTATGCTTGGGGCCAGAAGGGTCTCAATTTCACTGCATGTGACAAATAAAGGCTACTAATAATACGAATCAAGTGCAAAAACGACCTAATACTCAGAAATACAGCTTTCAAAACAAAGAACCACTTGTAATTAACCATATAACAACCTAAGCCATCCATAAATATGCATTTTATGGAAGACAACTTCACGAAACGCCACATCTTTATTTTCAAATACCTTTTATAGGTTGGCCTATTTTAACAAGGTCTCTTACAAATCCTTCCCTAGGGGACCATTAACTGATCCAGACTCTCCATCTGGCCACTGTGAATGAGCCTGGCTGTGGAAAAAGCCTCAGGTGTTGGGAAAAGCATCCTGTCTCTAAGGGTGGAAGAAACTGCTGATGCTCCATTGCTCAGTTCTGCTCCCAAGTCCAACGCTCCACCAGGACATTTGCTGCTCTGCTTGATTCAGATCTGCCTCAGTGTCCTTGAAATCAGATTGCAATTCAGATTTCCCTGCTCCTCCCTGAGGGTTAATGTGATACTTTCATCTATTCTGAGGGTATTTGTTAAATTGGATTCATGCGGAAAGAGAGGAAGACAAATGTGGGGTTTGACAAACTTGATATCAACGGTTGGTGAATATTTATTGTTTTCATTTAGCTAAGTGTCTTCTGGCAAGAATGTCTTTCCTTGAAAACTCTCCTGATCTCATTATACCCCACCGTTCTCACTGACACCAGCTCTTAACTTCAAGCAAATAGAGAGAGAGCGAGAGAGAGAGACCTTCCCTTGCAACGACATTCATATAATAGTCTGAACTAGTGATTCGCATCCATAACTCAATCATTGAGTGACCTCTTCTATGTATAAAACTCACTTCAGAGATGCAAACTGTTCACACACAAGACTGTGTAATAGAATGTTTATTAAGATTTTGAAGTAAGTTTTTTTTTCCAGAAGATTAAACAGAAAATGCAGCTTTATTTAACTTAAATATGTAGATTGGGAATAGACAGAAGCACGCAGCATCAGAGAGAAAGAAAGACAGAATGGTGGGGGGGGGTGAGGGAGATAGAGTGGGGGAGGGGAAGAGCAAAGAGAGAAACTCTCTGGGAGAAAGCAAGTAGAACATTCTATGCTACTCTTTTTCTAGAGCTATTCACTTCCTGTTTGTGATGTTTTTCCTGTTTGGTCTCAATATTTTTTTTTCTTTAATAAATTGGGGTTCCATTTAACTTTTAATATGAAAAAAAAGCATTCTAAACGTAGCGTTACATGGTGAATTTATTTTAAATAAAGTGTCATAAAAGTTTTAAGTTAATAAATGATATAAATCATAAATTAATGCAGACTTTTGGGACTCCGAAACCTTTTTAATTCTTCAATAAACCCACATATTTGTAAAATAATGTTTTCTCAGCCAAGATAATCATCATTATGTATGGAAGTGTTTACAGAATACATTAAGAATAGGTTTAAATGACAAATAATTGTTGCAAATCAATTTAAATATTTATTTATTTATTTATCAATTTCTTAAAGATTTTTTTTTATTTTTATAGTTTGGGTTTCAAGCCCCTAAATGAAACAAGCCTGATCAGGTTGTCTATACAAATGTTTCGGTCTGTATGACCTCTACACAAGGCACAATGTTCTCTGTCTGACAAAATGAGTTTCACCGCGTCGACCTCTGCTGAACGCGGAGGTGAACAGGATAAAAAGATCGTACAGCCACATTACTGCTGGAAAATAAGCCTGTCACAGCCTGCTAACACTGCAGCTGAAGGATGAAACCACACGAAACATTGTGTGTCTAAGGGTCATGCAATTAAAAGCTTGCAAACGAATAATTAATGAGAGAGTTTTGAGAAATAAAAATGTTAAAAGTGTAGGACCGTCTGAATGTGCAACCCAAAGGTCAAAGCAGAGCTGAGGTGTGTTGAGTCTCAGTCACAGATTTTAAAATGTTATTTGCAAAGCACTGTTCTAACAAAAAGGATAGAAATGCTGATTTTAACAGAAATGTGGCTTATTAGTGTAGAACAACGTTACAATGATCAAATTTATTATCAACCTTACCTTCATTTACTTGTGTACAAACATTTAAAATATCTTAAATATGAGAAACTATGTTTTTATTTGTTCTGTTTGAATGTGTGTGAACTGTTGAGAAAGTAATATTAGCAAGTTATTTTTTATATCTTTTTTGTTTTCCAAATACATTATCTTATATTGCAATCTCAATAAACATGAAACATTTCCCAAATGTAGCAGCCATGGTAAAATCATATGTGCAAAAACGTTTTTATATTATTATAGTCGAGTTCCAGTCATTTGTTTTTTGTTTTTTTAACACCCCTAAAGGATTTAACACGGCTTTCGAAACCGGCGCTTACAAGCCTCTCAACTTATTTGCATTGAATAAAATATTACTCATATCCCCCTCAAGTATCCAGAACACCAGTGAACAGTGTTTACAATTAGTAAACGTCTAACTATGCAGAGCGGTGTGTTGATTTAACAATAAAACAAATACAAATTTCCCAAGACTCTCAAGAAATTAATCCATTTAAAAAAAGCAAAACAAATTCTTAGCTCTTAATAAAGACGAGTGAAACTCTACTTGGGAAAACAAACAAACAAACATGTGACTGGTTTAATCCCAGTGTCTGGAATAATAAATCGAAAGTGGAATAAAGATCTTAATATAAAAACATAAAGAGAGTAAGTCAGTTTTACAATTAGAAGCAATTACTAGAGAATAATTACCTGACAAATTGCATAAATTAGTTTAATTTTTGCAAACCTCTAAATCTGCAAAGGCTCTTTGGGAAAAGTCAGAACAAAGAAAGAACACTGTGAGCTGCGGAGAACCGTGGAGCAGATGTGGAGAACACACTAATGAAGATAAATCTTAAGGTGTGATAGATGAGGGAAGTCAAGGGGAACGTATAACGCTGCTGCTAATTTGGAATTTTGTTCACACACTCGCTGCAGCGTTCATGCGACACACTCGCCCGGGCCTTTATCACAAATAACCAGACCGCCTGCAACCGAAAATATGTGCTTCACTGCGAGATGCTGCTGGCATTGGAACATTCAATTTCATAATTTCAATGACTTAAACAACACAGAAATGTGCTCTGCTCAAGGGGAACACTTCGGTGGAATGCTTGAGCTTCAGTGATGTATGTCCCAGACATCCACAGCACTCCGGCAGCGGATTCTTGTTTATTCGCCTCTGTCGCTCTGATTATTTTCTCAGCATCAGGGGTCACTGCATCTTTGTTTGGTCAAGCCTGCAAAAGGTAAACTTAATTTAGTCCCGAATCACTTCCCGTTAGGAAGATGAGCACCCAGTACCACAAGGCTTCCGAACAATCAATTATCCGTGCAGAGTTGATGGAGAATGCGGGATGCTGATAAAGGATTCCTGCCTTTTCCTAATGAAGAATGGATTTCTGTAGAACTTTTGGGCCTGAGTTTTAATCTTTTTTGGGAAATGAAAAAAGCGCAATCTGCTGTTTTTAGGGACAAGAAAGAGGAAGCATCCACATCTTCCCTCATCCTTTACAGAGAGTGGTGGCACTACTACGATCCTGATGCACGCCAGTGACGTGCAGTCAGGTGACACATGCAATACCGTGCCTCACCTGTCAAAATGCAAACAAACAAAAATAATAAACGACTTATATTTATTATATACACATTTATTGTGCAGAGCATTTAAAAAAAAAAAAAAAAACACTGAAAAGAGAAACTATGTAAGGCACGCAGTTCACCTAGGGGGTGCCGGTGATCCCAGTTCCACTTAGGGTAAATAATAATAGAATTACCAGTAGTTGTGTTTTTCAGTGCCGAGTATCATGGCTAACATTTAAAACTGAAGGAAGAATGGATTTTATTTATAAGTAAGGTCGAGGATTATGGTTTGTGGGGTTTTTTGTGTGTGTGCGCAGAGTTCTTAAGTTTGTAAATCTGACTGTCAGTGCTTCATCAGAAATGAGGCTCCCTGCACCTGAGAATCTCTCCCGAAACTTGTTAAATAAACACATGCAGCTCTTAGATGCTTTTCTACGAGTTTAGTGCAACTCGTAAATCTGTCTGATTCATGTTTACCCCCCCCCCTCACACACACGCACGCACGCACGCACGCACAAGAGAATTTATTAATTTAGATCTCCCATGCAAATGCCAAAAAAGAGAAAGATTTAATTACATATGCACACAACATAATACCCCAAAGTGTATTTACGGCATTGTAAAACATGTTATATCCTCACAGCTACGTATTAAACATAATTACACCATTCAGTTCCTGACATTTATGTTTAATCGTTTAAATGATTTGATTGCTTGCTGTTGTGGCCTGCGCTCGTGTTTAAAAGCCTTTAAAGGGGTTTGAGCTAAATAAAAGCTGCAGGAAGAAATGTTGTTCCGCCTGAAAATGACTCAATATCACAGTGACCTTCAGTAAAAAGCTTCTGGGGGAAGTTTAATAATTATGTTAGCATCTTTGCCAGGGAAGAGTGCACTTTAAACTTGAAGAAGAGCTAAGCGTCACAGATGTTTATTGGGAGTCAGACAGTGGCGCAAAGAGCTTTAATAATATCTATCTATCTATCTATCTATCTATCTATCTATCTATCTATCTATCTATCTATCTATCTATCTATCTATCTATCTATCTATCTATCTATCTGTCTATCTGTCTATCTGTCTATCTGTCTATCTGTCTATCTGTCTATCTATCTATCTATCTATCTATCTATCTATCTATCTATCTATCTATCTATCTATCTATCTATCTATCGACTCTTAAAGAGGTTCATCTTGAAGAAAGGAAACTCGGTGCCGTCCTTTGAAATCACAGAGCTCTAGACATAGTACTTTTCTTTATTATTATTTTTTTAGGACATAGTAGTAAAATCTACAATGGATTATTGGTCAGGTCACATCACAGAGAGTTCAGATGTTTCAAAGCAAACCCGGTCTGTTTTGAGCTTTAGTGATGTATTTTGGTGTGCAATGAAACCCTTTAAAAGCAGATTTGAGATGGCATCATTCTATTGTGCAGTGACTGGAAAGAGCTTTGCTGGGGTATGAGCCATCTAAAGACACGATGACAGTCTAGAAGCGCGGCTGGTTTAAGGGCAAATCCTCACAGTTCACGCTCCATTGGCTTGACTGTCTGACGCACAGCAGAGGGACACAGAAGTGTCTAAAAGACCCAGTGGTTTGCCACAGAGCTGCATGGGGCCGAGTCGTTAAGAGCAAAAGGATTCCTACAATCGCATTTCTTGCTTAAACGAAAACGTTGAAATGTATTTCCGATTGTTGAATATTGTTTGAGCTCTTGAGTGCCTACTTTTTAAAAAGCTGAAAAATGTAAGCAATTTTCATGTTAGGGGTGAAAATAATAGGATCGACATGTCGAAAGAAGAAGATTATCATGAATATTTTTCTGTAAAAAGCAGCAGTCTCTTCATGATTATCAACAGCGTCTGAGATTACAGTTCTGTCAGCTGTAAAGCCGTGTTTCCCTGCTGTAGAAATCCAAAGAACAAAAAAAAAAAAAAAAAAAAGCACATCACATATCTATGGAAAGCAGAGATTCTTGTGATTTGATTCATGCAAACCATTTTAAGATGGAATCAACACCACTGGGAACCAAATGAACAATTAAAAAAAAGTGAAGGAACTCAGAGATGAAGCTATCGCTAGTCACTAATTCAAACAAAATGGTAGAGTTTAAAAGGCCCAGATGATTTAAATCAGTGAAATATTTAGTCTATGAGACATTTATACATTCACAGAATCTAAAGGAACAATTTTATATGAGCCGATGAATCAAATCTTTAGCACATTCTAAAGTAAAGCAGATGCATTACTTAATTTCACATTATTTATGACCTCAGACCTTTTGATAGAAAGCTCACTAGCTGCATTTAAAAGCCTCGATTGTGAAGGATGAGAATCACTGAGACCTGTACATAAACATGCAAAGAACCTTCAATTTTAAAAATATTGTTATACATTTTAAATGTAGCTTGGTTTGACTTTGTTTTGATTCTGTTGTATTTTCCAGCAAGTGCCCTCGGCTTGTACAAGCAGCCATCTCGACCTGCCTCATTGACGATTGAACAGTTCCTCCCTCAGAGACCGCTTGCCTTCATGCTTTTACCGCGTGGCCAAACCTACTCGTGTGCTAAGAACTTTTCAAGTTATGAAAGACTATCCCAGACTAAAGGTTGCAATACATCGATATCCTCCACACATATATTGAGAATCTTTTAAGACGAACCACAAGTTCAATCCTCTCCACTCGTCATCATCCTGGTATCTATCATGACTGGTCAACTGGGTATTATGAAAATATTCTGTAATGCCGGTCCTAAAAAGGGCCAATAGATATTCGAACACGAATGATGAATAAAGTTTCCACAATCAGTGATGGTCTGCGGTGCCACCTCATCTGCTGCTGTTGGTCCACTGTGTTTCTTGAGGTTCAAGCTCAACATTATAAAGCTGCAGATAGCATCTTTTTGACCCCTGCACAGGGTGCTAAAGAGTGTCTGGTTTAAGGACCATGGTATCCCTGTTTTTAAATTCTGAAACGGTTTTGCACGTAACAGAAAGGTTAAACAGATTAAATAAAACAAACAAATGTCTAAACATCTCCGTTTCAAGGTTTAATCTGTAACGGAGTGTTCAGGATTCTGCCGATGTGTGTGAATCATTTGAATTCTGGAACAGAAATCTATACAATAGTCTGCGGAGAAGAGAGATCTGCCCTTTCCTGTCTGCATTCAGCAAGTCAAGGTCAAAGCACCGGCAGTGAATCTGAGCGCTTCATTTAGAGATGGGAATTGAATTGTGAAGGCACAGCTCCTGGCAGCCAGGAGTCAGAGGATGAGGATGATGAAGGGTTGTCTGTATGGAAATGAACACATCCCAACAGGGACCCTGTGAGACGGATGCAGGATAGCAGTTCAGTTGGGAATGTCTCCCAGAATTCCATGACAACCCTAAGAAAATAAAGCTCATCTTCAGATCCATCCGAAAAGAGATGAACACTTTCAAGTCATTTTTTTTTTAATAATCTAAACCTCTTTCAAGTTGTTTAATACGTTAACAAGGGTTCTTGAAAACAAAGAGGACATTGACACTTTACAAAGTCTGCGTGTTCTGATCTGATCAAAGTTCACATCATCTTGTATTGCTCACTAAAGCCTAGAACAAATCAAAGTAAAGAATTAACACAAACACAAAGATTTCAATAGATAAAAAATGAAGATGAAGAAGCAGAAGAAGAGGAGGATTATGTTGTTTTGTTTTTAGGCAGCTTTGTCCCTCAAAGGACCACACAGAATGAAGCACACAGAAACGAAACACAGAAACAGCTACTGTGAGTAGTTCTGTCTAAACGGAATATTTCAGACTAAGTTTAAACGTTTTCAGGTCAGGACTGTTTCGTAGGAGGCTTCGAGCAACAAGAAACTTTTCAAAGGAAACTGGGGATTTTTGTAGAAGCACCAAGAAATGAGCAACACCAAGGATCATAGATGTAGTTGTCATCCACGAGAAGATGAAATGTGGAGTTATCCAGCAGCACCATCAGCTCAGAACTATCAGAAACCAGGTACAACCATCTACAGTTCAGAGAAGTCGACCCTAAAGTTTCAGTCAAAGGAAATAGTTCTGAAGAAGTATCAAGAGCTTCAGGTTTGCATGAAGACACAAACTGGATGCAGAAAATTGCCTGCCGCTCACAATTGTCTACTTCTATAACATGTGGCCATATTTCCCCCCCAAAGCCTGAACCTTTTTAACCGTTTTAATCAAGTTGGCTCAGAGGTACATTGTGGAAACTGTTTATAAAAGCAAACCCAATAGAATCAGGATGCAACCTTGTTTTCTGGTGTAATATTCGAGTGAAAGAACCTTTATTTTATATCAATTTTAATTAGCGTTTTAAATGTATTAGCCTCATGACCTTGTGAAATCCATTCAGCACCTGACAAACTAGTTTGTGGGTATGATCTAGCATTCGTCCCTCAGAGAGCTACAGCTTTTCATCTGCAGACGCGCCGCTCTCTCGGACTCCGACAGACATAAGCGTGTACATTATTGAACACTTTCCAATTAGAATTCTCAAAGCACCCCTGAAAGCTCTTGGCACCGCGCATGAACTCAGCTGATTGGTTCATTCAGGAAGAAAAAAAAAGGCGTGTAGCGTGTTTGCACAAATGGCATGATTTGGTATCTCAAAAAAAAAAAAAGAAATGTTTAGGAAGCTCGCTAAATAGACCGCCCCAGAGACGCTTCTCATGGCACAGCTAACCAAGTGTGAAATAGCTTTGGCTAAGTAAGGAGAGGGAACCATTAATATTGATAAAACCAGGCGAGGTGTGCTCAAGGTGGAATTGAACTTCTAACTACAGAAAATGACTAATGTCACCTTCAGCGGAGGATAGAGGAATGCATTTATTACCGTTTTGTAAAGTTTGGATGTACACAGACCCAGGAAAAATTAACAAAGGAGTGAAAGTGAAATGCTTACAGACAACAAAGAGAAAACAGTCCTTTCAATGCAAGTCCCATAGCTTAGTTGGGAAGCCACTGATCGTGAATCAGTCGATGTCAAAAGGTAGAGATGACAACACAGACGTTATAAAGTTAAAAACATCATTACTGTCCTCATGTTTGGTTATTGTTGCATGATCCTCACGACTGAGACTACAAGCATGATGCAGCTCATCCAGGAACAATGTGTATCAGAATCCTACAGGATTTTCAACAGGCCATTTATGTGAATAACTCTACTTAACTCTTCCAGGAGACATACTGAAAAAAGATAAAAAGCAATAAAAATGGAATCCAGAGGATGGGTTCACACGGCTCTTCACACGCAAAAGAACCTTCATTCATCCACAAACATTTGTGAATTCACCCCAAGTTTGACGAATTATTACATTCTGAAGAGAGGGGTTGATTACTTTAATGTTTTTTGTGAGTGTTTTACTGAAGTTTTGTATATTTTTATGGGATGTATGGCTGGACATTCAAGCGAGGCCTTACCAAACTTGGTTCTCTGGGAGTCATTAAGGGTCATGTCTGAAACACGCTCCATGAAATTGGGAGTCCACATCCAGATCCCTCCAATGTTTTGTCTTAACTCTGATATGTGCTTATTTGATAAGGATTTATTACCCCTTGATCTCACACTGCCCTCTAGTGGACCGTGTGAGAAGGGCATTTATTGGTCTCCGAATTGAGATTTGCACAATCTCCTGATGGTTTCTCAGCAAGGTGCCTTTCTTCTGAGTCAAGGAAATATCGAGGAATATCAAGGAAACAGCTCCTTGCCTGAAGATGGCGTTTGTGTTACAACAGATGCTCACCACGCCAAACAGAAAAACAGGAAAGAAGAACAGCAAGTAAAAGATGATGATAGAGGAGAATTCAAAGTACACCTAGAAAAAAAAAAACAGTATCGAACAGTATCTACTACTGGTGGCTGATCAAGGGAGGATTTGTGGTGAACCATTTGTTTCCTGTACAAAGTCTCTATGAAAATGTGGGTTGAGCGCCACCAAGCGGCTCTTTTACCTCCTCTTCATGACATAAAAGAGCCAGAATTCATTGGTCTTCCCCTTGTGAAAATGGAATCCAATGTCACTCCAAAACTTTTCAGTTAACACCACATGTTTCAGCCCATGGTTTAATATCGAGGTGTGTTGGAGCATGAAAAATTGATGTGAAGAGGCCTTACCTAACCAGACAGTCAATAGTGTAATTCATCGACTGACCACACGAGGCTGTTCCCAATGGGTAGCAGATTGCCTGTGGTCAAGTTATTCTGATTTTAGTGAATAATACCTGGATGATAGCTGGGGTCAGTTATCACTCATTCACATTTATCTTTAGTAGCTAAAATTACAGGGTGAACGGGGTCTTTTTGACTTGCATCTAAACAAAACAAAAAAAAGAGAATTGTCTTCAGAATCCATTGCATTGAATGCGACGTGTCCATGTCTGTGTTGTTCTCAGCATCTCCCGGTGGTGAGCTCTGTATATATTATATACTGGCAGCTCAAGGCTGTTGTGTGTGTGAACCACAGGCTGTAAAAACCCCGTTCATACAGCGAAAGCGAAGCTGCTTACCGTCTCCGGCTTGTCCTTCCCTCTGTCAAGGCTGATGCACATTAATGAGGCAGAGAAACCACACACACACCATCATCATCATCATCATCATCACAATCTTCCACACGCCCTCTTCCTCTATCAGAGCAGATATTTGAGACATTACATCTGCCACTTATGTGGCTGCTAATTGGGCAAATAAACATGTTACATACACTGAAAGGGTCTGCTTCGCCCTAATCAGCCCTCTAGTGAATTCCTCACCAATGCCAGCAGCAATGCATTCTGGGAGGACAGAAGTTTTGTGTTTCCTCTGCACAATAATTACCCAGCAAACAAAAGAAAACGAGACAGTTAAATACAGCTAAAGGTATGATATCTGTGTTCATGACCTGAGTGCACACAGGGGTGACCTCTCCTTATGCCTCGGAGCGAGGGCAAGAGAGCTAACATTTAATGAATATTAATGCCAATGCTCATCAACTACAGCCTCCTTTGCACATATCCCGCAAAAAACAAATAGTCTGTGTAATTATTTATACTTCTCTTCATAGTGCTGACATGGAAAACAATGTTCTAGAAAGTTCTGCGGTGTTCTGAAACTTGGTGTGGTCTGAGAAGAGTGAGGCACATGAGTAATTATGTGAAATAGAATTTCTGCTGCTCTCATATTTCTAGGAATCATAAAATATGCATGAAGAAAATGGATTAAATAATGTGAGATTAAAGAACACAGCTCCGGGTTTGAGGAACATTCCATTCGAGTTATAAAATGCTTTCTGTATCGAGTTATTGTCTTTAATAAGAAAGAGTCGACTCAGAGTCGCTGAAATGAGTCATGATCAAGCAAATCTTTAGCTTGAACACTGTGACATACGAATGTACTATGCCCCTCCCACCACAGAAAACTGTTAATCTACACATATATAATGTAGTGTTCAATAAACAACTTTTTTTAAAGGATGGATCATTTTCCAGTTTGGATTAGCCTCTTCTTCCCAGTCAGAACCAGTAAGTACAATGATAACAGTTGCTGTAATGCACAATATGTGCGTGACGTTCTAAATACCAATCACAGCAGATTGGGTCACATAAAGGAGGAGTCACAACACAAATCGTTTGGGAGTTGTTGTAAAAATAAATTAACGTTCCAAAATCATAACTTTTAAAATACATTGGTACTTTTGTTTATTTCATACAAACTACTGAACGCATAAAAACTTTGTGCATAAATTTCCATAATTACATTCCAGCTATTTTTTGCTGATAAGTGTAGTAGCCATTTTATTTTCGTTTTATTAATTTTGCACTTATTTTATTTTTATGCACGTTTCTAAGTAAAGGAAAGTTTCTTGAGCTCCTGGCAGCTAACGGTTCATAATTATCTTCTCTGTTCTTCAAACTAATCTGCCTCCCAATGCCCCCATCCTCACCCAAACCATTTTAATCAACCGCCTCATTGATTAATGTTTTGCCAAAACCCCAAAAAGGTTAACATTGTTATAAATGGAGTCGACCCACAGTAAACAGCAATATCCCAACCATGGCCTGGAGGAAGCTCAGTGCGAAGATTAATGCAAAGAAGAAACCGAGGCAGGAAAGATTAGCAAAAGAGCAACGCTGGAGCGCATCTGTTGGTTTAAAGGGAACAAGACACAATAAATGATTATCCCATTTGCCAGGGTCTTATTCGTTTGCTTCTGGCTTTAACAATAACGTCGTCCTGTGCATGAAAAGCAGGTTTAACTGACAGGAAATTTATTTATTTATAACTGCAAATGGGAGTTGATGAATAAAATCAGGAATCTGTGAGGGGGCTTTTTTATTTATTTCTCATTTGGTTAAACGGTTTTAAGACTTGAAATGATGTACAGAGACAGGTGCTGCCCATTGAGTGACAGCCATGTTTCCACCCAAAGATGCAAATTAAATTTAAGTGACAAACTGGAATATTGCATCAAATATTTGCAAATAAACCACCGTTTCCATCCAATGAGTCCAAGAGAACAAAATCATCACTTCTTGATAAACGGACAACAAATATGAAAAGAACATTGGAAGTTGCTGCTTCGGCCGGTTGGTAAGTTCATTAATGCTGCCTCATTCATAGCCCAGTTCAGACAAAAAAAAAAAAGAAAATACATTGCCATTGCATTGGATTGGGATTTACTCGGTAAATCCACCGTAGGTTTTTTTTTTTGCTCATTTTATGCACATTTTCAAAATGTATGCACATCTTCATGCTTCCATTGTTGTTTTTTTTTTTTTTTTTTATGAGATACAGTGGTACCCCGAGAAAGGTCTCGCGGAAGAAATGTATCCACTTGTGCTTGCAACCGTGTTGGTGTTCGTAATTCGTGAAATATCTAGAGAAAGTTAACTTTTATACGTACCGCTGTATTGTTTTCTGTCATCCGCTCCATCTCCTCCGACACACTGCTTCACTCAAATGTTTCACATTTGTGTACATATTACGTATTTTGCATGTGCTTTACTCTTTTATTATCATTTATTACATTAACAATGTGTAGATTTAAGGATTGAAGAAATGTTACTTGATTTTTCTCTGGTTTTCCAATTTTTTTAGCAACTTATACTGTTGTTTCTGAGAGCCGTTGCACGGATTAGGCGTTTAACATGTAAAAATTCAAAATACCAAATGAAAGATACAAAAGCTACCCTGGACTGGATTAATTTCATAACTCGGGATATCACTGTATTCAAAAAAGTGCTTCAAAAGAACTGGATGGAAATGCAGCTATTGACCAGCATTAGGAGCTTTTTTCATTTGAGCAATGATTCCGGAAAGAAAATCTGATGTGTAAATATTAAAAACAAAGTCTATGGTTTTTAATTGTACAATAGACCAGAAACATACTGCAAAATGCACCAACTCTAATTTGTCATAACGGCTCCTCATAGAAACTTTTAATGATCCCCTTTGTTCAGACTTTTCAACCTGCAATAAAGCAACATGAATTAATTACATGCATTCCCAACACATCTCAACCCGCCTGAGATAGAACTTTAATTATTGCATGTATAAGCTCATCGTCACATTTACCACTTCTCTCCAGCATAGCAGAAGCACAGAAACCTGGCCTTGGTGTTACTGGACCCAATTCAGCTTTTGTTTTCTGTTGCGAGCACCTCTTCATAATTTAAGATCCTCCAAGGCTACGAGATTCACATACATGAGCCACAGTCTAGTCTCTTTCAGCTAGCTGTATCGATTTATTTCAAGCACCTCAACTAGCGTCTTGGCTTCTACAAATACTCTACTGGCATTTTCTGAGAGAGCACTCATGAAATATTAACTTCTTCAGGAGCTTGTTCAGAAATGTCACACGTAACCTATTGTTATCTGGGTTTCAGAAGCAAGGGAGCCTTGATGCAAGGACTTAGCAATAATTTATTAAATCTGGGATGGACACCAAACATAAATCTGGGGTTCCATTGGGGATCCCAAAAAAGGCTTTGATTTCAAAACTTCTTATAACAAGCCAATGGTGGGTTTTAATGAATCTTAGAGACTAAAGTTGAAATAAAATGTAAATGAACAGATAATTGGAAGCACAAATGTTTGGATACCTGCACAAATGTGAAAAGGAATCTCAAGTATCTGCAGCATTTAAACAAGTTGTTCTTTTTCTTTTAATCTTGCTGTGAGGATCCAAAAATGTACCCCCCCCCTCCATCTGCAGCAGTCAATGTTTAGTAATCATTACTCATCACCAGCCTAATGCTAATTACACAGGGTTGATTAAATGGCACCAGCTCCACTGCCACTCCTGACAGATGTGATGTTTTGTTCCAGTGCCATCTTTAAAATAATTTCAAGGTTTAACCAGGCTAACCTTTACCACATGGCCAATCAATGAAGCCATCAGAATCAGGCCCGACACCAAAACATCTCCTTGCAATCAGAGCTCTGAAAAACACTTGTGCGCCACCTCACAGACTTACTGCGTGGCATTTTCATAATCACCCGCAGCAGAGTACACACAAGAAGCAATCAACCAGTGTGAACAGCTGGCACCGCATGGAGCTCTCTTCAGAGATCAACCAGTTCAGTTCAATGAACTCCTACATCGGTTCTATGGAGATGTTTATTCTTTGGTCAGTGGTAGACTTTCGTCAGACTATAAACCAGTTACGATATGCACAGGTACGCATCGAAACAACATTCAAAGGTAAGTAGACAGACTGGAATTAAATGTGAATTTTGCACCTTATTTGGAGCAGTTTGTTCTCCAACTGTAAACAACAAAACAAAAAACAAGAAGCGCCAGAGGAAGGGATAATCAAAGGAAGGTTAATCAATGGTCCGACATGGTTTTGGCCATCGAACATGAATTATAGTGCTTAAAAACAGAGCGACGATCAGTTGATTATCCCGTTTATGCACTCGACTGGTCATTCTCCTCATGAAAAACCTGATACAGAAATCCAAAACTCTTTCATTGGCTCAGATGTGTGAGCTCCTGTTGGTGCCCATGGTTTTCATTTGAGGCGCAATGCCACATAAAATGACAAATCTGGCACATGTTTTGGAGGTAATTCGAAAGTTTCATAGTTTTTCTGCATGCTAAGCCAAATACTAAATAATGTGCTAAAACAAACAAACTACATAAACTCCCTCCTATTCTTTCAATGGGGAGGAGATGTTTCCCTTTGTTTAATGGTTTCAGTTTTGGTTTACTGTTTTTTTTTTCAGCTTCATTTTTTCAGTCAAATGTGGTGAAAAAGAAAGTATATTAATTAATTGGAAACAGTGATTTCCTTAACTAAACCTACTGCACAACGTAGAGCAAGCTCTTCCCTTCCTTCTGCTGCTTTGAATTAAGCCATCTCACAAATAAACATCAAGAAGGCAGAAGAGATGGCTTAAGGAATGATAGACAGTCTGAAATCGATTAAAAAATAAATTAGAAAGTGTCATAAATAAATCACCCAGACCTTGAAAGCATGAGAGAATGTCTGTTTAAAGCAATCCGATGGTAGAGCCAAGGTTTGATTGCTGGAAGAGCAGCTTGCTTTTCTCATTTTTTTTTCAGTGTGCAGTTGAATTAGCCTTTAATAAATCTGCAGTCATTTCCGTCTGCCTCGAGCTGTTCGTCTGATGAGTCTCAAGCGGGACTCGGTTGACAGGTACAACAAAGATTCTGAGGAGACAGATTGCTTTTTTCTAACCTGCAATTATGAGACCCCTTCTGTGCTCTGACCCTTCAAGATGCATTCAGAGACATCGATATCCTGTTCAATCTCAAACTTTTAAACTGTTTTTCAAACTTTAAATGATTTCTCTGCCTTTCTTGTGATAATAATCAGCTAAATGTGAGTTGCGCCCAGATGTACGCCGCACAAAAGTGTGATTTCTTGCAAAAAATGAATCTGCAAAGCTCTGTCAAAAGAATGGAAATATAAAGCAAGTAAAGTTTATTCTACCGCAAGCGGACCAATGTGCTATACAAGAAAATGCAAGGTAACCCAACAATGAGGGATAACAGCATAAACAACCAAAGGAGAGAGAAAAATAAGTCATTTACCGAATATAAGAAAACCTTGGAAAGTGGACGGGGGAAGCAGATTATAAGATACATAGGTATTCAACGAACCTGTGTTGAACCGAAACTTGTTTGTCTGTGCAAGGACATGCCAACGAGTGTGCACACGTGTGTGAACTAGAGGCCCCCTAGAGGCTCTAGAAGGAATACAGTATTTGCCATTGACTCATAATGGCCAAAACAAAATGGGAAAAGGCAACAAAGACATCTTCAAGATGAAACTGAGGTTTATTTATTCTAATCACAGTAATAACATCACTGACAGCTCCCTAGCAACCAAACTATTAACCCTAACAACCACATTTTAAGCACTCTTTATTAGCTTTGGTAAATCACCGCGACACATGAGTTGTTTTATATAACTTATAGTGACATTATAGGTAACATTGTATTATACTGACTCCTCCATAGCAACTGTTTATCCAACCAACAATCATCATCATCATCATCATCATGATCATCACTCAGGGTGACATGGTGTACGTTCTATTCTGTCACTGACCCCTTCGAATACTTCAAAATTCCACTTTTTCTTTTGAAAGGCAACATTAAGGTTTGTTTACAAACGGTATAGTGGTGATTAAACTGTACACAGTGAAACAAATATTGGTATCTGTTATTTGTGCGATCCTTTTTGGATTATTTTGATTATTGGCTAAAGCTCGCAAATGTAATAAGCTTTTTAAAGATTTTTGACCACGCGTATGGGCTCTTGGTTCTGTCTACTGAGAGGATGGTAACAAAAGAATCCATGCTAACATGTTTATACCTCTCCAAAAAAAAAAGAAAAAAAAAAGACAATTCAAGATCGGAGTGTTAAAATATCAAAGCTAACTCATGCTTAATATATAAAAAAAACGTTAGTGCTCTGCCACGGTCTCGTGGAAGTAAAACATGATTAGTCTGTGAAGTGCAGTGAGTTGAGCAGTTGCATTCTCGAACCAAGAAAAGTGTGGGTATTAAAACACCCATCCCCCCTGAGACACCTCTGCTTGAGAACGATTCAGATTCTTTCTCCCATTGATTTCATTGAGAATTTTAGACTTAATGTATTTAAACATTGCAGAATAATGGCAACTGTACTAAAAGTAACAGCACTCCATTGCAAAAAACAATGATGTATATTTCATCCTTACAGCAAAAGAAGCTTTATTAGTTTGAAAAGGAAAGAAATTAAGCCTCTATAAATGCGCTCATGTAAAGCATTGAAATAATTTAGCCGGGAAGTGATGAAATTATGAATAATCGCTCCAAGGCTAGCCTCAAGAAGCATTATAAGAGGGAAACTCGTTGTGATCTCCGCAAAACAAATCTGAAAGTTGCATTCATTAAAACCTTGTTCGTGAGCGGATGAATGGTTCGAGTTCAAACGAAGAGCTGCAGTTCTGAAAAGAACGGTTTTCTGTTTGAAAAAGCTTAGCTGTCTCTTGGATGTAGTTTCGATATTATTTTATGTTTTGCTTTTCTTCACCCCCTACAGTAATAGTAATCTCAAACAGTGAAGAAGTTTGAGATTTTTGCATCAAATTAATTTTCTAAAGAAATGGTTTCCACAGACTTAACATTGCAGCATCAAACAGAGCAATTATTAATTCTCTGTGGAGTATCTCAGAGTTCAGAGAATCACATCTGATTAACACCAACCGATGGAATGATTAGTTATCCAGGATGTTTCCTTTGATATTTCAAACAAGCATCCAGCCCCTTTCATTTCACCACCATCAATCACAACAGTGAAGAGAAACTTCGTTATCAGGGATCCACCTTGATGGGAGACGTCTGCGGAGTTTACTTTGTAAGTTTTAAATGTGAGTTAAAGTCCTGTGTTTCAGAAACTCAGGGGGAGATCAAGGTCTGACCTCAGATCAGACAGTCTGATCTATTCTATCTCAAAGTAAAAGAATGTGCTTTGGATAAATGAGTAAATAAAAGTCCTTATCTTCACACAAAATTTAAGGACACAGAATCCATTCCAGAGCATCCACACGCACTACCTGCATTTATAGAATCACGTGAAGTTTAGATAAGCTCATCCTCAAATTAAACGTCCACATCGAGGCCATTGTTTTGGATAATTATTGTATTTTGGAAATTACTCTGTAACCAACCCTGGCATTGTTGGAGGTGATTTGGAGTTCACTTGTCGACAACATTTGAGTTCCACCGAATGGAATGATTTTTGGGGACCAACATTAGTTTTACATATTTTGGTGAAAAAAAATTAATTTAATTGCTAAAATGCAACCCCTTCCTTATGTTCAGGATGGAAACTGGATCTAAAATGGATACTGACTCTTTAACTGCCAGTAGTTTTGATCTGAACTGATGTGGAAAACAGATTTTTTGTAATAATGGTCATGGATTTTTCAGAAGTGTAAGTTGGGGAATATTTGCATGCCAAAAGCAACAAAAATTAATAAAAAAGTTGCACAAGTGTGGCAGTTTATATTACTTTTATGCAAGTATTTTCAAAGCAGTAGATTTGCAGTGTGTGCGGAAATTTTCATTTTTATTTTTTGTTAAATCACAGTTAAGACAATTTAAGTTATTAATTTATGCACAGCACTCCAATTTGACAGAAAAACACACGAGCCACCTGTATGCACAAGTGCTTCCATTTCTTCTGAAGGTCCTTGAGATGTTTTACACCATTTGACTCCAGTTTATTTATTGATACTGATTGGACTTGATTAGGTAAGCCAAGCACCCATCTATATAAGACCTTACAGCTCACAGTGCTCAGATTTTCAAGGTTCCAAAACGTTCTTCTCGATGACCCAGTTGCCTCAATAATCCTTAAAAGGAAGATGTTTGGGACGACCAGAACCCTTCCTAGTGCTCCAAACTAAGCTATTGGGAGAGAAGGGCCCGGTTGAGAAAGGTAACGTAGAACCCAAAAGATCACTAGATGGGAGAAACTTGCAGAAAGTCAACAATCACTGCAACCCTCGAGCACTCGGGTGTTATGGCTTTTACATCAAAGTCTGCAAAGAATTTGCTAGAAATATAAAAACACACTGAGGACTACAAGATGGTGTGGGATCATATTTTTTAGTCTGACGACACCAAGATAGAAGGTTCTTACACATTTCTTTGTAATGTGTGAAGAAAACCAGCCCAAATGCTCATCATGTGATCAATGCAGCCCCAACTGTGAAGCATGGTGGTGGCAGTATTGTGCTCTGGGGTATGCAGGAAAAGGAAACCTGATAGCAACCAGGTAAAGGGATATCCTGGATAAAAACCATCTGCTCAAATAACAAAGGAGAGCTTTCACAACACAGTTCCTCAAACTCAACTGAGCACCTAAAGTGAAACCTAAAACGCCTTTCACCAACATTCACCATCCAACCGGACAAAACCTAAAGTAGACATGCTACAGTATCCTCAGGTATGTATGGAAAACACACTGCATCGTTCCCAAATGTCAGTATTCCTTTAATAAATCTGCAAAAATGGGACCAGTTCTGTGTGTTTCTGTAAATAAGGGGTTCTGCGCGTACAATAATGAGGAAAAGAAATGAACTTTTGGGGAGTGGAAACGTTCTTTTGATGGCCCATTGAATACGGAACGAGTTGCATTTTCCAATCACAAGTTTCATGAGTCTTTTAAAGACTTTAAATTTGTTTTTTTTCCACAGGGTCGTCTAATTCTCCAAACGCAGACTTTGGAAAATATCTTATTCAGAAGTTATGAACTACAATCTCCTCGTGTCGTTTCTTAGAACGCATCTGATTGCATCTTTATCTTGGTGTTATTGTGTGTGCTGTTGTTACCTTTTAGTGGTCTGGCACCGGAGTGAAGATAAACGTCGTAAACAGATCTTTCTGAATGAATAACTTCACCTCCACCATTACTGCGCCCCTGGCAGACGATAATAAACTGATTCATGGTGTATTGCACACTCGCGGACGAAGCTGTGGCGTTTTATGCCGCACTGATATTTCATAGAGTCCGCTGAAAAGAGCCATCCCCGGGCAGATGATAAATCATGTTTTTACACTTTAATTTATAGAGGGGGCTAGGGTTGCATGAGCCATTTTTATTTTCTGTTCCTTGTCAGACAATGGGTGAGTGCTGCGAATACTTCAACCTTTGTGGGTGTCGGATTTTAACAGCAGAGAAAGAGTTACACAAAGACTTTAAGGGAAAATAATGCTCAGTTTGCCACAGTCAAGAAAGTATTCCATCATAGTGAAGGCTGGTAATGATAAATTATTGCCTCGAGCTTCAGACTGTGTTTGTGTGTGTTTAGGGTGAAATTGATGTACTGCTTTAAAACGCTGAGTAAAACAAAACATGGTCCACTTTATAAAATGCAATTAATTAGTTACGCTTCACAGAAATGCAACTGGCATCTAAAACTGGAGAGAACCTAAAGGAGGGAACACGCTTTAGAATATATTTTATTTCACAATTTAATAAATATGTCTTTCCCTCAGTTTAATCTTGCCTTATGACGAGAGGATTGTGTCCTGCAAATTATTCTGAAAATATAGTGACTGTATATTTTGTACACAAAAATAAATAAATAAATTCTTTTTCCTCACTGAACTCACATGATCTTCATTCATTCTGAGTTTTAAGTCTCGGGTGCGTGTGCCAATCACAGCGGCGTCACACCTACTTTACTTTTGATTTCAAACAGAATGAGTACGTTTCAAAAAGGTTATTAGTTTTATTAGTAAAAAAGTTACGACATCATTTGCAAGGTAATTCAAATTAAAATGGGAGAAAAAAAAAAAAAAAAAAAAAAACACAATTGTTTTTCAGTTTCATTTTACAGACCCTAAATCGGTGCCATCAGTGCCATCTAGTGGTGAAAAGAAGACAACACTTGGAAGACCTGTGAGATGGTTTGTGTTCACAGAAAAAATGCTAGCAACAGTGTTTAATGTTTAGGAGAGCTTCACCTGTTTTTATATACACACGCAACACTTTTCACATTGTTTGGACCTAGTGTTTGCTTTTTTGGGGGGATTTGATAAATGTTATTTTTTATTTTATTTTGTGGTTATACTGTGTGAACTATTAGCCATCACTGTGTTCTGCTTTCAGGTTCTTACTCTGTATTTGCCGTGCACATGGTTCACAATGTGTTACTGTACATTTTTATGGAGTTACTGATATTCCCCCAACAGTTATTAAGCATTGAGAATTGTACAGTTTACTACTCTATATTTCCATTACAGAATAATAATAAAAACGACTTATTTCACAGATTTTCTAAACCGTTTATTCTATTTACATTGTGTTACAGAAGATGTTTTTGATGGAGTTTTTTTTTCAACATTTATTCACTTTAAATAATGTTATACCCTCTCGGTTTACAGAAGACTGTGAATACACAATACCTTTATATCGGCCATTAATTCTGATAAACACTGGGAGAAGCAGCAACAGGAGGAGCTTTACGAGAACCATGACTCTGTGAAACACTGTCTCTTTTGTAGAACGTCTCTGAATTTCCTTCTGCACATGTTCCCTTTGAATCGACCTTGATGTTGGAGATCGTAAGGTGGCATATGTATAGTCAGTATTTTATCTGAGCAACATTTTATTGAGTAGTTTATCTCTCGTTTTGGAAATGCCGGTTTAGCGGGACACATCTTTACCCTTTTCCTCTCTCTCTCGATCACATGTGCACCCAAACGACAACAGTAAAAATCTATCTACTTTCTACCAGCTAACCTGTTGCCCTTTGTTTTGCACTTCTGAAGGACAAAAATAATGATTTCTGATTTGGTATGCATTTTCCCGCTCTCCCTCCCATGCGCTGTCTAGAGACGAGAGGATTTCAGGCTTATTAGAAGTCTTGGCTGTGCTCTACCGGTACTGTAGGTTTTATGAAAAGAACTGAGGAGGTGAAACAGACAGAGCACAAGGAAAACAACCGGATGCGTTCAAGCACCACAGTAATAAATACGTGGTGAATAATTTCATCAGCTCTGCAAGAGTGATTTCTTTATTGAGTATGAACGGATTTTCAGGAAGCAAACTCTAGTTTCATTTGTGGTTCTCCTTCTGTGCCCGCGTGGAAAAATGTACCATTATACGAGACTTTTGTTATTCACCTTCTTGCGTTTGGGGGACAAATGTAACAGCAGTCAGACACCGAGGCATGAATAATGGAATGGGTATTTAGAGGCGTTTATGCTGGAGTTACATCTATAGCCCGCTGATTACGTTCTAATGAGGGTTTGTTGACATTTCAGCTCCATTCCATTTCTCCTGCTCAGCCATTCCCCAAAGTTTAGCGTGTTTAGGAGCAGGGTCGGGGTGTTCCGGATCTGTTTCGGAGAAGGGAGCCACAGTTCCATCTAAAATTAAGATTTTCCAGGGTTAGATTTTTAACGATGGGGATCTCAACACGGCCCTCGTCGCTGGCCAGCGGTGACCGCTTCTGCTTAAAGCACAAATAACCTTTTCTCCGTTATGATCAGTGATTAGAACCTGAATATTAAACCATCAGAGAAATGCTCTGAATGCTAATGAAACTGAGCGGAATACCAAAGGCCTTAAACAGTTCTGGAAAATACTGGAAACGTTGCTACCTGGATTTATCTGAGAAAAAAGGCAAGTGCCTCCTATTGGTCATTGATTGAATGCTGGGTTCTCTTTCAGCTGGCAACAAGTTATTTAACCCCAGCTGCTGCAATGTGTTGTTTCTCGTTTCTTTAACACCACATTTGTGGAAATGATGTCAGTCTAAAGGGATGGATCATCTGCATCGAGCAGAGAGAACATCTGAGAAGATGCAGAAACAACTGGGTAAAGAACTTTCAATGCATTATTAAAAACGGAAAGGATAGTGAGGACACAGCGTTGTGGAGGAAGAATTGTGGTCGGTAAAAACTCAGGAATCAATTCAAATCAAAAATCAAATCAGATAAGGTTTTGTTTAAGAGCACAAAGTGAAGGGAACTCGCCTTTAGAGATCAGTGAGGCAAACCAGAATAAAAGGCTTCAGTTTAGAAAAATATGCAGATCTTGCCATTTTTTTTAATTCGCTATTCCAAAATGTATATAAATGGAAGGTGTATGAAAATGCAGCTAGTGTCAGGATTCTTTGGCTCAATCTGGTAGAGAATAGGGAGCAAGAGACATCATTTCCACCACAGAGTCGGGACCCCTGCCGCTATCAAAGATAAAGGTGGTTCCACAAAGTATTACACGGTTTCTCGCCAGGAAGTGTATCTGGTGAAAAGAGAACAACTCAGCGCAAGACGGAGAGGAAAAAAAAAAAAAAAAAGATCTTGAATTACTGACATTCTGCTTCTCCGCTCTTCCTCCTCATAAACGATCTTGTCGTCTAGTGACACTGAGACAATTAATCTCACTGAGGCAAAACAAAGAGGAGAGAGGGAAGAGATGCTGTCTAGACCAGATGCCTCAATGAGGGAGTTCAACGTAACGGATTCTACACAAATAGAATAAACATGTTCCAAAAAGGAACAGTTTGTCAGGATTTGCTCAATTGAGACTTTCACTCGTGGGCGGATGAACTGTAGCAAATCAGGTTGTTCCATTTTTAGCCCAACTGCATTCACCGTGAATGTCCCTCTTTCACTTTACGGCCCGGTCCTCACAAGAGCAATTTAATGTCCAATTTTTAGCCTTCATCCACTTACAAATGTGTTTCTTTAATGTAGAAGAATCATCATTAAACACTGAGATCTAGGAGCTCCACGTGGCGGTGGAGTACAGGTAGAATCCGCAGAGGATCTGTGCGGTCAGAGACACGTCCAGCGTAATACTTGGACTGGAGACAACAGAGGGTGGAGATCTTGCCAGAAGGAGAGGAGACCATTCAAGAGACGCAGCACAAAGTGTAGCAGTTTTGCCACAGGCTGAATTCGGGAGCCTGTGGTTCTTCTACGTTCCACAACACCCAACACAACATGGAACGGTTTAAAAGTCTCTTCTGAATCTGAAATGTGTCTTTTGCTCAAACGCTAGTTTTCTCTAAAAGTCTGTTGCAGCAACACCCTCTCACGCCACGGTCAAAGATCAAGAGCATCTTTGATCAAATCATGTGAATTCATGGAGATAATCGATCAGAAAAATAAATAGATAGTTAGAGGGGAAGTGCTAATTCTGAAGAGATTTTACTCCATTACCTAACATTTAATCAGCTTTTATCATTTTGAGTTGGTGACCTTTACTTGAAAGGAAGTTCAGAATCTTTTATTCGTATAAAGTTAATTTAAGGTTGTTTTGCGTGGATTGCAGGACGTTTCTGGAGAGAAACAACAACTACATGAAACAAAAGCTCTGAAGGTTCGCTTAGGGTTACCTGAAGATTTCTCCACAGCTCTTTGCCTCCTCCTTGTGGTGAAACAATTTATAGTTGGTCGTCAGTTTGGGTTTTGTTTATCTTATTATCACTTTGGTTTATGTTAGAATGCTGTGCACCCCCCACTATTTAATATCTGTATTATTATTGATTTGGAGCCTATTCCTCAAACTTGTTTGACCATGGAGCTGTGTTTTTCTGTACAAAGTGGAGCTGAACACTTTCTGAAACGAGTATTTAACATTTGGAATGTAGTTATTTCCATGTTGTTAATTTCAATAATCAAGCCAGAAATTTCTATCCTTTAAATCTAATTATCAAATGAAAACAAACGTGATTATAAACAAAGTATATTAAAGAATCTTAAAAAGAACACGCATCCAGAAAACTTTTCATACATAATAAGGAAAAACAGGAAATGTTTATTTTTAGAAACAATAAATAAAAGTAAGAATATTAAAACAAGGGTGAAAAACACATAAATTAAAATCTTGATATTTTCTACAGCAACAGGTTTCGGATTCAGAGAACGGTTCGTTCGAACTGTTACACTTTACACAGCGACACCTGGTGGAGAGTTTCATGGATTAAACTCCACAATCTGCATTTGCGTATCACGCTTTGTTTTACTTGGGACGCAAACAAATGAGGAGTTAATTCAAGGAAATAGCTAAATAAATACAGTTTTATTGTACAGTAATTAAAGAAATTATTTGTTGCCAAAGTTTGAATTTTCTTCAAGGGAAGAAAATGTAAGAAGAAATAAAAAGTCATCTCTGATCGAGGTGATGACGCCCTAATGATTTTTACAGCTGTTCCTCCCTCAGTTTATCAGGTGATGACGCCCTAATGATTTTTACAGCTGTTCCTCCCTCAGTTTATCAGATTATCATTTCCACATGTGGAGCACAGTCTCATGAAACAGAACTCCATTAAACACAGAACTAACGCAATCACTGGGTCCACGCTTTACAGTTCCCAGAACAGTTTAAAGGCTGGCTAGATTGTGGATTTTTAAAAAGGCATTTCAACATCACTGACACGTAATGACTACCTTGACTCCGTGGAATAACGGCTTCAACTGTGATTGGTTTCTTGATTCATAAAAACAATTCTTTGTAATTAAGAGTTTTCATATTTCTCCATTACACAAAATAAAGGTAACATTTAAATAAGAGGAATGTAACTAGATGATCAGTTTCACACACTGCGATGCAAATGGAATAGACACAGGTGGAAATGATAAGGCGTGGTTCTGCAGGTGGTGACCATAGACCACTTCTCAGTTCCTATGCTTTCTTGCTCTTTTCTCTCACCCATACATTGAGACATTTCCAGAGATGTGATGTTTGGCTGGAGAACAGTGTGTAATTTCTACCTCTCCTTCACAGTTTATCCTGAAAAAAAAAAAACCCCAGAGCTCTTGTGTAAAATGGTAGACTGGTAATAAACTTGGGCTTTCACCACACAGTGTGGCTTCACATTGGGCAGCGCCATCTGAAAGCACAACAATCTCCAGGGAAGAAAAACAAAAGTTTGCACTTGGTTTCCTGAAGTTGCAAACCAGCTCCTCAACTACAGATCTCAGTGATGCTGGCAGATAAATCTCGAACACCATCACAGTTCCTCCTGGAGGCTGCTGATGCTACATTTTATGAGAAATTTATGCTTTAAAATCTATATTTATCCGCTTTTTGTTGAAGCAATGGGTACTTTTCTTTGCTAAATGAACAAATGCAAAGGATAATGATAAAACTAAAAGTTATTTGAATAGAAATGTCGTCAGCTACTTGGATGCTATGCTTCATTACCTCGGAGTAACGACACCGAACTCCAAAACATCCAGCAGCTTCCAGGAATCTAGCATCCAGCTCAGTGTGGTAAATATGGAAAGAAATGCTTTAAGAGCTGAGAAGAGACAACATCTTGAGCCATTAAACACTATGCACTGCGGTTAGTGCTGTGTGTGCTTGAGGAAATACCAAAAGCACAAGATAATGACATCATGGAATGTGAGCGGGACGAGATGGAGGAGAGAGACAGGGGGATGCCAAGAATGTAGCCGGAAGAGTTTGAGACCGTACATGTTCACTAGGAAATGTAGCCCGGTGTGAGAGAACATCTAAAAAAATCTGAAGGGGAATAACGGAGTGTCGCTGAGGATAAATACAAATCAACACGGTCTTTGGTGTAACAACCAAGACTAAAGTGGGTTTTAATGGGTTTTATAATGGATTTTAGAGCTTTTACTCCATCATCCAGGTCAGGTGCCAAGAAGCGGCCAATCGTTGTTTAGTCTGGCCACATTTCGCTCATTCATTTTGATCCTCAACAGGAAACTAGTCACCTTTAAGTCTCATAATGGAAGAGCAGCTTACATACAACAGATAAAAAAAAGATAAAATAAAAGTGTGTTAAGGGGCAAGCACTGAAGGCTAGATGCTTCCTATTGTTTTAAAAATCCGTTCTATAAAACACAGGAAAGCTATGAAATTTGGTACACTCACAAGTCACAAATCTGAACCCTGTAGCTCAAGCTCTCTAGCGCCACCACTAGTTCAAACAATCACTTCTGTTTTAGCTGAAGAGAATGGTCCAGAAATAAAGTAATTATTTCTCCGATTTAATGATCAAAAATAATGTAAAAATGTCCAAACTACAATTTTAACAAAAGTTATAATTAAAAGATTTAGATTGGAAGTAATTAGCAACAACAAAAACGCAACACTCGCTGAAATGGTTCTAAGGTAGCTTCTCTGTAATGCATTTGTGCATCGACATGAAACTGAATATTATAAGAAACATGATCAGAGTTCATTTTAAAAGTTCAACTCAGCGCCCCCTAGTGGTCAGATATGGTTACATTTATTTCAGGGGCTTGTCACTCCCAATAATTTTATCTAGAAATCATAAAATGAAAAACTTTTTTTCAATTGGACCTTTGTTAATGTTAGTCTTCCACTTTTGAGAGAATGGAACCCCCATGAATCCCTTGTAGGAAAGTTAGTAAGCTGAATCACATGACCCAATTTGGACCTTTTAACTTAAACTCTTTAGTGCCTCCAAAGCTCTTAATACCTTCTGCTAGCTTTAGTCCATCGTCTAAAATCTTGTATTTTTCTGTGGATAATTACAAACATTTGACTGATCTTTCAAAAACCTGCTGTTTTTAATTCACTTTAAATGTCTCCTGTTTCCTTTTTTTCAATTGTTGCTTGGACCCTGTATCACTGCTTGCAGTCATGTTTTTGATTTTAAGATTACTAAGATTTTAATCTTTAGATTACTTAATGATGGAGGCTCTAGTCAACTACGGACCCCCTTTGTTGATTTTGTAGTTACTTTAATGTAGCAATTGCTCTGAAAAGGGACGCAGCTGGAACATTCGCTTTTGTCACGAGACAAAGGAGCCTTTATGAGGCCCATTTTCAGTTTTGGACAAATATCTAGATACTGCACTTTGCCATTGTGTGCCTGTTTAACATGCTTCCATACGAACAGGCAGACAAATGGACCACCAGTAATACATAAAGCCAAGAGCTTAGTCATTACATCAAGTATAACCCAATACGGCGGTCTTCACTAGGGCTGTAACTCCAGAGAGAAAACAAACGGAATGTCAGAGATTAAAAGCACATCAGTTCAGCCTCAAGAGTAAATCCCTTTGGTCCAGGATTCACAAGAAAGGCACCCAAGTGAAATCTGAAGGAAACACTCAAACATGTGCCATCTGAAACCAGTGGAGTGGTCAGCATTCTGCCACCATAATTCCTGGGCTGCTACATCAAATATTTCCTTCTCTGTGCCCCTCACATTTAGCTACACAACTCCACAGGACGTTTTGAGTTCATCCGCATCCACACTTACATAGATGTCTGGGAATGGAGGAAGAGCCTGGTGCAAATAAAGCAAACTCTAGGCCAAAACAAACAAGCAACTGTGAGTTGCTCGATCCTCGTAGAAGATGTACAGTAGCCACAAAGTGAGACTGAACTCATCGCTTTTACTGATAGAAACAGCACAGAGATCACCGAGAATTGCACCAAGCAATGGATAACTCATCAACTTGTTCATGCAGCTCCACTGTTCCTGAGCTAATCTGAAGGATACGAGAAGTTTGGAGATCTGTAGCTATTTGGATTTGAAAGTCTGTGCACCTCAGGAACTGCTGGCTTCACTTTGTTTGTGTGGAGGACACTTCCTCTCACTGTTATAATTTCACTGACAGTTGCTTTTACAGTCTCGTTTGTCTTAGACCGCAAGGAGGTCCAGTTTATGTAAGAATTGGAAATGCAGTACTTTGAGAGGATGGTCACAAGAGTCTTGGATCTATAATTTTGGCTGACATTCATGTGCGAGGAGCATTCATTTCAGAAACCTCGAGAGACAGCTTCTGGGTGGGCACCAATAATTAGCAATAAACATTGAGCAGACAGCCATGACACGAGATACAGCGACGGAAACTCAAGAGGACATTTGCAAACAAACAAACACCACGGATGCACCACATCGTCTCGTGCAGTCTGCAGACAGGAAAGTGTTCGGGATTTGGCCTGGATTCTACTTCAAAAACATCTTCTCAAATAAAGAAGGATGTCAACAATGTGCTTTGATTTAATCAAAGGTTTCTCGCTACTTTCGTTTCGTCAAATGGCTCTATAGTGACAACTGAAGCATTTCAGCTTATGATGTGTTTGTCATACACTAATGAAATTCGGCAATCCAGCGTATGGTAGCGAGACCTAAAAATAAGTACTGGTGATTGTGTTTCCAGACATCTCACCATAAAGAGGAAGTGGTTTTAACTCAAATGTCTGATCAGTCCATGTCTGAGCACATCCACCAGGTGCACTCTCGGTTACAGCACCTCCGGGTGGCCACAGGAAATACAAATAATATTTATGAGGTACTTTACACGATTTTGCATTTGTGACAAGATGAGCCCAAAAAATTAAACTACACAGACTCATTCACAGCGCCACCTTGTGGTCAGGACACTATGATGCAATTTTCTTTATTTGATGTGGACAATTCTTACTTACAAATCCTAAATTGGAAAACCTTAACTTGTCACACAGAGGTGATGATGCCAGAGTTCCGACAGCTCTTTGTTCGCTGCTTGCTGTTTTAATCAACTGTTGTATTCATTTATTTTCCTGCATACTTATCCCCTTTCAGGGTCACGGGGGTCTGCTGGTGCCTATCTTCAGCTCACACTAGGCGAGAGACGAGGGTACACCCTGGACATTTTGCCAGTCCATCACAGTCAACCATTGTATTGAGCTCAAAATTCAAGTCCCCAATGGGAGGGATTAGACAAACTGGTTATATTAATGCAGCCATGGACCCAAAAATTTATTTAATAACAATGTGAAGGCTGGCCTTTAGCCCGTGGGGTTCCCAGAGCATCAATATGATCATTGCAGGAAGCAACTTCAGCTGCAAAATCCTGAATACTTTGGGTTCCCAACTAAGTATATGAATCAACTCCAGACACTTGGTTCCTGTGAAGCCACATTTGAGTTTATTGTGTTTTTAGTATCTTTTTTTATATTCTACAGAAATCCTTAGAATGAAACGATTTAAATGGAACACTTGGAGTCCATGAAAGGTTATCAAGTTCCCATCACTATTGCTCTGTCTGGTAGTGGAGGGAAACAAAATCCTGAGCAGACTGTTTCACATACATTCAACATTGATTTATTCTCTTTTTGTACTCTAGTATCGGTCTATGGTTGAGGTAGAATGGTGAAAGACTGGAGCGAAGGAATCCTAGGGTGTGATTGCTTACGACCGTTTTAGTTCACAAACCAAAAAAAATGCCAGAGAGTCCGTTAGTTATGACCCCATTACCCTCAACCAGACTCATACATACTCCCCCGAGAGCCTGGTATTAAAAAGAAGCAGCTCGATCTCATGAAAGAGTCTGTGGCTGAAGCTCTTCCATGAGTTAGAGAATAAATGTGTGGGAGTGAAAGGCTTTCTAGATTGTTTTTCCAGTGTCGCTGTGTAATTTTACTAAATGGGCTTTGCCCTGCATTTAAAGGATAGCTGGAAAGTAAACAAGATGATGCACTCGAGCGTATAATCAAACCTAATTACGGTTTAGGAGAAAGGATATACCATTTACCTGAAAAGCAGCAATGGCTGGGTGTTAGCGTTAAATGATGGTGTTAGCATGAGGGCAGTAAGCATTTCAACACATAATCTGCAGACTGTGGTGTCTGTGTTCAGCCTGAGATGGACTTCTCACGTTCACTGCCCACGAGCTTAAAAACAAGTGGATTTTATGAGATGCTGCTGGCTATGTTTCAATAGACCCTGGAGGCGGCTTTGGAAGAGGGTGTTATGCCACACCATGACAATAGCAAAATTAATGAATAAACAAAATGCTAAAAAATGAGAAATTAAGCTTCATTTGATCTTGGCCAAGTTTCCTAAGCCACTGCCCTGCAGCAATGTCATCTTTTAAAGCCGTGGAGATCGGTCATGAAGGGGCCTTTCTTTAGCTTTGCTGCGGCAAAAGTCTTCACTTACACCGCCCCCCCTTCTAGGGGCATTACTGCGTAGCTTCTCAAAGCCGCAGACCCAGTTGGAAACATTGAAGGAACGAGGGAACACTTCCCAAAAAACCCAAACCAAGGGATGAAAGATGATGAGGAGGAAAACCTTCAGAGAACACAAATCCTACTTTCGGTCACTAAAGCAAATTTATGTGGTTCACAAACCTGTAGAGGAATCCAACATGAAAGGTTTGTTTCAGGAGTCTTAAATACTTGGTTTGATCTGGCGTATGCTGCCTCTTAAGATGGTTACCTGCTGACTGAAGATGGTCCTGAGCGAATCATTGTTGCATGCTGCCCTTTTTTTGGACATCAGGTCAGGTTGTGATGTGGCACCCACCTCAGAATACTCACAAGACCAAACACTGCGCACCCGGATGCGTTTTAATAAGCTATGCCAATATCCACTGAAGCCTGGTTTCCAAAACACTGAAAACACTTGCTCCTGCATCACAAGATGCTGTGGGCGTGACACTCGGTAGAGAAGCGTCTCATTTCTTCATTCTGTAACCATTCAAACTTCACAATTGTTGGATCCAACCTATTTCAACCAAAGCTCTATAAAGTGTAGTGTTCTAAAAACACATCTCGGCAGAAGCTGCATTAAAACTTCCGGTGAATGGGTTCGAAACCTGACATCAGTTACCCTTTATGGTCAACAGTGAAGTTTCCATTGCTGGCCACAGACACGACCAAACTAACAACGCAACTAGAAATGAACCGCAGACTCACCGGAGCTGTCTTCTATCTTCAGGGTGGGTTTACCATCCTTGGGCAACACTCCGGAAGTAGCGGGATGCAGCAGGGTCGTTCCGATTCACCGACGCTTGGTTTTCTGGTTGAGGATGTGTAGGTTTATCCATTACCCTTGAAGGACCGAAGTTAAGGGTCATCTAGTTTCTTCACCCTCAGTCGTAGCTCTGTCTCTCTCGACATGGAGAAGTCTCCATGTTTATTACATTTGAGCATCATTTTGAGTTTCATAATGGACCCGGACAATACTTGGCTTCCAGTAGCACCAAGCCATCGCTGGTTATCTCCATTCATCTTATTGGAATCAGTCAGGGTGCTGAATAACCCCCCCAGACACCGTTCCAAACACTTCTTGAAATAAAGATATTGGCTAAAACTGGATAAAACCCCATAGAGTTGTGTCTTGGTTTTCTTTCCGCCTGCTCACTTTCCTCAATCTTGTTCAGTGTTTGATCTCTTTTTCCATTTCCAACTGAATGAATGCTGACTGCTTTTTAATGATCCTAATTAGCTTATCAGACCAATCAGGTGCTAGCCAATCAGATTGCTCCTTTCCTTTTATATCCAAATTACTCTAAAACAGCTTTCATTATTGGCATAAACGAATCTCTCGAACTATTTATAATATTGTCTTCAATCTCAGTTAACGAACTTAAATGCTCACGATTCAGGGAAGAGACAATTAAGAAATATTGAAACCTTTAGTCTAAAATATAGGGATGAGACACACCTGTGACATAATCAAACAGGTTAACTCTAAAGATACAGTTGTGCACTTAAGTTTACACACCCAGGCATAATGTTTGATTTCGTGGCTATGTTTCAGAAAATAAACCCTCAGATAACTTCAGTTGAAATACAGGGCTCTGTGTAAAAATGTGCTTTTTAAAAAAATTGCTTTTGATGCAGGGTCATTTGGAAAGTGTCAAAATGCTTTTGTGTTATAATATTTTCTGAAGAAATGGCAGAGAGATCTGAATATTTTCCTGGATGTGTAAACTTATAAGCACATTTGTATTGGAGCAGTTTTTCTAGTATCGCATGAATAAATTGCATTTATTTTTGTGAAAGTTCCTGCCTAAATGAATGGAATGACTTCACACTCTTCTAGGCACACAAGTGAATACAAACACTTTTTGGTCTGAAACAAAACCTTTATTTAAACAATTTCAAAATAAGTTAAGAAAAAGACAGAATGTAGAACAAACAAGACAGACTTCAGTTCACAAGTTACAGCATACTCTCCAATAAAACACTTTGTCCATTTCAAAACAACTCACCAAGATTTTTAAATCCTGTCGTTTCTTTTTGTGCAAAAGGGGGAAATGGTTTCTTCGCAGCATATGCAGAGCTCCAGCGTCACTTTTTCAGTCGTAGCACTATGCACATGTTCAGATACATCAAAGCTGTTGTGTATTTCAATTGTTTACTGCCAACAAAAGCATAATTTAATGCTTCCAACCTTCAACTCACGTTAGATATTGTGAAATCAATAAGCTGATATTGATCATAAACCTTTACTAAAACTGAAATTGCCTGCAGGAGGGAGAATAAATATGTAAACGACGGCAGATGTGATTGGTTCTCAATAGAACACATTTCCTATTGAAATCTGGCAACTTAAAACATAAGAATATACATATGTAGCACCAATTTAATTATAAATACATAACGATCCACACACAAGATTGCACTTTGATGATGTGAGATTTGTCTGTAAGCACCACTCTATTCTGCCAACATAAAGCTCTTATTAAACACACAACCAATGTGCCAACAAGGATGTTGCAGAAGATGTTAAAAACTAAGAATAGTAAGAAAGGAAAGGAGTTTACTCAACTTCGGTGGTTGTAGCTGTTGTTACCTAACGTCTTTGACTGAAACTGCTGGTTGAGGTCAAGTGAACCCGTCTTTATGAGTCTTAAAATCCAACTCGGGGTACAGTTGCACGATGCACAGACCAGTGAATCAGGTTCATGTTTTTTTTTCCTAAACCTCTTACCCTTTCCACATTTCCCTGTTTAAATTCTACAATGCAATAAATATATAATGAAAAAAAAGCTTGAGGCAAAAATGTTTAAGATTTAATTTGACAGTTCACTCAGCCCTTATTATAAAAACTCAATATAATAAGCAAAAAGTACATTTGGCTTCAACCATTTAAAAAAACAGCACATTTTCAACCACCAAAGCTGAGAAACTCAAAACTTCTTTGCAGCTGGTGGCTTGAAACTTTCCAAAATCAAATTATTGAACTCAAAATTCACTGGTTTTCCCAAACCGTGCTAAACATTTGAAATGGAAGCACCCAACTATTCGTAGATCTACCAAATCATAGAAGAAGAATCAATATATTGTAAAAATGGTCTAATTCCCTCACATTCATCTGCCCGGGTCTGCTCACAGTGCGCAAAAGGCAAGGGTTTACTATGGTTTGAACACCAGTACACAAGGAAACTCCAGCAGTAGAGCCACCAGATGCACACAGGGAGTAGGAACCCATACTTACCATATAAAAAGCAACTCAAACCTGCAACTTTTTCAGAGCTCCAGAATGAAGCTCATGCCTTCTTTCCGGTTTGAAGAGTACGTTTTCATGTGACTGCGCTTCAGGTTTCTGCTCGATAGCATTATCATCTGCGTTTACAGTAGTACAGTGTTTTTAAAGGCAGCAAACGGAAACAGCCACAAGGGAAAGGATTGATAAAAACCAGCCAACAGTCTATTGTACAAAAACAAGTTAAAACTAGAAAATTCCTAGAGATCTGATGGCGATTAAGGGTCTACGAAAGACACAGCTATGTAGCGTGTGCCTTTTGTGACCGGAAGTCCTTCATGAAGATGAGTGAGCCTTCCTGGATGCATGAAGCTCCAGCCTTTCCGAGGAGACTCTATGGAGCAGTTGTATCTGTGGAAACGACAGCCGCCACCCTGGAATTAACAGAGATGCATGTGTTACAGAAAGCGACGCATTAGCAGAGCGTAGGATAATAACGCTAAGGTTAAATCTAAAGCTATCCCTTTGGATAAAGGTGAACGTAAGGATTGATTTGTCAGTTTCTTGCCATGAAATCCAAGCCCTTGTTGTTGAGGGCAATGTTAATGGTGAACGTTGAGGAATCATGGTGTGGTCGGAGGTAGGATTGTCTGTCCGGGGTGTACTTCACCACAAAGTTCATAATTGCGTAGCCCTGAAAGAGAGAGGGAACATGACATTAATGCCATTAGTTACACACAATCAAGATCCGTCAGCACGGGTTTGGTTTCTCCAACAGCTGTTATAACTTAAAGTGCCCCAGCTAGAGATGTTTAAAGGGTCACAAAACCATAGAACACCTTTGTGGAATGTAAGCATTGGTGCTCTGAAGACTGTAACCTGAAACATTTACTTTATTATTAACAATTAAATGGTTTGTTTCTATTTTTGCACTTTCTAATTTTAAGAGAATTGCATCGCTCTTCACAGAGGTCCGAAGACGATGTGACATCACATGATCACGGAGTGCTTTCGTGGATGAGTTAAAACTGCGTAAATATGCACGAAAGCACTGTTTTTATTGGTACGTGATGCTGAGTCTTTTTTGGGGTGGTTGATGGCACTCGTTAGGTTTTGGAAAAAGACGTCGTTTGAATCCCTCATCGGCTGTACACAAATGAGCTGTACACAATAATTTCATCTGAAATGTACACTAAATTATATGTGATTTCGGGACCACAATATCTGCAGCCGTTTGATTGTGCTCCGACTGCATCTGAACAAATCCTTCCTTTGTACACTGCTCTCAAAGTCAGTGAATGACAAGACACGCCTATTTTCATGCAAGGCAGCTCACTGCATCTCATTATTTCACAGCTGATCACCCCCCCCCCCTTTCCTAAAGTTTTTCAAAAGAGAGGTGTGAAAGTACCTGCTGGGTCTCAGACTTAGTCAGACTTTTTCAAGAGGTATATGACATCAAAACATGTTGAGTTTTAAATGTAAAAGTGCTCTGTGTATTTAATTATATCTATTCAACAAAGATAGACTTGACGACTTTTTGAATTTTCTCTCATAATTTTCAGTTTTCATATTCTGCATAAATGGAGTTTCATACATGGGAGAACAAAACAAAACGAAAGCACAAACGTATGAAGAGATCTATCATCATTTTTGGAGGATTGCTAAATCCACTTGAAAGAGTTTATTTGAATTATTTAATTTGAAAGAGGTTTATTGCGCTTAAAACTGCTTCATTTATTTGACGAGTGAAAAGAACGTTATTAAAATGTAGAATAATCCTTGTAAATATTTATTAAAATGTGAATATTAGGCACTGCTTTCCCAAAATGCAACATTTTCACTATGGAATGTCAAGGAATTGTGTTATCAGCTCTCCAAAGGGACCCAAGTAAGTTGCATGTATTTGCCATAGCAACCTCCTTCATGGTGGCAACCAGAGTTCACATTCCACGAGTGAAATCAAGCAGAGCGCTAATAACCGTACTCCACTGCACAGAGCTTTTATAAAACCACCAGCAAGAGAAACATTCCTTGAGAGATGCCGACCGGTGCCCAGCCAAAGCTCCAACAGCAGACAGTGTTTGAGACCAGAAAAAAAAAATCCCTGACACACATTCACTCAGATATAACATGCTTTACTTCCACCAAGTAGCTGATATAAAGCTCTCCAGCATTTTGCCAAATCAAGATGAAATAAGCCAGAACATGCTGAATAAATGTGTTGGAAATCCGGCGTTTGATAACTGGATTCAATTTGATTCTTTGAACTTGAAGGCTCAAGGATAAACCATTCTGCATGCTCAGCTTAAAATATTTTTAAGCATATATTTTTTTTGTTATAATTATTTTTTTACTCCAGCACTTATTCATTGTGCATTTCTTCATTTCAGCATAATTTTCTTGTATTTATTATTTTTTATCCTTTTATTCCAGATTGTTCACATTCATAAATGCATTTATTTATTTAATATCTTTTCCCCCAGGATATATAAATAAATAAATTATATTTTGTAAGCACAAATGCATTTCAGTATCATTTTATTTATTCATTTATTATTTAATTGGAGACTTAATTCATTTCTAAAATACATTTTTATATCAGAATACATATTCATGTATTTATTATTTTATTCAAGCATTTATTTATTCAAGAATATATTACTTACATTTCCAACATTTCTAAACATATTTACTAATGGTTTAATTTATTTAATCATACAGTTATTTATTTATAATTTTTATGTAATCTGTCTGCTTTCTTTAAAATATATATATATATATATTTTTTTTTGAGTGGTTTTGCTCCTTTATAACAGGTAGCCCCAGAGTGGTAAACCTGGACCAGCTGATTACACCACGGTCTAGACCCAGACTCCTCTCACCTTGGTGTAATAGCCGGAGAAAACCTTGAGGGTGACAGGCGAGATAAACTCTCTGATAAAGTGCAGCCATTCCTTATCGAAATCGATCTGTTTCATATGAATGTCATCGGTCGGGACGCTCTCGTAGCCTCCAGTGATGCGCTTGTCCTGCACAGAGAGAAAGCTCAGAACCTCTCGTCAAACATCTGATGAAACACCAGACAAATTCTGATGCACCCCATAAAGAACCATCTGTGATCCAGAGAGCCATTAGTGATTACAGCAGATACTGATTGATGATGATGATAAATGTCTGGTACCCCGGCTTATTATTAGCCATCTACTGAAAAAAACCTGCACAAAATAAAAGTCTTCTGCACTTGCAGTCACTTCTGGATCGCAGGAATAAACGCTAACAGTGAAGATGATCATTTCGGATGGTAACCATCACTTTTAGAGCCGAGGGTTTTGCTGACCTCGTGTTTTCCACCAGACCATGTGCCGAAGTTTTCCATCTCCTCCACCAGCTCATCACAGGCTTTCTCCGAGAGCACAGGGAACCAGAAAACATCTGGGCAAGGCTGGAGAAACAGTGGCTGGTCTTTAACAAGCAGCTCACTTCTGATTGTTACCGAACTCTTTATGAATCTCTGCATTCATGCTTTTGTTTCATACCTGCTCCAAGAGATTTTCAGTGAAGATCCGAGTGTAGTTGGCATGGATGTATTTCTCTTTCCAGTCCTGTAACAATTTCACACGACTGCCATCATTCGCTGATCCTCTCGACAATCAAAACCTTGACCAAGATCTTTATTTATGAGCAATTTCTCATTGATTTATGAGTCTATTTAAAATCAACACGTCTCCGACTGACCTGAGGGTTTTCATAAATCTGCCAGAGGTCATTGTTATAGTGAGATGTGTTGTAGTTGGCCGTGGAGATAAGCCGCCCAAACTCATGGCGGTTCGTGACGTACATGAAAAGCCCCTGTGGTGCAGGAAGAGAAGACGTTAGAAAACGCAAAAAAACAGAAATGAAAGGCTCTTCAAAGACAATCACTGCAAATAAACTTAAAAACAATCTATACGGTCAATCTTGCAACTGTGAGTCGATCAGACGAGATGTCAATCTAGGCTTTTCCAATGCATGTCTATGTTCAGACTCGAGCTGGTTTGCTTTCCCATATGTGACCTGGGTAAGATGTCGCTCCTAGATCAGATGCACATACGATTCCACAAACGCAACCTCAGTCTGTCACTTGTGACGTAGTTTTTCACGGGTGGATGAACCACCACGGAGAACGGTTCGAAACAGTCATGAAAACAAACAAGCACACACTTCCTGCATCCCGAAAATAACATTTTATTCATTTTCTTTTCTTTTTTTGAATGTGAATGCTTGATGGTTTTCAGAAACTGGACGTTCTCTTTGCTCTCACAGGTTCGACACAGAGCATCTTGGCATGTTATGTAGAGTAAAGTGAATTTGTATTTTAAAGTTATATGGGAGTTGGCTGTTTCTGATGCAGTAGTAATAAAACAACAGTAACTCTTGTATCTCAGAATTGCAAGATCAAAAACACAATTCTGACTTTTTTTCTCAAAAGTCTTACATATAAAGCCTGAATCATGTGATATAAACTCACAATTCTGATACGGTACTGTGCAAAAGTTTTAGGCAGGTGTAAATAAAGCTTTCAGAAATATAAATAACAGGGTTACTTTTTTAACGTTTACCTTCAAATTCATATCGAAACACTTGCACAAGTCTGAGATTAAAGGACTAAATCTTCAACATATTGATGTTAGTCTGTGAATATTTTTTTGTTACGTATTATGAAAACAATGCTCCGTTGTACAAGCGTTTCACTTTCAAACGATACAAGAAGGAAGAATCAAAACAGCAGGAACCTTTGGAGGTCTGAGCATATGGAATGATTCCGGGGAAGGAGATTCTCTTTCTCTATGTACTGTCTAAAACGAAGGAAAAGCACCATGTGAATTAAAAAAAAAACAACATGATGTGAAAGCAATACATACAGAGAGAAAGAGAGTCAGACATTACTGTGTTACGGAAAACTGGGATAGCGCTAAAAGCGTAAAAGCTGACAGGACTAACAAGTGGATTTATTTTACCGACAGAAAACTGCAAGCAGCGCTGTTAGTCAGACTTTAAGGCCCAATTCCACGTCTCCTGGTCTACAGTGATCCAGAAACAAACACACTTCACTCAAAAGTGGTTTCTTACACGTGCATTTCCTTACTGCTTTATTTCAGTGGTGGAAGAAATGGAATTGAGCAAGTAGTTTTTAGTAGGAAAGCTGCTGCTGATTGCTTTGGGAGCCATAAAGCGCATGTCCATTGGTTCAAGGTCACGTGATGGATTTGATAAAGACTTTACTGCAGCACACAGAACACTTCAAGTGCATCAGAAGCAAACCAAGACGCCAGACACACACAGAAGCACTCTCTGTACTTTCACAGACGTGCAGCAGATGCTTTAAAACATTGAGAAACCAGGAGAGAGTTTTACAAACAAACTTTTACATCACTGCAACAATCTTTGGTTCAGACAACACAATATTTGATAAAAGCTCTGAGCACCTTTTCAGCTCAGTTCTCAGATTTACTACAAGTGACACAGAAGTGGGAATGTCTCCCCCGAGGGGCAACCCTAAGACAGGAAGTGACTGCACTGACGTTCCTCTACCGGCCACTAGAGACTGGCTGCAGAATGATGGTAAATTGCCAACTTTGGAGCTGAAAAGTTCATGTTTCCACCTCCGGCTCCAATAGTTTGTTGATTTCGATGCTAAGGGGGTTAATTTATTTTTAAATTAGCTGGTTTAAGATTTATTAAGCCTTAAAATTGTGCAGAAATTTAGGCCGTGTTTTCTTGACGGGCAGATGATTGACAGGTCTATCAGCCAGTCACCGCGTCATCCTCTGGCATCGTTTATTCCAGCTCATTTCATCTGAAGAACTCGGCTACTCCTTGTGTTTTTTGTTTTTCGGTTTTACTGTGTGTGTGGTTTCTACGCCCACCTTCCGCCTCTGTGGACTGAGTACTGTAGAGTTCCTAGGCTTCCACAGGAACATGTCAAACAAACCCAAATCACTGAGCGATTGATAGAAGTGCCGAAATCCGAAAGATTGTAGATTTATCTCATGAGAAGAACATCGAAACACGAGCGAAGAAGTCCAAGATTAGTTAGTGTTTTTTTTTTTTAAATAAAGCAGCAACATTTATCCACAATTATGTGGTCTGAACCGGACATTAAGCTCAATCAACAGAAAGCAATAGCCAATAGAAATTTCGATTGTAAAACATCTCATTTGCATTATGTAATACCCAGGAAACTGCGATGGACTGGCAACCTTTCCAGGGTGTACCCCGCCTCTCGCCCAATGTGTGCTGGAGATCCCAAAGACCCCAAAGGAGAATAAGCTGGCAGGAAAATGAATGAATATCCGGGATTTTGCTTGTCAATTTTGCCTCTTTATTTACCAATTATTATTCATTAAACATGATTTGAGTAAAACGACCGGGAGTAAAGAGAAGAATTAAAGTGCAAATAATTTTCCCTCTGTTTTTACTATTTTTATCTATGTTTACGATTCAATATTCCCAGCTTCAATCCAAATCTTCATTTTGCATATGTTTCACGGAAAGTTCCTTTTTTTGTTTCACACACTGTTAATTGAGCTTATGTTTACACAAAGATAACATTACACTGAGGGTGTGTTCCTGCTTGTAGTTCGGTTATTTTGATTCAAAATGTAACATTTCGTTTTGGTTCGGTTAGCATTAAGAGATGCTAAAGGCGCAGTGCGGAGGTTCTTATGCAACGGAACTCGCCAACGATGTTGTCTGTCGGGGTTTCATATGATTTCTGTGATGTCATTTCCTGAATCAAAGAGCTGCATGATGGAGAATGCGCTCAATGATGAGCTCCATGGGGAAACGAAACAGGTAATGCTACGCTTGAACTGAAATGTGGCATTTCACAAGTTAGCATGCTGCGTTCATATTACAACTAGAGATCACCGAGACCCATCTTTTCAGCGCTTTCGATCCACTCGTTTGGTGCGAGTGCCAGTATTCATATTAGAGTGAGCAATCACGTGAGGATTCGTTTCAGTCGGTCTAAACATGACGGGTATGAACACACCCTCGGTCTGCTACTGATCTGTTTGAGATTACTCCTCATCCGTGGAGTTCCAGTGCTCATACCACATCTCTGGCGTTCCTGCACATGGCCATGTCAGGGTCCAGTTTCTCCAGGACAAAAACATTCCTCTCTTTGAGTTCATTTCTCAAAGTCGAGCCCTTAATGAGGTAGATGTGAGCCAGGAAAGGGATGTTCCACACGCCACTAATTAAACGAGAGAAACAGTTCAAACATGAGAGCAGTACAGATGTACAAATGCTGGTCATATAATTAGAATATTGTGGGAAAAAAAGGTTATTTCAGTAATTCCGTGGAAAAATAATTAAGTCAAGCTTTATTATATAATTATTGGAAAAAAATAAATAAATCAGCATCAAGACAATATTTAAAAGTGTCCCCTTTTCAATCGAATTAGTCTGGACTTTGGAAAACCCTGAATGTATAAATACACAAGTACAAGTGTAAATGCAAGAATGAATAAATGTATAAATAATGTGATAAAACTATAAAAAAAAACATATTCTTAAATACATGTAAAAAATGTGTACAGACCAATACACCTGTATTCATTTTCTTTAAAAAAATTAATGAATATGGTTAATACATTTATGAACAAATGTGTTTGAAAATAACTAAATAAAAATTAATGTCAATGCATCTACAATTATTTTTGCATTTATTTCCATTATTTTATTTTACTGACTTAAAATAATATAAAAACAAATATATATATGTAAACGGCAATTTTTAGAAGCTGGAAAAATATTTTAACACCTCCATTCATGCAGAGAAAAATAACAGAAAGAGAAAGGTCAAGACCGAACACTTTAGCAGTTAGCAAAACCCGCTCTCTTCCTCTCAGAGCAACTAAGCTCAGTTTTAAATCCATCTATTTCTTCTTCTCATGATGTGTTTGAATGTCAAGGATGATCAAACCTTAGAAAATAAGCAAATATTTATCAATATGGAACATTTTTTGGCTCCTTACTGATGGAATCACATAAAACACCACCAATACTTACACTCGCTTTCCCTGCACAATGTCGATGTAGTCCTCAGATCTGGCATAGTATCCATCCAGACTCAAAGCGCCCCAGAAGTTAGACCATAGTTTTCCATGACGGGTGACGAGAGGGCTTAGTATTTTTCTGAGGAGGAATAATTCAATTTAAAAAAAGAGCATCCATTAAAAAACAGATTACAAATCGAATGAAACAAGTATCTAAACTACTGGCACAACTTTGGGATTCTATTGCGGTGGGCTGCCTTGAAATTTGGCGTTTCCTCAACGTTTGTAGCGCACACGGGCCTAGTTCAAAAGTTTTCAACTGAGTTTTATGTGCTGCATTCTAAGAGTTCATGCAATCCAGACCAGACCGTTTCTAAGCAGCAGCGTGAGAAAACAGGAAGCCGCACGTGCTTATTTTAAAACGGTGAAGGACTCACATTCGGTAGACTGTAATGTTCCTGTGGTTTTAACACTTGAGGGTTTCAACTCCGTTCCTTCAGACAAAACATCTACTGTGGACGCAAAACTTGCGATCAAAGTAAAGCTACCTGTTTTGCTCCACAAGGAGTTTGAGGGTCTGGCGGTTGGTGAGGACCACATCTGCATCGATGCTGAAGTAATAGTCACAAGAAAGATCCCTCCTGCACACATCCCTGGAGGAAAAGAAACCATCACACGTTCTGGAAGTAAACTGATGACCAGTGCAGGGTGTCACTAGAGAAGCGCTTTAGAAAAACTCAAACCGCTGAAGAACGATGACTCTGCGTTCTAATTGAGCTTTGACTACTTTGAAAATAAATGCACCGGCCACTTTATTAGGTTTGGACCTCCAGATCCTTTATGGCGTAGATTCAAACAAGATCCTCAGAGAGTTTGCTCCACATCGACATGAGATTGTCACGCAGTTGCTGCGCATTTGTGGGCTGCACGGCTCCCACCACTTTGTGCTCTACTGGATTGAGATCTGGCGACTGTGATTAGAAATATACAGGTGTACCTAATAAAGTGGCCAGCGAGTAATAAGAATTCATGTAAATCACAAGTTTGAAACAAGCGTACAGTGAACACATGATGAAGGTTCCTTACATTCCCATGTTCCTAGCTTCTCCCTGGCTCAAGTTCTCTTCTGGACCAACGACCTTAAAACTGTGGAAAACTTCCTTGTTTTCTTCCCAGAACTTCTGGATGTGCTTCTCATGGTACACTTCCTGCAGAGCAAGGAATCAAACCATCAGACTGTAAGAGTTTTAAGATCCTTCTCTTTGCTTTTGCACACACTCACGCTGTTATGAACAAATATGTTGAGTTTATCTTTGGGATAATCTAAACTCAGGAGCCGCTCCAGAAACTCTGGGAGAAATGGAGTCGGCTGCTCGATGTATACACCAACAGTCACTTGTGGAAACTCCTGTTTAGATAAAGAGAGAGATTTGGTTAAACATGTGTATTTCATCTCGAGAGTGCAGCTAACATTGCATTTACAATGTTTTCAGTGAGAAAGAGATGAATACAAACCAGAGCAGGAAAGAGTTTACTTCACAGTGTTTAAACATTAAACTGACCATTCCCAATATTGCCAGTGGGAGAAATGATCTTAACAGATCTGAAAACAGTAGTCAGCTCCATATCTGCCCACCCTTAAAGGAGGCCCTCCAAAAAACACCTGCTCTGCCATCTGCTGCCACCCAAAGTAAATGTCCTACGTTTTGTTTAATCATGCGTTGTGGCTGCTGCTGTTGAATAATAATTCATAACCCATTACAGAAGACTCTAGAAGCAATGTTTAAGGAGATTTAACAGAAACACGCCTTTGGTTAACTAAAACACATGTTGCATTGAGAACGAAGTTTAGGGGAGGGGGAGAGAGCTGTGTTTATTATTTCAAGCAACTTGCAATTTCCTGTTGTGATGTAACTTCCTGTTCTACCTCAGACAATAGGATTCAAGATATTTTTAATATTACAACACTCAAAGATCTGTATCCAATGTTAATGATCCAGCTTCAGCTCCACGACAGGTAAGTGCATTAATTTTGAAAGGATAAATCAACTGAAAAACAAAATGTTTTTACGTATACGAGCTGATGGAACAAGAAAGCTACAGTAAAGTTTCAGGATTAGGGATGCTATTGTTTTTGTTTGTGTATTTTATTTATTTTTTGTCTGCTTTATTAGAGCCAGAAAATAAATTGACCTGAGTTACAGATACTCATCAATTGATCCTCCCCTGGATGTGACACACTTCACTTTTTAATTATTTCTTTTTTATTAATTCATAACCCATTACTCTGGAAGCAAAGTTTAAAAAGATTTAACATAAAATGTGCCTTTATTTAACTGAAACACATGCTATATTGAGAACAAAAGACTGAGGGAGGGGGAAAGAGAAGAAACAGGCAGAGCCCTGTGCTGCTCCTGAACAAGTGAGTGCATTCACATGTAAAGTAAAGTTTCAGGTTTTTTAATGTTTTTTTTTTTAGCTGCTTTATTATAACTAGATATTGAAGTGACCCCAGGTACAGACACTCATCGCTTGGACCTCCACACTTTACTCTTCAGTTATTTATTTTTTCACCAGCTATGCATCACTGGACTCTGAAATCATCCGTCATTGGTTGCAATCTATAGTAGATACACAAATCGTTTGTTCTGATTGGCTGCCAGGCTTCCAGAACAATAGAAGGCATAGAAACTCACCTACTCTTTCATGAACTCCCTTTTCACAACTCCGCAGTCGTGTGGAAGTTGCTATTAGTTTATTAAGACATTTATATTTTTGTCATATTTTCTTGCCCAGAGAAACAGAGTCTTTATGGTACAGAAAAGTAACCACAATATCTGGAGACATACAAAGCCTCGTGGATTGTATTCAGCAAGAATCGCTGCTGGAGGTCTGACAGCAAGGATAGGCTTCTTTCCCACGACACTGAGCTTAAAGTTTCATGGAGCAGTCACCACTACATTTGCGGTTCTTGACCAGTCTGCAGAACTCACGAGATGAAACGCCTCTTGAGTAGCACCTTGTAATTTCCCAGTTCCGACCTTGGCTCTGGGTTTCTGAAGGGAGTGTCCTAGAATCAAGCCACAGGTCTTTAAATTGTTCCTGACAGAGGAGCAGGGACTAAACAGGAGATGCAGGAGAATCCACGTCTAGACCAGGACACTTTCTCAACCTCAGTACAGGCAGTGTGAATATTTGAACCCTTGTCCCTTCTGCAACAACCGGCCAAAACCACCAGCAGATGAGAGCGGCAGGATCCAAACACTGGGTGGACCACGTTCTTTCTGATGGTTTCATTCCGACAATTCTCGTTTTGTTTCTTGTTTAAATGGAGAGCTTTGCTCATCCTAAATATTGTTCTTGAGTTACTTTCCAACTCTAGCCCTTTCAAAATAACAGGTGGACATCACACGGGAATCACAAGGCTTCAATCACAAGAGAAATACTCAAAGCAAGACTAAATTTTTGAGCATCAGGCCCCATACTCCCTGACAGCATCAGTGGAAACTTAAATAAAACCCACCCTAATGTCTGATCTTTAAAAGGGCTCTGAACTTTAAACCTCACTCAGCCAGCTTCTTCTCAAAGCGGATTTCAGCATCTCATTACCATTAACCCACCCAATGTCTGCAGTAAGCTCCCAGGCTTCCCTGGTGAAGAGTATTGCATTGACATTTCATCAGTGAGCAGCCATATCTTCAAAAGTCTGTGTGGTGTCCTCAGGTCTAAAGTACTGTGCTCATATCTTTAATCGTTGAGGACACAGTGAATAGATTTGCTCCCCAAATGAATTATTTTGCTCAAACCTTTGCACTGCAGACTGCTTTGTTAATGTGGATACAAAGCATTGGTTGCAAAGAGGTTGAAAATAAAAGTTTGATCAGTAGCAATTGTTCAGGATCCGGCTCCAGCTCCACGATAAGTGAGGGCAATTGTTTTAAAATGATAATAAAGTGAGAAACCAAAAACGGCTCAACATTTTGACATTTGAGAGCTGGTTGAACAATAAAATCTTCATTTATAGCCAGCAATGATGAAAATTATGTTCCAGGTCGCCGTACAATCAAAGGGTTCTCTTTAATATAACGTCAGGGGGTGAGTTTCACCAATGTTCATTATAAGATGCGGACAAATTTAACATGGCTATTGTTAATTATAAGATGTCCTTAATAAAACTAAAATAAAACAAAAGGAGTAAACTAAAGAATAATGCAATCTGTCGCTTTAAAGGGGTTCTGAATATTTAAAACAGAAATAAGTAAACAATCGTAGTGTGATGCTGCACTCAGTTCATTGTAAGAAGTTGAGATTATGCCATGGCACCATAATGCACGGGGTACCTAATAAAGTGGCCAGTGTATGCTTTGTCTGCTATGGACATCAATTATGGTTTTTTTCCAATAATCTCATGAAAATCACGTGTTTTAAGCCATCGTACAGTGAGTAAATGATGAGCGAATCCATCTCGAAAGGAGGTTTCTTACGTTCCTCGCCTTGACTTTAAAGCTCAAAATGTCTAGGTTAAAAAAGAGCTTTCTTTGCTTGAGCAAGAAAATATTGAGCTGCTGTACAGAACCAATTAAAGTTAGTTGTCAATATAACGCAGTGGTTGTATTGAACGTTTTGCATAAAGTTCAGCACCCGAGTTATCCTTAGCCAAACCTTACAGCAAATTTCGGAGGCAACCACTTTTCACTCAGCGGATAAAACCCTACATTGAGTCGCCCGCAAAACGAGAGCTCTGGCTGACAGCAGCACCCCAGTAAGTGAAAGCATCCTAAAACCAAAACCCATTTCCTGCACCACAGCCGAGCACAACTTCCTCTTCCTCAGCTGGCTCCTCGTGGGCTTCTGTACTCTGTAGGAGTCTATGAGGAGCGTCGGGAGCATGACATGTTTGTTAGAGTTGGATGCAACTCCCAAACCTCACTTTGTTTATGTTGTGAGGACGGTAGACATTTATTCACTTAGCATATACATCCATCTATTCGCAGAGCTGGAAGTGTTTCAGATTTAATGTCTGTGCTGAGAGCAAAAGGAACAAAAACAGCAAATGTGGTTTTAATGGAGGACTCACTTTGAGCCGAGACAAATCCAACATGTCCTGCTCACAGATGGTGCAGCCTTGCTCGTAGTTCCAAACGTTAGGGACGTAGTTGGCCAGGTAATTAAAGTATACCTAAGAGATGAAGAAAAGCAAGACGTTTTCATTTGTTATCTTTTATTTATAGTCATGACAAAATACATCTGGCCATTTCCTGACTACATCAAATAAACATGACACTTCATAGACAATATTCACTTTCAGTTCATCATATAATACATTTTAATTGTTCCTCAAGTTCTTTTTTTTTTTTTTTCCTCAAGTTTCCTCAAGTTTTTTTGTTCCTCAAGTTCTATTATCGTTCGAGTTATAGTTCATATTTTCTGAAAAATGTCCAAGAAATCAGAAATCAAACTTATGAGCACAACTGTAAATAGAACACATTTGAATGAAGCTTTGCATAAAATCAAATTTAAGTGCTTTATCTCTCTTTCGAAGTTCAACTTTTAGCCAGATTGTAAAAGAAATATCCAATTTTGGTCACGAATTTTGAAATTTACAAATGTTTAAAGGTTTGCAGGAAAGGAAAGTATGACTCTGCAGTAAATGAAGGATTGAAAAAACCTTGTTCTAACCTGAAAGTTCCAACTTTAAATATTTGTCAGATTCATTTTTGATTCATACTTGCATTTGGAGACATAAATCGTGGCTAGAATAGCACCTGGCTTTAGAGACACAGACGGCAAACTCAATGGGAAGTGAAGGTCAGTTGGTTCAAGAGTTCGGACACTTTTTCCAGTTAAGAGAAGCCATAAACCAAACAGTCAGCTTCCCCTTCGTGTTTAAGCCTCGACCGTGTATCCTCACAAGTCATGTTACTTTTATTAGTCCTTGTTTAATATTTACGAGAACATCTGTACTTTCCTTTCAGACTCTGGAAACCAGAGAAATCTTCAGGAATTGACCTCGTCAGTTCTGAAGCAAACTGGAGCTGAGCTCGTCATTAGAAATTGCACAGATGGTTGGGCATCAGGAGAAGATGTCTCCACATGGTGCTGTGTTTGTTTAATCCGTCACCGAGCTGCAGAAGGAAAGGCTCGACGGAGCTGAGATTACATTATCATGCAGACATCCTGTTTCATGTCAAAGCCGACGGTTGGAAAGTGGGAGTCGTGTAAAGGCTGCTTCTTTTCAGCCAACAAAGCTTGTCAGGGATTTGTGCTCTTACTGGTAAACTACTGTCAGAGTCGATGAACCGTATGCTTTAGTTCAATACAGCCATCACACTGTTGAGTATGGTTAGGCTACGATATCCACAAGCTCCTAGTCAAAGGTGCAGCATGTTGCTTTAAAAAGTATTTAGTTTTTTTTTTATTATTAAAAAAACATATCATTTGCCAGTTTACCAACCGGACCTGCCGTAACGTGGACCATACGTTGGTGGGTACAAACATACAAGGCAGACTGTCAACCAGTGGTTTGGCTTACATGTACGTGAAATTCACCGGTGTCAGGCCCTGGTACCAAGTGTTCATGTTCCAGCTTCAGCTCCAGATCAAGTGAGTGCATTTGTTTTCAAAGGAAAAACATCTTCAGTAAATGTAACGATGCCAAATGAACTTGGCGTCCACCAGATGGCTAAAATATGATAATAGCAACATCACTAATGATTTTATTATTCACCCTTTACCTCTTTATGACCAACCAGCATTGATGCAAAATGATGATTACTGGCTCGACCGAATTTGGCCCGTCATCAGAAGCCTATGGGTGACACCAGTTCGCTTCACTGTACAGCATTTTCTTTGTTTACAAAGATCAGGCTTCTGATGGGCTGAAATGACTTTAGCTTTGGAATAGACTGCCACCTGTTGGTTTGGTAGAGCTTGCAGCATTTTTGGGGACGTTTTTGTGTTGATTTTTTAAGACGTTGTGAGAAAAAAAATTGCCCAGAGGCCATAATTTTATCCAGTCTATGAGTAGCTGTGTTACCATCTGTGGAATATAACAAAACCCTGGATGTAAACGAGGCACCAGTTTATCAGGAAGTGACAATTTTGGAGATTTGCTTTTATTCGCAAATATTTTACGTGATATTCTAGTTTTGCGGACAAATTTAACATGGCTATTAAATTTGGCTAATAACACGTCATTTTTAAACCAGAGTACTGTGATATACCTTAAATTGCACACCGATGTGTGCTCGGAATAAATGGTTTTAACGTGAACTCAAGGATCCAAACCAAAACAAAGTATGGATAAATTAAATCACAGATGGATGAAAAGGTCATTCTTGGATTCCCCATTCCTCAAAGTACTTTGGGATCTTTACCTTGGTGTTCTTATTTCCATGGATAACTGCAGGCAGACTGTTGTAGACGGTGTTCCTCACACGCACTCGATCCGTCCCAAACTTTAGGAGAACTTCATCTAAATAAAAACAATGACATTTTGGATTGGCTGTATAAATATTTAGAACACTTCAGTTGTGAAAGTGTAATGAAAAATATTCAAAACTAAACATTTTAACATCCACACGATGCAACATCTGAAAGAGCAAACTGTTTATTACAGAAACAAACGTATCTTGTAGAAACTCACCCAGTGCACCGTTCAAGTTCTGGAAAATCTCACACTTGTGGTCCAAGGTCATATTAAGCCTTTCCTAAAATAACAGAGAGAACACAACAGGGTTTGTGTAAAAGTGACCATGTGGCCTTTGTCCTTGCGTAAACAGTTTATGGTTGTATATTTTTAACTAGTTTGTTTGCTTTTGAGTGGTGTGTTATGTTTGCGTACAGGGTTTTATAAGGGAGTGCGGTCAAGTCAAGCCCGCCTTGAGACTCCACTCACTCGCTGTTGTGGATCCACGTAGATCTTCGTGTAGAAAAGCTGATCGTCATCATTATCATGAAGATCCCACCTGTCCACAATCTTCTGTATGGATGGGGCGTAGCCAATGAAGCCTGTGAAAGGGATTTAAGCAATTTATTTATTGTGTGACTTGAACAAAATGCACAGGAGGTAAAATTGTCTTGATTATAGAGTACAAAGACACAGTTTCATTAAATAACACTTATTAAAATAATCTCACTCCCAACTTCGCCACGGTTCTTCAAACCCTATGGGAAGTCTGGCAGAGATTACACTCCAATAGGGCGTGTGTGGTCACATGTAATAAGACAGGGGCTTTGAGCACACAACAGAGTATTGTGATTCAAATGTTGGTATAGTAAAATGCATGTGGAATTCTCATCATGTCCGTGAAGCTCCAACCACAGTGGAAAAGGCTCTGCAGTTTCAGATAGCACCATTTGGCAGGAATTACAAACTATTTTAAGTGACTGCCTATGAGTAATGTACTTCCAATAACCTAGACTTATGGGAACAGAGAGGCTCTATTTCAGACCCATTCTTCCCATCATTTCCTAATATAGGAAAAAAAAAAATCAAAGATTCTGACACATTTGTAAACATTTCCAAATATATATATATATTTGGACAAATATTGATATTTTATTGCTGTAAAACGATGTTAGCCACAATGCTAATTATTTCAATGTAAAATGCAATGGACTTGTGCTAAAAACGTTAGCATACTGTTAAACCTCAACAAAACATCTTAATATGTAAATAAACACGGCTATAAAGAAAGGCCAATTTAAATATTCCATGTCGCTTGTAAACTTGTAGAGGCGGGACAAGTCAAATAAATGACATATTTTAGGTTGAAAATGTTATTCAAGTGGCTTCTCTGATCATTTCACAATAAATCGATGACTTGATCTCTTTGGGTTGGCAAGCCCCCTAAAAGCAGGATGATGATAAAAGGCTCATATTTAGGACCTTGTGATTTACATGTCTGCTCGATCACCAAACTACCAACGCATCTTTGTTTTGGTCTCAGATGTGGTGGCATGAATCTTCTTTTAGTACAGCGTTAAAATAAAACCCTTGGCATAATGGCCAGGTTCAAAAGCAATATCTCAGGCCAAATATACAGCTTTGTGACATGTGGTTTTCATCCAGAATGCTTTCCCACCAACTGAATCATAGCTACCTTCAAAGAAAATGAAGCTCTGGCAAAAGAGAAGAGATGATCGAATGGAGGCGAGCCCTGTCGTAAAGTCTTTTGTGTTTCCACAGGCACGCTGGTGGACATCCCTTGCCAAACCAAAACAAAACAAAGGCCACCGCACTCAAACGGATGAGTCGAAAGGAATCAAACCAACCTTCAATTTTAGGAAATCCAACACAAACAAACTTGTCCAGTTGATGACAACCTCACTACCCTGATTGGACAATACCTGAATCTGAACGACAGATCTCCAATAGACAATAACCTTTGCGTAGCACAGAGGGGCAGATATTTCTGTTATCCCTGTTAAAGTGAGACTGGAGAGATGGATGGAATCCCACACAAACTCAAATGAATGGAGCATTCATGAAGACTGAGGGATGAATAGCGCACTATGCCTGGTAGCCCTCAGGAAATTCCACTGGGCGAGTGGATGGTAATCCCTGGTTTACTCTGAAAACACTTTCATTATCATATTCTACTGTAAATTAACTTTTGTTTGACACAAATGCTTTGTAGTCGACTGAACTTTCCCTCCAGATGCATAACAAACTGAAGCTGCAATTCATTTACTGACCACTAGAAGCAACAGAACCCAGGGGCAAAAAACACATTTCTACATTGACCTTCAAGCTGGAAGTGCTAGTATTATAGTAGAGAAGAACAAGTAAAGGGGTGACTTTTTATGGCTCAATAGTTTAGCTAACACTTTCTGCCTCTCAGGTCTCCTTGCTACGTCCATGCCTCTGTGAACCGTTTGAACACACCTCCAGAGTTCAGAAAGCGTTTCCCACTCCGGACAGAGGGATACTTCTCCGCCAGTTGAGAATCAGGCCAGATGATTCCCTCAGCAGCAAACAGCACCTTATGATTGCTCTGCTGGAACTTTCGAAGTATCTCTTCAGGTCCTCCAGCAAAGATGAGGTCATAACTGAGGAGGGAGAAAATATAGTCACCATTACAAATGATTCTTCACTCTTTAATCTTCCAATCCCATGTAGACCCATCCAGGGAATGGACGCCATCACCTCCAAGCCTCCATTTTTGTAAAAATATTAAATTTTTAATTCTTTCTGGGAATCCAGGAAGAGCATTCACTAATGATATTACAGCATTTCAATGTCATTTCAAGTCTGATACAATGGAGTAAATAGATTTAACAGAAAATGCAGGTTCAGTCGGCTAAAACGAGGCTTTTCAACCTCTCATGCAGCTTGCCTGCTCTACATGGAAATCGGTAATTAATTTGATAAGTAGTTCATTTTATTGAACCTTTTTGAGCTCCGCATAAATGAATATAGGATTACAAGCTCTAAAAAGTTTGGAAAAGCATAATGTTGCCCCTTTAAAGCGCTTAACAAATATCATTGATGATGCCCTGTTTGGCAATTTAAACGCCTAGGACACGTGGGTGAAACACACATTTATCCTTATTTACAATCAAAGTTCTTTTTTGATTGTATCTCATCATTCGTATCAGTAGTTTTGATGAAATAAGAGCAGCTAAAGCATTTTTATTTACAGTGTGTTGATTCGGTTGAGCGAATTTTAATGACATGGTTCCCTTGTCTGGGGAACACCTGTACATACAAATCATTTCTTTTTTTATTATGATCTAAAAGTTACCTGCAGACACAGAAACAATGTGCCAAAAGTTTACACTTAAATGTTATCGCTTACAAAGGCTTTGATTTGTTAGCCATACTGTTTATGAAGTCATCAATGACGGCTCTACATTCTGTTATTTTAAACTTTTCCCAACCCTGAGATGTTTATGGGACCTATAAATATGAGCAATCTCAGAGAGGAGCGTGTGGAAATAGCTGCTTCAGAGTTCAGGGAGTTCACGAAGGCTCTGATTCAGAGTGATGTGATTTTATAAACCAGGTTCAATAAAACAGCTCTGGATGCAGCACTAGTGACAATAATAATAATAATCGCATATTACTTAGATTGCTGTGATCCTTGATTTTAAACTCTGCAAACCCAGAGCAGGGTTTTAAACTATCCCTTGCATTTCAACACGCTGTAAAATATGGTGGTTTTCGCTGGTTTCTGATTATATGCACGATTTTATCCAATTTTAAAGTACATTTTGTTGGTGCATCTTATTTGACAAATGTATATGGCATTTTGTACATTTGTTCAGCCAAACAACCACCATTTTACCCATATTCAAAACCAAAATTAAACATTTTATTAAAATCTTGGTTTGGAATCAAAGATTCTAAATTGAAAATAAAAAGGACTATGCAGGACTCGAGAAATGGGCAACTAGACCCTGTGAGTCTCAAGGAATGTCTACTGAAAATAAAAGATAAGGGTGGATCAAAACGAAATGCATTCAGCAGAATAGTTCCTTTAGTTCCGTAACAAAGCTTTGTGCATCATTTACCACTAACGATGACCTGCTATGTAAAGCTCAGCACTGTGTTTGAGGATTTCTCGATCCTTCCAGTTGTGAGCTTTATGCCAAACCCACCAACCTGTCCACAAACAAGACCACCAAGTCCTCTTGGTCAGCGAGGGCCTCCATGGCTTTCTTCAACAGTCGAACCTTCTGCCCCCCACCGATGGAGTAACCCACATCCCCTCCCTTCCAGTTCTCTCCCATCCCTAGAACCTGCACAGAGCAAAAAAGGGGGAAAAATATGCATTTTAAAGTTGTAAACCATTTTCAGAGCAGAATTAGGACACAATGCCACATCCACCAATGGGAATGTGGAATGGAGCTTTATACTCCGGATTAACAAGGTTATGATCACATGAAAGAAACACAGAGCATTTTATTAAGGAAATAAAAAGAAAAAAAACAAATCCAGCCAAGCCGCCAATATTCAACTCACAATTAACATTTATTTCCTGCTTACGTGTTCCACCACCTCCAGCACCAGCAAAATAAATGCAATCCCATCAGCAAACGAGTAATTCTCTTTATTGAATAAAACCCTGTATTATTGGCAACTTGCATAAATCCTGGCGCTAGCAACACAACGATTAATCCCAGAGGAAAACAAGACTCAATGAAATGTGTTGATCCGTTGAACTGCAGATATAAGCATCTGCTAAATGCATAAATGTAATCGAAGGGAATGTCTTTACCTTCACATTGAATTTAAAATAATTTGCAGACTGCAAGAAGCGAAGGAAGCCATCCGACTCTTGTGTTGCAACAGTCAGTACAAGCAGTTTTTCTGGAGACAGAAGATAATATTTAGGTTAGAAACAAAATAGAACCGTGTTTTCAGTACACTGCATGTGGATTTTTATTGATTAAATTGATTCACCACTACCAACATAAAAAAAGTTAATGTTCTTTCAACGTACATAGAAAGTGTTGAAGTAAGTAACATAAAAGTGCACTGATTTTAGAGCGCTGCATCAACAGATTGTGTCTGTAAATAGCCACTGTAACATCTTAATCACTTTATAACAAGCACAAGTAAATTAAAACAGCCCTCCATGAGAAGAGTCAGAACGATCACATCAAAGGTAGCTACAAGTCTCCAAAAACCTTAGTCAAAGTTTGCTAGTCTTTAAATGTCATTAGAACGTCAGTAAAGTCACTAGTTGGCAACAACTTTAATGACCTCGTCCTCCATATTGCAGGAACTCTTTATTCAACCCTTCCTCTGTATGAATGCGTGTGTGAGAGTGAGTGAGTTCATTTGTTTCGTATGCTCTATTTTAGTCAATAAAGTCATATTTAATTTCATGTAGTGCGGTTTGTCTTTAGTATAATTGACGATAGATCTTTTTTACCCGGTTCAAAGTTAAGTGCTTTCAAGAATATGCTGTAACTTAACTTTCTTTTTTTAAAAAAAAGCTCAAGTTTAGTTGAAACTGTGATCTAAAAGAAGTGATATTTATCCACTGAGCACATCTAAAAGCAACATAGAAAACAAACCCCAGATTTTTAGGCCGTGATAAACCACCTAGGTTCAGTGCAGGGGCGGTTTTGATAAGGAGATCTTGCTCTTGTTGAAAGCCAATCAAAAGACAGACGATGGAACCTAATGGTATCGTAATGGTAAAAAGAATAGGGGCCAACGTTGAACCTTGAGGCACACCACACAACAACGATCCAGAACCAATTTTGATCAAATTCAGAGGAGTTCAGTAAACTCAAACTTGTGGGTAATTAGTGAGTTTATTTCGCTTCAAGAAGAAAAAGAAAAATGACCTTGATTTGAGAGCAAACTTTCTACAGACATTTATCCTGAGAATTATGATTTTCAAAACCCAGTCATTCCCCAAAGTGCCTCGTTACCAATAACACAGCATGAATACTGGGTTTCATGTTACTCCCAACCAAACCTCAAGCCCATGTCAACACAAAACAGATTTCTCCATTACTTAAACTCAGTGCAAGACTCAAATCTTCATTATTCACAGTAGATTTACATGCTTCACAGTGTGTGCGGTGCTAGTGACAGCAATGCGGAGGGTTTGCAAGCTATCACCGTTCTGCGAGACCAGACCAGACCCTCAAGCTCATCAATGTGGGAAAATAACTTTCAGACTGAGGCGCAAAAGCCTGGGTAACTTCCATCGTCCGTCATCTCTGGGGTTTGCAAAACAGCCCCAGAGAAATCTTAAGCAAACTGGGGAGAAAGAGACTGGACTGTTGCACACTGTCGGTTTTATGACTCTACAGATTGCAAACAAATGAAAATAAAACCTTTGCTGTTCTTGCACATGGTGAAAGTCGTTTCAGGGAAGTGGTTTGTGTTTAAAAGGATGTCCGGGCAAAGCTGATGGTCTTTTGAAAGTAAATAGAGCAGTTGAGAGTCGAGTCTTTATTCAGACACATTTATTTTGATCAATAATAAATTAAAGATAAGTCATACAATAAATGTTAGATTTGCAGACATTATCTTTTTTTTAATAAATGCAATAATTATCTGTAATATCTGGCATCTTGCGTACTGCAGTTGCACAGAGGAACACTGTTTTTTTGCCTCGTTCCTTTCAGAAAGGAGCACAGTATTTCACATTCAGGAGTGATAAGGGTTATGGGGAGGGCAGCAGGATTTCTCACCTCATGAAAAAACAACGTTGTCATTTTAGGTGAAAGTACCGAGCTGCAGAATGTGCTCGACCATGGGAGTTTAAATTGATCAATGGCATTGTTACCAACTCCCCAGAAAGAAAAGTCTGTATTGACGGCTAAAAAAAAAAAGCAGTCAACAGCTATAAAAAAAAGATTTGTATTTAAAAGTCTTTGCTGTAAAACTTATTTTACCATTTTTCTAAATAAATTGGATTTGGAGGCAAAAAAGACGTTCTTTCTTTCCAGTAAACTGTGATCTCATATTACTCATGCTGTTAGCACCTGTAACAGACGCACAGTGATTTATTAGCTGTTCTATACATGCAGTCAATGCTCAATCCTTACTTCCAGATGCTTAGATGGTAACATTATATACACTAGAGGATTCGATAAGGAGTTTCTGAGTCATGCCAAAGCCTCATTGTCTACAGCTCATGTTTAAAGAAGCAGCAGGGAAATGCATACAATGACCGAGTATGAACTGCACACTTCGAAGAAATCTGATAACCACATCCGCCTGGATTTTATACAGCTGTTGAGTCATGCTAAAGAAAATCTGACGGGTCATTAATCACTAGATACTCCCACACCCTCGAAAAAAGCCATTTCTTGAGATTGAGGAAGTGACCAAAAGATGACCCGCTACGGACAGTACACATACCACCTCAGAACACTCTACTGGTGCTTTTACCCTGCAAGGCACGGTAGTTGTTCAACTGCCTTCAGTCCTTAGAACAGTCCTTCAGTCCTTAAAACCAGGGGCACAAATTGACATGGTTCTATAGCAGAGATTAAATGGGCTGACCAGAAGAAAGGGCTATTGTCTGACTGGCCAGACCTAAACACCTAGAAGGCATTAATTGGTAAACCTTCTGTTGCTGGGTTAAAGGAACTCTGAATGTTTGATCCAACAAAAGGATTATGGACAATTTCAGAAGGGGGTAGTTATGGTGGCTACCATCACCATGGGACGCCTCTTAATGACGTACATCTTGATGGGAAAATTGCCTGCACACAGCTGAATCAGATTATGAATAAGGATAAATGCATGTCTGCAGGACAGCATCTGGAAGATTCACCACTCAGGAGCATTGAGGAACCCTCACCCCGACGGCCACTACAACTGAAAGACCAAGCGCCAGACCAGCTCTTTCATGCAGCATCACAGCCGGACACTAAGGGCCTAGACTAACGAGCCAGGAAATACATTCTACTGGACCTCATCATGCCATCTCGGCCACTAGATCTGTGGACCAATTAAGTAACTGGAAATCACAGCCGGATACTGACTGTTGGGACAGCTAGCCAGGGAATACACCCAAGCCCAGCACAACCATCTCGGTCGTCTTAGAGCCACTGGATCTAAATGACTGAATGCCACCAGACAAGCAGAGTTACCGTGTAACCCAGCCGCACACAGAAAGTCTAGACTACAGCACAAAATAGCAAGCTACTAGCCCTGCCATCCTGGCTAGTAGATCTAAAACACCTGGCACCACAAAGACCTGCCGAGTCACAGGGAATCACAACTGGGATGCGAGCAGTTGGGACTACAATCCCAAGACAGTATGCTGGGAAATAGACATTCCTTTGAGGGTTATGGGTCCTGTGTTTCTTGGTTCTTTCGCATGTGCCTCGTACGTCCTGTAAGAATTCTCATTCACGCACACTCTCACTCAAAAACAGCACCCCCCTCTCAAGGACAGCCCCCTTAACCTATGCACCCAACAGTGTTTCCTCTCTAAATCAGAGTCGAAGGGAACTCAAAGATTTCTGCATGTAATAAAAGCATCGGGTATCGTAAAACGATGCACGCGATTGAGATATATTTCCCATAGTTTTTGTTCCGAACAAGAGCTCAGAGTTACTAAACCAGAGGAAAGATATTAAGGGCGTGTGCCCCCGCAGAGCAATAATGTGTGTTAATGGAGACCACAGACAGAGCTCAATGTAGTATAAGCAGACAGAGAAGTCACTGTCCAACAATCCAAAGAATTCCCCTTTCCACTCCTTGATGTAGAAACACTGTTTTTCGAGCTGGAGCATAAAAAGTGGCAGGAAAAATATGCACTTTTTAAAGATGGCTATTTCGAATGTTATATTATGCATCGTCTGGGTTGACTGAAGTAGACTGGGTCTGACAGGACAGTGTGAATGGCTGCACTCCAGATGAATACCAGTGGAGCTTCTTTCTCAGAGGGTTACTTTGAAAACTTTCCTGCGCCATCTGTGTAAACTCTCCGAGCCCTGGAAGAGCACAAGTAACACACACAGAGCGCCTCCCGTACAGAACAGTTAGGTCTCAGTAGGAGTGTCTGGGTTTAGGATAAAGCAAAAGAGTTTCCCTTAAAGAAAGTGTTTTCTCAACTCTGGCACTGGGAAACTGGAGAACACACTTTGTTTTCTCTGTGGACCTCTCAGCTTATGCTGTAAGTAATGATTGAGGCTCTAGGGACTGGGAGTGTTTTAGAAAGCCCTAAGTCTACCATAACATGACCTTTCTCACTTTTTTGTCAGCTCTCCAGTGGTTCCATATTCACCAGAGGAGGTTGTACAGTTGTAATTTTACCTGTGATTAGAGTCATGAAATTTGGATTTAGAAGCAGACACAGATCTGTCCTAGCAATCACGTCCCTCAAGAAGATCACAGATGGGACCTTTAGCTTTCCTCTGAAAAAGGAAAAACACAAAAAAACCCCAGAAAAAGTCAATCCAAATGGAGTGCTGTCTCGTCTCATTGGAAGACACTCATGATCCAGCCAATAAGAGGCAGAGGAGGCTGGGACTTTAGCTATAGTCGGGAAAACAGCTCCTCATTGAGGTCACAAGTGCAATCAAAACTTTAGAACCCTGGTGATGCATGTTTTTGGGGGGACCAGAATACCTATGGTAAACCCATACATGCACAGGGAGAACATAGGAAAACCTCTGAGGAAAGTCAGCGCAGATCACAAACAATGACCTTACAGAAAGGCTGCCGTACTACCAACTTTGCCACCATGCCACCCAGAGACTTTAGTATTAGTAACACTTTTTGAACAGAACTAATTTTACAGGAAGTTGTTGGAGAAATGTTCATTTTAATACAGACATGATCCTGCCATTTTACAAAATCATTCATCACACAAAAGTTCACATGTTGCAGTGAACTATTTATTTTTGTGGAGGTCAAAATGGCTCGACGAAATTAACTGCATCATTGATTTCCTTGCTCAGCCACTAACCAATCAGATTAGCTTCTCATTTCTATGTAGAGCAATCACACTGTCAGGGAGCAGCTTGAAAAAAAACTGGCACATATAGTAATTTTCTAAAGCGATATATTTACTTGAACATGTTAATAGAGCTTTAAACCAGACACTTTGTTGCATTTGAAAATTATAAAAGATGCAGTGCTCGTCTAGAGGGGTTCATCTTTTATTCTAAATGCTTGGAACAGGGAATAAAATAAACCCTTTAGATAACAGTAATCCAAACCCAGAGCACAGAAACCATGGATATAGATTTAGACATCTTATATGCAGACGAAAATAACGAATGATCAAACTATGTAATGGAAAAAAAAAAACCCACACATTTATTTCCTAAAGGTGTAAAAGCTATAGAGAGAGAGAGAAGTGAACAGAGCTGATCTCACTTCTAGGACTTCTGGGAAGCACAGAAAGAGTCACATAACTGACCTCATTAAGCAGTCTGGTCCCTCGACAACCAGCCACCCATTCATTCACAGCCTGTCAACCGTGTTTCTCCAACAGACCTGCACTTCCGAATTTATATAGAGAGCACCCTGTTCTTCCTTCTCCACACGAGCTTGTTTGAAAACGACCATCCAGGACCAAAATGGCCAGAACATATGTACGATCAAATATATCGATGTCAGAGTCAGAGGAGGAAAAATAGTAATGTCATAAAGCAAGAATCTTTATGTGCCCACAAGTAGCTGTGACTCAACAGTGGGATACTTGTCTATGAACCCAGACATGCTGCTATTCCATTAATCCGTCTGTGGCCAGGTGACGGCCAAATGTGTTATCACTTTGAGACTAAAAAGCGAACGTGAAGCCTCAGTGCAGAGCAAACAGTGTGAATCTGGAGCTGGCGTCATCGTAGACTGAAATTATTTCAGCTGCCTACGGTGGTAAAACCTTCCCTCTTGGCGTTTGGATATTTCCTTGATTATTCAAACATGCCCCCGGGAATCTTGTAGTACAGTGGTGGAGCGGGTTGTGTTTCACTCTCACCCTTCCAAAGCGGCTGTAAGAGTATCTAGAATGGAACATTGCATGACATCATCTGCATCTGGTAAAGCGTGCAGTTGCCCACAGTCGTTTCGTTTGTGATGGGGCTTTAACTCACCAGAAAGCCTTATTTTGACTCCTTTCTGATCGGGAAAATGGTAAAATCCAATTTATTTGAATAATGGAAAGGAATGAAAAAAAGCTGGGAAAGGGGGGTAAAGCCTTGGTTTTAACGCTAGTAATCACTGAAGTAACTTCCTGCGATGAACTCAGTTGTTGTCATGGAGCTGGAATCCGGTGTTGACCAAAGCAAATAAACTAGCCAAACACAGGGAGGGCATCGTCTCACTCATAAAACCACAAATCCTTCAGCATTTCCAAAGTTCAGTATAAAATTCAGCTGTTCATCTCTGCTAAGGCCCTAAATGAAGCATCTGGACAAATGGGAAGGTGAAACCTTGAGTTTGCCAGAGATGCGCTTTGATAGGTTACTCAAGCATGGCGCTGACTTGATAATTGACTGAAAGATGAGCAATAACACCGTGCACAAGGAGGGGAAGATACAAAAGGTATTTGCAAAAGAGACTGCTGTCACAGAGCCATGTGTCCCAGCGTATTAATAGAGGATAAGAGAAAGGGAAATGTGTGGAACAACAAAAAAAGTACAAAAACAATAGGCATAACTACAGCCCGGAGAGGATTGTGAAACAAAATCCATGCTAAAATGTGGGGGAGATTTTAAATATGTCAAAAGGAATGCTGTTAAGAAACTTGCTCTGTTCATTTGAAACATAAAAAAAAAATGCAAAAAAAAGTGCATTCACATGAACTAGGTTGACTCCATTTTGTAAGATGAGGTACGGGTGTTTCTTTCTCTTTGGCCGTCTTGGTTATGTGTGTATCCAGTTAGGTTAATGAAATGTATGGCTGGATGGAGCACAATCTGCAGGGTGTTTGGGAGGACATGGAGCGAAACAAATTGATCCCAGTGTGAAAGCTTCCATAAATGACATAAATGTAGAAGAGTATATTTTTACGCTAAACATTTATTTGTTAGAGAATAAACTGCAGAAATGCCAAGCTTCCACTGAAAACCATTAACTCCACCAGAGAACATTTAGTGATTTAAAAGTGGTTAATGGCTCTAATTCTAATTACATAATGACACCTAGTTAAAATATTCTGCACATAAAGCCATTTTCAAAACTCAGGAGACTGAGAAACAAAGAACACAGTGTATTCTGTGTGTTTGCTAAGTCGAAGCATGAGATAATACATCAAGAATGACACTTTTGTTGTGTTTATTCTGACCTTGAGTGCTCCAGGACACCATACAAGTCACTTTGTTCAGATGAAAATAATAAATGTTGCTTAGGTTCACAATTTTTGTACAGTTTTCAAATGTGTCGCAGAAATGAGCAAAACTTATATAGCACCACTTTAAAAGTTACAAAGAACTCAGCTAATACCAGAGACTGGTTGGTAAACTTACCAGAATGTAGATAGAAAAAAATGGTTGTAACTTAAAAACTAAATTTCCATGTTTCAGTTTATCCTTAAGAAAAATACAATGCAATTTATTTTGTTAAACACAATAATTAAATGTTTGGTTTAAATATTTGTAGATTTTGGAAGAAATAAAGAACTTGCTTCCCTTGAGTTTACAACTTACGAGTAATTTTGAGTGATATTAGTGGTAGACTTCCAATAATTAACAAAATGTTCACAACACTGGTGCATACATTGCATATATATCTGCTTGATTACATCCCACCGTGGCCATGGAAGAGACTGGAACACCAGAACTCAAGGATTTGCATGGACGACTGTATGATTTTAACTGTAAAACTTGTTAACTTTATTGTTGACTAAAAAGCAATTACAATACAAAAGTATTTTTCATATGAAAAGAGATGATCTCATCTCGCGAAACATATAATGTTTAAAGAAAAAAGAAGAAGAGACCTCAAAAAGCTGAACCACAACATACGGCTGATGACAGACGTTCAGTTTTTGTGTCTTTTGGCTCAGACACACATTTAACAGTTTAACAAACACAGCCGAAACCCATTTCAGATGTACATATAAACCAGGCTTCTTTCATCAAGTGTGCGGTTGTCTGACACCATGTAGCACAAAACCAATTACAGGCTAGTGCCGCTAGCTCCAGCAGTCAACACTCTGAAAACCCAGTTACTTTTACTGGGACACTTGGAAGCTGTAAATCTTGCTGCAGTTCATCTCAAGGGGCAATTTGTCATTGTAAAGGTTCATAGAGTTCCTAGCGTGGGTGGACATTGAAAGCTCACAGGAGCGGATTGTTCTCCACAGGGTTTTGTGTAGGGAAGACATCATAAAAAACAATGTTCTGATTTAAAGCTGCCGTAGGAAACAGACTGTGGTGATGTCATGCCTCAAACTCAGAGGTTCCTATGCCTTCCGTCTCTTTCGGTCTACATTAAAGCGGCACTTTTCTTTCAGCATCTTCCCCTGTCTTTAGGAAAGCAAGCGGCGCTTTGAACTGCAGCTAAAGTAAGTTCGCTAAGTACATAAAACCTTCATTTGAGGGGAAATTAAAAGACACATTTAGCTTTAAGTCTGGGCTGAACCTTAAATGTGGAAATTTGAGGAGATCAGTGCGTAGGTAAGTGGATGAAATTCTAAGATCATGTGACCACTGATGCCACACTCAATATTTCCATGAGTATAAATAAAATGTACACTTCCTACGTTTTATAACAAAAATGTTGAATGATCAAATTAACCAAACCAGAAATATTTCACAATCCTTTCCAAAGTTTGGTTATTCTTAATAATTGTATACTTTTTCCTACTGCATCTTTTCCTTCCCTTTGTCTCTTTATTAATGTACTTCTGTGAACAGCAGCCTCTTGTGGTTTGCCCTCCTTGTGGAAGGAGTCAATGGCAATCTTTAAGGCAACCATCAAGTCTTCCTCGTGGTTGTGTAGCCTGTAGCACTACACTGAAATATATTAGTCTGTGTGAAATGAATGTATACTTCAAACAAGTTTCACTTTTTAAAAGTCAATGATGCTCTATTCATATGACCAAGACCTGTAAACATTATTCAGCCTGGGGAATATGTACCAGTAACAAACCAGAATCAGCCAGAAAAGTAATGCAGAGCCTGTTTGTTTTGGTTCCTTCAGCCAATGCCTAAGCTCCAATAAAAAAGCACCAAAAGCAACCAATTATAGCAGATTCCCAACATAAAGGGAAAGATAGCTACCTCTGCTTCAGGTTTGTGGAGTTTGATGTGATTATTTTGGTCTTTTGGCTATTTTTCGGTGGTTTTAGCGGTTTGGAAAACATGTGTTCCCAAAGGACAACCGGCAAACAATCTCTGGAAGATTTCAGCAAGTTTTCCTCCCAGTGAGGCTTTTGATTGGAACACACTGTGCTTGGAAGAACAAATGACCATAAAAGTTACAGATCAGTGGTGCACATATAATTGGAGAGTTGTAATTATGGAATGCGCTCATTGGAAAAACAGACAAGAAATGGCATGGTGTGGTGTGGTAAATAAATCTTGTGTTTTTCGCACCTAGCGAAGGGAGAAGGAAACGAATCTAAAAGAGACAAGCCTCATTGGCTTCAGCTGAAACGCCTCCAAGAGCTCCAGAATGTGGAACAGACAATTGACTCCTCGAAAGCTGTGCTGTAGTTATACTAAACACCAGATGAGCTGATGGTCTGTACATTGAAAGAAGATTCAAATCTTTTTACCAAAAGTGACAAATTGTCTCAGTTTGGAAAAAAATTTACTTCTATAAAGAAACCTGGAATGTGTTTAAAAATACTCATTTTCAACACTTGTTCAGATTGTAAATGCTTAGGTCTAGATTGTTAGAACCTGAATGTCTCAAATATTTTAAGGCGTTACGTTTCCCCACAAGTTTTGTGTACAGGGAACATTACAGGGAACACAAAGCAAACTGGCAACCCTTACAGAATCTTTATCTCCCAAAGAGAGATGGCATTGATTCAGAGCGATGTTTGGTTATTGACAGCAAGTTGAAATGCTTATTCTTTTTTTGCACAATTAGTATACATCAAACCCAGGGTATTTTTGCCATCTTCAAACAATTTCCATCTTTTCATTACTCAAAAATTACGATTTGTGTACCAAAAATATAAATTGAGACCTGTTTACAGAGGTTGTTTTTTTTGTAATAAAAATGTTTTGAGTTTATTGGTTTTCAACTAAAGCTTTATGTAAACTTTATGGTTTTCATAGAACTAATGAGATGAACTGGCAACCCGTCCAGCGTGCCTTCTCACCAGGAGAGACAGGGATTTGCTGTTTGGTTGTTGGTTGCAAGTGGATGGTTTTTGTATAATAAATATAAACAAATCGCTTTTTTTTACAAAATAATTACATCAAAACATTTTGCAACCCTACTTTTTCAGAAAACAGTAATTTAAAAAAAGTGAGTAGTGCTGTAAAAGTTGTGGTCTTCATCTGAGAAATGCTTGAGGTGATTTCCAACAAACATTATTTTGAGAATTGTTGCAACGTTAATAAGTTGGTCTTTTAAAAGCATACACCACATGCGTTTTGATCTCTAAAACAAACACAGAAGTATTCCAGAAAAAAAATCATATGTGACAAATATTCGTATTTTTTGAGGATTACCCCATTTGAAAGCGAATAGTTTGTTTTTATAAATAGACGAACATTGTTAATAATCACATTAAAAAGGCGGTTGTTTCAAACATTTAAAACGTGCGCGTTCATGTCGCGTCGTGCTCACGTCAGTCCGCGCGCACGAGCTCTTACCTGCAGGAATATCTTTATTTCTCTCCATGCTCCGAGAATAATGAACACCTGACGCCAGGATCAACACGAGCGCGTGGAGTAGCCGCTGGTTCTTCATCGTGGCTCCAGAGAACTCCTCAGAGACTGGCTCAAGTTTAAGTTCAGTAGCTGCTGGTCAGCGCGAGGGGCTCCTGTGGTCACTAATGAGACTTTTGTCAGGAAATCCACAAATAAAGTCTGTATTTCGGGAACATGGACGAGCGTGTTGATTAGTCTCTGAAGAGTGAGCTGACCGTGAGGGTGCCCTCGGTGTTCCCTGGACTGGGTGACAGCCGGGAGCGCGTGTGATTGAACAAGTACAGCTGTGTTTGAGCACCCCTCCTCTTCCTCCTCCTCCTCCTCCTCCTCCTCATATAATGCCCCCTGCACCGCCCTCGATCACACCCAAACTCACACTCTGCTCTTCCTGTACAACACCCTGAACTTTTTAGAGTTTGGAAGACAATTTTGTGGAAATTATTTTATGTAGTGAATACAATAAAATCAAAACCAAGGTTAAAAAGGGAATTGCAGAAGCATAGACATGTAGACGCATAGACGCCGATTTATTATGACCTCTGTTTTCAAATACAAAAAGTTTTAAAAGTGATTCACTACAGGACCCCTCGGATGAAAATCAGAGTTGTGTTTGAGCAAAATTGATTCCTGTCCCAAAGAGGAAATCAGGAATAAAAGTCCATCAGTAATTCTTAAGATTCCTTTGCTCATTAAATCAATTACCCCCCCCCAAAGTGTGTTGCCAGGTCCCAGGATCACTTTCATTCGATCATTTTCTTTACCTCAGGGTGAGGGTTCTGCTGTCGCCAATCTCCAGCACGCTTCAGGCAAAAGGCAGGGATGTCACGGGAGGCAAGAGACACTCACTCTCTTCAAAGCCCAAGTGGCTATTTATTCAAAAGTGCATCAATCAACTAATAAAAGAGTCACTTAACACGTTGGTCCATGTGAGTTGGAGGGTGCTAGTGAGGCAGCTAGGTGAGTGTGGGCTCTGGGAACAACACGGGAGGTAATTTCCGGGGGGTCCTGCCTCCATTTAATCCAGTGGCATCTGGGTTCACAGTGATGCTGGTCCCCTCGTAATTCCGGGGCTTCAAGCTTCATAGTTCTGACTCCATCTTGACTATACCGGACCATAGATGGTTTGACTCTTGGTTGGCTCCATAACCCTAAGAGTAATGCTAATCCTAATGCTAACCATAGTGCTAACCATAACTAAGCCTAACCCTAACAGAATCAGAAAGAGCTTTATTGTCAAGTAGGTTTGCACATACAAGGAATTTGCTTTGGTGACAGACCGTTAGGGTTAGCATCTGGTAACCTTAATGCTAACCCTAACCTCAATGCTAACCCTAGCTCTCACCTTAATGCTAACCCTAACCTCAATGCTAACCCTAACCCGAATTCTAGGCCAAGCCTTAATGTTAGTCCTAGTATTTCTAACCCTAACCCTGAAGCAAACCATAATGCTAACCCTAAAGCAAACTTAAATGCTAACCATAGCACAAACCCTAATGCTAACCCTAACTTACGTTCTTTTGGCTCATGTTCGACCCGATCCCTACATCTCAAATATCACCATTACAAACAAACATCACATAAAAGCTATTTTAAATGAAAATAAATATTTAAATGTTCACAGGATGAGGCTGTTCCGTGCACATCCCTCAGCACTCGATGTTTCTCTCGTTAAAAACATATGATTATCTCCGCAGGCTCATGAATTAAGCCTCATTTAGTCCACCGCTAGGACAAGCAACACATTGAAAAGAAGGATCCACCGTGCCAAACCAAACCTACTGTACATGGCACTGCAGGATCTTGGCCTCGCTATTGGTGCATTTTATTAAGGGCGAAAACTTCCAAACGTATGGAACTGCCTCTTGATGAGGTAATGCGGTTCAACTCTTCCTAACCCGTGATTAATGACACCGAGGACGGAGAAGCCCGTATTCATTCCTTTTACTAGATTCAAGTGCTCTCATGCATGTAGCATGGGGTAATATTCAAGACACAGGGCCAGCGGGTTTCTCTGCTGACGCTAAGAAAGCCATGTCACAGATTTCAGCGTCTACTGCATGGAAATAACTCGGAGAACAACTCTACCGCTAAATAATGGTAAACAACAGAGAACAGGCTCGGTTTAATGATTTGTGAGATTGTGAGGAGCTCTTGGGGGAGGGAAGCGCTTTCTAAAAAGCTTGAACAGCTGAAATCACTTGTGTTTGTTACAGTTAGAAACTCAGTGTCTGGTGAGAACTGCATCTGTTGAGGAGAACACATCTGCAGCATGTGGTTAGGCTGTTTATTGGGGGATAAACATATTGAAAGATAACTAAAGCAAGACAGTGTTGAAACCGTTGACCGAGAGGCTCTTTTTGCACATGGAGAAATTAATATTAATGAGCAGAAATGAAAAATGAGCTTATGAAAAACTGAAATTCTCATCTGATGGTATGAGTTCTCATTATCTCCTGTACGAGCTAGTGGCCAGGAAACTTGTTTCTGGTCCCAATAGGCAAAGGTCAAGGCTAGGCAAAGGTCTGCAGAATCTGATGCTTCTTGAATCCATTTTGAGGCTGCATTAGATGAAAGCTCACTGCAATGGTGGATTAAATTCCCACTAAAAAGTAGACAAAAAAGTCTATGAAACACAAACATGGATTTCCCAAGCAGCATTTGGAGTCTGGGGAAGATATCACTCTCCTCTTCATCAAACAGGAAGTGAATCATGAAGTCACTGAGATCAAGAGAGGAATCCCTGGAGAGCTGAGCAGCTAGAGGCCTGAGTCGCAGTGATCAGAAATGCGGGTTATGTTTTGTTTTTGTTTTTTTCACTTGAGAAGCATAAAGAGAAAATATTAGCAAATGAAAAACTGGCGAAAATCAATCTGTAAATAAAGAGGTCCATTGCCGGGTCTGCAGAGCTCATTTAAACCACAACGTTTCGACAAAAAAAACAAAAAAAAAAAAACCTGTTGCTTTGATTTTTTAACTGTGTAAGATTTAATGCTTTACAAGATCCAATGAAACGGATAAAATACTCTTTCTATTGATTCTCATTTTCTTTTCCACAAAGACATTGGTTTCCAGAGTCATTGATGTCTGCCGTTAAGGTGCTCAGGAGCCTCCGTCTTTATTTCCACTATTACTGTGAATTTTGACGTTGACGACAGCTTCAGGCAGTGGTAGAACCAATAAAACTAATAGAGTTACCAGACCTTGAACCCTTTTGTCTGAGAAGCAGAGCAAGAAAATCTAGTTTTATTCTCAGACCAAAAAAACACACGTGTCGTTTTGCCGTTCCAGAAAATAATGAGCAATCTATTCAAGACTCCATGATCTCATCGGCTTGATGGATACTTTGGTAGAAGGACCTCCAAATAATACCTTGTTTTGTTTCGGATCTCTGATCTTGATCCTGCTACTTTGAGTTAATTACAAACTGGCGCTGACAGGTTTTGCTCAGCTACTTTCAGTCTGACCACCTCATTTCCACATCTTTAGACTGGTTTGAGAGAAGCTAAGATGGAAATCCCACACATTAGCCAAAATGACATGGAGAAACTGACCTTCAGGAAAACACATTTATCATTGTGGACTATGAGAACCCACAAGAACCCAACCTTGGTATGGGAGGAGAGGAGGGAGGCTATTCAAGGATGCTCTGTGAAACTCTGCAGACCAGCGGCAACTATTTGGAAATAGATCGACTGAAAGAAATCACAGCATCTGCTAATTTTAAGCTTATTTTGGTTAAACAGTAAAGAAGACATTTGGAAGAAAGTAAGATAAACCAGGTGCAGGTCTCCTTCAATGCATTGTATCCCAGAAGTTTGAATTTCTAGAAATGGAATGATGTTAATTGGAAGTGGGTAGCATGTGGAAGTTCTGCTTTTGCTTGAGAAGCTTCTCTTTGGGGACTCTGGTTTCCCCTCACAGTCAAAAAAAAGATGTTTCAGCTGAAACCTCCTAGTTTGCATAATAAGAAGTGACTGAAACTGCAGTTCATCGACTGACCACTTGAGGCTGGTGTTTGACCATATTCATTGACTCTCAAGTAAAAATGAATTTACAGCAGAAAAAACAGGTTGAAGCCTTCCACCAAATTCTAGTGATGGCCTGGCTCAGCAGAACCTTGTAAACGAGTAAAGAAAATGGATAGATCAAGCTTTCGGGTAGAGATTGTGACAAGCTTCAAGCCGGACTGAAATGCTTGAGGTGCTTCTCGTGAGATCTTCATATTTATCTTTAACCCCCAGAAGGAAGATACAAATATAATCTGTGAAGATGTGTTTCACTGCGAGGTTTCGTGTTATTTGCATGTCTGTGTTCTTCAATTTTTCCTTTGTTGAGTCAGAGTCTTGTCAGAGTTTGAGACAACTTCAACTAATCTTGTAGTTTTTGTTTTCACCAGCGCGTTTTTAAAAGTTTAGCCTTTTTTCTGAAATCATGTTCACACAATGATTTGTGAACAGTTGAAGAAAGTCATGATACTTTAGTTGGATCTCCATCGTTTCAGTTTAATGATACAGGGAGAGCTTCATGAGCACTCTCTCATTACGGTAATACCCAACATCATCATTAGAGGTGCCACCCTACAATAAGATTCTCAGATATACTTTTACACTCTGACCACCATCATTTCAGGGACGACAAAGAGAGCACAACCCTTGCGAGGAATCTGTAGTTTAGGAATCATTTAATGGCCTGTTTACAGACTAAACCAGGCTTCAACATAACCTCAGACGGACTTTGGGAACCCAAACTCTTCCTCAAAAGACTCAAAGACATACAGAAATGCTGTACTGTATCTCGAGCGAATGCTCCCAGGAGATGTTTGAACAGATGCTTGGTGGATTGTGTGCAGACGTGTTTGCTCTTCACGCAATCATACAGGAAACTCTAAAGTTGGGCCCCTTCTAGTTTGCATTTGTAAGCAGTGGCGACTTGTTTGCACATGTGTGAGCGAATCTCTAAACATCCTTCAATCGTTTAACAAGCAAACGAAATCACACTGCTCTACTTTCTGACCTTCTGCTGAACCCTACACTTGAAGAGTTTTATCCCTCATCAATCTGGAGCTGTACTGATGCCAAATTCCACTCTCGTGTAGTTCCCGGTCACTGAATACTTGGTGATGAAATCCACGGATGAATATTTCGTAACGTTGGAGGTAAACGTTCACATAATTCATTATGTTCCCGTTATTTCATTAGGATCAAAAACACACAAACAGAATGGTTAGACAAGATTGTGCTCTTTATAAAACATCTTTAGCTACAGATAGATAACAATTTCCAATTATATATGAACCAATCATCAAAGAAGTGCTTTACAAGAAATACATTCTGAATTTTTCACAAAACATCACTCAGAGATGTTTAGCTGGAAACCTGAGACAACAACAACCTGCTATTAAAAAACACAAAGCAATTAATCAAAGCTTTGTTTGCATCTTTTGTAACATTCACATTTTTAACACTAACCTCAATATTTTACCGTTCACCAAAAACAAACCTTTTAGAGCTTATGTTTGAACAACAAAGTGCAGTTGTTAACAGAGAAACTTATAATTTAGTTAGTGACTTTAATTAGCTCAAACTTTGATAACTAAATGTTGAGTTTTGAAATGTATTTAAATGCTTGAGAAGGTTTTGCAGTTCTAAACTGTTGAACACTGCCCTCTTCTGGAGAACGCTAGCCACTACGATAACAATTTCTAAACTAAAACTCAATTTAAAATAAATATATGGCGATATCAAGTAAACAACCAACTGAATCAACTAATAAATCACAATATAATAATAAACATTGAGCTGTTTGCATGCAAAATCAACCTTTTAATCATAAAACTAGATAAAAAAAAATGAAGTTGTGTTTTCACTAGATTTGGTTTCACCAGTGAACTTTTCACCAAAAAAAACGCCAAATTTACTCAAATACATTTACAATGAAACTGCCCATAGTTCAACTTTAGAATCCTGTCCACATAAAAACTATAGCACTCTCAAAAATGCCCTCAATAATTACTCACTACAGAGAAAATGAACGAACCCAATACTGACAGAAATTAAACATTGTGTGTGAAAAACAACTGGGATTTAAAAACCTTCCGTCATGAAACAGGAGAGATCTTCCTTCTGAGCTTTGTTTCTAAATCCTGAATGTTAATCTGCGCAAAACAATAAATAGAGTTTTTATTTTGAAAGTGCATCAACTAACTTTGGTTTATTTGATTATTTCGGATGCTTTGCAGCACATGAAGATTTCTGAACGCAAGAAAAACACAACAATCCACTGCAGTGTTCTTACTGACAGCATCATCACTTCAGGTTACGACGCTTTAAGAGTCGTATTTAGATAAAACGTTGGAAGACCATGGAAAATAAATCATTTTATATTGATGTTATTAATGCTGAGTGAGGAGATAATTCTCACGATATCAATCTGTTTACTGAATATTAAAAAAATACCTTACTGACCCGGAAACGACTGTTAAAAGCCTCTAAGAACCAAACTTCGCCCTCATCGCTGGTTTCCAAAGATCTGGGCATTTCAAGGTTCTCTGCGGTTAGTTGTTGGTTTCAAAAAACATGAAGTCCTGAAGGAAAACAAAAATAGCACTTTGTCGGATAATTTTGTCAGCCAAAACTGAACTTCTGAAGTTAAGATAACTTGGAAAACTCACGATGAGGAAGCAGGCTCCGATCATCACCGCTTTCATCCTCACATCGAGGTCCATGGGAAACTGGATGCCGAAGTTGTCTGAATCTGAGAAGGCCTCGCGGAGAAGACCGGACCACTGCTTGCTGATCTTCCCAATATTGACATCATCCATGGTAAGAAGCTTCAACATGAAGAAGAAAATGACCTTTAGATAATCGTCACCATCTCTTGTGTAATGTTTTATTCCATGCATGTGCAGAAAAATCCTTAACAGGAAAAGAATATTCAAGAAAACATTTGCCCACTTAGGTGTTACAGTATATTGATGGGTTTTCTGAATCTCTGGCAACCCTCCACTCAAACGAAAACAAAGGACGGTATCTCTGGCTAGTTATAGCATCAACCAAGACCTAGATTACTCTTAAAAATATTTGCTTGTTACAGTTCTGTGAGACAGACAACGATGATGAAGACAGAATGATAGAAGCCCTCCATCAAAGTTTCCTGCTGCAATGAACCTGAGAGTGACAGCTCTGTGACGGGCAGAGAGACCCTGCAGCCGGGTGCAAATTTAAGACATTTGCGAACCAGATTAAAAAGGCCTTTTTGCAGCATTGTGTAATTAAACAGTTTTGATGACACTGTTAAGAAACCTGCTGATACCCTTTACACACCAAGAATAACAAAGAATCACTTTCGTCAGCACTCAGCTTATAGCAATAACAAAATATAAATAACATTTTTGTGAGTTTCTGACAGTGAAATGTGTAAATGAACAAACCTCAAAGTCAACATCTGGGAGGCAGCTGCAGCCACAGAACGGGCCCTTTATCTTGAGGACCGGCTCTCTGTGCTCATTCTGGATGTTGAACTTGGGAAAAAAGGGATGCCACTCCTGTATAACATACCCCACAGTGTTTCCTGGGGGGCACTGGATCTCCAGCTGAAGGAACGACAGCAGAAAGAAAGGAAGTGCCTCTATTAAAGTCGTCTTAGCGCCATCTTTTGACTGAATGACAGCACTGCAGCTATTTTGGTAAAATGTCTTTCTATTTTTTTTTATACACGTACAGTTAATTAACAGTAAAATACCTAATGTTATTTTACAGTAGAATAAAATTTTGTAAACCACTGTTTTTTTATTTATCTTTAGATTGAAATTAAGTTGTTTTACGACTAAAACAGTTTAGAAACAGCGCAACTAACATATTTTTTCAATAAAGACTTATTTTTAAGGAGATAAACATAAACCTTAACTTATTTTCTTTACATTCCAAAATTCTTTTCAACTTTTAAAGCCTCTGAGGACACCTGGTTTTAAAGGAATTTTGATCAAAGAGTTTGATCACCTCTTGCAGACAGCAGGGGAAGAAGCAGGACATGCACTTGAAGGGCCGGTTTATGGTGATGATCTCGTGGCCGCCGTTATCCATCACACGGATGGTGAAGGAGCGCAGAGGGCCGCAGCACTGCCGTGTCAGGAAGTTGTTTTCCTCCACCGCATAAAACACGTTCTGACCCATCGAGTTGCGGATCTCATATTTGTTGTTACTTTCGAAGCCTGAAAAAGCTGCAGAAACACATGCAACCATTTTTGAAACAGCCATTAAACTTGAATTTGTTTGTAAAAAGTATCTAAAGGAACTTGTGAGAGTTCTCAAAACTGTACCTTCAAAAAGCTCAACTTTTTGTTTGATCAGGAGCTGATCTACCTGCGCAAGCAGCAAATAAGGGATTATTTTACTTGTATAGAAATAAAGGAATGGTCAAAATATCATCTGACCTGCACTTATATGATTGTAGTGCATGGTCAAAATATATTTTACTACATCACAGATAAATAGTTATATCTGTTGATAAATGTGTAATATAAACATTCTACACAGTTACTGTAGTTTTTCTGCACGCAACAGTATAGCATGGTGGAGGTTCCATTTCTGCAGAGATATGGTCAGGATTAATGATCTCATTGCTGGGAAATACAGAAAGATACTAAACCAACATGTCATGCATATTATTGCCCATAAATGTATTCTACAGTAGGACATTGACCCCAAACACACAGCCAAAGTCATTAAGAGTTATCTTCAGCACATAGAGATCAAGAAGAACCATATACGGTGCGTATTGATTCATAAAAAAAAAACAAATAGCATGCATTAATGTTACGATTTTACCTGTGTGAGGTACTCTAATCCTGGGGGGCAACCAGGCATCCCTGGATTGGGAACCATATACATATTCATCGGCTGCATCGCTGCTTACCTCATGTTTCAGGGTAAAATACAAGCATTAATCATTAAACTATAATATTCCATTATTTACTGTTACTACCAACAGTACGATGAGAATTGTCATGTAATCAATATTACAATTAATTTTAAGATGTGTATATATTACCAAATATATGATGTAAGTAATAAGAAACTATATTTATAAAGATATAAACTAATATTATAAAGATATAAGTAAACTCTTGTTTAAAAAAAGCAGAACATAAATATACAACGAATGATGTGAAAGCACAAGAAGTCATGTTAGTTATGGTAACGTTAGTTATTTTAAAAGCATGTTGATCACGATGTTGAGTGAAACATACGTTTAATAAACATTATGAAACACGCGAGCGTGTTAAACGTGTCCGCAAAAACTATAAAGAAAATGAAAATTCACCTGCTTTTCTCTTCGCTACGAATAACGGCTTTTCTTAAGAATCTCAGCCTCATATTAAACACAACAGCTCATTGGCTGGAGAGCTACTCACGTGATCCGAAACATACAGCCCTTTGGACGAGATTTCCCGGAAGTGACCCAAAAACGCACCATCGAAAAGCATTGGTTCATGAATATTTATTACGTAAGTAATACGTACGTGGGTCTTATAATGCACTTTGATTGGCTGAAAGGCAAGGAAATGCACAGTTGACATGTATAGCAATATAATTATTATTTGTATACACAATAATATTTAAAAAATATAATAATAATATATTAATATAATTGTATTATTCTTCAAACGTGGGAATTAGAAAGAATAAAATTGTATATTACAATATTGTAACAATACATGCAATTTGTTTGTATTGTTTCAGAAATGGTACTGAGACGTTAAACTTATGACATTGTGGGTATCTTTTCCCAAAACTTGCGCAATAATTATTCACTCTACATTGTCCAATTTTCCATTGTAAACACCGAACTATTTAACAATAAAAAACAAATATTAAAACTTGTAATAAAAATCGAGAATAAGTTTGAACTCTTTCAGTCAACGATCAACATTTTAAAACAGAGAATTCTATTAATGCATTTGTAACCCATTAGTCTATAAAAACATTGCTAAATTGAAAAAGGGGAACTAAGAGAAAGGAAAAAACAATTACACAAAGGATGGCATTCCAGTTGTTAAATAAATACAATTATTGCATTTACACAGTTGTTACACAAACATTTATGAAAAATAAGCGTAATCATTTAAAACTGCTCGATCTTCGAACCCTTAAAATATATTTGTATCATTAAAATATTTACATATAAACATATTTGCATGCAGGTAAAACATATTTGTTTTTTCACAAAGTAGCTCGTTTGAGTACAATGATGCCTTACCAGAAAGCATTGGCTCCTCTACATCTACTGTTTCTCTAATGAGAATAAATGAACACACTGTGCTCACAAGAATATTTTTAGCATATTTTTACCATTGTGTGAACATATTGTTTTAATACACAGCTCAAACTATACATTATTAACAAGTTCACAAGGTATTCACTGTGTATCTACATAATCTGTCTCTAAAATCTCTCTAAGATCAGCTGTGTCTTGTTAAAATCCAACAATCAACATCCAGAGTGTCAGAGAGTCGACTAAACAGTGTGAACTTTAAAAGCGGATTGTATTTGTGCATTTCTACTTCGTGTATTTGAGCATCTGAGGCATCTGCCATTTATTTACCAGGGTAATCTGGTGGCCAGTCCTAACGAGGGTGTCACCAATCCTTGTAATGAGCCTCAAAAAGATGAATGTAAAAATGTATCTATTACCAGGCCTTCATCTTCCTGTTCATTAGCTTAACATAAGGTTACAATACATTACTCTGGTCCTTAACAACACCTCTCTCTAATGGTGAAACCTCGTCTCTTGGAAAAACAATAAGCTCATTTGGGGATTATCATAATGGTGCTTCTCAAATATGATTTCTCAACCCTCTATTGTATCCTTTCTTTCTTTGTCTTCTTTCCTGGGTGGAGAGACGATTGTGGCTTTTTGGCAGGCGGCCTCGGTTTCCACGGCAACTTTGTAATTGCTTTGGAAGCGGTCCAGACGCTACTGGATGCCGAGGAATTATTGATGTCAAAAAGAAGTGTATGAAATCAGAGAATATGCATGGAGCCATATGGTCCTGTGCTGATCCTTGTAGAATGGAATCAGATCTCTGCCTTTTGCATGATTTTTTTTTTTTGTAAAGACTGTTAAATTGTCACAACACGTGCGCGGTAAAATGCTTAAACGATTGGGCATAATATGCCCCCATTAGAGCATTTTGCATGTCATAACATTATTACGCCTGATATAAGTGTAAATGAAAATTTGAAGTGCATGGGAGAATCTTCAGAGCTACTGACGGTGGCACCATCTGTGTGGTGAGAATATTGAAGAACACCGTTTTGATTCAGTTGTTGACTCTAAATATATTTTCAAAATCTTTTTATTTCAATCATTCATTCTCTGTTCTGTTGGGAAAACCAACTGCATTCCAAACAGCAGCAATTCCTCTAGTAACTCAGTTTTTAAAGAATCTCTACGGGTGGATTGTTCCAGAGATGTTGTGGATGTAGCAGACACACTCGATGATGTTGAGATCGGGGCTCTGTGGGGGTCATGCATCACTTTAAGTACTTTTTGTTCTTCTTTAGATAGTTCCTATAATACCTTTGACTGTATGTTTAGGACCATTGTCCTGCAGCAGAGACCAACCTTTTCTTCCCTGGTGGTCCTGACCACCATTCTCCAGCTCCATTTCCAGAACCCCAAACATTCAAGTAACCACCACCATGCTTATCTCTTGCTGCAGACACTGTCTCTTGGCCTTAGTCCAGTTCTGAGCTGATGGTGCTTCTGATTTTGAAGAGTAATTATCATTTCCACTTGCACGTGACAAGAAACTGTTTCTATCTTGGTAGCGGAGATTGGTTGCTTTAACACAGTTTTAAGCCTTCTATCTAGCTTTTTCTGTTTCAGTTAATGACTCTGGGTTCCATCTATATGGGACACTGATGATCATTAGCAACTCTCTGGTATATTTGGTGGAGCACACACCTATCCAGAACTTTTGCAGAGTTTCTGAATATCTGAAGTAGGGTCCATTAGAAAGTTATTGCGAGATCTTTACTTTGATTTGCATGATTAATATCTTTGAGAAGTAGGACATCACTGGTTTGACAAAGAATCTTTAAGTGGTTCCATGAGCTCCACTGTAAGCTCTTCAAGTGAATGCGGCACTAGTCACAGACGCATTAACCAGAGCTCTGGTGACACTCATTAAAGTAACAGATCGAGTCCCTGGGTGTATTAGCCTGGGCAAATGCTTTATTGCTATACACAGGCGTGAAAATATTGTTACGTGTGAGAAAAAGCAAACACATCTTCATCACAGAGGCTGTTTTCTCATTGTGCTATGAAAGAACGTGCTAATAGGAGTTGAAAATGACTTCCTGGCTGGTCTTCCCCCCAATTTCTACTCTTGGTATGGTTAATTTATGCCCTGTGAGTCCCTGAGAGGTGAGAAGGGGCTGAGATTGGTGTGAAATTTGCTCAAAGGACTAGGGCCCAACACACTCTCCTAAAACACACATGCAAACGCTAAACACAATGCCAGTATTCACAGTTGTCAGCCAAAGACTATAACAGATAAACAATTTACATTATCAAGCCTTTAAATTAGTTCAGGGACTGACACGTGGTTAGCATTGGCTATTAAGCTAGCATTGCTATCATATTGAGTAAGGAAATGTGGGGTGAACACACTCAGTTCAGAACAGAAGAGCAGCATTCAACAAGACAGTCCACTTACCTTTGAGTCAAAGTGGTAAAAACAAGGAACATGTTTGAAAATGGCGTCTTCAGAAGTCACCTTTGATACGCTGATCAAAAATTCATACGCAGCGATTGCAGAGGTCATCAAGGGACAAAAAAGGGACTCTTTTTTGCTCAATGTGGTCAAAGGCGGGCAGCGGTAAAGAAAGGGGTATTGCCAAAACACTAAATGGGTGTTGCCTGAGGTGCGGTGAGCCTTGACGTGATTGCAATAAAGTCATTTTCAGTGCTCAAGTGGCCAATACACAACGATACGAATGTTCAGTCCAAAGTTCCTTCTGGGTTGCAAACCGCGGGCAATAACTAGATATCTGGCGCTCATCCCTCATTTTCATAGCAACTTCGTAGAGGAAACAGGAAAGAAATAGCAACAGAATAAACCGTTCGGCATCCAGGATTTATTTGTATATGTGTTCTCAGATTTCTTCTCTGTCGTCGTGTTCTTCTTTCTGTTTCCTAGTGTAGCGCAAACGCCATCTTCCAGTGTGGATGTCTTAACCCTAACCCAGAGTTGGATTAGCCACTCTCCACCTCAAGCAACACCCATTACTCACACCCAGACCCATATTCGGACTCCTACTGCATCTTAATCAGAATACTTTTGTTTCTGTCAGTTCCACAAGTACTGGAAACATTCCACAGAGATAGTATCAGAAGATGGGGACATCATAAAAGGATGGAGATGGTCGGAACAAGGAGGCTGTAGCAGTGACTCAATTGATGCTAATGAATTCCAAGGAAATGTCCCCCACACCATTACAACACATCCACCAGCCTGAACTGTTGATTCAAGGCAGGATGGATCCATACTTTCATGTTGTTGATGCCAAATTCTGACCCTAGCACCCGAATGATGCAGCAGAAATCGAGATTCATCAAATCAGGCAACGTTTTTCCAATCTATTGTCCAATTTTCGTGAGCAGCTGTTCTTAGCTGGAGGAGTGGCACCCGGCGTGATCCTCTGCTGCTCGGAGCCCATCTGCCTCAAGGATTGACATGTTGAGGTTCAGAGACTCTCTTCTGCAGTCCTCGATTCTACCACTTCGAACCAGTTTGGCCGTTCTCCTCTGACCTCTGGCATCTACAAGGCACTTGCTCCCACAGAACTGCCCTCACTGGAAATTTTCTCTTTTTCTGACCATTCTCTGTAAAAACCCCAGACATCGTAAGGTGTGGGGGTTTCAATTCCAGACACATGATCAGGTTTGAGTAACAAACACAAATTTGACGAAAAAATAGGCACAACTGAGGAGCTTATCAAAATACACTTGCTCCTGCAAGTCTTCCCAAGCCAGCGGAAAGGAAAACAAGCTAAGCGCAGATCACCTTTGCAGAGCTTTCGGGGACCCGCTGGGGTATGGGAGTGCTGGCTGTCAGGAACGCTCTGTATGAAATCGCTTATCGACTGTCAGCTGCTGCTAAAAATGTTTTCAGTAAGCGGGGTTAGAAGTTCAGCCCTCGGCCTCTGGCCATCGCTCTGCAAGGGGAAGCTCTGTCACCGGGGGCCTCATTTATAACCATCGACAGGCACCAAACCATCCCTGAAAGAGACGCACACCACATGCTTTCGAAAGTTCATATGGAAAAGAAATGTACATGTATTAAACGCAGTACAAGGTATAATAAGCTGAGGGGCTGAACCTGTAGAAACGACAGCATCATTCCAGTCCATCCGCTAACAAAGAAAATCGTATCTCTGAAACAGAGCATGGTCACTTTTTGATTAAGAACTTTTCTGTATTGCTTCCCCCAAAGGCAGCATCATCCCAGCAGTCCCAGGACAACACGCATCTGTGATAGAAGATGATGTTTTGGCAGGAGTTCAAAGGCTCTCAGTCTTGTACAATTCTGTAGAGGAAGAGATTGTCGGTTCGCCATCTGCAGACCACGCTCCTTCCCAAACAGGGGTTCACAAAGGTGTTATTTTTCAAAGCCGGGCCATGCGCCTCCTGCTGGGTCGTCCCAGACGTTCTTCAAGGCAGAGGAGGGGAACTTCTGTCAGCCGCCTCCTCCAGGGCAGGCCTTTGAGGGGGTCAGGACTGTGGCCTGGAACACGGCTACTGCTGATGCTGCTCGGTCACACTTGATGAAGCCTTTCAAGAATGCTCTCTTTCAAGCTCACTTTCCAGAGTCTTCGTTGATTTCACACTGAACTGAGCAAATGTGTCGCTTCTGCTGCAAAGTCTAGCTTTATATTTGTATGTAGTCTTTGTATTTACTTAAGAAAAATATCTTATTCACTGATCTTTTTTTTAGTTCAACTTTCACTTTTATCCATCCTTCTATCCACTCACGCACACCTCTACTCATCTACCATCCACTTAATAACCAAACTAAACATTTTTCTACTAGTTGTTATCACAAACACATAATTGCTTAAATGGCTCTGAGAAATCTGCTATTTGCACTTTTCAATTACCTTAAATGTGTCTTATAATAAATAATTTAGCATATTGACTTTTTTGGAGGTTTTTTGGCAACACTGGCATATATCAGTAAAGTGTTATTCCTGGTGGTGCTTCTAAAAGCCATCCTTGATGATTTCAGAGAGTTCGTGTATCAAAAACTGATGTGTAATCATTGAAAGCAACCTTAAATATTATGTATTTCTAAGCGTACTATAATTTAATAAACTACTTACGATGTGGAGGTTTATCGTAATATTGTTCCAGGAGCCTGCAGGTCTCTTTGCTGCTGCTAGGGGTCACTATTTAACCACACTCTATCACTTCCGCCCTGGGGTCACTCCGGCAGAACACGAGAAGCCCTCCTCGGTTTATCCTCTCTCCATTTTGACGAGAATCTGCGCAGAAGTGTGAAGAAAAACAGCTTGTGCTTCACAAAATGAGAGTCTTGTGAAGAGATGTGTGCAGGGGCTTCTTCGGAGGCCAGTCTCATCTGTGGCTCTTGTTTAGGAAAAAAGAATTAAAAGTAAAATTATAAAAAAGTAAATATTAGTGTGTACAAGTCTCATGTTTTCTTATGCATACGCTATTGCTTTTAGCCCCAAATAATAATGTTGGCTTAGAAAACGGACCCACCTAAGACAACAGCATGTTTTTATAGAGAATTAAAAAATTAAATTGGAATAATGACCTTAAAGTGGGAATAAAACCAGGGTAATCTCATAAATCACATGTTACAACTGAATTACAGCACTTCAAAACAAATAATAACTGTACATCCATCCCAAAGGATCAGAATGAAACAAAACATTTTAAAAATTAAATAAATTCAAATTATTTTTTTGTGCTTATTTGTTACTCATTAACGTCCAAAAAAAGTCAAGTTTCAAAATATCGGAAATGCTTCAAAATGACTTGGCAAACTCAAACAAACAAATAAATAAAAATAATTAAAAAAACACTGTTTAATTACTCCACCCCTTATGCATCTAAGCACTTCAAATACCGTACAACGTGTGCAGTACAATAAAATGTGAATGCAATAATTTACCACTTTAACTCATTTTGTTTACTATAGAATATAGATAAATGAGACTTTAGAAATCTCAGGTCAAATACCTCATTTAGGAGCTTATTAAAGTTAAGACAGATAGCAATAATAAGTAAAAAAAAGGTACATATTACAAATGGCTGGAAGTCTACTTTTCCACACATTAATTCAAAAACATGACTGGGATTAAAAAGAAATCACAGGAAAGCTTGTATTAGACAAGAATGGAGTATTTTCATTCCCATTTTCATCGCATTACCTCGTCCAATTTGTGGGTTGATATTTTCATTGGTTTTTATTTTTATTCATTATTTTTATAGTGCCGTTTGCAAGCCAGAAGGAGTGGAGTTATAGCCACAGAATAGATGCTCTTGCTTTAGCTATACACAGAAAGACGTGCTTAAGAAAATATATCTAAGTAATTCTGAAAAGTAAACCCCATACAGCTGCCACAAATGAATTTTGGAGCTCCGCGGAAGAAAATTGGGTTGTGGCTGGGCTCAGTGGTTGGTTCATCATAGTTTTGTTTTGCTAATGGCAGAGACGCTCGGATATGTATGACGTCACTCCAGAAAGGCTCTGCTTCCAAACCGACCAATCACAGAGCTGACAACCTGAATCTATGCTCACCAGGCTCCAGCGTAGCTCATAGTTTCAGCTTAATGCAGTGTTTTCTGTTGCTCTCCAGCACACAAACACACAGGTCCGCTGTCTCAGAGTTCGACGCTACGCAGCAAGACAGGCTGAATCACACACTTAGCCGCGGCGGCTAGCCAACACTGGGCTGTTTACACTGACATGCTACACACATAACAGTGTGCTGTCAACACCTTCTAACATCACCAGAGTCCATTTACATATTTACACACCCAGCGTGAGGCAAAACTGAGGCTGTGTGTGTCCAGATGAACAGAAAGTGCACCAAGAGTTAATCAAGTCTAGCTCATGATGAAACAAAATGAAAGGCCAATTCGCCACAAAATTGGCAAAAACTTATTTTTTTTTTATCTTATAAGTCGCAAAAAAATCTTGTTTTGTATTTTTTGGTTAACCAAGAAAAGTTTTTAGTGAAATTCAAATTGTCAAATTTAAGTTTTGCAAAACTGTTTATAAATCAGAGTCAAAATTTTAAAGCAACTTTCTGACAGTTTTTTTTTTGTTTAGAGACCAACTCCTATTTCAAGTTGATCTTTCATTTGATCAAACAATTTATACCTTAAAACATAAAACGTGAAGCTAGATTTGTGCATTAAAAAAGAACTTTTGTTGGTAAAAGTTGTGATGGTTTGCTTTTTCGTCTTATTGTTTTGTGTCAAGAACAAAAAAAAAAACATTTAAAAACAATCAGTTGATACAACTGTGAGACTGCAAACTGAAAAATATATTTAAATTTAAAGTTACTTTGAAACTTTAGGTTTGCTTTACTTTAAGATCTGGAAAGAATAAACTCCAGCCACATTACAACATCAGAGTTTAGCTATACCCATCTGTTTGTATAAGAAACATGAAATATGAAAAACAAAAGAGGCCAGTTGTTTCTGGGGAAATTTGTTAAAAAAATGAGAGGAGAGATCAGGAAAACTTGATTGAAAGGAACAAAATAATGCTTTATTCTAGGTCGCATCTCATTTTTAAAACATCAAAATCAACCCCAAGATGGACTCTAATGATGGCTTTTAATGTATTTCTAAAAACTAAACGCGCACACCAAAGTGGAAAATAAAAAAAAAATTTGAAATTGTGAATATCGTAATTAGTTGGATGTCAAAATCTTGTGGAGTAGCTTAGACTATCACTTTAGCCACTCCCACCAAACATGGTCATCAGGTGAATTTGTGATTTCTGTGTGGACGGCCGCTCTTACACATACCTAAGAGTATGAATAAAGTGAACGTATTGATTAAATGAGACAGTAACATCATTCTTAATGCTTTTTTCTTGGATAAAAGTGGCCTGTGTGTGCAACCCAGAGAGGATGAGAAACTGATGTGTCTTCCTCTGCTATCTCAGGATGTAAGGCATCCATCCATCCATCCATCCACCAGCGCCACTCCTTAATCCGATTCATTTGGCCTCAGCCTGGACTGCCGGTGTGTGTTTGGAAGGGGTTCATGTGCATGATGGATGTTATTGTCAGAAATGCCAAGGTCAATACATAACGTTCACGCAAAAAAAGAGAGACTTACTCTTTTCAAAAGCACCTCCCATGTATCATCCTTGCAATCTGACCTTGCCTCCTTCTGTAATAACATTCTGTGAGAGGACAACTGCTGCGATCATTCTGCAGCGCTGGCGTCGCTCTGTAAAACACACGCACACACGCACACATAGGGTATAGATTTCAGAGATAGACCAGAAGCTAGATAAACTCCTGTAAACCTATGAGCTGCAGGATTTTAATATTTTACATCTGGCTACATGAGTAACAAACCGATTAAGAGGATCTGCACCACCCGGTTTTAGGACTGACAAAAAAACATCTTCATCATTGCCTTCACGTGTGTCACTGACAAAAAGAAAAAAAAAAGTATGGATTGCACACACTGTACTGTAGATTTTAATTGTTTTTAAGGGTTATAACTATCTAAACTCTCTAGTAACTCTATAGTAATGTTTTGTTGCTCTGAAAACAGTTTGGAGAAACTCCAAATTCAAGAGTGTCCTTTTACTTTATTTTGTCACTATTTGGAGTTTTGCTCTGATAATGCAAGAGTCAACTCTCCCACTCCACACCGATGCAAAGACAACTCAGACCAAATCGTTTGTCCGAGGTGGATTACCTATGCATCAAAGGCTAAAAAACAAGTTAGCACGAATATAAACATTATATATCATGTCTTTCTTTCACACACATCAAAAAAGTGAATCAAAAAATATTACAGTAGAACAATTCAATTCTCCAAATTCAATAAATAAACATACTGCTACCAATAAACTACACACAAATACCAAACACGACCCAAAAAGTTACTTTAGCACATTAGCACTATTTTATGAGAACAACTCTTCACATATATGTAATCGCATTACATAAAAACACATTTAAAATTAACACAGTTAAATTCATGTTTTTTCAATTACAGAAAATAAAGTATTTTGTTAACTGTTACTTACATTTTTTCACCCTTTAAATTTAAATCACAGTTTTTCACTGTAAATTCTATGGTTATTACACTTTTTTAAAATAGTTAAAATTTTTACAGTAAATTATTTTTCACTGGGTAGCTTCTCTGCTTCTGAGTAGCTCGGTGAATAGACGGTGACTCCACCCCTCACTGCTCCTTGACCAAAATGTGAATAGCACTTTGTGCATGTATTTAGGAGAAAAGCTATTTTAAGTCAAGATTCTGATTGGTTCAAAGGTATGTAAATTAGATTGTCCAAGAGGAATCAAGGATGCAGATGAAGGAGCGGTAGTCTCGTGCTCAGTAGAAGCATTTCAATGCAAGACATCAAGAGTTTATTGGGGGGATTCCATGAAATCCCTTAAATTAGCACAGTTTAATAGCAGATATAAGGAGAAACTTGATTAAAAGGAGCTTGGACTGTACTAATATAAGAAAATTGTACATCAGAAATCTAAAGACAGAGGAAGGAAATACCACTGGTCTCTCAACAGGGATGGATAAGTAAACAATTACTTTATTTACGTAATTAATAAAAGTGCACAACTAACTTTCAGCCTGCCCCTAATAATGTGGAAATATTTAGTTAAATTTGAGCTGAAACAGTTGCTAACAGGTAATTTTAGAGGCTCACTGCAGTCCGGCTCACTCCGTATCTTTCTCAGCGTGTCTTGTGAAAACATCATGCATAACTTTAATTGACTTGTTTCACAGTGTGTTTCACTTTCTTGCCAAAAGCCCGATCGCATTAGTGGTCAACACTATATCAGACTGATTGACAGTGTCACTAACGGATAGCTTAGCCATACGTTAGCTCATAGCCGTTTCTCTTTTAACGTCACAATCCTGCGGTTATCTGGAAAATACATTTCCTGCCACAGTTTTAAACTGTGATTTGATGGAGTAAAACACTTTTGTTTAGCTTCTCTTTCACCAAATAGAAAGGAGAGAACATAAAGAATAAAAGCTAATTCTCAAGGAACCCCCCCCCCCCCTCACATAAAAACAATCAACCAAAAGAAACAAAACAAAAAACCAACGCGGCTGATGTTACCAGATCAATACAATAAAAAACAGAGAATATTTATATATTTTTTATCCTTATCTTGGTTATGCTTGAAATGTTTTTATGAACGTTATTAAAAAGCAATGTAAGGACACTATATACAAATAGATGAAATACGTATATCATATTTAGGCATCATAAAGAGCATGGAAAACATTTTGTTCAGCCTCTAATTTACCAAAATCAACGATGGAATTCAGTTTTTAAAACAGAATAAAAGGCTCTTTCTTTTTGAAGGCGTTTGTTGAAGCAGCATCAAGCCCCCAGACCACATGCAGACCCCCATGCCCCAAGAAAGATTGACCTCTCCAGGTAATGGGAGTAACCGCTCCCAAAGACAATTAAATGGAGACCACTTGTGATGTTGAAAATTGAAATCTTGCGATTGAAATTCAACTTGGAGCCCTCTGACTGTAAGTTCCCCTCCAGGACAAAAGAGGAGAGAGCTGTACCCCCGTTTTAAGAAAATGACTTCAATTAGCCCTAATGTTAATCACCATTGCTCAGAACAAAAAAAGTCAAGCTGGGAAATCCCTTGATGGAAATTGTTATAATTGCCCCTAACTACGGGGAAGAATATTTCTCTGCTCTTAATTACACGTGGCTTAATATTTAAATATACCATTTGCCAGGCTTTCAAAGTATCTTAATCATGGCCATTAATTTTTAATATCTAACATTTGGAGTGGCAGCGCTCATGGATAAACATCTTTTACAGTTTGACTGGTTACAAGCGGCAGGTAAGAAGAACTGAATGTCAGCCGTTCATTATTCATGAGTCCGCGCTGGTGGAACGGAAACGATAGAGGTGATTGTGGCATCTCCGAGGAGCTAGGAAGTAATCAATAGTGAACAGTCGAGCTCCGGAGGAAAACCATACAGGTCCAGGGCATTCACCAGCAGCGGGTACAGACTGTGTAGCATTTGCAGCGAGACGTGCCGGGGGTCTTTCTCAGTAGAGTTTGCATGATTCAGAAAATTCAGACTCTAAATTACTCCTGGAGAGTGGATGGTGGGTTACGATGGACTGGAGGCCACAGCTGAACCCTCCGATCCTGACTGAGTCAAAGTGATGAACCTTTCATATCAGACAGCATTTTAAATGGGGATCACTGCTGCATTCCTAACTACATCAGTGGCTCAAAATCAAATATCAACGCACAAAGATCATGTAATGAGCAGATCTTTCTCTTGTTCACCATCCGGCGTGATTACAGATCCTACGCCTGCTGGTCATTAGAGAATCTCAGGGTTCTTTAAGCCCTATGGCAGGGGTTCTAACCCCAGAGTCCTGGCTAAAGTCCAGCAGCGTCTCTCGCTCAATCTGGCCACCTTAATCATGCCCTTGTCTAATTGGCTAAATTAGTCAGAGCCTCTGCACCCCAGCTGCGACACGCACGACGTCGGCCTTATCCGAACGCTGCATTGCGCTTCTAGTTTAACGAAGAGCTTTCACACAAGGTTGAGTTCAGGTAATTGAAGGTCAGAACACAAATAACATGTTTTTGCAAAGGGCATTGATGAAGAGCCCTCGAGTTCATTAGAATGAGCTGTAACAATGCGAGGAAAAATTGCATTCAAATCTTATTCTCCCAAACATTGCGGTCGAGCTAATGCTAAGCGCAAGACAAAGGTCAGAACTGCCTGAAATTCTCCCCTCCGCTGCTGACCGGATTTCGATGGAGCACCGCTGCGATTGACTCGGCAAGGGTCTATTTCTCTCGTCTCTCTCTTTCTCTGTGCACGGCTGCGTCTTCTCAGTGTGGTGCGTCCGTAGGGAGTGCCGCGGCTAAAGCTCCCGGCTTAATTGGATCTCATTTACACAGTGGCAAATATCGAGTCACCTGATTTGTTCTGTATTTTAGTATTTCTTTTTCATGAAGTCCTCCTTATTTTAGAAGTGTTGGCCATTCTCTATGTTCAAAGGTACTCATTTCCAAACTAAATAACCTGCAAGAACACACAACACCGCCAAGCCTTTGTTCAGTCGACTTGATTGACTTCCGCTCCATTGATGGAAAGCACATAGTGTGATGTTCTGCCTCAGCGCTGCTTCATAAAATCTGAGCGAGCTTATCATATTTTGCAGTTGCAGGTACGTCACTTGCTCAGATTTCTCCCTCGCTGGACACTTCCAAATTCCAATTGGAATGTCAATGTGTTCCCATTCAAGTCCAGAGAGATAATCCCTTCAGTGAATCTTGGGCCTCCTCCCTTTGCGGCAAGTCTTGAGACTCTTCATACAGAGGCCCGAGCCATTTCAACTGGCTCCTCTGGGTGTGGAGCAATAGTTCTCCTCTGAGCTTCCTCTGGGTGATCCAGGATAAGAAAGAATCCTATTTCAGCTTATGACCATAAGTGAGAGTAAAAAACAAAGCCGGCATTCTGGAAGAATTTTTAGAATCTAGTGGAAAATACCATTGAAGCTCTCTCCAGGATCACTTCTGAGCATGTGCGGACACCTGCTCTCTGTCAGGGCAGTGGCCATATCCAGCTCACCCTAGCAGCAAATGCCCCAATGACAGGAGGTCATCCATATTTTACAATCAGAGGTGTTCAATAGAAGTATTTCTTACGATGAGCCGCCTATCATGGCACTCGATACCCATGGCCCAGTTTTTCAAAAGTAATCCACTAGGATTTTGGGTAATTGTTTGAACAGTTTTCAATTGGATAAAAATGGCCATCTAACAAACAGAGAATTGTAGTCGTAACCAAACTAAAGTGCCCCTCCCTCCCTCGTTCACCCTGCGGTTTAGTCCAAATGCTTCAATCAACACAACATGCACCACCCACTGACGCTGCTGCGCATGCCTCCAGGCAGACTTGAGATAAGCCTATATGGAATCAAGAAATTCAAAATTTCTGGCACACAATAATTAAACAAGTTTTCAAGCTTTGTCCGCAAGGAACAGAGCGTTTACAGACGTGCATCTACCATTAACGTAGAAATCCAGCTGAGATCTTAAAGAAGGGGAAACAGCTTCTGGTCTCACAACGTTACCGAATGGCAAGCATTTTGAAACATTGGATTTTAAAAGTCTACTTCAGACACTCCAAATCGAGCCCAGCTATTACCTCATCACTTTGAGGCCTTATCTTTCCAAATTCAAGCCATCACCAATAAGTGGCGTTTCGGGGGTGTCGGGCAGAAGGAAGGAAGGGAGCAGGGAAGAGTGGGGGATTACACCATTCTCTAATCAAACTCGCCTCAGTGCTCTTGTTCAATCAGACACCTGCTATTAAGTTGATAAATACGCTTTTCACAGTGTGAGGCGGCACTCGTTGAGTAACCCAGGGTACCACACTGGCTTTCCAAATCCTCTAGCCTTTATACACCTCTTTTCTTATTATCTCACATTTCACAGACGGCACCAGAATACGAGCAAATGCCTCGCCGGGACGGGACGTGGCACCGTATCAGTGGCACACAACAATCAGGTCTGAGTGCATCCGAGAGCATTCACAACTCCATTAGGACTTTGTCTTCCTTTTTATTCCTTTAGTGGTAATGAAGGGTGAAAAAAACTGAGTGTCTCTTTATGGGGTGAAATGCAACTCGTCCCCCTTAATCTCTTGTCTGGGCCTTTCAGCGGAGACGGGTGCCCCTCGCCGTGGTGGGCAGAGAGGATGCCCACCTGCTGGGAATCTTACTCAGCGCGGTGTCAGGCCCACCACCGAGCCTGATAAACACTAAATAGGCATCGCCACAAGAGCACCTCTCTGTGTGCGAGACGACGTTTGCCACATTTGGGGTTTTAAGGGTGCTGCAGGTACAGAAATGTCACACGGCTCCATTGTATAGAGAGGAGCATTGTCCGAGAGCATTAGCTGTTCCGCTTCTTCTTTCTCTCTCCGCGGGGTTTCTGACATGTCCCCCTGGGTTTCATCACCCCGCAGACAGGGCGACATCAGCCACTCTGTAAAGTAGAGCCGAGCAGGGATTCTTTGTACCGTCACAGTTGTAAAGATGTTAGATTCTCTCAGCGGTGATCCATGATGCTTTATATATTTGCCTTTCAATGCAGATCTTTTATTAAAATACTGTATCCGATCACAGGATTAAACCCATCTGACACGAGTCCAAATTACATAGATCGTCCGTCACGATTCAGATGCTGGAATATTCAAAATGATGTCGCAAGTTTACCATTTACCTGATTATGTTGGTTAACTCCAAGTAATCCTCAACTTCCATTTGATGTGTTGAAAGAACCAATGTTAACCGATGTAAAGAGTCTTTAGTCAACCTGCAACGAATCAACATGGATCGCGCTTGTTTTTTTGAGTAAGAGAATTATTCAAAACGCTTTGTGTTTGTTGGGAAAGGCATTTATTTTAAGTTATCCAGAGAATAGTTTAGCTTCCAATGCTTCAACCAAAGTTTCAACCTGATTTTCATGCATGGGCAGCCCCTACCGCACTTCATATGTTGTCTGGACCACATTAAAAACTTTGTAAAAGTGATTTTTAAAGTATTTTGTTCTTTATGGAGATGTCAGTGACATCATACAAAGTGATTAATGCCTAGATTGATCTCCCATGTCTCTATGATTTTCCTCAGCTGAGATTGGTTGCTATGGTAAACAGTCTGGTTGCTATGGAGGGGTCAAGGACATATTATATTGTTCGCTTTGTCACATTACTAAGTTCTATGAATCAATCCCCATGAGTTTATCATTTATCATCAGAGTTGTTTGAAGATATCTTTGTTGCTGTTTCTTTTCAGTGGTCATGGGAAATCATTACCCCCGTTCTAGAGCCTACAAATACTGGTATGTTCTTGCACAGACTGATCCACTCCAGTGTGGTCAGTTTGAAGTTTCTATAAACTTCATAAACTTTTTTTCAAAGTTTGACCAAAGTCAAAGGAAAATCTTCCAGGATTCTCAGCAATGTCCTTTAGTGACACCCGTCTGAAAAGATTCAGCAACTCGAGTCAGAGCCGGTTGGATGTTTTGGCAAAGTTTAATGTTTAGAATGTTTGTGTTCTAAGTAAAAGTCGAATAACAATAGATTGGCTTTTGGCTCTAAAACTTTGACGTATTGAAGTGTGGTACATGCCTTCCCATAACGACTGCAGGAAATGATAAGTGTGTATTTCTGTTAACCAACGTAACCAAAACCTCCCGGAGATCGTTCAGATATTCAAATATTTCAAATATCAATCAAAACCCACGACAGAAGTCAATCCAAGTGTAATGTCAATCCCGCAATCATCAGAGCCAGCTTCCTGTTTCTGCTTGAAAACATTAAAACAAGAATATTAAGTGACTCTTGGGCTCTAATTTCGCCTGTTGCTACAAAGCCAAACTTCATGACATTGTGATTATAGTTAACCCCCCCTGGGAAAACGAAGATTCGAAGAGGGGGGCAGGGAACGGTTGAAAAGCGGGATAGTGGATATCAGAAGCCGGACTCAACACATGTCACCGATTGAGTTGTACGCTCAAAGGAAAGAATCGTCTGGCTCATCAGGAGTCTTTAGATAAATATATCCACCAAATCCATCTGAACATCTCCTCCTCTGCTAGAGCCCTACCAAAAGCAGCTTGACCCAGTCCAAACCAGAATGCAGTGATCAGTGCCGGATGTTCGCCACTATATCACTGGCTCTGAGTGAGCAACCCCACGCTGACCGAAGCAGGGGAGGAAAACACATGTTCTCGGGCTCTGCTGTGTCTGGAGGCCTGCAGAGAGGGCTGGGAACTCCTCCAGCGGGAGGCCGAGCTGGAACGCCCTCACTGATGTTCGCTGACCAGCCATTAGTCTGCATGGTGTGTACAGAGAGGCAACGGTGAACCCTCACCACAGCTTTTCACCCCGAGGCCAATCCAGCTCTGGAGTTTCATTGATTTGTTTTATGAATCAGGAAGAGTAGGAACAGGAAGGAGAATACTCTTAAAGACTCTCTTCTACGATGTTAGCTTGAAAAATACACATATACACATTGTTTTGTTTGTGGAGGCTTTGTTGGAATAATATATTTAAGTTATGCTATTTCACCACTAGAGGTCGTAATTTTAAAAATGAACACAAACACGATCAAGATGGAGCTAGACAGATACACAGAACATTTTTTTTATTTATGATGTTTGCAAAGAACATTCAAGATCTAAGATTTAATATTTCAAACCTGTTTGTATCAATTCTGGATGGCTTTGAATGTTTCAATCATTTCTACAAAAAATGTGCCTCTGTTACTTATTTATGCAGTGTTTACAAATAAGAAAGACTATGATTTTTATTCAATGATAAGTACATTATTTAGGATCGCACTTCATTATAAAATGTAAATATTATGCTTTATTTTGTGCAAACTGCAGATCATATTTCATCTAGTCAGGGAAGATGTGACCAAAATGCAACTTAAAATTGCAAAAAATAAAATATAAAGATTCCAAACAAATTCTCATTATCACTGAAACTACTTCATAGCCACTGGGCTTTTAATGCTTCTGGTCATTAAAAAAAACTCTTCCAAAGAGTCAGTTTGATTCCATTTAGAGTGGTCCAAAAGCCCTCTAGAGTTAATTAAACTCTTGGGATTTCACTGTGTAGAGTAACAGAGATATAAGCTTTATTTGTGCAGGTGTTTATCTGTCATACTTGCGATTGTTAAAACACCCACTTCCCCATGGGGAACTCCTCTCAGAGAGAGCTCTGTCTGAAGCCAGGGAGATTAGCCACTGATCCTCCATGAAGTTCTGGAGATCCTTCGAAGAGCTGGAGGTGGAAAGAGACACAGAAGCAGGATATTCACCACATTTCAGAAAGATTTGGTTCAAGATGGAATGATCCTTCAAGAGAAGCTGCCTCGGGTTGATTTCTCCATCATTCAAAAGTTTAACCAAATCTGTTATTCTCTAAACATATAACGTCTCTAAACTCTAGTCTCTTTAGTTTTGTAAAAACCGCTTCACTTCTGCGTTTCATGTGTTCCTCTTTTGCTCTGCTCAGCATGGACCGCCGCAACCTGTTGTTATTTTATTGTCCGTAAAATCTTCGCCACCCTCCAAACATATGTGGAATTATAGCTGCTTTATCCATCAACGCCTCCACTTTCAGATTCCTTCAATCACTTTGATTTCACGTCACACTGGCTCACACTCTTGTTTTAGCGAACCGTGCTAGCAGAGTATTGTTTTACGGCAGCAAAGGAGCCTTGTAGGTGACGCCGCGTGAAGAGGCGGAGCATTTAAATGAGTCCCATGGGAGAGTCCAGGGAGGGGGCGGCGCCTTTATCCTCGATTATTTACTTTGACCCTTTGTCAGTGGGGTGTAGGTGCAGGGCACATGCCAAACTCTGCAGGCGGGCAGAGCAGCGCTGCCCCTTCCTTCACCTCGACACGCATGTTTCCATCCCAAACACGTCCACGGTTCCTCAAAACACTTCACATGGAACGCTTTACTTCAGAGATGGCCTGCAGTACATTTACTCACGACTCAACGAGTTTCAGGGTCAGGTTTCATGGGAAGGAACAGGATGCACCTCCAACAATTATTTATGGACAATGTTTCACTGTTCATTTGAGGGACACTCCACTTGATTTCACATATTCAACGTAAAGATTCCCGACTTTAAAGCGAATTCAGACGCTCAGCAATCGTCAATGTTATCCCTTTTCTTTAATATAAATTATTAGAAAAACGTCTGGCACACCCGTGCACACCACTGACACTACTTCTCTATAAAAAGGAAATAAAACGGCAGCAGAAACACATTTTAATAAATTCCTGCAAGGCTTGGCACTGAGATTCTGTTTCTGCTTATTGTAGATGTTCATGAAGTGTTGCTCAATAATAGCCAAAAGATATGTAAGTTTGATGTTGGCTTGTAAACATGCCATTTAAAAATGTTCCCCATGTCACTATGAGTGAAATAAATCAAGCCCCCATGTATCTATGATTTCCAAAGCTGAAAAAAGATTGCTATAGAAAACTGTGTGGTTTCTAATGTGATTTCTCTGAGTTTTTTTTTTAAACCAAAACTCAAAGTTCTAAAAATGTTTGATCTGTCAGCGATACCTGAGAACATTTATAACTTAATATTTAATTATTTACATGAAATGTATTTTTTATTTTAGTCAAGAAAATAATTAACTAAAATAACAAAGAACATAAATAAATCATCAATAACAAACAAAATAAAAGTCTCAGTAAAGATGTCTAGGTGTACTGTTTGAAAAGGCACCAGATGAGAATCTTTGCCAATGAACATATGTTTGAAAGTGAAAGAAACAAAATAAAGCTACATAAAAATTTAATTAAATTTGTTGCGTTGTTTTTCTACTTTATAATTCACTGTAATAAATTGCCTTTAAAACGTTTTTTTTTGTGTCGACAACCCAGCTTCTTTTTTTACAAATATTTTTTAATAAATGCAAAAAAAAAACTAGATTTGTTTTATAACAAAAATCAAAAAGTGGTGAGACAAAATAAAATTTCATAAATCCCCCCAAAAGCAAATACAAGGCCAAAACAATAAAAAAGCAAAAACTCTTACACTCTTCTATTGTGCTTTGTTTTGAGTGAGAATTTACAAAAAGACAAGCCATATCACAATTATTGCACTTCCAAGGGTTATCCCTTCTTTTCACCACTAGATGGCACAGATTTGGATCCTATAAAATGTAACTGAAGGAAAATTGCATATTTTCTCACATTTTAATTACTAAATTATGTGGCATAACTCCTGTAATGTTTGTTTAAAACCAAACTTATAAAAAGAAACTGTGATTGGCACATTCACCGGTGCATGCAGAAACTTCAAAGTGTTAAAATACATCTAGTTTTCAATCGACTGCTACACTCCAAACAGCTTCAAGATCCTCAAAGCAGTGGCTTGAGCTACAAACAGCAAACACTGACTGGAAAAGCACATTATTCGGCAGTTTCTTGGGAAGAGGTTAACTGCTTTCAGCGTCACGTTTATGCTAAAACTTCTTCCATGGCGCCGTAGCTGGAGGACACAATTACCCGAATCAATTTCAGCAACAAACTCCGCCATTAAAATTTAATCCTAAATAAACGGAACATTTGTAATTCGGCGAGACAATTTCATAAACGCGTGTAAAACTACCCAATAAATTATGCATGGGTTCAACTTCAATGCATAAATAAAGCGCCAATTAAAAGCAGCATTAGGTGGAGGGAAACAGTTTTAAGATGTTAATTATTCAAATGAGGGATGGAGCGCGACTCTACCTGCCTGCCATTGATGTGATCAAGGTGATTAATACAGCGCTATTAGTACAGTGATCCCATTGCAGTGGCAAGGGACGGAGTTGATTTATTTACTTTGTACAATTAGGCTATGTGATTAGGAGTGCAAACATAATTGGATTTTCAAGAGCCGTATGCGTGTAATTAGAGCGGCAATGCATCTTCCTTTGTGATCGGGGCTGATGGGCTACTGGGTGAAAGCTGAGTTTAACCCCTGTTAGCGGTGGATGCCGATGAGCGTCTCCTCCAAACAGCATCTAAGAGCCGCGTCGTGCCGCTTAATTGATTGTAAAGTGTTGTCAGAGTGTCACGGAGGCCGAAGCAGCACGGTATGAAAGCGTAGCAGAGATAGCTGCAGGGGAACTCACGTCGGCCTCTCTGTGGTTCGCCATGACTGGATATGGGCAGGCCAAACACGCCAAGGCGCCATGCTGGATTTGACACCCCTGTGTTAGAGCAGACGCCAACCGCCTCCATGTCATTTCAATTACCAGCTCCAAGGTGCAGCAACCTGAGGAGAAGAGAAATCAATGTTTGCATTCATTTACTCCTGCAAAATTACACCACCACGGACCTGCAGACAGCATTGTGTGCCGAGCTGCTGCTAAGAACGACGTGGGTATGGATGCTATAGCTGATAGAGGATCGTAATGACAGCCCAAGTGATACTAAATGTGTTTTTATATTCTGTGAAATACAATAACTGTGAAAGTACAATAACTGACCAACAGATGCACCGTATTCTGTAGTTTCCTGTTAATAACACGATAAATGATAGATTTGTGAACATCAGGGAGATACAGGAACCAAAAGGTGGAATAGTAGAGGTTACCACAAATGCCTCCTAAACTAGTTCCTGATTCAGGTCCATGTCCGAGTTTGGCATCTTCTTCTGAATCTTTTTTTTTTTTTAAATCCTCTAATTACCTTCCAGTGGCACCAGCAGAGCCTTGTGAGCCTAAGATGTATTTCAAAGCAAGTGTAGGAGACTGAATGAATAATATATTAAACAACTAAATTAATGGATAAAATATCAAACGTGGTGTCACAACCATGGAGGTATTTCTAATAATTCAGAATAAAAAAAAAATAAATAAATAAAAAAAAAAAAAAAAAAAAAAAATAATAATAATAATAATAATAATAAGTCTATAGGATTACGTGTAGAGATTTGAAAAAAAATGTAGTCCATTTTTATTTTAAACATATTGTACAGGGCATACTTTCAAAATTAAAACTAAAACCTTTAACAATTTAAAATTACTACAAATAATTATAATATTCAATTCAAATGAACAACAAATAAAATCACTGTTATTACTATTTTTAAGAATAATACCACCAATACAAATAATATTATTCATAATATAAATAAACAAAATGGAACTATTTTTATAATTCTTTAAGTATAAATGTGCATTTAATAAAATAATATTTATTTAAAACAATTTACAAATGTTAAATATACACACTGATTGAATACTAAAAATAATTAAAAACTTTCCATAAAATAGTTTAAATAGAAATAAACTTAATTTAAAACTTAGTACTATTTGCAACCTCAAGAGGAATTAATATAATTTACATGTTTTTTTTTCATTATTATACACACATTTTTTTCAAATGCTCATGATTTTTTTAGTTTTTTTTAGTGCAGACTATGGGACAGATGAAATACATGTTTAATTTCTCCGGACAGAACACAAGCGAAGCAGGAAGTGGAGCTTTGAGACCATGCAGCGGTTTGCGTATTGGACACATTTGGAGTTTAAAGGGGGCCGTCTCGGAGTCAGCTGGGCATCCCGTGTGATTGCCGGCCCCGGGCCCTCAATGGAAAGTTGTGGAGAGAAGCTGTGGTTGCCAGGCGCCTCCTGAGGTGACTCTATCAGAGGCAGTCGAGCCTGAAATCAATCACTCAAACCTATCAAAGGCTGCTCGGCCTCGCCATTGTCAAGCAGCCATCTGGGCCTCTGCACACTGTCTGCGTGAACGTGTGAGAGTGCACGGATCTGCATGTGGAACTAAATGAATCGAGCCGTTTATGACAGTTACCAACACTACACACAGGTTTTTTGTGTCGGTGAAACATTCACTTCACAGTTTCCTCTGGGAACCGTCCGTAACGTCATAATTTAGCGAATTTAAAACGTACACGTTTCACCAAAGGCTGCACAAATACAGAGAAAAAAAACCTGATCCTTATTTATCGACCGATCCTTTTATACATGTAAGAATATGGGATATGGAGTGCCTAAATTTGTAGAACAATTACCAAATTCTGGAACGCTTAAGCAGCAGGTAAATGTCTCCAAAAAACAGAAGTGGTATTTAAAAAAGAGAATATTAACTATTTTAAATTTCACTGCATGTTCTCTCCCTCACGTTTAATCAGAATGATGGGCTTCTCTTATGTAACTTACGCTCAAGCTGTTCCCTCTACAGCTCAATGGGGATCATATCTAGAGACTGTCCTCTCTGATGCCGTACGAATGGGTCTTTTGCTTCAGAAATCCTTCACGAGCGTTAAAGTAACATCTTAGCTAAACATCACAGTGACACCCTTTCTTTCTCCTCCTGAAGGGAAACACACACAAACAAAGAAAACATTAGAAAGAATGTTAAAGAACATGTAAATGCATTTTACCGTCTGTTTTATATTTTTTTTACTCAATAACAACCCAAAGACAAATATTATAAGATACAATGTGCAAATACAAAATTCTTTTTTTATTCTGTACAGACGTTATAATATTTTTAATGTAATTGTAAAATTTTTTTACATTTTTGGTTGAATATTTTTTGATTATTTTTAAAAACGCCCCCTGTACAACCACATGTATACAACATACAGCTGTTTTACATCTGATTTTACACATAAACCAGAGTTTATGTGTAACCAGAAAATACATTTCAGACTCTAAAAATCTATACATTATAAATTTTAAATATTTTTAATAATAATTAATTTTTATTTAATGGCACCTTTCACGACACTCAAGTACACTGAAGGTTTTGGCTGGTTTACCGTTTCTAATAAATCCACTACGGACCAGTATCTCTAGACCTCTCCGCTTACCTTTTAATAATTCTACGTACATTTAGAGCTTTCTCCACTTCAAAAAGTCCCTGATCATTTTTATTTTCTTGGCCCAAAACTTTTAGGAGTTCTATGAATCCAAGAAGATTAATTGCAGGGCTTCAAAAGCCTCAAGATGTTTCTTACAAGCTGGAAATCCACTGATACGGGGTTTGAGAAGATCCTGGGAATAAATTTAAAAAGCCACAATCACAAAGAAAAAAACAAAATAGACGAAGAGCATTAATCCATACAAAATGAACACAATTGAGTGAATTAATCTGAGCCAGAGGCACATTAAACAAATCAAGATTAATTTTACTAACATAAGATTGTCATTCACACAACTCAAACCCTGCAAAGCTTTGCTAAGATTTTCTTCCTTTTCTTTCGAAAAGCATTTTCTTAGAACAGTTGTAGTTAAATTGAGCATCTGCAGTCAATTTCCAGGACATGGAGTGGTAGAAATGTATTTCTATATTTATTTTAAACGTATTATAATAACAAATGTAAATTTGTCGCAGTGCATTTTTTTACATCTAGCTCTTCTCCCAAAACCCAAAGTTAAAAAATAAGCTAAAATAAAAATAATACAGTAAAAAGATTTAGCAAAAGCAAATAAAAGTGATTTTGCATCGTGTTCACAGCCTTTCAAACTTACTACAGTAGCTATTTAATTATTTACACATTTTAGCTCAATTATTTCTTGTATTGTTAGACCATGATTTGAAAATCACTCAAGGAAGATAAAAAGATTCAAAGACTGTGATATAATCGATCTCGAAGAATCGAAGGAGCTGATTCCGTTGCTTTAACATCGACCAGTCAACTCTAAACCCAGTCCCAGGGAAGTTCTCTCAGGCCTCACGCAGAGGGACACGATGGGAGCCCACCATCAGAGGGCAGTAGAGCACTGAGCATCTCTCACAGTGTGACTTCATGTCTTCTTCAGCTTCAGAAGATACTCACACACTGGGTCCTGCTCTAGTTCAGAGCTGAAATGTTAGTTAGCCGCCGAGCTCTTCTTCAACTCATTTGGAGATTTTGATTGGCTCCAACGACTTGATTCTTGTAGCTGCAGAGGAAAAAAAAATATCTCAAAATTCTTTTAACCTAGTTTTGATGCCTAGAGTTAACGCTTAACAATATGCTTTGTGCCCGACCACCTTCTTGTGCTGAACATAAAATAAAAATAATAATATTGTATAATTTCAGACAAACGTCTAGATATTCTCAGAGTACAAAAATGTTTAAAAAAAGCAAATCCTCTAAACACTTTCTTTTATGCTACTCTATTATAAGTCGTTGTTCCACACGACCCGGGCAGCACATATCACTTTGGAGGCTATAAAAGTAAGGTGACACGACTACCTGAAATCTAAAACCATGGGTGCCAATGGAACATCCCACATCTGCCACAATTGCGCTCTTTTCTACAAATTTTTGTCAAACATCTCACCAATAGTAAAAACTGCTCGACATCCAGAATTTCTGCTATGTGTCCTTTGATTTCTTCTCTGTCGTCGTCTTCTTCCTGTTTCACCCTGTGGCACAGAGCGCTCCTGTTGTACCATGTCTTCAGGCCCGGAGCGACATTGCGTCAATATTTCCTCGACCCAGACAAAGAGCACCCTGCTGGGAAGCCAGCCGAAGGTTTGTGCGAATCTCATTTCGGCTCGGTGTGTAGAGGCCTTACCGCGTCATTTCTGTATGAACATGCGCTTTATTCTCACACCATGTACAAAATTAAATTGTCTGCAAAGAATCACGGCAAAGTCTCTGAAAATGAGTATTCAGCATTGAGTTTGCAAAAAACGTGAATGTGAACAAACAGCGTAATTGCGCTGAAAAGTTCCTGTTTTCAAAATACATGTGGACAGAGTGATCGGTTGCCTTCTCCAGACATCTTTCCTCACACTTTATTGTAAAAACTCTCAGGAAGATTTGAACTGTAAGAACTTCGGTGAGCTGCATGTAATTATTCACCATGTTTTTATACTACAATAAAGAATTAAATGAGACGTACTAAAGAAACAATCAAAATTATTGTGCATTGTTTTGCATGTAATTAGAAAAAAACTCAGAGATTGTCTTTGAAACGAACAGACGCACCTCAGTTTAGATGAATCTGTACTTTGTTTCCAGCAGCGTCATCTGAAAACAGAAAATGCTGATTTTATGACTGGATTTTATTTGACGGCATGCACTTTGGAACGATCTCTTTATTGTGAAGCGGCAGCAGCTTATCACTCAATCGCTTCACTGACTGATCTTTGATTCAGTTTACAGGTGAGTGTGGTGAGCGCGAGAAACTTACATCTTTCTGCTCGGAGAAATCTGGCAGATATCCTCAAAAAGCTTGCTTTATCTCTGTTCAGAGCTGGATTACTCCGATACGACAACTGCGTGAATCTCTCGCCTTTGTCCTTCATCAGATAACATCAGTGTTTTGAGATCGTTCAGATTTAAAAAGGGAAACTCGGTGAAGAAACGCTTGAAAAGGTGCACTTGATTTTAACCTCTCGGTTATTTTTGTCACATGATAACTCAGAAAAAGTCTAATCACGTCACATGTCTATGCAAAGCTGAGATTCTTGTGAGTCAAATGATGCAAATCTTTTTAAGATTCAATCATCACAGCAGGAAAAAACTGCATTTTTTGTCAGGATTCCTACAAACGAATGAATAAATAGAAAAGTGAAGCTCCTGCTAATCACAGATTCATAGCATTCCAACAAAATGGTGTTTTTAAACTGCAAAGGCTCTAGAGAATTCAGTTCAGTGAAATGTTTAGTCTGTGACACGGGTGTACATTTATAACAGCCACAAATGTAGCAGTATACCTCATGCTTACCTCATCACATGTAATTAAAAATGCTACTGACCTCTGACCTTTGGATTGACAGCTCATTTGAACCAAACGCTGCATTTTAAAGCCTGCATCAAGCCTTAACCATGAATAAATGCCCAGGAAGAGTCTCAGTGAGGCGTTTTTTGGGGTTGTGCCTACCCCTAAATATATATAGAACCCTCATTTTTAATGATATTGTAATAATATTTGACATTTAGCTTGGTAAGGCTTCATGCTTTGCTCCTGCATATGCATATTTGTTGTGTTTTGGAGATGTGGCTGAACATGTATAGAAACCACATTTTTACATATATTTTTATCAACTTTGACTGCTTCAAGCTTTGATCCTGTTCTTTTATTTAGAAACGGTGAGAGATACAGCGAGTCTGACGGCTTTAGCAATACACATAGCGGGAATGCTAAGAGGTTCACCAATGTCCACTTCTGTCAGAACCGTTCGATTTCCAAAAACTTGAAAAGTTGTAATTATTTTGTCCCTTTGGTAATTTGGTCTTCTTTTTAAAATGTGTCGACTCATTTGTCAAGATTGCTTCAGGTGTAGACCATAGAGAATGACAAACTTTCTGTCTGTGATGCCACAGATGTGGTTTTACAGCAAAACATTGCCCTTTCCTTCTCGCCAAAACATTGGGTGGAGTTGAAATGATGCAACGTGACGACAGAAGAGAGCTTTCATTCAGCATTTACAGCAGTAGTGTCCAAAGTGTCTGTTTTTTTTAACTTTTTAACCACTTTAAAACCACATTAATTGCATTGTTCCAGACCTTACATAAGCACCATTTCAACTTGAGTTTGATTTCCAGCTGTTTTTCCCTATAAAGCGAGAAAATAGGACTTAAACATGCAAGAAAATAGTTGCATGCTCACAAGAGCTAAACCTCTGTGTTAAAGGCATCTTTTTCAAACATGGCCGCCATGTTTACAAGAGCCAGAGGGCAAAGCAGGACCTTTATTTCCCTCCCGCTAATTGTTTGATTTCCCTGCCACTTGAGAGTCAAGAATTTCAACGGAAAGAGAGTGAAGGGGGAAAGTGAGAGATAGGCAGAGATCACACATTACCCTTCTGCATTTGTCTGCAACATGAGGATATAGCTCGAGGCATGTTTCTCTCCGGAGCTTTGCAGAAATACCAAGCAGTGAAATCTCCTGTCGCTCGCCGCTGAGCTCATAACGCACACATGTTTATGAAGTGCCATCAGCGCTTTTGTTCTGATAGCTAGGTAAAAGAATAGACACGCTATAACATAACCGGGGTGATCAGGAAGTACAGTATGAAGAGGAGGTTTTGCTTCATTTCGTTACGCCTGCTCTGGATGGACACTGGGAAGATGCTGGAGCTGGATGCACGGCGTGATCTTTAATGCTCCATGCCATCTCCCCATGACATCAAGGCTGTCATCGGTCTGTTTTGCCCGAGATATTGTCGTCTCCTCCTGCGCTGATCTCGGTTTCGGTGCGGCAGGAGGTGCCTCTTAAAGTTCCTGTTAGCGAGTTAGCGTGCGAGAGACAACACATTTTCGACAATCCACACAGCTGGATGGAGAGACAGGCCGCTGGAAACCAGCAAAGCAATGAAAGGGCCTTAAAAAAATGCTTAAAATGAAAACACACGCCTGCCCTCACACACACACACACACACACACACACACACACACACACACACACAAAATCTTTGTCGCATTGTCTCGTGCTCATTATCATGCAAATAAACGTTAATCAAAAGACAAGGAGATTATTTAATCGCTTTGCACTTTTCTGAGCCCGTTTTTCCTCACTGTTTGTGCTTGGAACCCCAGAATAAAAAGCTGGCGGTGGGTGAGATGTTGTTCTCTTGTGAGAGGATCTGGCAACGGGACACGGCTTGGTCGTCACAGCTCACCTCCAGAGCTGAACGATGCTTCTTTAATTTCGACGGGTGAGAGGGGAGGGTAATGACAGTCAGTGGGTCTCCTGTCTGTTGCCCTTGACAAGCAGAAGCCTGTAAGAGATGAAGGGGAAAAAAGAACTTTTTAGGCGGGATGAAACAACATGATAACGCCGCCGTGGATTAGTGCTTGCTGTTCCTCGCTGGAACATTCCCAGTAATTAAAGCAGCAAATTAAGCAGTGGGGAACTGGGAATATAGATAAATACATGTATAGTAAACACCGTACAGTTTGTGTCAGAAGATACACAAGACTTTTCATTTTCGGCTCACAGCAGGCCTTTTTTTTTTAAATCCTAACATTTGGAGAAGCGAGTTTGTTTATAGCATCACAAATATGACTGTAATTTGAGATTAAAGTTGCTAAAGCTACATCGGGGCAAGAAAAAGTATTTAGTCAGGCTCCAATTGCGCAAGTTCTCCCTCTTAAAAAGATGAAGAAAGGCCTGTAATTTTGATCGTTATACTGAGAGAGACACACTATTTGGAATTTAATTAATTAAATGGTTAATTCCTCAGTAAAATGAGTATTTGGTCACCTCCAAAAAGAAACTTCTTCTTTAAGAGTCCACCGTTCGTTACTCGTCGTATTAATTTCATCTTTTCAAAGTCACCGGTCCACGGTCTCAAACAGTCGCACTCCAAAGAGCTCAAGACCAAAGACACCAGGAACAAAATCCAGAAGAGGATTGGGAGAACGTGCTATGGACAGATGAAACCACAATAGAACTTTCAGTAAAAGCCCGACTGGAGATGTCTGGAGGAGAAAGAATGCTCAGTTAAATTCCAAGAACGCTAATGCTTGGGGGTGGAAATATCATGCTTCAGGGCTGTTTGTCTGCAAAGGGTTGGAACAACTGATCAGTCTACAGGAAAGCATGAAGTGGACATGAATCATGGGATTTTGTGTAAAAACCCAAGATGATCCCGAACACACAACCTGGTCAACAAAAGTGTGGCTTCGTGAGACGCATTTCAAGGTCCTGAAGAGGCCAAAGCAGTCTCCAGATTTCAACCCGACAGAAAAAACTTTAGAGGGAGCGTGAAACCTCACTTTTCTAGAGGAGATCTGAAGGAGGAATGGGGACAAAAAAAAAAAAACAGTGGAAAACCCGTTTGTGGAAAAGATCAATCGAATTTATCCCTGCAATCTTTCCCTGCTTTGATTGCAATTATTGTCCCAAAACTTTTTTAAAAGTGGATTTGGTATGGAATAACCAGAATTAATGTGTACAAGTCTCAGTTACTTTTTCAGGTTTATTAATTTTCTGGATGATTATTTTTCTCTGGAGGGTAGAATATCATCCATAATTCACGTTAAAGTTCGCGCTCTCCGCAATAGCTGAACGCTTGCAGGAAGTACATTTCCACTCAGAGAGAGAGCTTCCTGTTCTGGTCCCATTTAGCTTTAAATGATTTTAATGGAGATGTCGTCTATATTTCTATTCGTTATCGATGAGATTTGCAGATTTGAAGTTATTAAGCCCTTTAGACAATGTTTGTACAATTCCAAAATGTAGATAAAAATAAAAAAATCTCTAATTTACATATCGTCATGATTTAATTGCCTACTGCTACAAACTAAAACTGTATTTTTTTTTTTTTTGTAAATAAAAGCAAAGTTATCGTTAATGCAAGACGCTCACATGAGAATGGATCAAAGAGTGCCAAGGAGGTTTCACCCCTGACACTTGTTGGACTGATTCTGGATCATGGATCCCACCACCCAAAAGTTGAGACCTGGAGGACCAATCAATCATTTCTATTCAACATTCCATGGGTTCAAATTGTAATGAAACGAACATAAAGTGAGATAAAGCTGTTGTTCGAGTGACTCGAGGTTTTTGACTGCGAATGACTTTTGTAATGTAGCCGTGGGTGCAACACGACAGATGCCGCTGCCAGTGTTCGGTGCCGGCCTTGTCCGCTGCCGGCAGGAACCTTATCCTTCCTAATGGGGATTGCCTTCTTGCCGCTAATTTAATGCCTCAAACCACGGGACGGCCTCAACCTGAAGGTCCCTGCTACCCTTTCAACTGGGCCCAATCTCCACTCAGGCCTGGGGCTCTCCCATGCCTCTGCATCCACAACACCTTTTCTGTCATTCCTCATGCTGATTGTATTAATCTTATCTTCGTTTAATTACATTTTTCAGGACTCTTGCCGTCTGCCATCTTTGCTCGCAGTGGGAGCCACCGAGGGGCCTTCATTACACATGCCATCTCAAAAATCCCCAAATACGAGACACGCGGACTCACTGCAGAAGCTCGGATGAGCTGTTTGAATAAATCCATGAAGCCGAACACAAAACTATTTCTTTTGCTTTATCTAAACTTGCCAGTTTATTGTAATTCCCAGAGGAACCAGGAGAATTCAGGGACTATCAAGAGGGAACCTTCAGCATTGCCTTGATTGATTTGGACAAACACTTTGCCCCATTGGGTTGCATCCAAACACGTGTGCAGGAACGCAAAGAATTTCTAATTGTCGCACTCCCAATCTGTCCCCAATCCAACATCTCGTTTTACCCTCAACTTCTATAATACTCACCTTTTCCACCCAATGGAACCTCTTATTTCCCAACGAGAGGTTAGCCATTTCATTGAGAGGTTTAAATGGTGTAAAAAATGGTGTGTATTTAACTATGCACAACTTGAAAATGAAAACGATTGTTCCCTAAAGAAAGTTGTAGACTAGAGAAACGTAGAATTGATCGTTGTTGTTTTTTTTTTTGTATGCAAGAAAAGACCGTATTAGAATAACTGACGTAAAATCTGTGTACAGTTGAGGGGAAAGATGACTGATAAACAAGGAGACACTCGAATGCTCCCGAGTCTCTCATTTGAGGATGCAGTGGCAGTAAGACAGGTGGGTTTAATTGCATGAGGTCTAATTTGGCCCTGTTAGAGAAATGTGAGTCGGTGCATTTGTGTGTAGTCCAGATTAACACAAGCCGTGTAACAGGTGTGCACCAGTGATTTGTGCTCAGTCTAATTAACCCATTCCACAGAGGGGAAAGTGAGGGAAAAATCCCATGATTACCATGCAATCAGAAATAGTCTATTTCTCCCCTTTGATGAAATAAACAAGCTGCACTCTTATCAAAATGCAAGTGATTGCGCTCTCTGCAAGATTTAAGGCTAGGAATGTCACTTTTCAGAAATGCAGAAGGTTACTTTTAACGTGTATTTACTGTAAGAAGCCTACAACTTACTAATTAGTTGCTTAAAATATAATCACAATTTAATTCAACTAATGAAGTGCTTTTGATTTGAATCAAGACTCTTTGAGACACATTTTGTATCTGTGTGTGTATTTACGTCTCTGAAATCCCCAAAGATTAACAATAAATGTATATGCACTGTGTATGTTTGTGCTATACATGTGCAAATTAAGTGCAAATAAACACGTTAAACAATATGCAAATAATGTGCTGGAAAAGTATATATTCTGTGGTGTTTAAATCATGGAAACAGCATATGGCATCTATCACTTGTCACAAACAGGCTAACAATTAGGAGAAACACATGCTACGGTATGTTAGCAACAAAGTGAGATGCCAGCACTATATGTTTAAAAAGAAACATGCTGAAAATAGGCAAAACTTTCCAGAGAACACAACACGTTGTAGAAATCTAGTTGAATTCCACTTTTAACGTCACTTAAATCACCTTTTCTCCCCTTTCTGCATTGAGTTGCTGAATAGAAATTTGCACAAAACGAGAAGTTGGACAGGTACCTAATAAATTGGCCTGTGAGTGTATGTTATTTTTTACTCAAGATTTTCAAAATAAAATAATATATATAAAAAAACAGACTCGATTAATAATTAAATTTCACTTTTTAAGTTTGTAGCAAAGGGAGAATTCACATTAATGGGGTTTTGATGCAATAATTACACTAAATTGAATATTAAAAGCGTTAAACACATCCGTTCTGTTAAAAACATACCCTTTCTACTGTAGTCTCTCAAGGATGCATTATTCCAGGGTTTTGATCACAGCTCTCCACACTTGAGGCTTTGAAGGAGTGCAGGGGATGAAAAGGGGCCGACTGAAACATTGTCCAGATTTCATGCATTTGTTCGAACCTGAGGTTCAAGTTGAGCTGTGAAATAAGTGTGCCGCCGACAGGAACATTTGAATAATTCGTCGAGGGATTGCAGAGATCTACTTTTGAAGATGAGGTGATGGGATGGTGTGTACTAGACAAGGGCCGAGGGTTGCCGGGAAGCAGACAGGGCATCACATGAGGCCCAACAGCTTCAAAGATCCTTTTGTGATACGAGAGGGAACATCTGATGGAGTTGTAGTCAGACGGTCTTCATTCGGACAGTTCAAGAATTGCATGGATTCGTATTTATAAGATTGATGAAGCACAAGAACATAAAAGATGATTTTATCATCTGAGCCAAGCATAAAATTACATTTAAAGAAGACGGGATGGAAATCATCTGAAAATGTCACCCAGAGACGACTTTAATGCAGGTCAGCGACAAGCTCTGGTTCTGCAGCTAATAGACAGGAAACAGCAGTTCATCAAAGGAGAGTCATATAAGGTTCAAATAAAACATGTACAATTATTCTGCTTGTTACACATATGTGCACGTGTCTCCTGGAGAGTTCATGTCATGATTCTCCCTTTAAACTTTTTTTTTTAAATGCACACATTTGAAAAGTTGGAAGGTATTTGTTGGAAAACAAACATTTCGTATTTGATAACAATATTTTCTAAAAATGAGGGTTCTATAAATGTTTATGGAAAGGTATCACACAAAAGCTTGATGGACGCTTTTGAATGAAGCTATTGAGCTGTCAATAAAAAGAACGAAGAGTTATTTTGACATCAGTGTATTCATAACGTTTGCAAGTGAAAAGATTAGTTTTTTTTTTAATGTAATGAAGATTTGACTCGTCAGATAATTTTAACCCATACTTTTGCATTCTGTGGATGTTTAAGATTTTAAACTTTTTTTTTAAATTGGTAACTTAGGTTGTGAAGAACCTTACAATGAGATCGGTTAACTAGCTCTCAGCAGAATGGTTTGGAGACAAATCCAAGACTTTGATCATTTTTTGCATTGAAAACTTTTATATGTAATAAAAACAAACAAATTCATACAATAAACAAATTGATAGGTTGAGGGATGGTCAAGATTTAAAAAGGATTGTGAAATCGGCTCCTTGAGTTTTTAATAATCTGAAAGAAATGTTTAGTAAGTGATCAATAGAAAAATATGTTAGCAATTTGTTACAGTGTACGCCACAAAAAAGATCGATAAACCCTATCTAAAGTTAGTTTGCCTCAAAACATTTGAGTGTGCCAGCGTTACTCAAGTAAACAGTTCTCAAAACAAGAAAATTTCTTTAGAAAAAAAATATAAAATATAAATATAGTACAGTTTACTTAAAAACTGAAGTTGGTCGAGCTTTACACAAACAACGTTTGAATGCTGTGAACTTTTGGGGTTTACAGTGTAGAACGTGATCATTTCCTTTAAATCTAAAGAAGAACCCTCTGCTTTCATCAGACAAGTGCCAAGAACCCCCCCCCCCCCACCCACCCCCACCTTTTCAGCTGAAGATCATTGAAAAAAGGATTAACTAATTCAATTAACAAACCAAAGTACTTTATAACTGTTAATTATGCTCCTCGCTGAACCGCTGTAAGGCCACCGCTTTCCTTTGTGAGGAGAAAAGCTCATCTGTCCTAATTGACCTCTGGGGAGCGTTCGGGGGAGAAAACATCTTACGCAGCCCTGCCGCTTGTATAAACAAACTGACAATTCACTTTGGTGTGGAGTGACACCCTGTGTAACTGTGACACAACACACATGACCCCGAATGTTCCCCGGAGAACAGGGGACCTCGTCTCTCTGCTGCTCTTTTAGAACGACGACGAGCAGAGCAAAGACAACTTCTTATGATTTTTAACAACTTATTATGATCCCTTTTTAATCAGAATTAATATGAAATCAATTCACAGTCAGATTTACTCTACTGTGTTGGAAAATATTCTGCTTGAGCTTTCTATAATGAGCTCATATGTAAATTAGATGCTCATTGACCTGGTTACCTTTAAAACCTAAGAGTAGCGCTGTGACAACCTCCTTGATGAGAAAAATCAATATTGGCTTGCCCAAAGGTGACTAGATAACGTCATAAACTTATTATGTGATGTGCATGAAATATGAAACTCTCACAGATAATATATTTTTCAATTCTAAAGTAAAATGCACAATAAATAAAATAAAAAGCACAATAAATAATTATACAAAACATGTGAACAATATAAAAGTACCGTATTTCTTGCTGTAAGTACCTTAAGTTGCTATGAGTATGAGGGATGAGCGCCACCAAGTGGCTCCTTTACATCCTCCTCACGTCCTTTACAGAGAGGGCTTTCATTGGTCGTTCTCCTTGATCCGATATGGCACACCACGTACAGTCAGACGTGTCCAGTCCTGTTGGTGCCCATGGTATTCGATTGAGGTGCGTCGTCGCACAAAACTTTGGACCGAAGCCTCGGATCGGTGTGTAGAGATCTTTAGGAACCACTAAAAGCCCTGAAGCCTGTGATAGAAAAGATTTCGTAGCGTGAGAGCAGCAGTGTTTTATCGTCAATACAGCAAAGTACTACTTTTGACCCCGAAAATTGACCCTTTTCTTCTTGAGGACAACGTAAAGAGTTGAGGTTATATTCGGCAGCGACAAAGACCAATGTTTACATGTTAAAATCTCAAAATCGTTCTAGGGTTTTGTGTCTAAAGTATCTCATGATGTTTCATGGGTAACTAACTGACTCTTTCACTCTGTAATCCTTGTTTGGCAATTGTTGTCTACATGAAAGGCTGCAAAAGAAGTGTGTTTCCCACACACAATAGGGGGAGGGCATGTCTAATTTCAAGGGTTGGCCATATCCTGCACCCTTTTCCATCTCATGACCAGTGTCTTAAACAATTTACGAATGTCTGAATCTCAAAAGATCATAAAGAGTTTCTCGTCCAGCCCCTTCACACACAGACCCTTCACTCTTGTTCCCTATCCTCCGCTCAGCACCACTTTGAGCAGATTCTCCCCATCCGTAATGACTTTGTCCACGACACATTCATCAGCTGGCAATTACAACATCTGTCTTGGCTGAGTCTGCACCCGAAACCCTCTTGATTATATCCGCGACCGAAAGGGCGGACACACACACACACACACATCGATTTTCTGAAGCAACCCCCGAAACAGACAGGCATGTTGACAGCAAACACAAACACGACTAAACAAATGGTTCCCGCCTACCTCTTTAGATTTCCATTCCAATGCACTTGGTCAGGTCTGAGAAAGTTCTGGATGTTCAATGAGCGAAGAGGACCCTACCAGCTGCCATCGGCCCTCCTCGCCACAAAGAAGAGCTTTCAGCGAGGAACAATGAGAAGCTCACCCCTTTTATCCTCTTAAGTTCTGCTCCGGCGTATATTAACTCAAAAGGCAGATCAATCCCAGACAAACATCTTAAAAAGCTCATTGGCCTTATTTGATTAACGACTTGTGGCGAGACTCTTTCAAACACGTAGTTTGGTTCTTATCATTACAATGCTTGTCAGTTCTTTAGGGGCGGGATGTTTCGGTGCACATCTTGCAAAGTCACCGTTTTGGGAGATAATCCGATGAAACGAGTCTGTGTTTCAGGTGCTTATATTCGCAGATGAATCGCCGCATCATTTTTTTTCGTTAGGAAGACAGTGTGGGACCATGCTTCTCCTTTCTCTGCTCTTTAAGTAGAGCGGCGGATAGATGGCATGAAATCACTGGCAAAGCTGGGAACACAAAGCAAAGGTCAGGCTTCTCATTGATCTGGAGGCCCCTGATAGAAAACCTGCACATTATGGGCTCTCTCCTCACACACTGCGCCATAGAAACGACCCATAAACCCAGCCTTGTTGTCTCCCTTTTCAGTGGCGGCAATCAGCGGATTTACACTTTGATGTGTGGCTGAGAAATAGAACCCTTTGGAGTAGTGACCTTTATCGACGAATGGATTAAAATCCATAGCTGTCTTTCTTTTGCCCCTTACACTACTCGGAATCACGGGTACAGTCGGCTCGGCTTTCCCTTTAATGCTGGATGTTTTCCTTTCAAAGCCTTTCTTTCATACCTTTTCCTTCAGGCTTAGTGCAGCTAAAGTGAGGCATTAGTGTTATTTTGTTCTTCATTTAGAAACCGTGACCGTGCATTCTGCCCAGCAGCAGAGCCTCACCGCCAGGCCATTCGAAAAGATCAAATCAAGATGAGAAAAAAAACAAAAAAAAATCATACACAAACACAAATAAGAAATGTAATTGGAACTAAATTTGTAATGTTTATAGATCAAAATACTTACATTGACAATTGACCAAAAAAACAAACATCCACAGACAAAATATTTACAAATATTAACAGTTGCAAAAAAAAAAAAAAAAAAAAAAAAAAAAAAAAAAAAAAAAAAAAAAAAAAAAAAAAAAAAAAAAATATGCATGAAAATATTTACATTCTCACAAAAATAATCACATTCAGATACAAATAAAATTTGAAAGCAGACAATAAAAAAAATCACTTGCATAAAATCTTTCATGTTCAGATAAAACTTATTATAAATATTAAAGAAAACAAAAACAATAAAGAAAACAATAAAACAAAAAAAATCCCATATTTATTTACCCTGCGAATCATTATGGGGAATCACACATGCAACACTAAATAATAACGATAAAGATTATTTTAAGAAAAGCATTTAAAGTGATGCTATGATTGAAAATAATGTGATGAATTAAATTTTTGCATTATGTTGCATTTTAAATGTAATCAATAGGAAATAAAAATGAATCCAAGCGATATATAAATTACGGTTAAATTACGAATGGGAGGGGGGGATACATAAATAAAGTATAAATAAAAAGAACAGTTCAGAAATTGAGGATTTGCATTCTTCTCAGTTCTTTTCTGAGGGTTCATTTCGTCATTATTCACTGTGATGTTTTGAAATGATATGTTTCAGTCTCTGTCATCGGACTATTTGCATAAGAATGAAGACTAAACATAAATGATAACACCTTGAAAACAGGTGGAACAGAGAAGAAAAACACATCAATGTTCGATCACAGCATACAAAACCCAATTCCCACCGAGATTGAAAATTTAAGCACAGACTCTTTAATGAAAAGACTTTTTGCTGCAGCTTTCTCTGCACTTATCTCTGTTGAAGACGCCGTAAATATCCAACTTTCCTTATTTTGCCTTTGAAGCCTTGTGGGAGTCTGTGGTTCAGCAAAAGGCTTGTGGAGAAAATAGCACAAATAAGTCTGTTATCTCTGTGGAAAACTGAACGCTAACGGTGAGAGTTTCCTTAGCTGTGTCTCCGCATGGCACTTGGGCTCCACGTCAGAGCTATTAGGACACTGCGATGGCTATTGAAGAAATATTTCTGATGAAAACGACAATTCTACCTTTCATTTCCCACTTTCGCAGAAATACATATTTGCAGCACTTTCTTTTAGTCTCAAAGCAAAACTGTTTAAAAATGGATTTATGTTTACATTAAAACAGAGACTGAACTGTTGTAAAAATCACTCTAATACTTCATTGAACCTTTGATTATGGCATGCATTGATACGAGATTAATGTATTTCCATCCACCATGGCATTCATTTTTCACCAAGATCTTGCATGAAATCGTAACAGTCATGCAATTAGAGGCTATACTAGGGGGAGACTTAGCACTGGTTTGCACTGAAAGAGGAGGGATGCATGAGCGTAGGAGACTCTGGAACTAGTGAATTTAAATTTGAAAAAAAAAATTGTCTTCAGGTCAAAACCGTAGCCTTCCATTTACGCCCTACACTCACGCAGTAAACAAACGCTTTCATCTACCGCCTTCCAAACAACACTGTTTCTCCGGACCCTGGAGTTCCATGGAGTTGGTTTTAGGGGAACAATAGTGTTTGTATCTTTTACCAATCTATGAGTAGCTGTGAGTGCGGTTAGCATGTGTCAGGAAGTTTTTCCACCACTTAACTTTATTATTGTAACGCACTTCAAAGGTTCTCATCAGGTAATGTTGTGGAAGAGCGGCCTTGAAGTAAACAGGCGTAGGGCCGCCAAAATAGTCAAGCCTCCAAACGTCTTATTGATGCATTTTGTTGTAAAGTCACAAACATAACCTAAAGATAAGAAGTCAGTTTTACCACAGAAGCCAGAGATGGTTCTCAAGCACTTAACTCAGCCAGAACCACTAGAAAGAATCGCCCAGAGAATACAGCGACTACCCGCAGAGCTCAGGCCATCAGAATTAAAGAGCATTACTGCTGCAATTCAGCCGTTTCCCCCAAGAGCATGCAACCAGAGAGAGAGGGAGTACGTCCCCAGGTTATTTCTCAGGGTAAAGCATTTCCCAGCTAATGTCCATTAAAGCAAATGTCTCCCAGTCACTTCTATTATACGCTCCGAAGGGGCTGATTATTTTAAGTGCAGGACAAATGACCAGTTTCTTTTATTTCATCAACTATAATTCTTTCGTCATTTCAAGAGGTACATTTTCAAACCATGGCCATGAACCATTTAGTCGTAGACGTTTTTTTTGGTTTTGGTTTGGAGAGATGCTACCTTGGTCGCCGCAGTATATTCTTTATGTACTGTAGAAAACAAACTTCAAAGTAACTTTGAGTTGACAAACCAGTTCCACGGTCGAAGCTTCTCCTACGACGCTGTGCTGATGACACCCAGCTCCACCCATCCTTTCATCCTGATGTTTACAAATAACAAGGCATGAAATATTAGCAACAGCTCAAAATGGCAAAGACAGAACCCCACTGTGATGACTTCACCATTCAGCTGGGGTCCTCAACAATCTCCCCCTCTGCCTCAGTCCCCAACCTTAGAGTGACTTCAAAGAAAACATCCATACAACACCCCGATCATGCAGGAACGTTTGCAAAGAAGATATGTAAAGAATTAATCCAATGAAAGAAAAGTAAACACTTGAAAGCAGAGAACTTCGATGTTTCTGTGGACACCGGGGGAAGGAGAAGGTAACACCGGGTAAGGAACCATATACAAAGGTTTACTTATGGAATTTAGGAAAGATATAGAAAAATGGTGTTCATGAAAGTTAGCTGTACGCAGTTTTGGACTGAAACACCCAGGAGAACCTTGCTGATGACGACTGGAATGGACATGAGTGGTGGTAGATTAGGCGCGAGGGAGAGTAGATGTGGAAACCAGAAGAGACCCTGCTGATACGGAGATCCATGAAGGCTAGGAACATTTGTGGAAGTCAGGGCTTGTGAAACATCTTCGTAGTTGTGCTCCTTGATTCTTACAGTTCCACCAATCCTTGTTTACGACCTAAAAACAACCTCTGCTGTCAGATCTACAGTTCACACCCCCTGACTCTCCATGACCGCTTCCTGCCTTCCTGGATCTCCTGAGCTCCTAGCTGTGCCTCTTCTGGGACTGTCTTGTGGATAACTCCTGTGATTTACTCACCAACCTCCGACTCTGAAGACTCTGCTTCCTGCTGATGACTTCTGGTGTTTACTGAAAATACAATGCTGGGTGCCGTTCGCTCTAAACTGCTGAGTTTTGTGCATATAAATAAAAGTGTACATAGTTCCTAATTCTGTGTCCCTTCCACCTCCTTCCAGCCAAAGATTTTATGTCGTCTTGGCCAGCGCCGTCTGAATAATGGGAGTATTTTGGTGGTACTTCACACATCCCTTTGGTTGTAGATCAAGCCGTTTGTTATTGGTTTACTGACGCTAAAGCTGAAGCTGAACAAACATCACTTAATTTTTTGTCCCTATTTCCAAGAGCCTAAGAGTCTTCTCTTTAAAGCAATGTTGAGCTTTATTGTGTCCCTGAGCTTTCAGGAGTTTGGTCCTGAAGTAAAGAGACGTGTATCGTCTGATGCACAATAAAAGCTACATGCTCTATTCAGACAAATGGAAACATGATGTTGCGCTCCGGAAAAAATAACATCGTCGTATGAAATATTAATCAGATATTTACTCACAGACATGCTATTTTAAAGCTTTCTTAAGGGCACCGGGGGAAAGCTCGCAGCCTGGAAGCGTGGTGTTTGGGACTGAACAAGGTTAAACTAGGAACAGGTCGAGAGCCGGCTGAATATTCCAGCTGGATTAAAGGAGAGCGGCCTTCCCTTGAGAGGAGGCTTCTCTTCGGGGTTGGATTTCAGAGCTTGTTTGGGTTGAATCTGGTGATCAATAATTTGCGTTAATTCCTGTCTTCATTGTGCGTGAGCTGCATCACTAACCTCTCATCCACTAACTAGATCTTCTCCTGTTTGCCGTATTCTTCAATTACAAATGTTCCGTATCTGTAATTATTAATGGGTCACGGGGTAAACCTTTAGGGGTCACAGCTCCGATATTTCCTTCAAGAAAAGCAAACATTTATAAAAAGTGTTTTTTGTACCTTTACATCTTTTACCCAAAGAGAAGCAGAGTGGGCTCCAGCAGAACCCATGAGCGTATTCATATTTTGAATAAATTACGTTTGGACCAAACTACTTTTAAAAAGAGCTCAAGAGACTTCAGCTTCCGTATATAATCATATCTGTCTCGCTGACAATCAAAACAAACAAACCCCTCCATCGCTGCTTCTCTTCTCAGGATCCTCGCTTGGCCCCGGGGCTCTCAGACTGCTCTTTGCTCGGGTTCTAAGACAAACGGAGGATGTGAGGGCAAACGGTTGAAATTCAAGGATTTTTAAATGTCTTCATTTTTAATAAAAGTTAAAACGCTAATGTTTAGAAAGAACAACTTTTTGGTCTTTCTCTCCACCCTTCTTTCTGCTCCAAATCCCCCTCTCTTACCTAATTCGGCAGCATATTTCTTTGCCACAGGAGGTGGTTATGACAAATTAGAAGTCTACAAATGTTCTGAGAGTGTAAAGACTCCAGCTGTCACCGGGGAGAAGCTGATCAGGTTCCCAAGCCGCACGCTCTCCTGGCGCCAGCACCACTTCCATATGGTCATCCAAATGCTGCATCAAAACACACAGACGCACGCACGTAAACACACACAGACACACACATGCCCCTCATCGCTGCGGCACAGTTGGATTGTCAGGGAAACATTCCTCTTTAGGAACAGACACAGTTTAAGGAGCTTAGGTTTCTCTCTCAGACTGTGAGAAGTCAAGAAAAGCTGGTTTTGAATGTTTGCTCAAAGACAAAGGGACGATCAGTCCGTTTATATCAAGGTGTAAAAACAACAAAACTCATTATGTTATTCTCAAACCTTTCTCCAAGCATTCCTCACTCTTCAGACATCTCAGGAGGGATTGTGTTCCACTCCTCTTTGCAATGCATTTTTCCACAGTTGAATTAAAACCTACAATAAATATTTTTCCATTGGACAAATTAACAAAATCAGCCGGGGTCAATACTTGGATTGGACATGAAATGCAACTACAAAAAAATAAATAAATAAATAAATAATATAAAATAATTTTGTTTTTGTTTTGTTTAGCTGTTTTTAATTAATTAATTTCTTATTTTATTATTCTTATCTTAATCTGAATCATGAAGTAGAAAGTGATTCATAGTGTTTCCTTTAGATTTTTCACTGCTTTGCTTCAAAACCAATAAATTAATCCCAGTCCAATGCATGTGTGCTTTTCAGACTGAAATGAAGCTATTTTTATTAAAACTTTTTGTATATCTTTAGTATCCATTACATATGTTATGCCCGACCCAATCAAAACGGTTTAATTAATACCTTTTCTGGTCGTTTTAATTTCCTCGCATGATTTTTTTGTTAGCATTGTATTTGAAGAACAGAAACAGATTTGATTCTTCACATACAAACTGAATGTTGGTGTGTGTGTGTGTGTGTGTGTGTGTGTGTGTGTGTGTGTGTGTGTGTGTGTGTGTGCGCACAGCAGTGAACGCTTCATGACGACCAGGGATAAGGATGAGGAGAGATTGAAGCGCAGTGTTTGAGAGAGCGGTTTGTTGGCTGCGCATCTCGACACAGACTCTGCTCAGTGTGGTGTCGGTCCAGCATGGCCGCCAGCCGGTTCATCCTCCGTCATTGTGTCGCTCATTTGGGCTGTTTTGCATGTAAAAGGCCACGGCTACTGTAATTGCTTGCATGGCTGCTATAATAGAAGGTGGTGTGTAATTACGACTGTGTTAGCCCTCAGCCATGTCTGGCCCATGCCGGCCTGTTTGAAGGGATTATCAGAGACAGACACAGCCTCGCGACCCCCTGTGCACCCCAGACTCACACCCTGAGTGCTCACAAGAGATAGAGACGGGGGCGAGAGGGAAAAGAATGCACATGGACAGCAGCTGAGGCGGCCATTTTTAATTTGCGATCTCCTCTCTCATGGCAAGCGTTGCTCCGGTAGGTTTACGGAATGATTGTTATCAGAAAAGCTATTTAAAACAGCCGTTGCTGCATCGGTAGCGTTAGAATAATCTATCAAATAGAAAAGCAAACAGCTGCTAATGATGATCTGTCACAGATAAAATGCAAAAAAAGTCATAAACTGAAACAGAAACACCTGTGTAGGAGGTTTAGAACTGAACAACGGAGACGCAATCAGCACAAATGTCATTTTAATCCTTTAATTGTAATTAACTGACCACTAATGAAAACTACAACTTCAGCATCTCAGAGAATATGAGTATTTTAAAAAGTTTTAATATTAAAGACACCTGGTGCAACACTCTAATCAGATAATTAAATCAAAACACCTTAAAAGGCATTTAAATGGTCTACACAAATATGGGGAAGCTTGCTGACGACATTTGACCAAAAGATGACCATTGACACCTTTCACAAGGAGGGCAAGACACAAAAGGTTTTTGGAAAAGAGGCCGCAACTTGCAGAGCTCATTGACAGAGAGCTGAAGGGAAGGGAAAAAAAGTGTGCCACACCCTGGAGAGGATTGTGAAACAAAACCCTTTCAAAATCGTGGGAGAGAGTTCTTCAAGAACCACTGACATATACAAGACATGGGTAGAACAAGAGAGAGCAAGTCAGAAGCCATATGTCGACAAGACATACTAGAGTGTAGCTGAGTGCTCCATAAGAAAAAAAATTGAGGTCCTCGAGGCACATAGGTCCAGAATATTTTTCTTTCATTTCTTAACTGGCTTTAATTGAAAGCTTATCGTATCTCATCAATGAATGGATCTCATTTTGGAAAGGATTACTTCAGCAGCCACAATATGAAAGTGTGGGACTCGAGTGGCATCTCTACGTTTGGTTTCGTCAGGTTTGCACAAAATTCTAATCCACTAGCTGCAATCCAGTATCTCCACATGGAGAAGCTATGAGTTCCAATCTCCAGCTCTAGAGGACTATAATTAAACAGTGCTTGCTTCTGATGTCATCCCCTCAGCATGGAGGTGGAGATCAGCCATGCCAAGGCACCTGTTGTTGTGAAGATCGGCATCTGATATCATTACCCACCCAGCCGGATTGCCATCGACTCCCGCTGCGGTGAGAACTGTACCGAACTCAAAACCCAAAGAAAGAGCTTCAACACTTCAATGCTGCCAACGGAACACATGGCGATGCGCTGTTATTTTGGAAAACGCAAGCATTAATATTTTTATTTATGTTCAGTGAGGAGAGCGTGCTGCAGGATGAGCTCACTGTTGGCATAGGAAGCGAGGTCGACTGGACCAGAGCGGGTATCAGTAGCCAAAGATTAGCGTAGCGCTAAGCTGTCCTGCAGCGATAAGAGGTAGCAGTAGAGCACATGAAAAACACTTCTCAATGCAGATGCAGCTTAGCATTGGGATCTGAACTTTTGCAAGTACACAGTGAGTAAAAGGACGTCGTCAGCCACCAATTGTGCAAGTTCTCCCTCTTACAAAGATGAGTGCATCTCAACTATGAGACAAAATTTAAAAAAAGGGCAAAATCACATTGTTGAACCTTGAGAGCCTATTTTACAGAGGAATTAACCAATTTATTTATTAGACACCTGTAAACGAGCAAGATTTCTGTCACAAACACAACGCAGGGCAGAAAAGGAAGCTCCAAACATCTCTGCTCTGGAGGACATCTGCAGGAGGAATGGGCCAAAACACCAGCAGCAGTAAAAATTTTAAGTAAAAATTTACTTTGTTTTAGAGCAAATACTTACGTTTCACCATCATTTCCAATATTTTCATTCCAAATCCTACAACGTGATTTTCTGGAATTTTTCTTCTCATTTTAAGTGGGAGAACTCTTGGTGGAGTCATGCATTTGTCAAATTTCAACACGTTCACCCCTGCAAACAGATCTCGAGCTAGTTCTCTTTCCGACTTGCGCTCAAGTTTTATTTGAGCAATTATTCTGATATTAGCGCCGACGTTCCCCAACTAAATGAGCTGGAGCAGTTTTGTTTACGCTAAGGGAGAAATATTAATCTTTAATACTTCGCGTGGGATGGGGTTGCCAGATTGACCCAGTGAGAGTCATGTTCCGGTGGGGGTGGGGGGTCTCCATGAGAGATAGAGCTGTGATTTCTGACAGATGTAATAGTCAAAGTGATTTAGCCGCTAAGACGACAACACACTCATTAGAGAGCCATCCCTCGAGAGCGATTAGAGCTGGGGAGACGCGAGTGGAACTTTGGTAATTGATACCAACTTTGAGCTGTGACACTTATTTAATGATATTCCAGACAGTCGTGAAAAAAGAAACAGGTATCAAATCAACAGCACAGTGAGATGTTTTTCCTCACAGATGTTTGGAAATGAATTTAATACCATCAAAGAGACTGGCGTATCACAGGGGTGTACCCTGGGAGAATATTGCATCTTAAAAATCATATTAGCCCCATTGTTAGCATCATATTTGCATATTGGCAATTAAATGAGGAGGAAACAAACAAGCTGTCATTGTCGTTTTTTATGATGTGGTTGATGGGATTTTATGATACATATTATGAGATGAAAGCAAACGGAAAATATTATGAGGCATTTCAACTATCGTTTAGTAAATGGTTTTAAAGGATACACTAATGTTTTTAAGCAGGAGGGAGGAAATCAATGTTTTCAAACATTTCCATTGCTCTTCACTTTGTTGTACAGCAGTTTATTTAGTGATTTTGACAACTGACAAAAATCAAAATAATAAGGAAGCTAACAAACAAGAGAAACAAGAAACCAGGAGAATGAAAATAGCCCAAAACATGCGACTCTACATCACAAACATCACGTACACAGGAATACATTCAGCCTTTGAATCCAAATTGTGGTGGTGTTTATGAAGAAAACCCGAATATGCAACTAATATATAAAAAAAACAAGCAAAAAAAAAAAAAAACCCAAAGTCGCTTAAAATAAATGGACTTGGCAACCCAACTTTCAAACTGGGTTTTCAACAAATTAAACAGAGCTCTCAGATCACTCAGTAAAAAAACCAACTGAAGCTACCATCGCTTCACTCCACTTGTCTATAAATTGACCTGAAGCACAGCAGAAATGTACAAATCAAGATTTTTCACAGGAAATGCCTCATTTTAATCCCTACAGGATCTTTTAGTGGAAAACGAAATTCAGAAAACTGAATTTTGGTGGTGGAAAAATCAAGTTCTGGGGTTCCATCCAGTATGAGCGTGTGCGAGAGATCTGCAGAGTGGAGGCAACATCAATCTTATATTGCTAACTGTAAAAGAGTCTTCAGAAATCTCCACATCACCGCTCCTCAAGGCGAAGAAGATCAAGATGCTCCAGTCACCAAACATGAACATTACAAACATTGTATTATTTTTTTTGTTTCCCAGTTTAGAAAGCCTCACAATTCATGCTATTAGCTACATTAACCAACGTTTACTATCTCGAAAAATAATATATGCAATGGATTTCACAATCGTTGTATTCTTTTTACAGTTTTTGCATCCTTGCATGAACGAGATATGATTTGTTTGAGCAGAAACTCTTGAATAGCGTTGATCATTGTAAAGATATGTTTGATTTGCAATGTAAACATGAATTATTTTGTTTTAAATAAATAAAAAGAAAAATGATACGTTTTTCTATGAACACACCATTTTGAAACCAAACCAGTGATCAAACAGAGCCGTAAAGGTTTGGCTGAAAAGACCTCAGGTCATAATTTGATTGATGTTAAATTGTGAGGAAAACTACAAGCAAACAAGCTCCTCTGGGATCCCAAAGCTTGCTCTCTGATGTTTCTCTTTGCTTGATGGTCAGTCCAAAGCCTCCACTGGGGAAGTTATGGCCACAACACGTCCCTGCCTGACAGACTTGAAAAATTGGTGTAAGTGCTGGAGCTGTAATGGAAATAAGCTCGGCCCCAGAGACGGCCGTCAAGGACCGAAGGGAAATAATATCAACCACTTCCCTGATCCATCGGTAGAATCTGGGGTGCTCCCACGATCCCACCGTACACACGTCTACATCTGGACTACATTGTCAGGTCCGCTGGTGCACCAGGAGCCGAGCACGGGTGAAAACCAGGGCGGCATGCACCATAGTGGGAACGCTCCATCACTTCGGCCCCTGGCTTTGACAGGCCGAGTCCTGGAACGCGGGCCGATGCATGCTGGGAAGGTATTCTGTATCAAACTAATGGAATACTCACCCCATCACCCTGCCTGACTGCCTTCTCCTGACACACAAACACGCACTCTTTCACACAAACACTCCTTTTCACGTTCGCAGCCAGGTCAAGGAGCCCACCGCACAGCAGGAGTGACAAGCTTCAACTTCACACGCTCCTCTCAAAAACAGACTTATAAAAGAAATATGTTTTCAGATTAAAGGTGATGGCTGTCATTTTCCTACATTAAAGGCTTTCTCAGGTTCATCATGAGTTAAGGCAACTTTTGCAGCAAGAGCTCCATAAACAGTAATTTACGTTCATTTTTTTTATAAAAGAAGTGGTGGCAGAGGCATTCAGGCACTTCTGGCTGAAAGGAAAAGCTTTTAAAAGCCATGGCTTGAGTTCATTAAAGCTCTGTAAAAATGATCTTTTTTGTTCATTTGGACACTTTGCTACATAAAGCTGAGTCTTTGATATTTACACAAAGGAAAATAAAACCTTGTGGATTAATATCTGCATTTTGATGCCGTTTCCCTGTATTTCTATGCTGCATAAAGTTCCCCGAACAAAAAACATCTATGTTTGTGTTTATTTTGCTTCCTAGATTTTTTTCATCAAGAGAAAGTCTGATGTCTTGTTGTTGGGCTTAGGGTAAATAAAGTAATTACGAAAATAATCAATAAAAAACGATTAGGTCAATATTTTTATTATTACTTTGTTTTGCTTACGAATAAATCGCTGTTTTCCATTAACCTGCTAATTAATCCTGATGAGCATAATTCACATAATTAAAATAGTAATATTAATTATTAAACTGCAAGTTAAACGCACAGCTGTTGAAAATTATTTAAGAATATGCACACCAAAGAAGTTCCAAGTGTTGCGGTGAGAAGCATCATCAAGAAGTTCAAAGAGACCAACACAGTGGGGAACTAGAAGCGAAAGATTTAAAAACTTCGTAAAGAAAACTAATGAGAGGGTTTCTAAAGACTCAAGAGTTAAAGGACCCAAGAAGGACTAAGCAATGTCTGGAAGGGTCCTGCACAGGGATGCACTGCAAGCCCAAGAAAGACTCCACTGCTGAAGAGAGACATCTCCAAAGGACAACGGTGATGCTTTTTAGCCAAAGAAATGTTCCAATGTTTAGAGGAAGAAGGGAGAAGCATGAAACCCCAAGATCACACTCCCCACGGTGAAACATGTAGGTGGGACTGTGATGCTGTGGGGGTGTTTCAGTGAGAATCTCATCAGGGTTAAAGGAATCACAAAAAAAGAAAACTATAGGATGATTTTGAAGAAAACCTCAGACTGAAGTTATTCGTGTCACTTTTTATTAAATGTTGCTATTTTCAGGCCTCTAACGATTCCTAAAGATTGAACAAGGCAAACACAAAAGTGCCGTTTGCCGCAACGACTTCTCCGGCATGCTTTGAAATATTCAGTCTTTAGTGGGAGTAATTATCCCACTATAGTGATTAAGTAAAGCAAGAGACGCATGTCAACCTCAGAGCTGCACGTGATCGCACACCATTTATCCTTAAAAAAAATAAACACACCTTTTGAGGTGTTTTCCCAAAGAAGCATCCGGTTGTGAACTAGACTCTGGTTTAGGAAATCCATCCCGTGCTGGAGCAGTGAGCTAATGCTTGCATCTGATCAATGATGTGTCATAAAATCATTGATAATCCATTATTAGGCCTTAGCATGATACCCATCAGTGTCGAAAGGCCGTCAAACCTGTGCACATAATGACTTTATTACATGGTAATAATAAAGCAAGCCGCTCCTTCAGGGAAATGCACCAAATCAATACTTGACCCTATGGCTCGGTGACCAATCGTACGCTAGAGAAATCAGCACTCGGATGGCTGCAGCCCTGAGAAGCGGATCATAAAGGGACTATTTTTTTTGGAAGTTGAAGCGACGGTGAACAGAAACAATACCTTACTCCCAGGTGCCCATTAGCGGAGACCTTTGGGGACAGAGTAAAATCTCCCGGCAGGTCTTTCTGCCGCAGCGGGTAAATGGGTCATTAGAGATGACACTAATGCATGATGCTGATTAGCGGCCACACGCTTCCCTGGCCGCACGACACCTGACCTCTCCAACACTCCGGCTGCATTAGGGGTAAATGATGAGGAAATAGACGTGACCTTTCTGCGCTCGGCAGAGACTGACGATGTCCAAAGAACTCTGCTGGAGGAGAGGGTTCCCCCAGATCTGAATTTTCTCTTTTTATAAACAGATAAAAGAGGATTTGGCAAATACTCACTCAAAAGCCAAATCTAAAGCTCAAAGAGTTCAAAGTGCTCTGCACATAATGAAAACTGAAATATAATTAAAAACTGAAGATGTTAATTTGTCCCTCATTAAAAACACGGTCAGCTCTTGAGCTTGACTTGATAACATGCACAAAAACCCACAAAAAATTGGCCCACTGACAATACCACAAACAGCTCAGAGACAAGCTCCGAACAACTAAAAAAACAAAGATATTTGGGGCAATGGGACCAACATTTAATGTTTTAGCCACAACCATTAACGCTACATTTGGAGAGGAGTCAACAAGGCCTATGATGAACGAAGCACGGTGGTGGGTTACTGATGTTCTGGGGATGTGTGAGATCCAAAGGCAGAGGAAACTTGGTCAGAATTGATCCTGGAAGAAAATGCGGATCATCAGCCGGGAGCTGCTCATGGAACGTTTCTGAACATTCCAACACCACAACGATCCAAAACACAAGGCCACGCCCACTCGTCATCGGTTCCTCCAGAACAATGGGAAGGTTCTGTATTGGATCTCAGTCACCTGAGCTCAAAATCACTGAAGATCTTTGGGGAGAACTCAAACGTTTCGTTCATGCAGGAATTTACAAGAACTTTCTTGCCAAAACGAACAACCGAGAAGATAAAGAACCTCATCGACAACTACCTCAAGAGACTTCAGGGTGTCACTAATGTTATACAAAATATTAAGAGCTGGGGTGTGTAAACTTTTGATCAGGGTCTTTTGGAAAGTCATTATGATTTAAAAAGAGGAAACACAGAGAAAATGCTTTTGTGTATCATTTATTTTTTCTGAACAAATGGCCAAGAAATCAACAAACACCACAACTGTGGATTCACCGAGGTGCAATACTCGTGAAATCCATGCCGCATAGCAAACCAGCGCCTCTCTCTCTCTCTGTCTCTCTCTCTCACACACACACAGACAAAGCTGCATTAGTAGAAAGTTATATTGAAGTAACCTTTACATGAGCACTGATATTTCACGTGCACTGCATTACCTCCACATGTAACCTCCTTGTTAGCGCGGTCGCACCAAAACCTCCTCCATCAGCCAGCGTCTATTAGCCGAGCGCAGAATCAGTCAAACACACTCTAAAAAGGACAAAAAGAAGTATCCATCTAAACATAACCTTTCCAGCTCTGATATTTATGATAAAAACCATTAGACTCCATTGCTTGAACAAGGGCTGGAGGTTCACCAGTGAAGATCAGGTCGTGCTCAGAGCTTTTGGCCTTCTGCGACAGGAAGTGAAGAGTGCTCAGTCGATGACACAAGTAGAGGAGGGATTTGAAAACTCTAGACTATGGAACATTCTACGAGTATTTACAAAAAAGAAGAAGGGAAACCATGTGTGCAACCATCAATCCTCCGTGTTTATTCCACGATGTGCATGTAGAGCATGTAGAGTACCAAAATTTAAATATAAATAATATGGATTTCGTTTCCAAACTCGGAAGTCAGATATTTTGCAAAAAAAAAAAAACTAAAAATGGCCGCTCTTGCTTATGTTGCAGTCCTAGAGATTTGATCTTTTCTTCTCCAAACTCCGTTAGTCTTAAATTAAGACATACAGGATGTTAAATCGGGAAGCTTTTTACGCATGACGGCCATCGACATTTGAAATTTAGCTACAAACAGGAAGTTGTTAATAACTCAACCATGCAATGTCTGATCGATTCCAAATTTGCCAACTACGTTAACAGTCCAGGTCTGAGAACAACGTATGCTATTGGTTAGAGCACCATCAGGTGACCACAGGAAATACAACATGTAACATTCATAAGATACTTCTTTTTTCTAACCTTGGGGTCACTTTATGATGTGGTTTTTATTGTTTATTTTGCCTGTGTTCTCGCATAAATCAATCTCGTAAACAGAGATTGTTTGTAGTGAATTGGTGATTGGAGAGTCCTTTGATTGCTGCTTGCAGCTTTAATTTGATTTCGGGACTCTTTAAAAGCAGGTTGACGCACATGCAATCTGAAGAAGCACTTTCCTTTTCTTGTGTCAACTTAATATCTCTTCGATATAGAAAAACACAGTTTAAATGAGATGGAAATGGCTCTTTAAGGAAATAATTACTCATTTACAGTTGCATACATTAAACTTGAGTACTATAAAGTACTTCCTTTACCTTGCAAATGTATCTACTACGTGTTTTCATTGGGCATTAAAGCTAGGAAAATAAATGTGAAACATTAACAAAAAAATACAGAGTTCAGAACTTGATGAGGCATTTAGAACAGAGAGAGGCTTTCAGGAAACAGGAAATCGTGTGATTTAGATTTAAGTGCATTAAAGTGGTTTCATTTAAATAATGTCATGTTTCATTTACATTTTCAGCAGAAGCAGTGCGTTTAGTTAAGATTGCCTTCCATCATCGGTTTGATGTGATCACACTCGATGCACAAGAACTGTGATTGCTTTTACACTAAACTGTTGCATTGTTTATGACTCCACTCGCGGATTTTTTAAAATATCTATTTTCTTCTAAATTAGCTGCAAGTGGAGTAAAGCTATGCGTTACGGGTGCATCCCAGACATGATGAACCATATCAAACACTTGCAATATGAATAAATCAGCGTCGGGGACACTTTCTTTGTTTTATCATTTTTATCATCTGACAATTCTGTCGTTCTTTTGTTTGAAATGTTGCAAAGCAGCGCAGAGACTGATTTGTGCAACTCTACGTCTGTCTAATTTATCATGTTTTGCTCACAGGCGACAGATTCACAGAATTTCAAAAACCAAGGAACAAAAAGAGGACGAGAACTTTGTGGAGTGAGTCAGTCAAACAGCCCCCCCGCTGGGATCCAAGACAGCCATGTTGTTTTCCATGAAGCCTTCAAACAAGTGTCTGTTCCTTTGGTCAGTGTTTATACTCTCGCAGTGTTTGCTCTCGTTGTTACTGGAGTTATTTCTCCAAGATCAGGTTGGGAGTTCAAAGCGGGGACCAGAAGAGCAATGTGTGTGTGCAGCTGCCCGCGAGTGACAGTGAACATATTTACTCAAGGAAACGCAACTATATCATTATTTACTTGAGTTAAAAAAAGTAAAGTTTTAAAAAAAAATTACTGTGGGAAAACAATTTACTTTGTGAAATAAAACTTTCACCAAAGATTACTCAAGTAGGAATACATAAAATTTATTATCTTACCTAAAAAAGAAAAGCATAAATAAATAAAAATACTTAATACATGTTTTAAATATTGCCTAAATCTGCCTAAAATCTTAAATAAATCCATTTAGAAACCAAAATCTTTAACAATACAATGAATACGAGCATGCGTGTTAATAGAATGTGATTGAAAATAATTATGTTTTAAAAAAAATATTTCTATATTTTTATTGTTCTCTTTGATTTAATTACACATTTATTTATTTCTATGTCGGTATGCTAATTAAATGGGCGGTCATAACTTTAGTCTAAGCCATGATTGGTTGCATGAAAATGGATTTTTCTGCCAACTGGAATGTGACATCATCATTGATTTTGGTACACTGCTTATTTGTAATTGTTTGTTCTCTATTATAAATCGTAATTCAGTCACACGTAATTCAACACAGAATCTTGCAATTCAAAATCATATTTCACTCAAGGTTCAGAGCTTTTGCGTTCTGCACAAAAAGGTCCTACATAAAAACAAACTTCCTCAAATAACTTTTGCCAACTAGATTTTTACAAGCCGAGTTTCAAAGCTTGCAAATTGACCAAAAATAGCATTATCTTTGAGATTTGAGTTTATTTGTGTTTTTAATCTGTTTTTAAACTTATTTACGCTTAATACAACATCTTAACATTAAAAAACAATCTAATAAATAAATAAAAAGAGTACAGAATGGGAGACTTATGGGGATTTTTTTACCGACATGGTACATGATTTCTGGTCCACAGAGAAATTAGGCTCAAAATCTCTGAAAAACAGTCTGTCTTTGTTAATTTTTACGTTCTAGTCTCCCTCTTGATTTTTCAAGTCTTTATAACCTTCTTAAAAACTAAACCCTGCATCAGCTGACTATTTTATGTTGGATTTACAATTACCACATATTCTCTTTCCTGTAGAAAACGAACTCAAAGGAGAGTAAACGAGATCAGGTTTGGGTTTATTTCTTGTTTAAACCTGAGCTGCTTAACCTTCTCTGTGCTGTCCATCCAGTTCATGTTTATCTCATCTTCTGCAGCCTCTGAGTAATTCTAACACTCCTCATGTATCGCGTCTCTTTCACCTTCCTTTAGCTTCCCGAGTGCATCATAAACTCGTAAACACAAGTGTCTCTGGGGTAGCAGGCCGTTCTGGACCTTCTGAGGAGCTGTGGCATTGAATTTCAAGGAAGAAACGCTTCTCTGTTTTACCAGCGGTGATCTCTAGAGAGCGCTTGAGAGCAGCACAGCGTCTCAAAGATCTCCATGGATCTGATGCACAAACCCCAAATTCATACAGTGAATGAAAAACACAAGAAACAAACAAGTGCTGCTTGTCTTCGTTTTTCAAGGCATTGTTGCATTTTAAATCTGTTTGTGTTCAGGACAGAAACTCTGAAAGCTTTTCTCAGTGTGCACAAGATAAAGCATTTGCCCTCAAAATAAAAATAATTTAAAATGTACTGTTTTGATATCATACGTCAAAATGTTTTATATTTATATAGTGTAAGGATTTAGCATCAGTTCCTGGATTTTTAAATTATTGTTCTTTTAGTGGTTAACTGGTATGTGAAAATGTAATAGATTTACAAAAAAAAAGAATCCAAAATATATTGCAGCCTAAAAAAATAAGCTTTTTTCTCTCTAAAGCACTAATTTCCAGTTCAACCGTCTGAACCGTTCACACAAGGCAGGATGGAGCATGCTTTTATTTTGTTTCTTGTCGTACCATACCAACTTATGACCTGAACATGAGCCTCAGCAGATCGCCTTCACCACGTCTACATGCTTAAATCCATTGAGTTGCTTTTGGACTGGTGTACCTAATAAAATGGCCAGTGTATTAATGGAAGGAATGTATGGCATTTTGGGGGGAAAAATGTCTTTTTAACAAATTTTTAAAATGAAAATTCAGATATATTTAAGAGATTATTTTCAGAATTCACTTTGTGCTGAAAATTCCCTTTTTTCTGAGAGTGAATTTCTAGCATTTTGGAACCAAACTCTTCATAAATAGAAAAGTGAGTGCTGACATTACGTTATCACAATATCAAGCTCTTGGCTTTTCACCGGAGAGCAATGCGGGAGGAGGAGAAGAAGGAGAGGAAGATGTATTGCAGGTTAACGCTCTAGATTGTGAGATTGATCTGGCAAAGGGCATCTCGCGTCTGTTCTAATCACATTAGCCGGCCATTACTCATGTGTCCATTAATTCATTACTTCATTTGTCTCCATGAATATTTAACCACGTCTTGACATCTTTATGGACTGCTTGTTCTTCAAGGCGATTAAAACACGAGCTGTCCCTCATGCTTGCCGTCGAGAGATAATTCACCTCCTGAATTTATGCACTGGAGAAGAGAAGCTTGTTATTCAATCCGAATCCTTGTTCTGACTCATGTAAGTAGCATTTGAATATTGTTTTTTTAACAGCGTCACATAAATTGAAACTTCACAAGTTCTCCATAAGCTTAAGAGAAGAGCACAGAGAGGAATAATTTCTCAATTGCTTTGCACCACTGACAAGAAGAGAGGGTGAGGATCTGTCGCTGTCTTTGTCTGACACGTTTGATTGGTACCAACACCGTTTACTTAGCAAAAATAATCAAAGCTCTGCTTTTGAAGCAATCGTCAGCTCTTGACTTCAGGATACAGATGAAGCTTGCAGCAAACTAGCGACACGGAAGCACAAAGTCATAAACACTCACCAGGGTGGAAAAGCTTAGCCAGATTCTGATGAATCCCCAACTCTATCAAACAATTACTTGCTGTTGGGGGCCTCAGAACATCTGAGATGAAATAAAATCATGTTGGAAACCTTTAACCGTTGCCTACAATATTACTGGAGTGAACAACACAGATTTTTGAGTAAACGTCGTTAAAAATGGAACCCTGCTTCTGATCTTCTGATGCATAACATGTTTTTAAAAATAACGTCGTTTCACAATATTACAAGATTATTTACTCAAAATTAAACTTTATTGCCATCATTTGATATCTATTTCAGGTAGATGGAGTAGAGCGAGCAGAGAGCGAAGCAGGAGAAACAACTGATGCTATTTATTGAACTCCAGCGACACGTAAACGACATCCGGCGAGGGATGCAAGGAACGGGGGAGCTTAAATACACAAGGAAATCAGGATAACTTGGGTGTGAAGAGGTGAACACAACGAGACATAATGAGATGCAGGACGGTGAAACAGGTCGTGACACTATCCCCCCTCCCATAAAGGCTACCTTGTGTCATCCTCAAAAAGAGCGAGCAGGGCGTACGGATAATTCCTGCTTTTTATGTAAAATGGCTCCAACACATGGGTTAGAAACACAGCAGCAGGTGGGGGAGTCATTGGGAGGACTTCCTGGGGGTGTGGGTGGATCCACTAGGAACCAATGTAACCCTGGCCCGGACGGGACCAGAGGGAGACTGCGGGGCACTCTGCTCTACCGGAGAATAGGTGCTGTGACACTTGCACCCTTCAAACCCACAGTGACAGTAATAAAAAGGGGGGGGGGGGGTCTAGTTGCATCAGAGAGGTGACAACCTCACTAGATAGAGGGTTAAGGGGACCTGAGGTGGGAGGTAAAGGCAAGGCTGCATCAGACTTTGACGAGAGAGAGAGCAAGGAAACTGTCAGCTGTCACAACTACCTCGACTGACAGTGTACCTGTAGCCCGTAAGCCTCGATTGACCCCATACCCCACTATTTCCCGGGGTCAACTGATCAAAAGGTGGGTGGAACCTCCACTGGAGCAGACACCACTGGAATGGGCACGATAGGAGCAGGTGCCTCTGGAGCAGGAACCGCTGGAGTGGGGCGGCAATCTAGCACCTTCTACTTACTGACAGTGGTTTATATGAAGTACCTCCACCTGCAGTGCCCTGAGCCGGTGGAGAGCATGTGCAGATGAAGCCTCAAGGGTGATAATGGAGTCTTTAGATGAAGATTCAGAGTGTTTTCCATGAAATAAACTGGAGATTATGTTCAAGCATCTCCTGGACTCCCAGCTGAGTCTGCCCTGAGCTGCATTTTGTTAAACCCTGCTTTAAACTTTAAAATTGTCTGTTGTTTAGTTGCAGAAATCCTAGCAGCATTAATACATGAGGTACATGCATGAGCCTTTGTAACTAAAGTATAATTATGATTATTTGTGAACTGGATAAAAAGGTTTATTTGTTGCCTATTGAATACTTTTCCAGCCATGTGATTCAAAGGACTTTTATTTTGAAAATCTGACTTGGATTAAAGTTTAACATGTTCCAAACAGAACAGAGTGAAGGTTCTCAACAAAAGAATCTCAGATTTATCACACAGGCTTGAGGAAGAGCAAAGTAAATGTTTTCTTTGCATTGTTTTTATTTTTATTTGTGTGTATTTTGCAGTGATTTACTATGGTGACACTTTACAGAACTCAAAAACTCAAAGGAATAAAAGCAAAATCATCAGTTTATTTAACCCATGATGGAGTGTTCCTTTGAAATACCTAATTTTTATCCTTTTAAAAATTAGCATAAAGGTCAAATGCAAAGTGAAGCACCACAAAAATCTTTTTTTTTTTAAACAGTCCCTGTTCAACCCAAATCTGTGTCACAGTTTCTCCTAAAATCAAACACCTTTGGCGTTAAATGACCTTGGAGCTCAAAAAGTAAGAACTCAAAATCAGAGGCCTTCAGAGGAGCAATTTTGGCCAATTGAGCCCGAACTCCTCTGGCGTGCAAGAACAAGACTTCAAATGACAACCTTGACTGAAGCCGGCCTGGTGAGCTTTCCAGGATTAGATTAGAAAGGCTGACTCTAATGACCAGTGCTTTTTCTCGCTAACCGGTGTCCTTCACAATGCCGAGGCCTTTCAGGACCGGAGATGGAAGCCCAGGTGACCCATGTGCCTGCTGTGTTTTTTTTTTTTTTTGAAGCTCAGGCATTTTCCATGGTGCTCTACGCCTCCTCTCTTCGGTTTCAAATAGCACCCCGACCCGAGATTATCTTGGATTCTTATAAGCAATTTAGATTGCTGGATAATCAACATCGATAGCCTTCGCTCTCTTTCCTCGTTTCCTCACAGTCTCATCACAAATGGGTTCCTTGTCGATGAAGCTGCCTTTTATTGTGTCTATCCTCCAAAGTCGTTATCCCTCCTTTTACAAGAAAATATGCAATTTGCTAACATAAAGAGCGAGCGTGTATCAGTGCGAGTGTCCTCGTTTGTGCTGTACTGAGGAAACATCACAGTCGGGACGCGGGAGACGGTTTCTCTTTGTCTGGCTGCTTTGATGAGAAGGCCTTTGATTTCTGAAGAGTTTTAAAATGAATTTGGGTTCAACCCAAACGTTCAAATGTTTTGTTAATGGATTCTCGAGCATTTCTAAGGCAGTTATCATAACATAACGATATCTTATTCTCCTAATTAGGGTCATGGGGGTCAGACCTGGGTCTGGAATCTTCCAGTGCTCACCCCTCCTTCACCTATATATGAAAAAAACGATCACAAAACCCTGGAAAAAATGTTTCAGCCATTAACAATCAGCTGCTGTTGGAATTGGAATTAATTCTAGAAAAGCTTGCCACCTCTAAGATCAAAGCTCACGGTTCACAATCACCGTCACACTCCTTTGACGTCACTTTCACACACCGGCCTGGTCTACACATGTTCCAACAAATGCAGTTACAGCTCAAGCATTCCTCCTTCAAAGGCAGGAACCACTGAACCAGGCGTTTGTGTGCACAGACAAGGGGGCCAGAGATTCAAGGCGCACCCTCCCGGACGTTATGATGTTGTTTTAACATAGGGAGCTGCAATTGCGTGGAACAAGCCTGCTTTTTTATCTAATGGGTCAAACCGAGGACAGGCCACACTGCAGCCTTCCAGTCCCAGGCCAACCTACCGAGCTGACCCTGGTCTGAGACCTGTTTGAAGTTCCACCTGCTGAGAGAACTTCTCTCCAGAAACACTGCTGCTGCTCCTCCCTCAAGGCCTGTGGGATCAGGAGCCAGGGGCCGCAGTGTGTTAAAGTCAACAACACAGAATCAGGGAAGTCTTTGTGCTTTTTAAGAGCGTTTTTGAAGCTGACCCTTGGAAGGTCAACACTGTTGTGCTGCAACATTCAAGATGGTGACCGAAGGAGCTAAAAACGTTGAGGGCACCGTACATCGAGCTGGTCTTGAGATATTTCTTATCGATTTGACACAAATAAAATGCAGTTGCTGTTTGTAAGATTTCTGCCTAGTGGAAACTCCAACATTATGCAACTGGTCGTAAAAAATGTAGCTATCTCTAACATTAGAATGATGCCTAGTCAAATAAATATTGCAGACATCTTTAAAGCATCTTTCGATATCACAACTGCAATTGGGAAACATTGGAAATTCAGTCGTGACTACTTTGGGAAGACTATTAAAATGGCTTGCCACATACCCAATGCATTCGTCACTGCTTTTTGCTGAACTTCCCATCTCCTGTTTGGAAGGAGCCATTTGTCAAATCCAAACAGACTGAGTTTGCCCCCATGCTGCAACCTCGTGAAGAGGAAGCCATCGCTCACGGACAAACATTCATTCGACATGTGTGTGTTCAAACTGAACCGGTCTGGATTGAGCGAGTAAGTGTCTCCTCTGCTGAGGTGTTCATTTTCCCTCATTCTCTTTGATGGCATGCACTGGACCTCCAGCCCCCTGTTACGCAGCCTCCTGCGGTGGGGTCAACTTCAGCAGGCCATGTAGTCTCAACAGTTTTATCTCTCCTGGCTCTTTGGGTGAGTTTGGACTTGAACCAGCTCCAGCCCCGAGGTCCTGCCTCAGTTGTCTTTAGCTTGCGCTCGTGTCTTGACTCTAATGGCTCTCTTAGCACACTGAACCCATTGAGGTGGAACATGTTTAGCCCCTTGCTGTTCTCAGGCTGGACATGCTCTTTCAGGACCCCTCCTGAGTTTAGCAGGCCACCACAGTGCCTGAGGTAAATTTATCTGGTCCCTGTTATCCATCTCTCTCATCTGCCTGTGTTTATTCACTGACTCTGGGCGAGAGCTGAGGGTGCATGAGTTTATGGCTTCGCCCGAGTTTTCTCTTGGTACAAGGAGCCAAGCACACGATGCTTCTGTGTGTACACCGCCGTGCTAAGCAAACAAAACCATCTGCCTTTGTTTCATTATTTATATATTTCAGAATCCATTTCAAGCTTGCGATTGTTGACATTATGGAAAAGGAATTGAGTGAAATGCTATCCATTAAGTCTGAGATGAGATGTAGAAGTAATGGAGATGTTTTCATTCCCCCAGCCACGGCTCTCAAAAGATGAGAGGTGAACACACTTGAAATTCAGCGGCAGAGAGAGAATATGAGGGAAAGGGGTAATGAACAATGCCATGGACAGTTAGGTCAAGATGTGGAGAAAACGATGTCAATTAAGGTGGGCAGAATGTCTTTTGAGCCATCAAATTCACACTTTGGACATGTGGAGGGAAATGTGAACCTTGTGAAGCATATTGAAAGAACAACAGCCATGAGACGGAAGTCAAAAACAATAGGCTTGTTTAGGGAAACGTAAAGCACTGAGAGAAAATCAGATGTAAGACATGCAAAACAGTGTTAACTCAACACTACTGGTGTCAATAGTGTTTGTCACATCGTCTTATACTGAACAATAAGTTATCTTAAACACTGGGTCAATGTTTATCCAACTCACAAAGTGTTTATTATACTCAGAGTGTTACATTTAACACTAAATCAGTGTTTATTCTACTCAGAGTGTTACATTTTACACTGGGTTATTGTTTATTCTTCTCAGAGTGTTGCATTTAACACTGGGTCAGTGTTTATTCTACTCATATAGTCTTACATTTAACACCCAGTGTTTATTAAACACACATTGTCATATAATAATAATCCTTTAAAAATAAAGAGTCTGGTTATTCATGAAACTATATAGAGTTAAACACTAAACCTGTTTCTTATTCCAAAAAGCCTGGACCTGCTCCCTCTCATGCCCTGAACATATGGTAAAATGCTGCCAAATGTCGCCGTGCGTATGCCTCACCCATGAGATTCATGCACACTTTGCCTTTCTCCCCAAGACGGGTGCAAAGTAAACCAGGAAAATAAATAAACAGTCCGAAAAATAGAACCTTTCATATAATAACAGAAATCCCGTCAGTCATTTGAGTGACAAACCAGCATGGTGCTCAGGTTTCCTGAACAGAGATTTGACAGACGTCAAGGGAATGGCTTCCTCTCCTGCTCCCCCACTTGTAGGGGTGCTGGCCCTCCACAAAGGGAGAAGACATTAAGTTCTGTTCCAGAGCAGAGTGCAGATTTAGACGTAAGAACAGACACAGATGCTGGAGTCAAGCTCTTCCTGTGTATGACAGAAGGGGAAGCAGACCGCCAAGCCACCAGGATGGAGCTGATTCTGGGCCATACTTCGATCTGGCCATGGTTTGTGCCCGGGATGAGAAGCAGAAGGCAACCTGCTCTGAATTTCTGTAGAGACAGCACTTTTTTTTCAAATAGGAACTAAAATGCTAACAGAGGTCATCACACCAAAAAATGAGTTAGAAGACAATTCTTGTTTCACAGCTATTTTAATCAAGGATGCTCTGTTCAAAACTACACTTTCCTCACTTCTGACTCAACTCGATTGCCAGAACCAGCTTCCATTATGAATCCACGGACCAAAGAATCAAGCAAAAAATAAAACCTCACGCAGGAGGTTTTTAACATCCATTTTCACTAAATACCAATCAGAATTTAATTAATTAAAATGTATTCAAAGTATTCAAAGTACAATTTTATTCAATCCCGAAGTGGAACGACACTTTGCAAGGATGACCCCAAGCAGACAACAGTGGTGTACGGAAGAATCGGCAATGTGTGAAATATATGCAGGATCGATAAAGGCTTTCTATGAAACTTCGGATATACACATATACACAAGAAAAAAAAACTGTACTTTACAGATACCTTCAAAATCCCAGGATGCACCAGCCTGAAGCTAGCTGGAAATGCCCAAAGAAATGCTGTGAGTGGTACCTCAGAAATAACCAACAAGCCTCTCCCACAGGACTCACTGTTATTTAACAGCTAGATTGACCCCAGTGTCAGCTGGCATCTCAGAGGGAATCGCTCTCCCTTTCTGGACGCCGTGCTCACGCGCTCTGCTCTTCACAACATCTGCAGCTGATGCAGTAGAGCAAGTTTAGCTCTACCACCCAGGGAGAGGTGTATGGACCCCATCAGTAAATCTAACAGCTTACCATCATCTGAAAAACAAGGTATTTACAGTCTGGCGGATAGTGTCTGCAGGGCCTGGGATCTTGTGTGAGATTGCTTGACAATAAATGGAAATTCCCAATATGATTTTGACACATCTGCTCGAAGGGATGTATGTTTAAAAAGCTTGTTTAATTCCGTAAAAAAAAAAAAAATAATTAGTGTTACAGCTGTAAGACTATCATTACAAAATCGGTACAGTTTTGATTCCCACTGCCTTCCACTTAACACTGGGTCAGTGTTTATTTTGCTTCTGATGCTAAAACCACCAAAGTTTGTAAAAAATTTGCAATAACATGACAACAGAAGACAACATGACAACTAGCTTTATCCGCTCTTTCTTCGCATCAGGATTCAGTGGAAAGCAGTATAATGGTGGACTATGTTCAAACCGCCCCCTCAGCATCTACGGTACTTGTTTGCTGGACAAGATCAAGCATAAAAGCAGAGATGTCTATTTAAAGACTTGTCTAGCTTTTAAAAGGAAAATAATCTCCTTCCCATCATCACACGATGTCAAAAGGCGAGTATTTTGGTGCAAGTATTAACTAAAATAATTGATCATTAACATTCTGCTCGAACAGGGTCTCGGTATAAGAAGGTGCGGGAACGTTTGTAGGAAGGAGAGTGAGAGAGTAATGAGAAAATGTTGGGAAAAGAGAGACATTAGGCTTCAGCCAGCTGCCAAATGATGGTGGTGATTGTCAGAGTCGGAGTGTAGAAACAGAAGGTGTGAGGGGTGATTATCCAGCCTGTATCCCTGATGAACAGATGTTAATAACAAAGCAGCACATTCATTGTGTTTAATAGCCAAATGCAGGAGGCTAGGCTGGCTCGACCGCTCCTCTCTCGCAGAGAGATGGGCTTGGTGTGCACATGTTGGCAGCTAGCTCGTCATAATGAGCCAGATATTTGCAAGAAAAGGTAATGATAATCAGTCACCAAGCTGAACGTGAACGCGGATGATGGAATCGTGGAATGCAGAGTTAGAGATGATGGCGCTTTGCCCTTGGTAGGCTTTTAATAGCCTCAACACAGATGCTAAATGAGAAGTTACAAAAACTCAGTAAGTGGCTTGATAATTGTAGCACTTGTCTGGTTTTGCTAGAAAGGTGACTATTTTTTGAACACCACGTGAGCGCGAAGAGATGTTTACTATAAACCAAATAACAACGAAGGGGTAACCGGCTGTGCAAAAACGCATTACGCAGCATCCGTCTTTAGCCTGTTTATTAAAGATAGAGTGAACACCCAACAGCCGCAAATGAAATGCCATTTCATGTTCCATAAGAGTACACAATTTACTTATAAAACATTAAAATGCCACCAAACGCCATGAATTATTGAATCAGAGCAGATGCTGCAATTGAATAGTGCTTTCAGACTCACATTCGTCATGTAGCTGCACGGCTTTTGTGTTTTAACTTTTGCTTGATGTATAGCTGGGAAGCGACTGTAGCCGAAACCCTGACTGGTTGGATTTGCATTAAAACCAAGATACTCCTTAAAAGAAAGCTTAATCAAAGACGATGCAAAGATAGATATAAAACTAGTTATCAAAGGCTTCCAGACACTTAATTATTGCATCACACTTTAGAAAAGTAGAGTCATACTAGTGACATCCATCCACCCTTTTTGGGTGCAGCAGTGTCACCCAGACTACTTCCCCCTAGGAACATCCTACAGCTCTTCGAGGGAATATCAAGATTTTTCCGGAAGCAACCAAAGCGGTCATTTGACACCTGGGTCTTCCATTGGGCCCTGAATCCCTCCAAAGGATGAGACCAAACAGATTTTTGATTTGATTTGATTCTGGAGCCAATCATGGAGAAGACATTTGTGTGATCACTGTCTTTAACAATATTGAACAGAACCAGAGACAAAAGGAATCCCAACATGTGTTTGTCTTGTCGCAGAGAAACAAACCACCCCTAACAACTAACACAATAAATTCTAATCAGGTTAACGAGTCTCACTTGCAAAGTTCTCCTCTCTAGGAAAACGAGTCGGTGACGTATGATCTCCTCTGTTAAAAGGACATTCGAGAGATGGAAGGCAGTCTTTAAGTCTAACTATCCCACACTTACTCGCGCCCTTGAATTGATGTCTTGTGTCCAATAAGAAGAGGCTGTGTTTAATGGCTGTACTTGAGAGATAAGGAGGCAGGGCGGTGTCTCTGGCTGGTTGGCCTTTGTAAGGGTTCAATGTTTTTTATCGTGTCAGTCAGATTACAGAGGACCACATAGAGACAGATGATTAGATGAAGGACTCGAGCGTTTCTTCCTCGTTACACACAAGAAAACGTTAACATTTTACATGATAATTTTCAATTATGCATCAGCATTCAGAAGGGGAGAGGGGTCAGGCTGCAGATCTGTTCTGTTTGAAGGTGTTAAATGAACATGTGACCTTTGAGCGTCGACGCTCCCTGAGAATTTGTAATCGACACACGCATATGCATTTGTTACTCGAGATCTGGAGGAAGCGACTCTCAGCTTATCTTACAGTGAGGTAAATAAGTATTTGATCACCCGTTGATTCTGCAGGCGTCTAGATCTTTCACCATAGGTGCATTTCCACGCCGTGAGACAGAATCTAAAAAGAAAAAAGTTGAAATCGCAAAAATAAATTGACCCCTTCTTTTTCTTTTAAAGAGTCCAGCTACAATCTGCTCATGATTCTAATTGAGAGGCACATGTTTAGTCTAAGTAGTAACATGGCCAAAAACTTTGCAAAAAGACACAAGAAACAAAATTGTAGACCTTCAAAAAGCAATAAAGGGCTACGGGGCACTTGCCGAGCAGCTTGGTGAAAAAAGACCAACTGTTGGAGCAACCGTGAGAAAATGGAAGAGGTTCAATGTCCCTTTTGATTGAGGCACAGAAGATCTCTCCTCATGGGGCATCAGCCCAGAACTCCACAGAAGGAGATGGTCAATACCGTGAAGAGAGCTGGGACTGCCGTTTCCATGGCTACCATCAGTAATACACTCAGACGTCAAGGTTTAAAACGATTCAACATACGGAAGGTTCCCCTGCTTGAGACAGCATCTGTCCAGGTCTGTCTGAGGTTTGCCAGGGACCATCTGGATGATCCAGAGGATTCATGGGAGAATGTCCTATGGTCAGATGAGACCAAAGTAAAACTTTTTGGACCGAACTCCATTCGCAAAATCCCTCCTGCAGAGTGTGCAAACAGGAACCGTTGGATCTCTGTAACAATTAACAAAGGCTCCTGTTCCAAATATAAGAAATAATTTGGAAATAAATGGTTGAAATTGTTATTGAAACAAATGTATAGAAAAGTTTCTGGGTCTTGACGTCTTTACCGTATCTCTTTATTCCTCTGGAACCAAACAGTTGTAAACAAAGAGGAGCATGTGCTTTTTCATGACGATAATATGGACAATATTTTGTCGCATTTGCTCGTTTAATGATTTCAGCTTTTTCCTGCAGAACGGCGGAGCAGATTGAACGCATCACGACGCAGTAACAGGGGTCATGAAACATGAATAACCCAGAGCAGCAGGAAGCCATTGCGATCTCGAGATGACAACGAGCTTTCTCTCAATATTCACACCAATACAATTGAAAAGAGATGGGAGTGAGGGGAGAGACAAAAAAATAAATGCACCCTGATGAAAGTGGAGGCCGTTATTTGAAATTGAAAGAATATGAGGATAGTTAGTGGCTGTATTCCCAGCGGACGCCTGACTGTCACGGGTGTGGAGCTCCACTGTTTAATGTACACTCATGCTCCATCAGCCTTCCCGTTCCATTATTCCAATCTCCAAACTGCCGTTTCATGCACACTTGGGTCGACCCCCTGCTGCTCCCGCTATTTATTGAATACATTTTTTACTCCAAAAACATTTTCCACCTGAACTGCCACTTACAACTTCCATGGTCGTGAGAGCAGGCACAAGAGAAAAGATGTAGAGAGAGGCAGATAAGGAGGGGAAGAAGGAGAGATGAGGGAACAAGAAGAATCGCTTTGCTCGCTGACGCGTCTATTTGCTTCGAGAGTTGATGTGGGTGAGATAACGCGGAATAAACCAACAGCGAAAGTCGTTTATTTCCTTTTGCTTTTCCGTGTATTGTGCGAGTCCATCAGCAAACGCTCTTTCTTGTCCTCATGAAAAATAAAAGTGGCAAATAGGTTGCCCCCAGCTGCGAGGAGATGTTGAGAAATCAAGGAAAGGGTAGGCACACACCGGCCTGGTCCATTATTCAATACCAAAGATCAAGTTTAAAATGCTTATAAAAAGAACAATCAAACAAGATTAAGCCAAAGAGATGTTTAAAGCTGTCAGCTCCAGGACACAAGGGGGAGGCAGAATTTCATTTGGATATTTATTAGGGTTCACCTGCCTAGTGCCTACTCCTTCTGTCAGTCAGTTTTTTAAAGGAACTGTGCAATTTTTTTTAAATATTTCTTTATTAGTTGACAGCTTAGCATCTTGCTTAGCAAATGCATTTTCTTACATGTATTTCACTTGTCACAACACACCTGTGATGCAGTAGGAGATGCTCAGTTTTGGAAAACAAATGAAAAATGGGCGTGGCCAGTCATGAACCGATTAGGTGCCAATTTGCATAAAGAGGAGCGCATAAACACTGCTCTTTTTCTCAAATGCATGATACATTTATTGTAGAGTGTTTAAGAAACTCAAAGAAAGCAGATGACTCAATTTTGGTCTCTGGTGATCATTGTTAAGAGTGGGAGCACAATCAAACAGCTGCAAATATTGTGGTGCCGAAATAAGACACATCTTCACAGATTATTTCAGTCTGTTTACAATCGTTGATGCTTGTCCCTTTTAGTCAGTGTCAAAACAGCAATGACCTAAACCCTTTTATTGTTGAAAATAAAGTAAATGGTGACTGTTTCAATAATAAATGTATTGATGTAAATAACCCTCACCCCTACCCCTTCACCAGGCCAAAAACACGAGTCAACCAATAATGCACATAGGTAAAGTACGGATGTTAAGGGTGCAAACGTGTGCTTTGCCATGTGGAATGAACGGCACTTTTCAGACACGGTGTAACCCTATCACACACAGGTCAAAAGCAGGAGGGGAAAGATGTGACACTTATTCCACCAGCGCGCACACGGGCTTTGTAATGGCCCTGAATGTGAAGCGTTCCAACAGAATTACATTGGCTTTGTGTAAATAATCAAGGGCTGACCTGCGAGGTTAAACCCTGTAATTGAAGAGATACTTCAAAGCGACGACGGCCACCTTCTCTAGCTACTGAGTGTGGAGAAAAGGGAATCATTTGAGAGGGACAGCGTCCAATGAGTGTTTGATTGCGTCTGTGTCCGTTTGATTGGACAGGGATGGCTCTGTGGGAAGATCCCATCTCCCCTACAGCTGCTCTTTTCATATCTGTCTCACTTTCCCACCCTGTATGTCTCCCTTATGTGAGATGAATGTAACAAACAGATGAATAAAATCAAATGATCAGATGTAATGTGTTCTTTTCTTCCTCTGCACAAATGTGCTTTCATTACACAGGCTGCAAAACGACTCCCTTCAATGACTTTTTCAATGCGTGTAAACAATCTTGGCTATATTTAAATGTGGTCGTCTGCATCGAAAAGCAACAAAACCATGCTTCCCGATGTACTGCTGAAGCATCGCCTGAAAGAAGACCCAACACCTTTCCATTAATATTCATTCATGTCACTGGGGGGGAATTAATCATCATTTATCAACATTTAAGGCTAATTATTATGACTGACGTGATGGGTAAATGAGGTCAATGCTAAGTGTCAAAAGCATTACAGACACAGATTTCCAGAGGAGTTTAGCATATAGAGAGCTTTTTAGCAAGCCGTTTCACACCGAGGCGCAGCCAAACACAAAAGCACGAATCAATAAGTGACACCGATCAGAAACTGCTGTACAGACTGGAATTTTACTACAGGTAAAGAGAGCTGAGGATACAGGGAAAAATTTCAGAATTAACATATTGGTAAAGGAATTCAAGCACAGAATCCTCTAAATGAGGAATGTTTGATGATTTTAGATCAATTTAAAAAAATTAACTGCCCTTTGACATCAGTCATTTTTTCTGCTCTGATTCTTCCTCGTTTTTAACTAAATGTGATAAACAGCAGCTTTTAATTCTATTAGAACACAATATATCCAATCGACCAATCACTTTGCAAGCATAGGACAATCATGGCGGCTGATATCGATGAGCTGGGGCTCATTTTGCCTGCGGGAAAGAAGCGAAAGCGTTTCGAAGACGACCACAACAGGAACTGGTTAAAAAGACGAGAAAACCAGGTTCTGGAAAGATCTCCTGCTGCTCACCACAGAGAAAAGATTTTACCAAAGGGATCCACTAATGCCCTGATCCTCTCTTTATTCTGATCAAGACCTAGAACAGTAAACAAGTTCAACGCCTTCAAATTGCACTCTATTTTAGTCTCATCAGTCTGCAGCCCCTGTTTCCAAAATGAAACCGCCTTGTCCAAATGTGCTTTAGCAGACCTCAGGTGACACCATTTGTGGTGTGTGTAGAGAAAAGGATTTAAAAAGTTTACTAAATAGTTAAACAATGTACAGAGAGGCCACCTGCAGCAGGAGGATTCTGTGGGTCTATGGAGCTGGTCTGTGGGTTGTCTGTGACTTATTCCCCACATCTCTGCTTATCTAGTTTTCTTGCTCTACCACTTCGGGCCTTAACTAGAGCTGTGCTTCTGGTCTTAACTAGAGCTTTCTGTGTCCTTCCCCTAAACCACGATGCTCACTCTTTAGAAAAGTTGCAAAGAGGAGAAACACTTACGATGGGCCTCCTTTAAGCACTTTCTCATGATTGGGTTTTCCTGTGTGTGGAGGTCAAGGGTCACTGAGGTTACCAAACCAATGTTGAGTTGTAATAATTAGCGCCAAAGCTATTGAAGTCAATAAAAAGCCGTGGGTCTACATTTATGCACATGAGAGGAGACAGAGAGGTGTGTTGTCTGATGCACTTCCTGTGTAGAGATGGAGTGATCCTCCATCTTGATCTAACCATGGGCCTCCTTCCCTCATTAATTTTACCGTGTCCTCCAGATGGGAAACAAAATATTAATTTTATTCTGCCTGAGGCGTGTGAAGGTGCTCAGATCTGCTGAAGACACGGCATCGCAGGAGCAGAGCAGAGGCCTGCGGGTGGGCACAGACTTCCGATTGTCATAAATGTAATTAATTGAAAAAGAGAACTGATGAATCGATCAAAACACGAGGAGCAGCTCACCAAATTATGTAAATCACTTGGTTGTAGCATAGTAGCATGAAGTGCTAGCGGACCTACACTGCACGCAACATTAGTCAGTTCATCGAATAAAAAATGCGTTCTTTAAAAGCGAATTGGAGGTGGAGGTCTGGCAGCACGAGCAGGATATGGGCAAGACAAAACAGAAAAGGTGGAAATGGTTTGCCAGATCTGTTTTGGTCCCTGTCCCCTTCATTGAAATTCTACTGCGCCTCAAACTGATCGTCTCAAATCCCTATATCCAAATATAATGTCTCTTTTTCTTTGATCCACTCAAGCGAGATCTTACGAGAGGCTGTTGGTCACATCTCAGAGAGTGAATATCGCTGATTGGGTCCACAGTGTTGCTCCACCACCCGCTGTGTCCCTGCTGCAATTACCATTGTCAACACACAAGAATTCGGGCCGTGTACAAGCGACACGGCTCCAATAAAAGAGACGGTCCAGTGAAAGTCACTCGTGCTTTCCTCATTACTCCAGCATTATGGACACTGGTGGATTATGCTAATTGTTCATACATCTTTGGCTTATTTAAACATAATTTACATAAACCATTTTGCCTTGTTCTTATGAAGTCCTCCATGTTATGATCAAAGGCAAGATAAAAAAAATATGTTTAATATCAATGTTGGGTTGGATGGGTTTTTTTGGATATACATATAAACACATATTGACTTTTATATAGTTGCTTTAGAAAATAATAAGAGCAATTATAAAGGTGGACACTAGGGCACACAAGTTTCACTTCAATACAAAAGGTGACACTGAAAAGTGGAATATAGTTTTGTGTTTCTACATAGAATGTCAAATTCTGTCTAAAATGAGGCGTATATCAATAATAAAGATTATACAAAAATGCACTAAAATGTAATTTAATAATTAAGGAATAAATAAGTATGCAAGTAATTAAATACAATAATAAATATATAAATATATCCATAATAAAATGTAATTTTATGCCGCAGGACTGGCTTTAAGGCTTTTTAGGATTGTGGATGAGGGAAGCTCCAGTTTTCATTTTGATGTGGAAAACTTGTTTCACAAAGTTTTAAATGTGAAAGAAGTTTTAAAATGCACAATATTCTGTGATGAGCATCTTCAAAGTTCCTACAAGTGACCACAATATAAGGAATAATGTTCTTAATTTCATATGATTTGAGATGTTTTTGAGCAAAAGGAGCATAAAAAAGTATATTCCTTGGAAGAGTTGGGATTAAACTTTGAGAAAAGGGCATCATTTCCACAACAGCAGGAAGCAACTGTAAAAGTGCAGCTCTCTTATGTTACTTTAATCAAAATCTGTTGAAACAGACAAACGTTAATTGTAACAGAAGCATTTTAAAATGTTTATAAACACCGTAGGAAATGGATCAGACAGAAGAAATGTCACGCGTCCGTGCCCACACACTTTTTGTGTGGCAATCTCCCACAAAATGGCAGCGCAAGAAAAAAGGAAAGACAGCGCGGATCAAGAAGAAAGACAAGAACGAGTGACATCTTTCTTCTAATAACAGAGAAGGACCCTTCCAACAGCACTATCCTTCCACGTCTCTCTTTTTGAAACACACGTGTCACTGCAAAGTGACAAATAGCACATATTAATTAGGTACTAGACCGGGCGAGATTGCTGTTATTAACAGGGAAGGGGAAGGTCGGATTTAATTGCCTGTGACATCAAAGTCAAGTGACTGGTATTTCAAGCATCATTTAAAATGTTTGATATGGAAGCCATTGTTCGCACATAAAGGAGCGTCTAAAAATACAAAAGGGGAATGATGGGGAGCAGAGACAGCGCTGAGACAGTTATCTCCAGCCTTCACTGCTAATATCACCAGGGCTGCTGACAAAAGGACTGGCTTCTGACGGAATTATCTGCTCTCATCTGGTCAAAGCTGATTCTTGCATCATCCAAGGGTTTCGTTTTCATCTCTAGAGCACAAAGTTCACTTCGTAGGAACGACAGATATTTTTTAGGGGATGCTGGTGAACGCATGGTAAAATAAAAGTAGAGTAAACTTTTGAAATTAGAATGGTATCGATAAAAACGTGCACAATTAGCACGATGACACTCGTGAGGTAGATTTCAGAGATGCAGAATGAACCGGCGGCAGTCTGGCTAATGACCGGGAGGGGCCCACACTGCAGAGAGCACCGCACGGTTAGGTGCCGGTCACCATGGCAACAGCACGCTCGCACTCTGCGGTCCCCAAAACCCTAAAATTAGTGCTGAGGTGAGCCGCTCCGAAATGCATTCCAGACTCGGCGTGAGCAGCATCCAGAGCAGCACCAAAAACGAGAGATGTGTGCACTGCTCCAAGCATTTCGAACCGTCCCTCTGTTGCATACACAGGTGCATTGAGAGCGAGGTAAACATAAATATAAAGAGTGATGCGCACATAACTACAACCAAACTGCATCAGATAAAAATGAACCATGGGGATATTTATACAAGCAGCAATGAATGGGGGAGGGGCAGGTGAAGAAACTTGTTAAAAGAAAGATAAACAGGGTAAAAACGTTTCATTATTGTTTCAGTCTCGTGGCATTTGTAACAAACCTTTCTTTATTTTTTGCATGTCAGACGATTATTAAACTCTCTAATTTATCATTTACTGGCCTTTTTTCTTTAGAAATATGATCCATAGCCATGACTCGCCACACAGATTTAATGTCACTATAAAATATTTTATATAAAAATAAAAATATAAAAATAATTAGCAAAAATATCCATTGGAAACTAAATAAATCATAGTATTTTTTATTCTTTTTTTAACAAGAAAATAAATGAAACAAAAAAAAAAGTATTAGAAACTTGCAATTTTAAAGTTGCTTTATAATGTACCGGTATATATCTTTTTATTGGTAGTATATTTTATAATGTATATATCTTTTTATTGGTAGTATATTTCATAATGTTTATATCTTTTTATTGGTAGTATATTTTATAATGTATATATCTTTTTATTGGTAGTATATTTCATAATGTTTATATCTTTTTCTTAACTTATCCCTTGCTGTCTGTATGCCGTTGCAAAAATGATATTTCCCCATTGTGGGACTAATAAAGGTTTCTTGATCTTAAGGAACCCAAAAGAGGAAAGTTTCTAATCTTTGTGTTAATTGAATCGTAACGTGTAGTAACATAAATACCCTAATATCAATCACAAAAGAGTTATTTCCCTTTATTCCCATTCATTTTTGGTATTTTGCACTCATTCTGGGCTCATTTCACAAGGAAAAGGGCCACTTAATTATCATTTATGTACATTATTTATAATTTAATAGAATATTTTCAGTGATGGAGCCTGATGATGATCAGGATTTAAAGCATCAGTAATGAAGCAAATATTAAATGTTCGAGGAACAAGGAATGACCAGAAACAGGACAACAGTTATTATATTACCTTGTTTCTGCTGTTAAATATCAGTAAACTGTGAATGAAACATCATTAAAAGCATCATGAACTAGAAACTAAAAATATAAGCGCTGATCGAACGATACAGCAGCAGCAGCAAAGATTCAGGAACCAAATTATTTTTCTTTTATTGTAAAATTGCTTTTGTTAGAGCCTATGACAAAGTTCCATGAGCTGCTGGACCTCACTGGACCTCCTTTGGTAGTTAAACACTCAGCTCCCCTTCCCCTGTGCTAATTCTATCAGTCACAGCTAGCCCGACAAATAGCCCGACAGCAATAACGTTTTTTAACACCCGAATCACTTCCAGGTACAGCTACAAAACATACTAACTACAATCTCTGCCTACTCTGAAAAAGAGTGTGTTACAAGGAGCAAGCCAGTGTTTAGAAGAACTCATCAGTTTTTCATCTTCAACTGGAGATTTGTTTTTAAAAAGAAACCAATTTAGCATCTTGGTTATAATACAGTTTTTAGATTCATCGATTTCAACGAAGTTAATACACTAAACGGAACATAATGACAATCAATCAGGATGTTTTAAACTTTTCAGATTCTATTCAGGTTGACTGGTTTATTAGTCGAATGCTTAAAGAACTTTAATTATTTATAAACGTACCTTGATAAATATAAAAAGCACAAATAAATACAAGATGAGCTGCTTCACAATCAATTATTGCTCTTTAATGACCTGATACATAAACTAGAATTAATCACAGTTTGGGAAGCGAGAACATTTGATGTGTTTGTGCTCCTTTCGGAGAGTTTCCTGCGCTCACTGGATCTCTGCGAATCGTTCTGACATATGTGCTGCTTATCAACACGTTTACAGACAATGCGACGAGCGAATCACACGTCTATTTCAGTGTTTGGTCCCTTGATTAGCTGCAGCAGATATTAAACATATGTTAGAGCTCCCCTCACCCTGACACGGTGCAACAACAGTAGAAGGTCGGGGTTAATTACAGGAGCCTCTGTGTTCTAACAAGCTTAACCCTCGTCCTTTTGTTTCAGCACCTTCGGATGGATTGACGGGAAAGGTCGTCTTCGTCCCGCCGTTCGTTGTTTTATAATATCCGCTCATCTCCAGAGGTCAATTATCTCTGGGCTGGCTGTTCCTCGCATGTCGTGTGTGGCCTCATGGTTGGCTTTTGTCACAATATTTTCAATTTTAAACAAATGAAGGTGCGAATCACGCGGTGAAGTTGTTGAAAAGAGCAGTTTTTTTTTAAAACGGAGGCGAATTTTTGAAATGGAGGAGGTGCGGGATGAAAGGGAATAACCTGAAATGTAATAATGTGTCGGACCACCTCTTGAGCGAGTACAAGCCGAGCATCTGTGTCAGATGTTGTTAATTAACGTCAGTATGTTTGTCGGCTTCCTGACGTCCACACGGGGCAGAGGAAAGTGTCATGGCGCACACAGACAGAGCGATGGGGGTGTGTAGGGGATAAGGGGGTGCTGTGGCAATCCCACTCATTATCGTTCCAATCTGGGATTCATCCGGGGGCTGCTTCTGTTGGGACGACCATCAATGTCTTGTTCATCTCTCCAAGTTCAAAGCGTCAGGGTTCACTAGGTCTGTGCAGTGGCAGCTCTAAACTGTTGTAAGTTATTTCCACTGGAATAAAAATATGGATCAGTAATAATAGAATAAAACATTATTCTTCTAATATTGAAGACTTGAGAGGCAGGATTGTGAGGAACAGAAAGAAAACAGGTTTAGTTAAGGATTACCAGGATGGAATTGAAAAGCATGCGTTCACCTCAATCCACCGAGGGGCGCCTGGAAGGTTCTGTCTCTCTGCTCCGGTGGATCAGTCGGGAGAGACTGAACTTCAGGGACACACCCCTTATATACGCAGCCTTCACACAGGAAGCACGTCACCCCACGGGTCACAGTGACACACTGGCAGCTCTGGCTAACATTATTTATTAGCATCGTTTAAATTAAGATTATTAGCAATGATTACATTTTCCATCACAGAATGTTTAAGAAGATCTAATGCTTGAACATTAACCTCTCTAGCTTACACAAGCTCTGCCATCTCATTTGCTTTTCGGATTTTAAATAACTGTCAAAAAAATGTATATAAAAATATATATAAATAGTGCAGAACATTTTTTTTACATTTTTTATAGCTTTAAAATTTCTATATTTAGGAATATATGTGTTTGTAACAAAAATATTTTGTTGTTATTTTTTTTGTGGAAGAGAGTGGGAGTGGAAGAAAAGTTTTTTCGTCTTAACAATTTCTTTTATTCTGCCCTTATTCACTCCCTCTTTCAGTCCAACGACGCCTTGTCCTGAAGCAATTAATGTAAACTGGTCCGTGGGAAACACAACTAATTAATATCTACATACATTCAATGCTCCAATCCAGAGGAAGAAACGCCACACCAGGTGTTCACTCCCCTGGAGATAACAAAACTGTCCATCTCAGCGAAGCATCCACTCTCCCATTGGGTGGCTTTTGAGCAGGACAGGGCACAGTTAAAAAAAAAATAAACTCAAAGTTTCTTCCTGTTATGGCACTTTCTTCAGTTAGTGAAAGCTCTTTATTATGTATTTTGTGGAACTTATGTAATCTACCGTTTTTGACAAGCTGCCGCTTCCCTGTGTAGCGATTACATGTGTTCTATGCACTTCCTTGAGTTTGACGGATGCTCCAAAGGCGGATTCAGTGAGTGTGGAGGCTTGTTCGAAGCACAGTAGAAAACGGTTTAAAATGAAACATTGTGCAAACATCCAGACGGAGTCGTACTTGCAACAAATGATGTTGAGTAGATGTCTAAAAGATACAAGAGACGTCTTTTACACGACGCCCAAAATTTCTGTTCTATATTTCAAGCAAGACTTGATATCGTGAGAGATTTGTTTCTGGCAAGCTACCTGTACCTTCACCGGTCAGCTCTTGATGTCTATGTGCCTCTGCAGTCAACTGCTGTGATTTATTATTGTGCTCTAGAAATAAATAACTAATCATCGTCACATTTGACTGAATAAACGTTTCATTATTTATCAACTTTTCAAAGTCACTTCCAAAGATAGTTTCTAGTGCATCAGGATTGTGTTGAATTTTGAAATAAATTGTATTTTTATGGAAATGTGACACTCAAGCATGACAGATTATTTCAAAAAATGATAAATAAAGCATGCAACCGTTTGTAAAAGGTTATTAGCTTTTTTTTTAGCGACGCTACATCTGCAAGTTGCACAGAAAAGTAAAATATATGCAGTAATACAATATATTACATAGTTTCATATTAAATCTGTGATTGAAAGCTCATGCAATAACAATTAAGCTTAAATTTGCATTAAAATGACACTTGAAGGAACACTCATCATCTTTCCCATCCAAAAGAAGTGCCACTCTTTGCTAACTCTGACTGATATCTTCTCACGCTGGGCCGGAGACAGTCGTGAGTTATTACTTCTAAACGAGTCAAACAGGTTTTGATGAAGCAAGAGTTTTCCAGTCTAAAACAACATCATTTATCCAGTCGCTCCTCATCAGAAAACTACTCCTCCACATCACAAAACTTGATCACTTTTACCAGTTTGCTCATTTTACACGACAGCTTTCCTCGAAGCACTCGAGTGGTGCTTTACTCCTCAGGTGTTTCTTGGTGCAGATCGGGAGCTGAAAGTCAGTAAATTATCTGTAATGCTGGCAAAAAGGCAGAAAGATGAGGAGGCTATTTTCTAAACGATGCGGTACGCAGTTTGCGATCATCAAGATGTTGTAGACGCCTCCCCGTCGATCTGATAATTTGCAGAGCAGTGCACCTGGTGAGCCGTATAGAGCGAGCGACTCTGCAGACAGCGCTAAGCTATGTTCTATGCATGAGACGGAGCTTCTGAAGGCCTGCTGCTGACAGTGCATTAACGTTCCTTGTAAAGCCAAATATAATCAGTGTGGAAGGAGACAGAGGAACCGGACTGTACTCTGTGTAAACCCTACAGGTTTCATATGATGCTCTTGAATGGACTGCACTGAGTTCTCCCCAAGTGCCCTGTAACCTTCATCCTGGGACTGATGATAAAACCCGAAAGCTCGTGACTAGCAGATGGTGCATGGGTTTGAACCAGCAGCCATTGTGATGGGGCCCCAAAGCACATAAATGGGACTTCAAGCCGAGTGCTTACGAGTCAACTTCTCCGTCTGTTTACTACGAATGCTGCTTTTCCCTCCACTCTTGTGGACGTACAGTACTTAGATTATCTGGCTAGAGGTGCTTGTAGCCTGTAATTAGCGAAACATTTCTTTTTGGCATTAGGTTTCAGTAAATAAAGCACAAAACGTAAGCAAATGTTGATTGAAATGAGAGAAATGTATAGATTTGAATGTACACTCTCAATGTAATGTGCATACAAAGTAAAAAAAAGTACATGCAAGAAATGTACATATGTTTATTGCATGTGCAGATTGCACCCCCCCCCACACACACTTTCAGGAAAGTGAACCAAAAATGCAGCCTGACAATGATCCAAAACACATGTGAGGTGGACAAGGCAGTGTCTCAAGCACATAGCTAGCCAGTCTCCATTGAATTACATTTTTTTAAATCTGTGGAGGGAGCTGAAGGTTTGAGTTAACCTCCAAATCTTAACAGAGAAGATCTGCAAAAAGGAGTGGAACAAAATCCCTTTTACCAACAAATTTGTGTTTTGCAAAGGGTTCAAATACTTAATTCACTCACATAAGAACTAGCATTATTTATTGTCTGTATTCTGTCTTTCTTTCCTATAATTACATGTTTAGACCTTGGGAAAACGTTAAAGAAACTTATTTTCCACATTATTTCCACCATTATCTGTTCATCAGATTTGCAGACCAACATGTGGCTAATGTGTATTACTGCTAGGGGTGGGCGATATCTCAATATTTAAAATATATCGAGATGTTTTTTAAACTCGATATGAATTCTGGCATATCGTATATATCGATATAATGTCTATTTTTAATTTTCGCCACTTTGCTTGTGTGCCTTCTCTGTGCTGCGCTCGTCCCCGCCTATGCTAAAAACACTCGATCCCAGTCAGATACAGTTTACCCAGTCGTCATTACTTTTCGAGACAGGAACTCCCGCGACTGTACACTACAGAGAGAGCGCGGCTTGCTGCTGAATTGGAAAAGGTTACTTATGTAGGGAGTGAAATCAGAGGTTAAAACTAATGCCCTATAACTTTAAATATGACGAAGGGGTAATATCGCGAGAAGAGAGAGACGTTGCGAGCCTCGCGAGATCAGTTAGTTAAGCACACGGTGAGGAAGTGTGTAGAGAGAGAAATGACTCGCGCTGAGTAATCGGATGTGGCTGATGTACGATGTTCACCTCTTCATGGTTAATAAATCAAGTGTTGTGACTCCCTGATCTTCCTGTCAGTGTCCTCCTTGCAACAAAGCCAAGAACCCACGAGCCAGCGCGCGGTAAGAACTGTGGAGCTCGCACATGGAAACAACGCGCGTTAGTTACACTTACAACAGAGGTCCTGCAAAGATGAGCTTGAGTTTAGTTGTTTATTTTTGAATGAAAAGAAGGCAATGTGTATTATTTTACAGTTGAATTATTATTTATGTTATCAGGGATTTTGTTTATATCCTAAATGTTACAGGAGCACTTTGTCCCTATTCACTGCCTGTTTTTTAGTTGTTTTATTTTTGAATGAAAAGGCAATATGTATTTCTTTATTGTTTTATAATATGTATACAAGGATTTCTGAAAGAAAATGTGCAGAAGCACCTCTGAGTTTCAATAAAAAACGACTTTGAAATTTGTAATATTTGTTTTTGCAGTAGTTTTTTTTTTGGGGGGGGGGGTTAAATCCTGTCGATATCGAGATATATCGTATATCGAGATATAGCAAAATATATCGAGATATATTTTTTGCTTCATATCGCCCAGCCCTAATTACTGCATTCCCAGTTTAAATGACATTTCCCAGGCGTTACGGGTGGCATTTGCAGAAATAGTGCATCATGAAGCTGCTACAGATGCTACACCGTTACTCGACTGATCACAAGAGAGAGAAATACATTTAGAAAGAGTCCTGCAATGGATGTTTCGACTGAAATCAGTGAAGTCTGAGACAGAAACAGGCCTCTGTGATTAGCATAAAGAATCCCAGGGTCACATGTTTTCCTGCCTCTTCTCTGATTCCTGCAGTGACCTCAGTTCCCTCCTGCTCTGTCCTGCTAATCACCCTCATACATCAGCTCTTAAATGCAGCCGGGTTTACCTGCTGTGGCTTGGCCATGTCTAACCCATGGAGATCTGGATCTACTGATGGAGAGATGAGGAGCAGGTGATGGAGAGAGCAGGAGCATCCTGCGCAGCATCAGGACCGCCAGGGCTGCAGGAGAGTCAGAACAGAGGTCACCAAACAATGCGGAGTGTGAACCCCTGCTGAGTCACTGCTATTGCTAACATCAATAGAAGCATCTTTGAAGGTTTTCTAAAGGGTTGTAATGTGATGTCAACTGTTTAGAGACATTTCCGCGCTGAACAACATTCTCTTTCAGAGAGGAGCTTCACGTAGCAGCAGGAAAGCTTTCCGACTGGAGTTTACACACGTTTCTGTCTAAAATCCACCTATAGGAGCATCTGCACTTTAACCTGTGGACACCTCAAGTTAACCCTTACCATTCCGGGGCCTTTTTGAGCATTTTCAAGTACCTTACAATTTGCTCAAATCACATTTAAAACCATGTTTGTGCTTGATTTCCATTTTAAGTGCAACCCAAGTTTTTCACCATTTTACACAATAATTCCACAGCAAACAGAAAACAAAAATAAATAAATTTTAAATAATAATCACAAAACTTGAGAGTGAACCGTTTATATGTTTCATAATAAAGATCAAAAGTGCTGAGACAAAATAAAACGTATACCGGTAAATGTAAAAATAAGCAAAAAGATGTTTTCGAAAAAGAACTCCCTTAAACTACACACAGTGTCCCAAGTATTTAAAGGTGCCACCAAGCCAAGTAGTTTTTATCAACTACACACAATGCCCCTTCACAGACCGTGCGAATTTAAAGGGCACCACTATTTTGCCCACTAGAGGGCACTGATGTGTTCCGACTTGTACAATTAAAGTAGGCGGTTGCACTTTTTTTTCCACATTTTAATTGGAAGAAATGTACATTAATTATCACTCTATAGCAACCTTTACATTATAATTTAAATCAAAAACTATACTAATGGTGGGTTTGCTCATTCCTAATTGAAACAGACTAAAGTGGTCGAAAACAATAACTGATCTAGAGAGTTCAACTAGAGCTGAGGTCATGCTATTAGGAAGAATCTATTGAATCATGGGCAGGACTGTGTGGTTTGTGACATCACAACTGCCCATTTTGTAGGCATTAAAGATGACTAGAAGTAGAAGAAAAGTGATTTTCATTTGAGGTTCCCTTTAAGTATATATACAAAAAATGGAAATTGACTGCAAAAAAGACATCTCAAAAAAAACCTTAAACAAGTAAGATGAAAACAACATGTAAGTAATGTAAATAGTGAATAATAATAATAATAATAATAATAATAATAATAATAATAATAATACAATGAATTAAATGCTTCATGAAATTAGGGCTCCCACAAAAAAAATCTAAATCATTAACTTGTTATTTTATGTAAACAATATGACTGTATCTTCTCAGTAAATCGATTGAAACGATGTCATTTGTAGTCATGGTTGCCAGGGTAGCGGTTTTCCCGCACAATTGGGCTATTTTAGAAAAGGAGTTGCGGGAAAAAATACGGAGTTGCGGGTTGCGGTTTTTTGGGCTACATTTATAATGTACCGCGGCCGCAAATAAATAAATAATAATAATAAATAATAATTGTGGACAAAGATAAAAGGGAACCTTTTATTAGTGGGTGTTGATCCCCGGGAATGAATACTTGGCAACAAACGCTGCTTCTTGCGAGACGCAAATAGGCGCGCGCGCCACATGTGCTTTTGACATCACCAATCAAGCATCATCATCATCACGTCACTCCTTGAGAGCGTTGTAGTCAGAAGCGTCGGTTCGGTTGTCTGTGGATGAACAAGTACAAGTAGGCACTTCTGACTAGGGTCAAAAAAAATTCAGAGAGCACATGTTCTTATTTGACCTTTATTGTATGAGATTGTGTATTAAAAAAGCACAATGTGTGATATTAAGAATTTGGGTTAGACAAAAGGCCAATACTTTAAACTTAAACTTATATAAATTTTTTAAGGCCCTTTGTGGGAATCCAGCCGTTGTCTAATCTGATTGGACACTGAAAAATTGGGCTAGTTTTCATTCCATTTGGGCGGATTTTGAGTTGTCATTGGGCTGGAAATATTTCTGGGACCTGGCAACCCTGTTTGTAGTAGAAGGGTTTGACACGCCATTGGGTTCCACGTGTGTATATCATGAAGCTATAATACAATAGTGAAAATAAGCAAACAAATACTTAACTTTGTTATGTGAGAAAACCATCAAACATCCTCTGAACCAGTCAGACGCTAAAAGCCCCTTCTGCAACTGTTTTACTGAGAACTCAGCTGTAATCACAATGTGGTGAGGAGTTCTGTCTCAATCCCTGCAAATGTTTGTCACCATATTTGTCCAAACCGTTGAAAAGCATTTCATCTTGCAATTGCACAAATTAGCCGGCTATCGTGCATTTGCTGCAGAGATGTTAATGTGAATAATTTGTCGAGGTAAATTTGATCAATCATCGGGAAGGGCCCTGAGCTTTCTGCAGGCGAGCGGGAGGGCAGAAGGGGTGGGGCAGCTGGAGCGCTCTGCTGCCGCCACCTGCTGGTAATCTCTTTTGATTTCTCCCCCTGTGTGGCCACTTAAAAAACACCCCCTCCCTCACTCTCTCCTTCTCTCTCTCTCTCCCATTCTCCCTCTCCCTCTCGGAGAGTTCGTAACAGTGTAGAGGGGAAATAGAGGCTATAGGTTTGGTTTGGTTCAGTTAGCATGCTAGCATGCCTTGTTTGTTTACCCAGAATATGGTTCTCATCACCACAACGACATGTTAAATAAAGCTAAAGTGTGCTTTGATTTTTCATTATAATATTCATTACCAAATAAATAAACACAGATGTATATATTAGATTTCTAGGGATTCAATTAGCGAATCCGTTTTGAAGCCTATGGTGAAATTAGCTAATGTGTTTATTTTTAATAATGTTTCACCGACTTTGTCTAATTTTTGTCAATTTTATGACAGTAAAAAATTGTTTTTATTTAAGTGTTCATTGTGTTGTTTATTTCAATTTACACTGGATTACATGCGGACTTCTGATTGGTCCCCTGTCTCCATTCGATGTTGATACAGCGATGTGATTGGTTTTTAACATATTCTTTGTCATTTGAATTATGATCTCTTAATTTAATCTCTTAAATTTATTTAGTATACCTTTAAACTACTCATTATTTTTTTTAATTCAAACCTCGTTTTTATTTATTTATTTAAAACAAAAATATGGTACTCGTTTTTTAGAACGTTAAAAGAACTCACAAATAAATAATTTGTATAAAGTTCTAGTTGCGTTGTTATACAATACAATCACGATTTTTTTTATTAAGTAATATAGGAAAACAACATTTTAACGGAAACATTTGATTCTGAGAGATTTAACTTTGGCATTTCATACGTCATTGCTGTTCATAACAAGTCAATAAAGTTCACAGTTATAAAATATATAACTGTACAAGTAAATACGTGCGTAATGCATACCAATGTGTCCTTTTTACGCATGAAATTTTGATAAAACCACTCTTTCTTTCAACCATTAAATCCATATTTGTATATTAATCGGATCATAGGGGGATATATTATTATAATAGATGTTATATAGCATTTGCAGGTTTTCACGCGGCACTGCTTCCAGTATTTCCTTCAGAGAAAGTGGGTTTCTAACAGCGAGGTGTTGTGTTGGACTGGGCTGCAGCTGGCCGGCTTCACGCTGGCCCGCACTACTTTCAGACTGGTGGAGCTGGCATTAGTGCCCTCGGTGGGTCAAAGGGGGGTCCAAACCAAACAATAGATCCCAAAAAACTGTCTGCACACCTCTTGTTCCAATTGACTGCAGTCTGGAGAAATTCTGCAGCAGCACGGCGCGGTCGCTCGGCTCGGCTGCCAAATAAAAATGCATATTGAAATTAATTGTTCGTCGCAGATTGACTCCAGCACTAATTGATAAAAGAACGTGTTTATTTAAGCTGACGACTTTTCATGCGTTCGTCCATTGTGCTCCAGAGGGCCCGTCAAGGTGAGCTGAGGCAGGGGCCACTCGTTCTCCACGAACAAAAGGAACAAATGAATGCGCGCGCGCTCCCTAATGGCCTCCGAGTATATACATGGGTCCGCGGGAGATAAGTCTAACAAAATTAGTATGCAAAAGAGCCTCTCTCATGAGGCCTGTAATTTTCTTTGCAAATTATTTCCGTTTTGAGGATGAAACAAACACAATGGCGATGAAGCGCAGAGTGCGCGCGCGCCTTCGAGCACCGCGCGGGGAGAAAGAGAGGTTTCGAGAAGTTTAACCCTCATCAGCAGGTGGTTTGTGGGGAAAGCTAAAAAGAGAGATTTCTCTCGGTCCCAATCATATTTAGTTGATTACACCTGGCATAATGCCCTGGTGCAAAGAGAGCGTGGAATCCAGAAGAGCCCTGCTTGCTTTGAGGGACGCTTGCATGAATTCCTCCGCGCCATGCTGCGCCATCTTTTTCATCAGCTATAACTTAATTAAACATAGATGCACCAGAGAAGCTTCTTCTGTTGCACTGCACTCCAGCTTTAACCCCCCGCCTTCAAATAGACCTTCAGATGCAAATTCCGCTGAGTTTATTGACTTTCGGCGTCTAGACACCACCTACCCAAAGATCTTTACGGCGATGTTGGAAAATAAATAAAGATATTTTAAATATAAAATTATGCCATCTACACTTGGTTTGTTAATCTGAGTCGAAACCATTATTGTTACAATCATTTGCATTTACCATACAGCAGTGGCGTCTAGTTTGTGACGTCAATGATAATAAGATCTACGCATAATAACCTTATTTTCAATACATGCTTTTATCGTTATCGTTTTGAATGAGGCACAAAAACTCAAAATGAATTTATTCAGATTAATATTTAACTCAATTCCATTGTTGTACACATTTAAAAGAAATGTCCTGCATTTTAAACATTCTTTTACACACTCGACGATACAATTCTACACATCAGAATCTAATCACCCCTTTTAACCAAATTCTAGGCCCGTTCTGCAAAGTCGTATATTTGGAATCATTCGGTGTTAAACCGGCGGTGTGCGGGTTTCGGTGTGAATGTCACAACTGCTCCGTTTCCGATCATAAACTCGCAGATAAACTGTGGCAGCGGATGAAAACGTTCTGGTTTGCAGTTGAAGGTTTAGCTCGGTTCCCCTTCATAAATCATGAGCTCACATGCAGGGGCTTCGGCCGGGAGCGGTCGGTCTGAAAGCATCCAGCTCTTCACACGTCACTCCTCGAGCTCTTTGACGCAGTTTGTGGCAGAAACCTTCAGCCAACAACTGCTGAAGTGTATTTACCGGTTAGCAGTGGATTACCGGAATGAATTATTAATTATTTAAAGCCCAAAAGAAGTTTAATCGCATCAAGACGTCGATTTAGTTGTGAAGAAAAAAAGCGCCGCAAACACGTGACCTAAATGACTCTTTGATGTTCCGAGTTTTTAGATCTTTTAACTTTGTTGTGGTGGGCTGCGGGCTATTTTTAAACGAATATTGAAGGTTATTCAATAATGAAACTTTGCGTGTTATTGAACTTGTTTATCAAAGCACTTAAGAGTAAGAAATAAAATAATAAGGCATGAAAAAGATGCGCATTATTGACCAAAATATGCCACGTGACATAAAAATGTCTTTATTGTCGCTTAATTCAACTAAACCTCTGCGAACACGTTTGAGTTCATAATTTCGTAGAATAAATAATTAAGAAAAAAATGTTTAGTTTAGAATTTTTCTTTATCTTTTTTGCGCATATTAAAAAAATTCAGTTTAGCATTTATTTATTTATTTATTTATTTATTTACAGCTTATTTACTAAGCATCAATAATGTTATTTTTTTACTTGATTTAAGTGAGATTTCACGCTGGCCATTCAGTGAAATGTCATAAAGCTTTTAGTGTACACTAAATAAATAAATAAATAAATAAATGAATGCATGGATGACTGAATAAATAAATTTAGACGATTAAAGAGATGACAGAACCAGCCACTCTTTACTCTAAGCGCAAAAGCTAAAATATTATATATAATTTTATTTGCATTTATCAATTATCTGCACGTATTTACACAAAGAGATTTTTGTTTTCACTTCTTGTTAGTGAAGTGTTTAAAAACTGGTACTTGTGACAAGAATAATACTTAAATGTGTATTATAATTTTATTTTATATTTCCTTATAGACAATAACTATTTTTAAACAATATTTTGCTAAAGTTAATTATTAGTTTATAGTAGTGAGCCATAGAGATGTAAAAAAAAACAAAGATAAATAGTTACAGTTTCTCTTTTTTGTGATAAAATCAGCATAAAAATCCCCCATACTGTTAATTATCTATAGCTTCAGTAATTAACTCTTTTATGATAACAAACTTTAACAAATATATAACATTTGTGAAATTTAATATTGTAGTTTAGCTTTCCTAGTTATTAATCTATTTTTAAAGGATTTAGGTATTGCTAGAATTTAATATTTGTAATCAATCCAAACTTGACATATTATTATTTATCATAGTTCGTTTAAAAAGAAATCTAGAAAATGCACGGTTTACTTTTTGAGTGGATTCTTGACTTCCATGTTAAATATCATTTAATAACTGTTTAATATTGATTAAGAAATAAAAAGCAGTTTAGAATAAATAAATATAATACTAATTATGCATTTGAGTAGAATGGCACCTTTCAAAGCCACCAGATAAAGCCTAGGAAAATAGTTTATAAAACAAAATATTAGAAGACACTCATTAGAAACAAAGAGTAAAACCCCAAAACACTTTTTAGATATAAAAATAAATAAAGGGAACATCAGATGTCGTGCGTATGCCATGTTTTCCGCATCATGAGATATGTTTTATTCCTGCCTTTGAGAATTCCTGCTCTTTTGCATCATGTGACGTGTGTATGGTATGCACACTTCAGAGCTTCTGCTAAGCTCAGCTACTCTGCGGAGGATTCAGCCCTTCTGTCAGGGATCCGGTGCTGAATCCTAAGGTTTGTGACATCACAAACATGAAAAGTTATACAGGTATGTTTGCAGATTTAAAGAACAAAAACGTGTAAAATACGTGAAGGTAAATGTCTGAGATCACGTTATGCAGACACAAGAGAGCACAATTAGTATGAGAGGAGTCTGAAGAACACATCTCAATGGTTTCCTCATTAACCTTGGCTTGCACGGAGCCTAAATTGTGCCATCTAGCCTGTGCTCCATTAGTTTCAGTGGCAGTCTGTGAAGTGCTGCTCTTCGATGGTTATGGAGGAGAAAGTAACGCATGGGGACTCATTTCTGCATGTGTCTGTGTCATAACCCTGGCCTGGGTGTCATATTCCTCTCCTCCCTCATCTGGCCCAGCATGGGAGCCCTAATACACACATCTCCGAGCAGCGCCTCGAGGAAAATGGACGGATTTGCACATTTCCTGAGCGGCTCGCACTCAATTCCCTCACTTTGTTAATGCCGCTTAATTTTTTACACGTAATGCTTTGGTGGATCAGTCTTTGGAAGTGTTATATCATTTATTGTGGGGACTTCTGTGAACTTCTTTTTTCGTGAAAAATTAATGCCTTTAATTTTGCTTGATGGCAACATCAGCGTAGCTCGGTAAATTGCAGTTTAATGAGATTTTGCTACAGGGGATAATCTGCTACTGACAGAAAAACATCTTGAAAACATCTGTAGACCTATGATTTCACTCAGACGATTAAACCCCCAACACCCCCTGTGTCTCAGAGCACTGAGCAAGAAAAATGGTCAGTTTAAAAAGTTTCACTCCGCCATGTGACCTGATGGAAACGACTTAGAGGAAACTTGATGCCTTTTATTTGTCTATTCACCAATATTGTGAATACAGTCCATCAATTCTAAAACCTGTGGTGTTTTCCACACCTTTGTCTGTACAGTTAAACGCATCTTAAGTTTGTTTTGGAAGCTTCAGAACCTTCAAGAAAAAAAACATGATTCCATTTTAATAAATTGATTGAATCTCTTCAATAGTGTTCACAGGGCAGTGCCTTGTGTTTCTGTTTCTGACCACAATAAGCTGTAGGACATGACACATGACAAGAGCCACATCTTGGCCATAACTGGCCCAAATCACATCCAAGTTAATAAACTACGAAATCCTAGATCCTAGCTCATGTATTGTGTGCCAGACTCCGGCCATGTTTGGCCCTCATCCCATCTGCCAACGGCAGATCAATGCCAGATATCCCAGAAGGTCAAAGGTGACAGATATTCTGAGGATCCTCATTCTGAGTTTATTTTAGTTTGTTTCCAAAAGCAGAATAAACATTCTGGGCCAAGAGTTACATTATGTGTGTTCTGTGTATTGTTTTGTCAGATCAAGTTCCTGTTCTGATGACATCACTTCCTAAGCTTCAGTCGACTGGTCAATTTCCCACTGGCCAATTATTTGTATTCAATTGGTATTTAACTTTGCTCTGTTTTTTATCTCACTTTTCGTCTAGTCCTTAACAGAACTGACACATTTGAGGTGAAATAATGAGTTTAAAGTTTGTTTCTTGTAAATTAGCATATTTGTTTGTTTAAAAAAAAAAAAATAAAACGTAACAAAGCTACCATCGGCACTGCACCACCATGGACTCAAAGCTAGTATATGTCTGAAGTTTGCTTTTCAGGTTACATAAGAGGACTGGGGAATGTTATGGTCAGAAACTTTTGGTACAAACTCGTTGGCTGAGTTGCCTCCAGTGAACACCACACCTATGATGCATGGAGGTGGAAGCATCATGCTTTGGGGCTATAAAAAGGGACAAGGACGAGTGATACGTGTAAAGAAATGTATTGTGAGATTTTGAATGAATACCTCCTATCTGCAAAGGCATTGAAGGGGATTGTGGAGGGGTCAAAACACAGCAAAACCAAAACACACAACCAGGGCAACAAAGGAGAGGCTGTCTACAAAACATTTCTAGATCCTGGAATAAACCAAGTCTCCAGATCTCAACCCCATAGAAAATCTCCCCACGACCACCTCAAAACATCACTGCTCTAGAGGAGATCTGCAGGAGAAACAGCCTAAAGTACAAACAACCTAAACTTTGTAAAACAAGATGTGTAGCAAATTATTGAAATAAAAACAAAATACTTATTTTGAACCATAATATTGAGGGTTTTCAACCTCCAAAACAAGCATTCCTTTAACACGTTTCACATATTAAACAGCTGACATAATGACTTTGAAACCTGCGCGTTCCCAAGGCCTGTTAATTAAAACAGCATTTCAATCTCTGTTTCCATAAACTTGTTTGCCGTGCTGTGACATCTGAGTAAGCACAGTCAAGGAGGAATGTACACCCACGTCCCTGTCCTCTAAAGCTGCTGTGCTCCCAAGCCTCTGCGATGTAGATTACTTCCTCCAGGGAGTCTGGAGAGAATCCCGATCCCTACGACGTCTCCAGTCAGCAGACAGATTTGGCCCTCCTCCAGTTCGAATAGACTGTGTCATGCAGAGAGCGAGCGATGCCAGAAAGCCTAAAATTATATCTGACATGGGTCACGTCAACTTGTTTTTACTGCATCTCACTCTCTGCTCATTTCTAGTCTGTACTTCAATAAAACGAGTCACGATTCTTAATCGAACGATTAATCGCTATTTTACAATTGGCTCCATTTTTAAAAATAAACCCTGAAGCAGTACCGGAGAGAAAAGAACACTGCGATTTTCATGTTTCTTACTCAAGATTGTTCTGGAAATTCCTTGAGGAAGTCCACCAATTGGAGCCAAATCGATTGTATGCGGAAAAAGCTTTCGGTTGAGTCAATGTTTAAAAAGGATTCTTGGTCTTATTCAAACATTTCTGTGCTGTTTTTAAAAGCATAATCCGCTGTGCTTTGTTCTCCGAAGTCACTCTCCACACCATCAACAGTGATTGGTGCCAGGACTGATGCCAGAAAGAGAGCGTAGACTCTGCAGGGTTCTCCATTTTCAATGGTGTGAATGGACACCTCTTGTCTAGCGATGCCACTGCTGCTCTCTTTCAGAAGAAGCCACATGTCAGACCCAGACTCATCATGCCAGCCACCAGCCGAGAGGCCAGGGCACCATGCCCATGATTCCCATCGCAATAAGAGCAGTTCAGCAGCTAAGAGTGTAAATATATACCGGGAGTCCATTCACGTTTGTTTTTATAGAACAAGAGTATTATTCTCAACGGTGATTTGGGGCAAAGTTAAACAAAAGTAGCAAACAAAGAGAAATGATGGAGTAAACTGAACAAATGATGGAACAAAGTATTCGTGACTATCAAAATCAGACTGTTGCACTTCCATTCTATAACAGGAGAAAGACAGGATAGTGAGTCCAAATGTAAAAGTTCCACGACAGAGTCAGCAAGAAGAACCCACCCCACCTGTTCCCAGATTCGAAGCCTTGCTCCATTTCTCCCAATTACCTCTACAAGACTAAACCTCTATGTTAATCCGCCAAATGGTTCTGAAAGATCAGCAAATACATAATCTACTGATAGTTAAAAAAAAACAAAAAAAAAAAACGTATCAAGCTATTATTTGACGTGCCATATCCAAGTCTTTTTTAACACTACCTGGCCAAAAAACAAAATCACCACCTGGATGTAACTAAGAAAGTAGGTCTAGGCCTAAAGAAGGTGATCTCCTAAAAACTTTGTTAAGAACTGCCAATTGCAAAATTAAAAACTGGGACCCACCATTTTCCAGGGACAAATGATTGTGAAAAACAACAGTAGAACTCAAGGCAATGTTTAATTTTAAAAGCAGAGTATTTCCACACACTTGTGAAAATAACTCTAAAAAAAACCTAATCGGTGAGGCGAACAGGTTAAAAGGCTTCAGTTTGCTTCAGATTGGAGCCTGGAGCAATGGGAGAAGGTTGTGTGATCTGATGAGTCCAGAGTGATGGGCACCAATCCTGTCTACTGTACAAGCGTGTGGGGGCAGTGCCTCGATCCGGGGTGCTGTAGTTGCTCAGGTCTAGGTTGAGCTCAAAGAATGAGGTCAGCGGACTTCTTAAATATACTGGATGACCCGGTGATTCCCACATTGAACTGAGAGATTTTGTTCTTCTGCTTAGTCCTTTAAAATGGTGAAACACTCACTTCTAGTAGTTCATCCTTTAATTGGGTTCAGTGGTTGTTTCGAGTTGAACTGAAAACCAAAATATTTAATCTTTGTGATACCGAAATATCATTAATATCAATAATTTGGAACAACTACATAAAAACGAAAGACGAAAACAGAAGCAGATCAGTAGAACATCCACACTCTGCAGAAAGCAATGAATTCACCAGTGTTTGGGGTAAAGGGTCGTTGTTTGCATCAGACTTTTGCAGTTTTTTGCAGTTCAGTAAATCATTGTTTGAGGAACAAACCCCTCAAATAAGCAACGACTTTTACATTTCAGAACGTCTCTCAATCCCTCTCAGCTCATCAACACACACAAGCCACTTCCTAATCTTTAAAACAGACAAGCTGGATGCGGAAACCGAGAACAATATCCTTCCAGGCACAATGGTGTGTATCGGAGACTGTGTGATTATAAGCACCAGGGAGTTATCCTTTCCTTTATTCATCCACAGGCCCCGTTCTGAAGAGACCAGATCCAGGGGTGCCAAATTAAGCAGAGTGCTGATCTGTGCCGGCTGCATAGAGTAATGAGCAGGCCCAGAGGATATTTGCAGGGTCACACAAAGGAGTTGGTGTGGAGTGGCAAAGAAAATCGGGCGTGCAGCAGGAAGCCGAGCTGCAGAATTCTGCAGGCCATCTTCATCTGCCGTCATCAGCGAAACAAGCTTTCTTCCCTCACATCGTGCTTTCCATTGAAAAAAAAACTCATGAGTTGAATTGGAAAGAGGAGAAACGTAGAAATAAAACAAGTCTTGGATAAAACCTTAATTCGAGGCTATTACGGTTTAACCCTCGTCTGGAATCCATGTTATAACCATCGTTGGAACCACATTATCAACCCTCTCTGGCAAGCCCAACAAAGAGCCATTTTACAATGTCACCATGACTATAAAGCGAGGCCTACTGTTTTCCCAACGTGGGGTATAATGGAATTAATAACATCGACTGCGCATTTGCCGGGAATTCCCATGAGGCCTTGCGGATTTTTATAACTCCGCAGAGTAATGCTAAGGGTTCGGAGGGGAAGATTTACGGGCTTCGGGAAGCTAATGATACCGAACACTGACTTTGCGATTGCTTCAGCCGGCTAGTTTGCATGACAATCTGGATAACAATGGCTCTATTCAGATTAAGTGAGGGGGGTTATTATGATTGCTCTTTGTTCTAGCTTCTCTGTTCTCTCCAGAGGTGTACAGAGACACTGAAACTAGCGCACTTAGCTTATCCCAATATTTGAGTCATTTAAGCTAGATTTAATTACTTTAACGTTTATTATACACTCCATAAAGATGTTCATAATTCCTTTGTGTTGTCACTAGCAATTACTGCCGCAGCAATCCGTTTATTTGACGAATCCTCTTTTTTTACTCGCCTCGCTTGATAAATAAGGAAATAAGTCAGCCCTCCACTTTATATTCAGTAATTAAAGTGAAAAATATAGTCACAATGCAAATCCTTAATTGGACTCCAAGAGAGAGATTCAGAATTTCTCTTTAACAATAAGAGATGACTGGGGACAGAAAGGCGTGCTGAAATGTGACTCGTAAAGTTCAATTAATCAAGCTCCGAAAACAAGCAATTTAGCAAAGTGCTGTTCATACAGGGAATCACGAGGCTCAGGTAATGTTCTTTTAATCATCCCTGTGCGACATTCTACTTTTCATGTCACAACGGATGAGTGTGAAGGAAGATAATATCTAGAGGAAAGCAATACATCTCCACTTGCAAAGTCATTTCGTTCTCTTCTTCATGGGAATTTAGATTTTAACCCCAAACCTCAGACGCAACACTCAGTGAGTTCAGTCGATAAGTGTTGGATCACACTGTGATTTTGCAAGTTCTCCAACATAGAAATCATGGACTAGAATTTTCAGCATACGTGCATTTCCACCGTGAGAGACAGCATCAGTGGTCAGAAGGTTCCTGTAAATCTTCACCACACTCTATAAGAGGGGTTCTGCCCCACTCCTCCACACAGATCTTCTCTAGGTGAAAAGTTTCAGCTCAGTCCAAAGATCTCTTATTGGATTTAGGTCTGGAGATGGGCTTGGCTGCTCCAGAAGCTTGATATCCCACTTGCAGAACCACTCCTTGGTTTTCCTCGTTGTGTGCTTGGGGTCACTGTCATGCTGGAAGACCCAGCCTCACGCCATCTTTAATGCTCTGACTGAGGGAAGAGGGATTTGCCCACAATCACAATGCATGGCTCTGTTCATCCTCTCCTTAAAAAAGTGCAGTCGCCCTGTTCCCTATACAGAAAAGCCCCCAGAGCATGATGCTTCCATCCCCATGCTTCACTGTAAGGATGGTACAATTGGAATGAAACTCCTCATTATTCTTCCTCCAAACATGGCAGATGGAGTTGCATGGCCCACTTGCAAAATCACAGGGGACCAAATATTGATTTATGGAATAACATGATTGGTTAGGGGGCGGAGGCTCATCTTGTTTACCAGCCACAATCAACATACGTTGGACATGAAAGCTGGAAACAGTTGACGAAGTGGTCAGGGGTTCTGTGATACATGGTGGACTCTATACTGTCTGGAAATCAATTCCATTTAAATGGAGATCAAACTGGCCATAGAACAATGCTCTACTCCTCTTCCTCTTCTAGCCACCTTTAAACAGAAAGTTTATTTTATTTATTTTCAAAATGGAAAGTAAGGAACTCTGCTTAGAAAATGTCTATTTTCAACAAGAAAAATACAGAAAGATGACAGAGTTGATGTGGAGTGATATATCAGTTTAAGTTACACGACGGCTGAGCTCGAGTCTCACGAAGCTTTCACAGCTGCCTCAAGCTCTTCTGAACATTGCAGAAGAAGTGCTTTGAGCAGGTGTGGACTTAAGCCCTTTCACAGATGGTGACGACTGTCTTCACTTTTTAATCTTCCATTTTCAAAACAGTAAAGATTTCCTAGATACAAATTTTAAAATACAGATGATTCATGAAACGTTACTGTGCATTAATTCAACTGCAGCAAAAGATGTGTGTTTTCTTTATAATCATTAATCGTCTTTCGATCACATTGTGTGATGTTGTTACACTTTAATAACTTGCTCAATTAAGTATTTTATCATAATTCTTATTGAGTAGCCCCTGCTGGAGGTCGTTAGCATCCTTAAAGACACCTGAAGCTCTAAAAACACTGGCAAAAGCTGTCTAAAGACACAAGAGACAAAACTGTAGACCTTTAAAGCTGAAAATGGCTGCGGATAAATTGAGAAGCAGTTCAGTGAAGAAAGAACAACTGCTGGAGCAACGGTCAGAAACGCACAAAGCTAATGATGATGTCCCTCAGATGGGGCCCCATTGAAGATCTCTCCCCGTGGTTCATCAATGATGCTAAGAATTCAGAAGAATCATTCCAGAACTCCACAGAAGGAGATGGTCAATGCCGGGAAGAGAGCCGGGACCATAGTTTCCAAGGTGACTATCAGTAATACACAGAGACTTCATAATTTAAAACAATGCTTAAGCCAGCCCAAGTCCAGGTCCATCAGAAGTTTGCCAGGGACCAACCGGAAGATCCAAAGGAGTATTGGGAGAAAAATCTTTGGAGGCTGTATGAGGCGAAAAAAAATCCCTCCTGCAGTGTCTGCAAACCTGGGGAAACTCTTTGTGGCTCAGGGATCAGATGGTATTTTGACCGAGTAACTTAGAAATAAAATTAAAAAGTCATACAATGTGCTTTCAGGATTTTATTTTTCGAGGCTGTCTCTCACGGTGGAAATGCACCTTTGTCGAAAATCACAGACCCCTCCATGATGTAGAACCTGAAGGTGATCAAATACTCATAGTCCTCACTGTATGTGTGCTCTGCACAGAAGCATCTGAGGGAGGAAGCAAAGCTCACAAAGCTTAATGATGACGTCTAGAATTATTACACGGCACAGTGCTAGTCTACATAGATCCAGCATTTATTCTAAAGAATTTGAAAAGAAATGTGTGAAGTTACTCAAAAGTTGCATCATCACTCATTAGGCCAAAGAGAGGAGATAACAAGCCCAAGCTCCAACTTTCCTTCAGTGGAAGTGTGAGGGAATGTGGATTGTGTTGAAGCGGCCGGACTCTAGCTGTGCGTTGACAGTACTGGAGTCAGTCAGGGAGAGGATCAGCAGGGCTTGCCCTCTGCCCAATGTATCTCTTTCAGAGCGGGCAGACGCAGGCCTTGACTGGACCCTGCTGGGTCCTTCTGAAATCAGAGACTGTTGAAGTCTACGTCTGCTCCATCCAGCCCGTCCACAATGTCTTCCAGTCTCTCCAAATGACGCGCAGAAATGTTTGGGACAGTCTGGTCAGTTATTCCCCTCCTCCAGACCAAGGCATGGACCACCCTGGGTTGGTCAGCAACCCCTGCTTACACCTGCCGTAAAACTTAAAAGCTCCAGGCCTGTCCGAAGGCTTTGAAGTGTTCAAAGCATAGCACCCTGACCTTTGGTGCAACTTTGGGTTCGCAACACATGTTCAGCGCCCCACGCCGAAAAGCAATGCTCTCTCGGGCCTGTTGCTTTACATGTGTGAGATGCAGGGGCCCATGCATGGCAGCCATGCGTACCCATCATGCTGCTCCCACCAGTGAGGGGTGCCCTAGAGCATGAAAGAAGAGGCTAGGAGGAACTGGCCCCTGCTGACCCCCTCATGTGTTCACCACTCATCCATACTAAACTCAACCCCTTCCCCCAAACCCGTCCATTCAAATTCCATATCTTGTGCTTGAAAAGGTTGTGCTGCAAATTCAAGGAAAAGCAAATTGTGTGGCCATCGTGTCTCACCAACACTGAGGACACTGATTTTCATGGTTAGCAGATTTGATTTTATTTCAATCAATCCATGAATTTGCAAGTATACAAACTGAAGCAATACAAAAACAGGTTTTTAGGCAAACGTGTAAAAAAAACACTACAGGCAAAAGATGCTTTTAGAAATTATGTCACAATGCCTTCAAAACGGGAAACTCTTCTCGCTACTGTTGCACACAGTTTCAGAAGGAACTTGCTCCAAACATCTTGTAGAACGTACATCCTTCCGTCTCTTCATGGAGTCCCTTCAGGGCTCAGTGGGAGCCAGCCCTTCCAGGACTTCTTGTTTTTCTTTACGCTAAAGATTATTTTGTCTGTGGATCATTGTCCCCTCTGCAAAATGCATTAGAGCACAACCTTCTGCCTCCCTCAAGGTATTAGATTTTTTATCTTTACCAAATCTCCTCAATCTTCACAGTTGCCTGCATACACTCATTATTGTACACTCTCCAGCCCTTTTGAGTCATTCTTTTGCTCCTAGTTCTTTTTCATTATTGAGTCTCTTGGTCATGTTCCCAAATCAAAGGTATGGCGTTTCGTTTTCGTTTTCAAGCTCTTCCATGATGACCATTTCGGCCAGACGCCTCAAGACAGTATAGATGGCTTTACCCGGGGTTTTCTTGATTCTGCAAGTTCTGAATGGCGCAGTTGGACATTAGCTAGCTATCTCTTTCCTCTGCTGCTGCAAGTTTCTAAGGGTATCCACTGCATCTACAATTGTCAATGATGCTTCTTCAAAGAGCTTCAATGGCACACATTAAAACCTCAGTCTGCTTTGAAATCTTTGAAAGAGACCTTGTTGATGCAGTAAAGCTACCTTGTGTCTTGTTGCTGTGCTCATGCTCGCCATGACAAGAAACTTTCTTTCTAAACCTTAACATCTAAACAGTTTGGCTGTTCCTCAGCCAGTTTTCAGCTGTTTTCCCCAAACCCATCACTTCTGGGCTGTGAAAGACGGAGACTCTTAAGTCTGTTTAAAATTACTTGAGTTCCAACGACTCTTGAAATTTGCTCGATTAAAGAACAAAATCACATCCTCGAACTAAAGGCTCTGTATTTCCCATCCCCTTCATGGCCATCTCCGTCTGCTAAAACAATAAAACATTTTTTGCAAGGCTGGCTTGTCGATGTTATATGAGGCATTATATATCTGCATAAATTCCGGAGCTCATAATCACATAAAGCCCGATTATACTAGCTTGACTCTGTAAATGTCAAACAGAGCACTTTGATATAGTGTCCTCCTCAGGGTGCATGCTTTTACTGCTGGATTGACAGTGTCAGAGGCACACAATGCCAACATCAGCTGCACTATAAATGCACAGGGCTGTATAGACCCATTCAGATCCTTTAAGCTCACATTCATATTCACATGAAGCTATCAGGCCTGTGGTAGGTGCATGCAAGAACATATTTAACGTGCAGCATCCTGTTCAAAGAGTAAGGCTGGATGTTTTAAAATGGATCAGTCGAGGGATGTCCATTAACCGCTTTTATTGCTGCACTGTCAAATTCAAATTAACTAGTATCTAGTATCTCGGTGCTCCTGACGTAATTCGAAATCAAAGCCCCCACAAAGGGGATTTTGCATATTCTCTCCATGTTTGTATGGGTTTAGTTTCTATATTTGTTTTCAAAATTAATTTGGGAACCTTTCCAGAATGCAAGTCGCCTTTGTCTCTGGCTGCAGAGCATGAACCCTCTGGTTAATCAAATAAATTCAACATTGAGTTTTAAAATGCACTTTATAAAAAAAATTCTAAATATACCTCACACGAGATGATGCAAAGTCATTGATTAGGATTACTTCTCTTCTGCTTACATCCTCAACTACAGTTCCTAATCCCTCGCTGTATTTCTGACCCCATGTTTATCCAAGAGTTTCAGGAAGAGCATGTGCATCTCAAGCTGAATGAACAGCTCAGGAAATGCTGACCTGGCTGAGACCACGAATCTGAACGCTCAGGGCTTTCCTTCACCTTTGCTCTGCACAGTCAACAAAGATTTCTGCTGGAGGAACCTCAAGACAGATATTCAGTCCACTGAACATTTCAAAGTTACGTAGTCATCAAGCTCCAGTGATTAAAGTTGAAGCTAAACTCTTCAGGGTTACCCATCGCTGACGTATAGAGGTCATGGCACAAAAATATCACGATATGAAACTACTAAAGCTGGGTTAAGAACTCTCGAATGCATTAATAAAAACTGGAAGGATAGTGGGGAAGTTTCGTTTGCTTGTGGACAAAGATTGTTCTCTGATGGGCACATCAGGGTAAGAAGAGAGGTAGATGAAGTGATGCAACCATCCTGCCTAATAGCCTTTGGAGGAGGTGCTATATGATCTAGCGGTGCTATAGTTGGTCAGGTCTAGGTCCAGCAACAGGAAGTGCTCAAAAGATGAGTTCAGCTGACTCCCTAAACATACTGAACGACCTGGTGATTCAAGCATTGGATTTGTTTCCGATAGCATGAGGCAACTTCCAAATACCGGGATTCATCCGGCTCAGATTGGGAAAGAGTGGTTCAGGAGCATCAGACATCATGAATCCAGACTTTAACGCCATTGAAAGTCTTTGGGATGTGCTGGAGAAGGCTCTGTGCAGTGCTCGAGTGACTTCAGACTCTAACATCATCTTGCTACAAAATTATCGCAACACTGGAGGGAAATAAATCTTGTGACCCTACAGAAACTCGAAAGCTAAAGATGGTCCAATGGCGTGAGACCTTTGTTTTGGTCAGGCAGTGAAATTAGCCAATTTTGGGAATTGTCATTTGAGGCTTTGACGAATGAACAGCGTCCATCCTCTGCCCAGTGACCTCTCCTTCTTTTACCATTCATGACTAATATCTAAAAAATTTAGAAGGAGAGTGGGTGGTGTCCTTGCCCAGATTTTGCTCAGCCAAGTATTCAAGTATAAAACCCACAAAAAGTGTTGAAAATCAACTTTGTGGGCATTAAAGCAAGACTTATTTTCAGCTTTGTGTCATTGCTGTGAATCCTAGTTACCTTAAAATGAAATCCCTGATACATTCCTGATAACGATATGCATTGAGCATTTAAATAACAAAAGAGCAATCTGAAGGACCATTAAAGAGCCCTGGCGTAATCTCTATTAGATGCTGTGCTGTTTTCAATACCTTTGCCTTCTGGGAATTTTTGGCAACACCCTGCAAAGAGAATTTCTATAGCATAACAGAACTCTAGCAGTATGGGCGCGAGTCCGTTCAGTATGGCTGTCAACACCTATGTGCCCGCTGCCATGACAAGCCCTTTAAACTGTGACGAGCATAAATCAAGGGGCCATTCTGAAACAACAGGGTCGTATTCTTCCCCTGTCGAGCATGGACCTCCAGGCCCGGCATGGGGCACCATTCCAGACCCGGCTGGAGCATGGCACGCCTGAGGAGTGCCATACGGAACCAGGCACACACATGTCTCGCTGCCATCAGTGTATATTCTGAAAGCCTGCACAACAACGTTCAACAAGTCATCACAGCTTTAGTAGAACTGTCACGACGACTGGCGGAATTCATTGTGCCCACAAATCTCCAGCGCCCACCCGCACTCAGGTCCAATTTATTCTGGACTGGTACTTTTGGTATAGCGTGAATGCATTCATCTTTATAAGCGAATTATTATTTTATTCTCAGGGAGACGTCAAAGTGACAGGATTTAAAAAGTGAAAATAGAAAACACAGGGTTTCAGAAGTTTAAAACGACAGCTTGTGATTCAGTCGTTAAAAGCATTTAAAAGCAGCATCCGGTTTTTAAGGGAAACACTTTTTTAAGGGGATCTTGCTTACACAACAGGTGTCTACACAGGTATTTATGTATGTAGCCAAATCTAGACCCTGGTTTCATTGTAGTGACGCTGCTGGAGGTTTGTTGCTTCTTGCTTCCTTTATGTCTCTGCATGAGAAACTCATGAACTCAAATCAACTGAGCATGAAAATAATATTTGTGCTTGTTTGTTAGCTCTAAACAACATCATGATTGTTCCACCTCACTGAGCATCGACCAAGAAACACCATTAGTGGCAGAATAATTAAATAAATAAAGGGGGAGGCTAATGAGCAAGGGCTAAAGAGTAACAATAAAAACTTGTAAAAAACTTAGAATGGCTATGTTAAAGCAGATAATTATGATATAAAACTTAAAAAAATTAACACAAAGCCAATCAATGGGATTAGAAACCTGAAGTTTTCTAAAGGATTTATGTTCTCTATAATGTTTTTAATCTACCATAAATCAACAGAAAATAGTAAAGAGTTTCCAATAACCATTTTATCAATTCCAATAGTAGCATACAAGCATAATTTCTTGTGTAGAGAGGGGGGGGGGGGGCGTTTGGGCCCCTTTCCAGTTCTTGCAAAGCACTTAAAAGTCAACATCGTCTATCTTTAATTCACAGACGCATCCACGCTCCCAAGAGCTCCCCCTTTGATCCCTTTCAGTGTCTCCTCCCTCCTGCCTCTCCACCAGATCTGTTATGCGCTAAAATTCTTTGGTTTTCCATAGAAACATCTCCCTTTTTTCTCGGGAATATTGATGTTTTCTTCCTCGCGGGGGTTATGATATGGTGAATCAGAATCTCAAAGCCACGGACAATGGCGGTATTCATAGTCGCCTTTTTGCTCTTTGTCTGGTTTTGTCTTGGTGCTCAAACCACACGAATACAAATATTGTTTGGATCTCCACGTTTCGAGTGACTTCAGCTGCTTTTAAGGTTTCGGCTCTTTGTTGGAGCAGCAGGTTCCGTACACTGAGGAGAATATCAACGAAAGGGGAAGGCCCCTTTCTTTCAGTGAAACTTTAAACTCGCGCTAATTTCAATTATTTATGTTTAAAAATGCTGTGGAATCGTATTGTCAACATTACTTGACAAAAGCGCGCGAAACAACATTACAGATGAACAGCTTGTTTCCCGCCATGCAAAATTCCTTTCTCGAGCTTCTTTCTCATATCTGCTCCAGCACACTTTCACTCCCCATTGTGTTCATGTCACCCCAACAATGTTCATCTCCTGGACACCAACTTCAGAGCTCTTTGATCCCGTGAGCAAAAAAAAAAAAAAGTAACGGAGGGAAGGGGCTTTTGTGTGGCGGTTTTAGACGTTCTTAATTTAACCGGACAATGTCAAATAGCAGAAAATTGATTAATTATTTCATACAGTGGCTGCAATTATTCAGATAAGTTACTTCAGATGATGAAGACAGAATCAAAGCAAATTGTGCAGTCAAAATGAACTTTTTATAGTTACTCATTTGATCTCGAGGTCCAAGTTTACCCGATGCATGCATTTTAATGTGAACATGTATTGACTTTTATTTCCCACTGGTTGAATTATAAAAGCAACCATCATGCAACATGCCCCTCTCTTGCTCTCTCTCTTTCTGAAAATAAATGTAGCCTACATAGGAACACAATATCTATTACCTGTTTTTTTTTTTTTTTTGCATTTGTCATCTTCTCTGTTTTATTTAATGATAATATGGATTATTTGGTCAATGGTGATATTTATAAAGCATACATCTCAAAATGTATATAGTGCTGCAGAAATATGCAGAGCAGATTATATAATTGTTTATAGACGAACGTTACCTTTCTTTTTGGCTAATGACAAAGTACACCCCCAATATGGGGTCAGGGGGTTCTGGCTGAATAGAGCAGTCTCTGGATCTGAACCCAATTGAGATGTTGTGTGCTTGAACTTGGAAAGGAAGTGTGGGAGAAATTTCATCAGATGATCTTAAGGAAAAGGCAGACATCCAACTGAATGGAATTGGGAATATATTTAAGTGATATTTTTAAATAAAGTTTTAAGGAAGTTTGAGAAAAAAAAATCTAAGGATCCAACAGTCTTAAAAGTTGGTTTATTTTGCGGACCCATGCTTGGTCAAACAATTGCCAAACAAAGCGCTGGGGAAAATTTAACAGCAATCCAAACGAACTCTTCAAAAATACCAACAAAAAAAGTCTCGACTCGACCCGTCAGGCGGGTTAAAAACAACCCAGTGTTTTTAGAATTAATTATTTTCAAATGATGAATTTGTCCAATTATTTTACCTACTTTTAACACCCCAAAACATTTATTAACACAAGATTTAAATAAAACAATAAACACATCTGTTTTGACAGTAATCCTTCAGAGTAACTTATATCTCAAATGTTTGTTTAATGAAAGGCATTAAACAGGAAAGAGCGCTGCGTTGTTTTCAATTAACATAACAAAAATGGAATTGATCCTAAACAACTAAACGTACATCAATTCGACCACTCCACCTTTTAATTTAATGACGGGTTATTCATGAAACTATGCATCATATACAATAGTCACTAACTCCATTTCCCTGAAGCACACTGGTGTTTTATAATAAATCCACCCTGCCTCTTCCCCAAAGCCCTCATCGATGAGCACACACTGTCTTAATATTGATTGAAAACAGAGCACGGAGACACAAAACGTTTTCAAACATCCAGGAGCCATTCAATCGCCGGGGATTCATTCTCAGAGAGAACATCCATCTGGAGAAAAGGAGGTGTCAGGCCTGCGCGCGTCCTCACAAAGGACGATTGTCGTTTGGACAAACACTGGAGTACAACATAAAGGCAAAGGTCAAGTCGCTTTCCAGTTCAAGTGTGCCTTGATTCACCCACAGGTCCACAGGCCACCAGCCACATTATCACCCTCATCCAAAAACAAAGAAGAAGTGCAGCTTTACAAACCGCTTTCACTGATGAACCTTTTCAATGAGGAACAATTACATTCAGTTGACTTCCATTTTTTTTTAAATGACGCTTTCACGTTTTTCTATTATGTTAAATGGAGACACACATCATTGATAATGCCCTTGTGCAAAGATACTAATACATATTTGAAAATCTGCTCCACAAAAAGGGAGTCTTTGAGTAAGATTTGCCAAACTTTGAATTACAAAAAAAATGTTGTTGCATTAAATTTTACATGTTTACATGATTTTTAATATTGCAATAAAATGTCTCCATGTCTCTCAAATGATCAAATGTTGCATACAAAACACATGTTAAAAAGTGAACATGTTTTATTGTTGTTTTGATTTAGGTTTTATTGTCTGAGGGTGTTGGGGGGGGGGGGGTACTAAATTAATTTTTTTCCGAGGTGTTCTTTTGATCTGCAGCAGACACAACGAGGAGCCCCATGTTTAAGCAAGGCATACGAAGGCCATTGGAAGTGTTTATTATGAATTACAGTTTGAGGTGAGAGTGTCGTTGGTTTTTATTGTGGCGTTTTATTGGCTGTACCAAAAACTAAGATTCACCATATTTATAAGCCAATTTATCACTGCTGAACACAAACTAAAAACAAACTGTTTTTAAATACCTGACTTTCGAACAATACTTAATGGGTTTAATGAAAAAAAAACTGAATTATTTTTCTTTAAGTGGTATTTTAATTTTTTGAATTAAATGTTACATTTATGAAAGTTTGGTGATCACTGAACAAGTCTGTGCATGAGATCTGCCAAACTCTGAGAACCTAAATTCTGATTGCATTAAATGTTACATGCCCTTCAAATACAAATTTTGTCACGTGAAAAGCACGTTAGAAAACACGTTTAAGTGATGTAAAAATACTGTTTTGATGTCTGGTACTTTTGGGGGCCGTAAAATGAAGATATGTGCCCATTGTGCCTCATTTTTTTCTAAGATTTTAATGCCCCCTCCCCCTTTGCAGAGATTGATTTTCCCATGTTAGTTTTTATCATTAACAGAAAATAAACGCACTTATTTCTGCGTTATGTGGAAAGCTACAGGCTAATCTGAAGGGAAACACCCAATCAGAAAAACGACACAATGGCAGGAGATCTCTCTCTCTCCCTCTCTCTCTCTCTCTCTCTCTCTCTCTCTCTCTCTCAATTAGACCTGTGAGGAGACAGAGGGATTAAAGAAACAAGTAGCACTAATTGCGCGGCAGGTATAACGAGGAGGTCCAATCTCGCTTCCCCTCTCTCCATTGAGTTTGTTTCATCTTAATGAATGACAGGTAGAGCGACTTCCTGCTTTCACACGTGCAGAAATAGGCCTCTCTCTGCTTGCAGCCACGGACCCTCACTGCGCTCGGGAAACAATTGATTTTAAACATATAGTTAATTATGTTAAAAAGGAAATCATCCTGGGTGCATCACGAGAGCGATTCAATTCTGCATCGCGCATGAGGTTCAGCTGCGGGCAGATGCTGAAAGATGTCGTTTGTTTCAGAAAATATAAAGCAGCTCTTACCTTGTGAGGTTTTTTTTATGTCAAACGCGTCTCTTTGGTGCAGCGGCGTCCGAATCTTTTCTTTTTAACCAAATGTTAACACGAAATCTGAGCAAATAATAGAGGAAATCTGAGACCAGACCTCAGTCGCTGGTCTGTGGCGTTGCCTCGGCCTCACAAAGGAGTATTATGAAAAATAGCCGGAGTCTAAAGAATGTCACAGTGGTCGACTTATTATTGAGATCTTTCATTATAAGGGAGGAAAGGAACCTTAAAGAAACTTTCCTTTTCATGAATTAACTTGTTCGCAACGGGAAGGTCTCTCTAGACACGAATCTGGGCTTTTTAATATGTTGATTTGAGGCCTAAACGGAGGCATTGGCTTAAGTACCATAACCGGAAGTGATTTCAAATTATGTTATGATTTTTTTTGTTCACATACATGCCTCCATGTCCCTGGCTGAACCCCTCTCATCAACTTTACACTTCGTTCATGACAGCCTTGACTTAAACAAAGCATCCCAGGAAAGTTTTGTTGTTTTTGTCGTCCAAAATTGGTCGTTTCTACGCGACGTGCAGTGATGTTCTGGTTATGAACAAATCTGGACGTGGAATCAAATTGACATCGATCCCAAATTTGCTGGGAGAGCTCGGTAGCTAACCGGAAGTGGTTTCAAAAAGTTTACAGTCGTAATGGTTTTATTGTCCACATCAGATGCAAAGATGTCATTTGTTGAAACTTAAAATAAGGCTCATAACTTCATTTGAACTTCACCTTTAGAATTCATGACAGGAAAACACGTCATTAGTCAAGAGCCGAGAGTGTCTGTATCGAGATAACTCGTCTTCTGTGAGTCTAATTGGAAAAGTCGATGTTGGAAGCCCAGCCACGCGTCTCCATGAGAGAGAGAGAAAGAGAGGGAGAAGGAGAGAGAGAGAGAGGGAGTAGAGGGGAGAGAGAGTACAGGAGCGGAAATGAGCTGAAGTTGAATGACACTTTACTTGCCTGGTGATTAATATTGATCCACACCCCCTTCAAGCGTTGAGCTTTAACAACACGCAGGTGGCTGCTGACATTTCACTCACAGCCTCACCTCCACACACGAAAAACAGTACACAAGTTATTAACAGCGCAATCAAAGCCTGAAAACACAACCCTCGTCATCAAGAACAATGAGGTTAATTGGTACAAAGAGAAATCGATTAAAAACATGGAATAAAATAAGAGAGAGAGAGAGAGAGAGAGAGAGAGAGATTAACTGTCATGTTCCTAAAAATTTCGAATCTATCTTTTCCAAGGCTCTATCTTCTTAGATTTTAGTGTGCTTCAAATTTTTGTTAAAAGAAATTATAAAAAGGGAAAAGCAGAAGGCAGTTTACAAATAATTACTAAATGTATTTTTATGTATTAATAAAATGGTTTTTGATCAAATGGTTGATTTAGTTTCTATTCATTCATAGCGTAAACCGAAATGTGCATTCCTTATTTTTATACAATTGATAATAAAAAGAAAAGAAATTTAAATTAAAAGAAAAGTCACGTAAAATGTGCAAATCTGATTTCATAATAAATACATAAACGCAATTAAATATTTCTATGATAAACTTAAGCAATAAAACCAATATTTGAACAAATCATACAAGAAAAAAAAGAATAAATAGTCAGAAAACATTTAGAAACAACTAAATAAATATGGAGCAAAATGTAAATATTTACATAAATGACCAAAAAACAAGAACAATACACAAAATTTGCATAAACTTTGAACATATATAATATACAAATAAACTACTTTTAAAAAACAAACATGTAACAATAATTTAAAAAAGCAATAAATCCCTTTTTGTTTTCGTGGTCATTAGTTCGTGTGCAGATCCTTCCATCAGGTCCGTCCCAAACACTGACAGCACACACATAATAAAATAGAATACACATTTCTGTTTAATAGACCGTGCTGCAAAATACATTAAAGTTAACAAAGAAGTGTCAACATGCGTTCATCAGGGGAGAACCTCCGATGCCCGCGCAACATTTCATTAATTTGTAATTTATGAATGTTTGACAAATATTGCAGGGTATGTAAATATGAGAGGGGTAATGTCTTTTCTGCGGGAGATGAAGAAATGACCCAAAGTCTCTGTTCCTGCTAGAGTGATCACACGAATTACTCCCGCCTCAAACTGTGCTTCCTCCGCGCGCAGCACATTTCAGAGCCCTCGTGTGAAATAGTGCAGATAAACCAATGACTTAAAACGTCACGTGGGCAACGCGCATTTGCAAGTCTGACACATTTTTTTGATGCATGGTGTCTTATGGCTCATATACCTGCGCTTCTGTTGGAGAAAAAAAAGAGAAGAGAAACCTCTTTCTTTTATAACTTTTGTTTTTTTCTCTGTTCTTTTTTATCAAAGTTTCAAGAAGAAAATATTAATAAACAAGTAGTGTTATTACTAAATTTTACAAAGTAAAACAGAAACACTTCGTTTAAGATTTAGTAAATGTGTACATCAAATGTTAAAAATGTATTAATTCAATAAGCAATCCAGTCTGGATTTCAGATCAACAAACGAATAAAAAAAGAAAAGTTACTAACTACTAAAAAAAAACTTTATTACCTAAAGTGCAAATACTGAATAGCTAAATTATTCTTTTTTTAATTCTCCAATTGCCTTTTTGTTACAAAATGCTTTGTATGACGTGTTTTACTTTTATTAAATTATTTAGTCACAACATATGAACACAGAAGCCCTGAAAAAAATATAACATTCATTGTTTCTTTAGAAACTGGGCAAAATTTACTACTTTTAACTATTATAATAAATAATATATAACTATTTTATATTATATTTAGCTTTTTTACAATACGTTTCAATATTTATTTATTTACTACTTTTAACTACATATATTAACAACATATAAATGTTGTTGTTGAACAGAAGGAGAAATATGCACGGAGAGTATATTTGTTTTCTGGGCGAAAACATTATATTTGCCCAGAGCATTCATGCTCCCAACTCACTGGTTCCACGTGTCTGCGCATGCGCGTCTTCGCGTTTTCGTTCAGGTGAGCAGAGGTCAATCTCCTGCCTTTAGAACCCGGCACAGAGAAGAACTGCGAGCATTCCAGACACAAACTAAACACCTACAGTCGTTCACTGATATTATTTTAAACATCTTATATCTATAATATATATAGGCTGTACTGAACGGTCGGCTTTAGGAAACTCTACAAGAAGAACAAAAAAGTTCGAAATAATTGGAAAGTTGACACCCTGCTATTTTGAGGGCCAGACTGTTGATCGAGGCATTTCGGGACATTTACTGAACCACAAATTATTCCATTGCATTTTTTTGTGGTTGCAAAAACAAACAACAAAAAATTTGTTTTATTTGCACGCTTTTCTGATTTTTCCTCATTATATTTTGCGTCACAAGATACATATTATTTCTAAAACAATTAAAATACTAATGTTAAGTATTTTTTAAGCTGAAACAGTTCTAACTGAAGGGACAGGGTAAAAGAAGAGAAAGAAGCCTTCCCTTGACACAAGTACTTTTAAAATAAAGACTGTCTATTTCCTGTCTGTGCAATATAGTTTAATATAAAATAAACAGCGCATAAACTTTTGTTTTCAAATGAAGTGCAACTTTTTAAAAGACATTTCAAAACTAATTCAGATTTTAAAACGTGTGCATTCTCTGAAACCTTGTGAATATTTTCGCTTCGTCTCCTCTTTCCCCTGCACAAAATGTTGCTGCTAATATGAAATATGAACCTCGAGATGATAGATCACTTTTCTGAAATACTTAATCGCTGAAGGGCACATTGCGCAATTCATTATCATTTACCCATGGTGATGATGTATGGGCCACTTAAACAAATCTGATCTTCCCATAAAACGATTCCATTACGATTGAACTTTTTATTATCATCATTAGCCTATTGTATCGCAGACTTATGAGTTGATTGATCACCCCTGCAGCATGATGTAAGAAAACCACATGGCCTTATGCCATCAGCCCAGACCATTGGGTTTAAGCATCTGGAGATTAAAGTAGAGCATCCATTGGGGGCAGTAAAAATATGGAAATTCACTTAATTTGCTGATGTTGTTTGCATCTTATAAGGGTGGATGTGTGCATTGAAATGGTGTACATTGAATTAAAATGTGATGTATGGACGTCCATAAAGGAAACCACGCTGAGTTAACAGTGTTAGAGGTATTTCTCTTCGGAGAACCGTGCGTGAATGTTTTCACTCGAAATGATAAAGCATGCTATTCACGGACCAAAAATGCAATGAACTTGAACAAATATAAAATAATTAAATGCATTGTTCGATAAATAACCCCAAAATGTTGGAAGTGACTTTTAATGTTTCAGTGTTTAGTGGGAAAAAAAAAATAAATATATATATATATATATATATATATATATATATATTTGGAATTGGAACCAATGTGATCAAATAAGGCCCCATTACTTGGTATTTATTTATTTGTTTATTTATTTATTTATTTATGTTTTTGATGGAAGGTTGGTTAAGTATTCTACAATCTCGGGAAAAGGGGAAACTAACGGCTGGTGATTTCATTTTATCAAGATAAAATCCTCTAAATACATTATTGAAAATTGATTGGAATAAATGAGTCTAACTGAGTTGTGGCACTTTGATTGGCACTGTGGTCTTTCACTACGAAGGTCTCTGGTTCGAGGCTAGCTTGTGACACTTTCCTGCGGGCTCTTGTACACCCGGTGCGTGCGTGGGTTTCCTTCGGGTTTCCCCCACAAGACCAAAAACATCGTCAGGTTTATTGAATCCTTCAAATTCCCCCCAGGAGTGAATGTGCGTGTGTTGCTCGATGGACTGGCGGGGTGTGCCTCTACCTATCAGCAGAACTGGATATAGGCCCCAGCTGAACCCTCTGACCTGTTTTCAAAGGTACATTATTGAACCAGAACTTGAAAAAGGTACAAATCAGGTTCTTTTAAGCAATATATATAAAAATAAAAATATATAGTTTGCTATGAAGATATACGTTGGCTCTCATTTTAACTGAAAAAAAGTGATTCTCTCTCTCTCTCTCTCTCTCTCTCTTTCTTTCTGTCTCTCCCTCTCTTTTCAGCAAACATGAGACGTTCAGATCAGTACAATTTCTCTAATACCCTTTTCATAGATAATTAACTTTTGTATTATACAGCAAAAAGTACAGAATCCGTCTGCTGGTATTTCGCCACTTTAAATGTTAACGTTGTTAAAAAACGATTTTGCTTTCACCGACTAATCTAAGAAACGTGTTTAAGTGGAAACGCTCGAGAGGAAGCTCCCTAAATGCATCTCTTTGCACAATCATGTGGCCCTTATAGAGTGTTTTAATAGCAGATAGAAAGCCCTTGTTGTAGACTATGGAAGCAAACGAGAGAGGGAGAGATCCGAGATCAAAGGAACCCAAATAAACGCGGGTCGCTCGTCGCATTCACGCAGCTGCTTTGAGACTCAAGCCAACGAGCGCATCTCGCATTGAAAGCGGCTTCCCATTCAGAGCGCAGGTGCCAAGTGCTCCAGAACATTCTGCTACATTATCCGAAGCTTGTTAGAGAGCACTGTTCACTCCGTGAACTATAGAAGCTGATTCTTGAGCTCCTTCATCCATGAAAGTGCGAGAACTCTGCTCCGGACTGTGAGGAGGGGATTGAATGCGGAAACCTAATTTATCAGTCGTTTCTGGCTCTTCATTCTTTTCACATTTGTCTATTCCCCATTTCAACTCTATACGTTTTCTGGTCTAAACGAGGACTAATGGCCGTGTATTCACGATCTAAATTTGTGCTGGCAGTGAAAAGATAGACATTGCCCAAGATAACAATAAAAATGGATAATTAACTAAACTATTAATGTAAACAATTTGCAAATGGCCTTTGTATGATGTTTTCATAGCAGAAAACTGTGTTGGATCATTTGGTCTAGAGGTCTTGAGATTATAGGAAGCCAGTTGATAAAATTGGTCTTTCAATGTAAAACAAAATTGCAGTATAAGCTGCTTTAACTTTTTTTAGGCTCCCCAGCTTTCACTTATGTCTTGTAAAATTAAAGCAGGATGTTTATATTTGTACAGTGGCATGGCATCTTACTGTGGTGCACACACAGAGAAAACGCAACTATTCAAAGAAATCTGATGCAATAAAAAAAATCAGTTTGGGAACCAAATGTATCTAAAACTGCCCAGTGGTTAATTCATTTGTCAACAGCTTAAAGTTATTAACTTTCTCATATCTCTGATGTTTAGTGTTTGTCTTGTGACTTCTCAACCTTTCAGATCCGGTAAAGAAAGGGATTTCCCTCATCTTGCAGCTCTTTTGTAAACAAAATGTTTATTTTATTTATTGTCAAGTGACCATGTTCACCATCTTTGAGAAAAGCTTATCAACTTTGTTTGGAAGAAAAGTGAAAGTCAAGATCTGGAGTGAGTTGAAATGCACAGTACATGCATTATGTAACTAACATAAACATAGACTTGTGTAAGGAAATTTGTAGAATGATGTGAAATTCTGACTAAAATGTGTAACTTTATTCAAAATTAGTTTATTCTTCATTGCATACTTTAATCCTCAAGTTTGGATGAAATTTATTGTAAGTTTTACACCAGAGCTTAAGTTGAAATGTGAACTTAACGGTGTTGCATTAAATGGTCAAATATATTTTAAGATATTCTGTATTTTATGTATATTATGTATAATATGTATTTTAGTTCTGGAAAATGCATGTTTTTTCATTCATTGTGGAGGAAAGACATATATATATTTTAAGGAAATAAGGAAATTTCAACATGCTTGAAAAAAGATTGTTTACATTTTGAAGCTTATAACTTACTTTAATTTGTCCAGACACCTTTGCAGCTCAGTGTTAACTTAAGAAAGTAATAAAGAAAGCTTCAACGTGGAAGTGTGAGCTCTCAAAACTGAAAAACAGCAGCTTGTCTTGCACATTTTTAAAGTAGCAACATAAAAACATAACATTTTTATATTTCACATTTTTTTATTTCACAGTTTTTCCATCATCACTCGTTTATGTGCACAGATGTCCTGAATAAAACTGCATTTGGCTAACTCTGTATTTATGTATCTGCCTCTGCACCTGTCCTGTCAACTGGCGTGTGAGTTCCAGTCAGCCCTTGTCATGTGATTATGACATTAAATAGAGCATTGAATGGTGTGGAGGGAACCGCTAATCCCCATTAAAAGAGCTTTGTTAAATAATGCAAGACAGTTTCCGGAAGTGTGATTATATCGCCTCGGTTATTCCACAAAGAAATGATATTTCACACTCAAGGAGCTCTGCTTTGCACTGGAGGATACTGTTCCCGTGTGTTTACAAAATACAAAAAAACGATTTTAAATGAAGGAACTCTTTAACACGCAGAGCCAACCGCAGCAAGTCTTGTGCTGTGAATTATGGGTAATTACAAATTGTGTTGGTTGTAAAATATCTACAGTGACGGTCATGCATGATAGTGAACTGGAAGTTGTGATCTCTCTAGCAAAAGGATGAACACGCGCGCTCCCGTGCGTCCTTCAGAGGGAGCTTGTGATAGTTCTTATAACTTGCACTTCATTCAGGTCAGATTCGTTGAGTGGATGGAAAAAAAACTCGAAACACATTTGATCAAATTGGGACCTTTCCATGTCAGCAGCGTCGTTTAAACCACGTGCAAGAATCCCCGGATTAAATGTAATAATTACGGGGAACTTCAAAGCATGCTCGCTTCTACTGAGTCCCAACTATCCTCTTTTAACTGACTGCATTTGATTTACACTGCAGGCAATAAATAAGTTTAAAAGCTAAAAGTGCTAAAGTGAAACCTGCAACCACAAATCCACTGAGGTTAGAGGTTTGTGGAGTGGATGCCAGCCGTCGCCTGGCGGGAAGAATTGCTGTTGCAAATTTGTATAAATGTATAAAACACAGCTTTAACACGAGCGTTGTTCAATTTCACCTATTGGATTTTATTTGACGTGTACACATAAAAAAGGGATCGAAGCACATTTTGTCCTTTTTCTTCATTGAGAGCAGCGCTGCATTCCCCCTGACAGAAAGGGATCTGCGACCCCGTCTTCGGCCCATTTTATTTAAATTTGACTCGGCTCTTTCCATTGAAATCGTAACTCACCATGAAGATTCACCGTCGTGAAAAAAATGTCTCTTTGTATAAAAGCCTCTTTGAAGTCTGTGTGAAAATATGCAACTCTTTCATCAGTCGCTGCCCATGTAATCGGAGTGTAAAGCTGGGCTATATTTGTGTGTATAAGCAACACAAAAGGATATAAAACAAGTTATCGCAGTGGAGGGATTTATTTTGGGTTAGCTGCTCTCCACTCAGAAAAGTTCCGCTTGTTTTATAGATAACACATGAATCAATCTAACACAATTTATTCAAAATACTGACAACTTACAAGGCATTTCGGTACACATCTGAAGGTCTCTGTCGATACTTTATATTTGTATGTAAAAAAATGCTGGTAAGTCTTAAAAATCACAAAATAACCACATCGAACAATCGTGGTGGAAACGGCATGTTAAATACACCTACAAAGTTTCCATAAAACTCGCCTGGCTGAAAAACTTTTGTGAAATTTCGATAATTCCACATGTTGTACAAGGAACATTGCAAAATACTGAAAGACGAAACTATACAAAAGTACTGTTCACACGCAGACATTAAAACGTGGTCATTTACAACTGTACACGTTTAATAATTAAGCACTTTGGTTCAATAATACAAAATTTCAAATAAAAAATAAATTAAAATATCGATATCAATGATACAGAATGATACAGTGAAGCGCGTCCTGTTGACAAAGACGAGATCGGTTGGCGGCGACTTTAGCTGCTGTTCTAATGTATTTTGCTACCCCGTAAAATTCAGCTACCCTTGTACACTTGGAACAAAAATGAATAAAGTATTGTAGTAGAGCTACAAATCAAACCTATACATTAGATGCATGTTTAAAACTTAAAAGGAGCAAATAAATCGACTGTTTTTGACGAGTGTTGATACCCTTGGTTTAAATGAAGAGCATTATGAAGAACAAATGCATATTTGTCATATTTATGACGCAAACTTTGATAAAGAAAACGGACCAGCGCCATTTGTGTGCACATGCGCACAACTCCAGGGCAGGTAATTCTAACGGGGAAGCAAAATCTTTTGAAACACCGCAGAAAGGGCCGATGCTTCCTTCTTTTAAGGCAGATTACGAGCCATCTATTAGAGCTGGCTCACACGGGACCCCTCGGGTCCAAAGCGTCTGTCCAAGAAAAGATGTCAGAGTCAGGTTTAGCTAGAAGGCGTCCCTCCGCTCGTGGTTGCAGTACGCTGGTCCCTCCGTGCGCCCTGGCGTCGAGGAGCCGCTGGGTGGGGTCTGAGGGCCACTGGCACCGGAGCTGTGGCACACGTACCACTCGCTTAAGTTGGCCGGCTGCGACGAGGAAGAGAGGGGCTCGGAGGGAGCTGGCTCCCTTCCCAAGTCCGATGAAGGAGAAACAAGAGACGGCGTCGATGATTCGTAACCCGAACTAGGAGGTGGAGACTTGCAGTGCACCTTCATGTGCTTTCTCAGAGAGCTGGGGTGCGTGTAAGACTTGTCACAACCTCTGACTTTGCAGTTGTAGGGCTTATCGCTCGTGTGTACGTGGGAATGCTTTTTCCGGTCACTGCTGTTGGCGAAGCGTCTGTCACAGCCGTCAAACTCGCATTTGAAAGGCTTTTCACCTAAAACAGCAAAACAGTTTTGACAATGGTCAATATGGAACGAGTGCAGGCACAGATCCAATTGCATCAGTCAAATATGAGCAGGGTCAATGAGCCCAATGATATCATCTGCTTTACTGCCCTCCTCTCAGACAGAAATGATTTCTTCTCACAATTACAGATTATTGCGCGCCTGTCTATTTTAAGCACGTGCTAGCTTTCATTTAGCTTTGGAATGCGAGAATGAAGATCTCATAAAATACATGTGATCCACTATCCAAACTGCTGTTCGGCCTGTCCCACTGTAACCATAACAGCCGCTGGAGAAGGCGGCCAGGCAATAGAAATGTTTGAATTAATTACATTTAATCACATCCGGCTCCAGGAGTTGATAAGTCGACGTAATTGCTGCTGTCTAATTACAGTTGCTTGGTGAATACCAAATTCGACCTTCAGCTGTTGGGCAGAGAAAGCCAATCAAGAATATTAGTGTACTACACGCAAGGAAAAGACCCTTGGGAAAACAGGCTCGTAACCAAGGGTTCAAGAAAATAAACAGCTGCCCCCGGGAAACTGAGCAATGTGTAATAGTTTTAGAAAGCAAATTTGATAACTTGTAAATGTAAAGTAGATTAAATTGAGCTGTTCCTCGAGTTATAACGAGTCTTTTGGTTCTGAACCGATAAGATTTTGGCGTCTTTATGTCAGGCTAAACAGTCTGCTAAAAATAAATGCAGATGTTACAGTTCTATGAGCATTTGTTCAACTTCCACATTTTTTTAGAACGAGGCCAGGTTCTGATTTAACTTTACAAAACTTTGAGAGCCACTTGTTGCATGCGCCCTATCTAAAAGCTGTGCAGCTTCTTAAACATCCAACTTTCAGTAGTGTTCAAAATATTTCTTGAAATATAATCTATTTGTGAATAAATGTAGTTTCCATTTGCTTAAAAACCTGTCACCGTGGAAAGGTATTCAACACACACACCCTCTCTCTCCAACACACACTGCACATGCACAACTTGCAGTGCTAGCACTAGCACAAGCGCTAACACACAATGTATTTCCGAACAAGCTTCTTGTTAGAAACAATACACGAATATTTGGACGATGAGGCTTGTAGACATTTGTAAAGTGATACAACTTCTGTTCTTAAAGAAATTGCAAGAAATATTCAGAGAAAACGTATTGTTTGCTGTTATATTTGGTGACGGTAAAATTTGAAAATCATTTTAGTCGACAAAACTTTTCCCAGTAGACTTCAAAGATTATATAGATTATTATATTTACAGCACAAATCAAAAAAGCAACCCTAAACTCAAAGCTCTAAAATTGTTGTGCTTTTCCTTCTGATGAAACACGATCAAATCAAAAGCAGAATTGAGTATTTCTGCATGTTTTCAACACAAACTCAAAAGCACTTCAGTTCATATTTTAACAATATTTTGTTGTTGTACATCATGCAAATATTTAGCTTTAAAGCCAGCGCTCGTGCAGGGGTTTGTTTACTCCTCAACATATTTAGTGACTGCAATGAGGCGCCAGATCTGTCTGTCTCAAGGGACAGGAAATGAAACCACTGACCTGTGTGCGTCCTTTTGTGGATTTTCAAGTTTTCCGACCGGGCGAATACCTTTCCACAGCCGGGGAACGGGCACGGAAAGGGTTTCTCTCCGGTGTGCACTCTGATATGGTTCACGAGTTTGTATTTTGCCTTGAACGGCTTTCCTTCTCGAGGACATTCTTCCCAAAAACAAATGTGGCTGGCTTGCTCCGGTCCACCGACGTGCTCCACGGTCACATGCGTCACCAGTTCGTGCATGGTGCTGTAAGTTTTCGAGCAGAGCTTCTTGCTGGAGTGCTCCGGCTCCAGCCATTTGCAGATGAGCTCTTGCTTGATCGGCTGCCTCATGTAGCGAAAAAACGCACCCGCTCCGGGGTGATGGTGATGGTGGTGGTGGTGGTGGTGCGCGCTGAGATTCATGTTCAGATTGAGCCCGCCGTATCCGTGCAGAGGAGAAGCCGCAAATGGGTCTGCCCTGGAGCTCGCCACTTGACTCAAATGATCGGACCGAACGTACATTTCGGCAGGTATTCCTAACCGTATTTGTCCGTTCAAGGCTTGGCCACCCGGTGCTCCGGGGGACGGCTGCTCGTGGTGGAGTCCAGGGAAGAGGCTGTGGTTCCCAGGGTCTGGGTGATGACCATAGTGCCCCGGATAGCTACCTGTTGTTGAGACAAACATTCCGTGGTGAGAAGCTGAAGCGGAAGGCTGGTCGGTCAACACGGGCATGGCTTGAGCTGTCAAATCTCGGCGAATGAGGAAATCCCTACCTGCGGATAGCGCCTGGGCCGTGTGAGACATAGAGTACGGGACCGTCGCCGCCTGTACCGGGCCAAAAGCTCCCGTTTGACTGGAGACCACTTCGCTGTGGCCTGCGATATGATGATTGTGGTGGTGATGGTGGTGGGGATAATGATGGGTTGGGCTGATTTTGAGGGCCGCGGAGTGCCCCATGTGTTCTGGCCCGAATGGACTCGGCCCCAGGCGGGGTTCCGCAGTCATCTCCCCAGGGTGCGAGTGAGCCATTGAGTGTGGATGGCTGCTGAACCCCGGGAAGCCTGTCACGCTCTGAGGGGTATGGTGGTGATGATGGTGATGGTGGTGAGCCCCTGCCAAGTCAACTAATCTCAGCGTCGTGTTCCGTTTGGAAAACGCGGGGTCCATCACAGGGCTTCCCAAAGCATCCACGCTCATTACTCCTAATTTTCAGAATAACTTGACAGCAGGCAAAATAATAATAATGATGATGACAAATATATTTTAATCGCTTTGAAGAATACAGAAGAGAGAGAGTGAAAAAAAATAAAACTTCCCCTAAAGTTTAGCAGCTATCTCGGTGCCTACGTGGAATCCCATTCGGTTGAGAGGCAGCAGCAGGACGCTTTGATATACTGAATAGAGATTCATGGTAGGCGCTGCAGCCCGTGGAGCCAAACAATCACCGAGCGTTCTAATTGGTCAGAGCTCAGTGATTGACGTCACTCGTGACAGTTTCCAATGCGATGAAAAATGTTTTAGTGACAGCAAACAGAGAGCACGCATGCGCCTAGCTCCATGCGGCGGAGGAAAAAATCTTTTTGTTATGCAAAGGTTATTGTACTTTTAACTGGGAAGCAAAGTAACCTTAATGCACAGCTTTGCTCCAACGCGTTGCGCATGTAAAGTACACGGGACTGGACTTGCATGCACTAAAACAAGAGGTACGTTGGACCTGAAATCGGCGGGCAGTGAGAGAAGAGTGCGTTCGCATGCTGTATGCTTGTGTGCAAGATGTTAAGATTTCGGTCATTAAAAAACATGGTGCAGGTCTCGCAAAAGCGCGGTGGCCACGTATTGTCCAAAAAGTAACGCAAAGACCTGTTGTTATTATCGGGTCGTTTTCGACCTCGGCAGCTCGGCGGCGGCGGGAGGTGGTGCTTCATCAAAAGTGAACAGAACAGCAAAGCAAAAAAAGTCTGGGCTAAAGAGCTCGGGTGGCTGCCTAAATAAGAATTCGTAAACAGATCTCACCCAGACGTTTCCAGAGATAAACGCGAACTAACCGCCATTATTTTGACAAACACATTGTCGAAAGTGCACCTGTTGTGAAAAACACACACACAAAAAATAGTTTCCCTAAAGCAGCTGTTGTGTGATGTTTAAAAAAAGACAAAAGTAAAAGTACTCTCACCCAGTTAAAAAAAGCTCGGAAGTTGTACCTAAACCCTTTCAGTAGAATTATCAAAGAAGTAAAATAAATTACTAAGTATTATCATAAACTATTGGCAAAAAAATAGTATAAATATAACAATTGTAAATGCAAAAAGTATTTGCTTTCAATATATAAAAATATAAAATTGCAGTTTGAAGCATAAAGGAAAGTTATGCAAATGTACTGCAACATAATTTTACAAACTGTTGCTTTTAGTGTTTGCCTGTAGAATAAAAATAATTAACCAACTACTAAATTGTGTTTTGAAGCATAACGAGTGTTTTATTTTTACACTGGACATGTGAAAACATGAACGTACTTAAATGTAAACACTATTTTCGGTGTATTTGGGCCAAACTTTTCAGGCACTTAAAGTACTTTGCGAGCGAACAAGGTCAAGGAGTTTCTTTTAGTGTCATATCAGATGTTTAATTTTAAATGAAATCATTCAGATTGTTTTTGAAAGCATGTTAAATCAATGCTTGTGTGTCCCAAATAAGAATAGAACTGGTCGATACACGTTAGAATAATGTTTGCAACTAATAGAAAGCTACTAATTGTTTTACTTTACTAAAGTTTTTTTTTATGGTGGGTTATCGCATTGCGAAATTCAAGAATCAAACCTGCAGGCCACCGTGAACTCTCCATGCGATTACACGTGAATGACATAAAACCAAGAACTATTATACTTTAGCACACTTTATGAATCATTTCTTTTGTAAACCTTTTAGGTTTGTTTTTATTTCACGTTGTGTTCAATTATTGATGCAAATGAACCGACGTTCCCTTGAGAAAGCTCCAGAATTGATCTGTCAAGCGCCTAGTGACAAAATCAGACCATCGGTGTCATAAATAAGTAAACAGACTATGAATGACGAGGAGTGTGCGTGCGTGCGTGTTAGTCAACTGGCTGCACGGGGCTCCGGGTTAAGGTTGCACTCACACTTGAGGAACTCATGCAGGCGTTTCTTTAGCCAAGTTTAACTCGAGTGGAAAGTAAAATACGCATAAATGCAAAATATGCCAATGGAAATTCTGACCAAACCAGATAAAATATTAATATTCTTAATGAGCAAAACAGACAAACATCGCCGGATTCATTTCCCATGTGAAATTTCTTTTCAATAACTACAGTCCCAACTTCTGGTTCCATGTGTCATTTTGAAGAAGTTGTAGCATTCTGTAGCCGAACATACAATGAAAACAAAGTTTGCTTCATTTTTTGCTCTGGAACAGTATTTCTCAACAACCACAGCTTCAAACGCTTTCACTCCTCGTTTCTTACCGTTTTCACCTGTTGAAGACGCGTCCAGAAGGAGCAAACGCTAAACTCGTGAGCTTGCTCTGGCCTTTTCTTTCTCTCTGGAACGAGGTCGGGAGCGCGTGGAGCCGAGGGCTGGAGTCTGGATGATATTTTAATGGTTGGTCTGTTCATGTGCTCATGAGGCTTTGAACTCCAGCTGCCGGAGTTTCCTGCAGAGAAAGATCCCACTCCACAACTTCTGCAACCCACAGCTTTTACACATGCACACCCCATACACAAGGCCGCAATCTTAATAATAATAATAATAATAATAATAATAATAATAATAATAATAATAATAATAATAATAATAAACATCAGATAAAATGTGAAAAACACATGTAATTTGTAGAGGTTTGGGAAGGCCTAAAAGAGTTTAAGGCACCTTAAAGTAAATAAATAGAACTGCTAAAACACAAAACATGTTCAAGAGTCGCAAATTAAGGTAAAAGACAAGAGTTAACATTATTAGAACAAGCTAGAATTATTACAAAACATTAATCAAAACCAAAGAAATGAATGACTCGAATATCCTTTCCAGGCTGCACCCCCATGGAGATAGGCTCCAAACACCCGTGACCCAAAGGGTCACACAGTAAATTCGCAGGTGTTGATTAAGCAGCGTAGGATCAAAGTATTGTAATAAATTGTTGGATCAACACTTTTAGTATTTAGCTTAACACCAGGCTGTATGTGTTCTAAGAGATAGATGTTATTTTATGCTCATATTAATTAAACACGTTTTGATTTCCATCTTTCATCAGACAAACTTTAATAAGTTTTACACAAAGGAGTATCCAACCTGGAGGTGAAACAACAAACAACCCTGAAACATCCAGGATCTCCAAAAGACGTTGCTTTATCTGCTACTGAACGTTGAAAAGACGTTTTGCAGACGTTATGTGTTTGGTGGGATGTTATACCTATATATATACCTATATCCTGCACTTGCTGCTTTTTGCACTTCTGGTTAGACCTAACTGCATTTCGTTGTACTTGTACTTGTACATGTATAATGACAATAAAGTTGAATCTAACCTAATCTAATCTAATGTTAGGGTTGGAAGTGGAAATAACTCTGAAAGTGATAATTTGACACTGTGAACGCAGTTCTCAAAAATATGAAAGTTGAAAGTAACTCTGTTTTTACATTTATTTACAAAAAAAAAATGTTTGATTTACTGATTGATTGGTGTATATGTAAAAAAAACTTTCATTTTTGATGTTTGGTAACAAGTGGGTTTAAAGTGAAATGAATTATTAATTGGTGATTAATTAAAAAAATACTTCCATGGTGTACCCTAAACGGAATTAACAATTAGGGAAAAAATAATAAACATTCACACAAAATAATAAAGATATACATACATATCACACCTTAAAGGATACATCGTAATACATCAAATTAATGACAGTAATTGGATTTGAAAACATCGATGCATACATAAATCACATGTTGAAGGAAGCGTAATAATAAGTTTTAATGTGTATTGTTTGTAAACAAGCAGATTTTAATAATTATTTTAGTCGCATTTGTCATAAATGCAACTGCTAGGAATATCTATGAGTAACTTTATTTGCTTATTTGTTGACTTTTATTTAAACAGTTTGTTTTCCCCTCGCAGCGCCTGCTCTGTTTTTGTGAGACTCATTTCATTTTTTCCCGGTTCTCCTCGACGCATCAGGCTTCTCACTAAACAGGCCAAACGTGGAAGTGCTCGGTGTAGGACAAAAGCTATTATTCGGCAGTGCATTCACTAAACTCTGCTTTCTGAATTTCAACATCCAGAGCAAAATCACAGTCAGCAACCCTGTGACAATCCCATAGATTGATGATGCGAACCGACCAATCGCACCGATGCTGAGGCATGGCGGGCTGTTATTTGGCGAGTGAGGGTTAGTAGGGGGAGTGCGCCCCCTCCAATGATGGACCAAACACGAGGTCACGTGCTGCCCCCTCCTTCCACATTCATCAGGGGTGGACTGTGTTGTCTTTTCAATTCATTTATCTGCAGGAATGATTGCGACTATCAGTCTGAAGCTCACCGCCTGACTGAGGAGGTGAAAGTTGCGCCACAGGAAGATAAACCGCAAAAGACAATATTGCACATGATTTGCGTGCGCATCGGATGAGCAGGAGATGGAAATTCCTCTCCACCAGAAGTAAATAGGAATTGGGGTTCGGAGTTCGCCTTGCACAGACTTAAGTCCGAGAAATAGCCAAGAGAGACAGTCGTTAGACATTCTTCCGCTCTCAGTCTCCTCCGCAGCAGACTGAAGATGCTCTTGGACGCAGGACCACAGTATCCCACCATTGGAGTGACTACTTTCGGCTCCAGCAGACATCACTCAACAGGCGAAGTTACAGACAGAGAAGTGGCTTTGGGTATCAATCCGTTCGCCGACGGTATGGGAGCTTTTAAAATCAACCACGGCTCCCACGATTTGGGCTCTGGGCAAACCGCCTTTTCCTCGCAGGCGCCCGGCTACGCAGCCGCCGCTGCCCTGGGACACCACCATCACCCCACTCATGTCAGCTCGTACTCCACCGCCGCTTTCAACTCCACGCGGGACTTTCTTTTTCGTAATCGGGGCTTCGGGGACGCCGCGAGCGCGCAGCACAGCCTGTTCGCCTCAGCCGCCGGAAGTTTCGCCGGGCCACATGGACACTCTGACGCCGCCGGGCACCTGCTCTTCCCGGGACTGCACGAGCAAGCGGCCACGCACGCGTCCTCCAACGTGGTGAACAGTCAGATGCGCCTGGGCTTTTCCGGGGACATGTACGGCCGGGCCGATCAATACGGGCACGTCGCGAGCCCCAGGTCCGAGCACTACGCCTCAACTCAATTGCACGGCTACGGCCCCATGAACATGAACATGGCCGCCCATCACGGGGCAGGGGCCTTCTTTCGTTATATGCGACAGCCCATAAAGCAAGAGCTCATCTGCAAATGGATCGAACCGGAGCAGCTGACGAATCCGAAAAAGTCCTGCAACAAAACTTTCAGCACCATGCACGAGCTCGTCACCCACCTGACCGTGGAGCACGTCGGAGGACCGGAGCAATCGAATCACATTTGCTTTTGGGAAGAGTGTTCCCGGGAAGGCAAACCGTTTAAAGCAAAGTATAAACTCGTGAACCATATCAGGGTGCACACCGGAGAGAAACCGTTTCCGTGCCCGTTCCCCGGCTGTGGAAAAGTATTTGCCCGGTCGGAAAATCTGAAAATCCACAAAAGAACTCACACGGGTAAGAAAGACGCCTGAAAGAGTTTGGAAATCTATTTCGGATAAATGCGGTGCAGAAAATCAAAGGGAAACTGGCCAAAAATTATTGTATATTTACGAGTGCATTTCTTGTATTTAATTATGTGAAAACGCACAAAAATTTATTCAGGTTTAATGCAAATAAAAAGTGTAGCTGTTACCGGAAATATTTAGACTCGCAGTTCTGAAATTGGGTTTAATTGATTTGCAGTTTAAGAAAATACGCCTTTGCCTTTCAGAAGTGTGAATTAAGAGATGTTTGCTGTGTTTTTGTCAGGTGAAAAGCCTTTCAAGTGTGAGTTTGACGGCTGTGACAGACGCTTTGCGAACAGCAGCGATCGGAAGAAACACATGCACGTTCATACCTCGGACAAACCGTATCTCTGCAAAATGTGTGATAAATCCTACACACACCCCAGCTCTCTCCGGAAACACATGAAGGTAACAAGAAGATTGAAGATTTCAGAGCATGCTTTTTTTAGGTCTGCCTTTTTTTTCTTAGCAAATATATGTATATCTTTATTTTTGCAATTAATTAGTTTTAGGCACTAAAATGATGGGTTCAATCTGGTTTAAATGGTAAATGCCAAAATAATTCAATTGAAGCTTTGGATGAGTCAACATTTATAAATTTATTTGCAGACTTCATTTAAATGTTTTGCTCACTCAGAGCCAATAACAGATGCTCCCGGATCGATGCACATCATGGATTATTTTAGATGGCTTCATACAGGTTTTAAAAAGCTATCGTGAAGCAAGCTCACTGGTGTTTTCCATCCTCGCAGGTTCACGAATCTTCCTCCCAAGGATCGCAACCTTCCCCGGCAGCCAGCTCCGGCTACGAGTCCTCCACGCCGCCCACCATCGTGTCCCCCTCCACAGAAAACCAGAGCAGCAGTTCCATATCACCAGCAGCACCCACAGTCCACCACACGAGCAGCCACAGCACCCTTTCGTCAAATTTTAACGAATGGTACGTGTAAATATTTTCCAAAAAGACTGCAGAATTAAGACTGCCTCGGACTCCAGACTAAAAGTCTCTCGTGGACCTATAAACACTCGATACAGGAAGCGCTTCTAGAGAGAGCGGTGCGTGGACGGGTGTGCAGCGCTCTTGACAGCTCTTTCCTTTGCTCTTTGCTTTTGTTCATATCTTTTCGGAAGACTGCAGAAACTCCCAATTGCATGCTACACACACACACACACACACACACACACACACTCACACAAGCAGCAGGTCGAACCCCCTGCGATTGCTTTTGTACATAAAGATTCACCAACTTCAAATGTAATATTTTATTTTGTAAATAGTCATAATACAATTTAAGGGAATTTGTGAAAATGTGGTCCCTAGATATATGAGATGGTTTTACGAATAGTCTTGACTGAAAAAAGAATGTTCTATGTGTATCAAATGTGAATTACCCAGTATTACCACAGTCTACACGTTTACCTAACCGATTAGTATTAATGTGCTTTTGTATCCAGTGCAACATTTCGTCTCCAGTCCGGTCTGAGTAGCACACAGTTGTTGTTATTTAATGTCATGTCGATAAACCGTGTAGTGAAAGCCTGAAGCTCCGTGTCAATCTTGTTTATGTAAGTGATAAAAGATCTGTCTATTGCATTGGCAATTGCAAGAAGCTATTCCTTGTATATAATTCGATTTTCCATATTTATCCGCATGTAAAGGACCGGAAACTTGTTAGAGATAATCGGTATTTATGGGAAATGCCTTGGTAGGGTATGTAAAATTTAGTTTACAAAATAATGTTTGGTTACTTTTCGTACAATATTAAAGAATTAAACGTACAACAAAAGCAAGAGTGAAATTTATTTCTCGACCGACTGTGCACACGCATTTGAGGGCAACGGAGGAATCCACTCTTTGATCAAACGTAATGCTTTTCTTTTCTACGCGACGCCGGGGATCTACTCGGGTAATCACCAAGACGAATTCTATTTTTAAGTAATGCAATTTCACTCAGTTTCGAATCCCAATTTTTGTCACAGATTAAATGCAACCAGCTCCCCAGAGAATCGTTTTAATGGATTAAAGCCGAATCGTGACGAATTGACTTATCTAAATATAGTTTGTATAATTGTGCGTGTTTCCTTCGCGCCAGTATAGGCTTTGACTGGATTGATTGAAGGACCTTAGTCCAGGAAAAGAATGACTGTCAGGCTTTTGTTCTCGCTTGCAACTTGCTTGATCGCCCCATTAAGCACATCAAGATCATGCGCGTGCGTAATGTCGCCAGTGCGCAATCCTCGCTCTTGCAAAATTCCATTTGAATATTGAAATGTACGATACAAAACATTTTAAATGCGCAGCACCTTGCAGAAATATGGCGCAAATCAACTCCAGGACAAGCACGCGCGTGGTTCGGCTAGTGCACAAGCACGCAACTTTCAGCGTGTGTCTCAGATAACACCAGATCATTAGCATTTGCAAATTTAAACTGCACCCCAGGGCTACGAAACTAATGGTTCGAGCGTTGCTGTGCTTCTAATTCGTGGCTGTATTTTTGTTTTGAAATGTGATCGGTGCTGGTCGCTTAGGAGAAACGCGATGTTTACATGTTCCTCTGGGGTGAGGGGGGTGCTGGGAGCACATACAGGAGATACGGACATGGGGAAAATAAATATCAACCCATTTCCATATCAAATATTACCAGCGAATACTGAAGGGATGTGCTTTTTCCTCCCGAATATGTTCATATTCTCCTTCCACGGATTATTAGGTTTTGAGCTGTGTGAATGATGGTAATAAAATGAATTGTTCGACTCTATTTAACACTCGATCTATTCAAACCTTCTGGTACATTTTCATTCACGCACCGTTAGAGTAGAGGTGGCTAGTGTTATGTATTGATCCGCACGACGAAATGCACTTTTTATAAATATAGTCGTTTCATTTTACTGCTATTCCCCCCGAAATATTGTATTTACCAATAAAACCATATTTTAGAGGGGCCCGGTGAAGCCAACAAACATCAGTTGTGCAAGTCTACAATCTAAAATGAAACATATAACAATGTTGAACTGTTGCTTTTGAAACTTAAAAAACATACAGGCATTAAATTCCTTTGTGCATTTATAACAGACGGAAGCTGATAGAATGGAGTCTCTTCAGCCAAATAATGAAGAGGAACAGCGTCCCAAAATAATAATAAAAAACAACAACAAAACATTCGATTGTTTGTCGATCTTAATCACGACAATCCTGCTAATATTGGCGTTCAATGTATTTTTTTAAGGCATGATTGGTCCTACTGTACAAAAATGGCGTTTACTGTAAAGTTAAAACGTATACAAAATACATAATACTTAAAAAGACCGGATGTCGCATATTTGCAGGCTTTTCCAAAGTCAAATAATATACTAATTACATAGTATTTTTAAGACATTGGATTCTGTTTTTGTAATTAAATTGAATTCGACTTCAGTGAAATAATACTCTTATATTACATTTCTCACAAAACATTTATAGTAACTTACTTTAAAAAAAAACAAAACAAAAAAAACCAGCCTTTGATTAAAGTGCCTGACTTTATCTAATAATATGTGCATAAATTAGCACAATTAAGACTGCATTTTACAGTAAACAAATAGAAGTTGGTTCCAACAGGGTTTTCATTTAGTCGCACAGGTTTTAATCGCATTGATTTAAACAAACAAAAAAAAAACGACTATAAACTTTTCAGGTTACATAAGAGTTCCGAAGCCTCTTACATAACATCTACCTTAACCAGCGTCTGCTCAGATCACAAATAACTCAAGGCTGCATGTTTTAAAAGCTCTCCAGAGTAATTCGCGTATCTATATTCCGAGGGGCGCTGATCTCCGCGGGTCTGACGCACTGCTGTTGTTTTGTATTTCCGTGGCAGGTACAAGTAGCTGTCAGATTTCTCTCATTCATATTCGCTTGACCTCTCCCTGACTTCTGCGCTGTCTCCATCGCTTGAACACGGTGAACGCAAGAAAAAAAGCGCAAAGTGACAAGAGTGCGCCGGAGAGTCTGCGCGGAGACTGATATTTTGCATGAGATGGTTATCTTCAGATCATTTATAATGGCTTTGTAAAGAAAGCCGTGGTTAAGAGATGCACGTGTCATTGCTCTTCATTTGAGACGCATGAGCAGATGCAGTGAAAAACAAAACTAGCTTAGCCTTCGTTGAGAACCAAAAACTCAGTGTAGGATTTTATTAAATGAATGTATAATAATCAATTTGAAATGAGATAACATAATAAAAGTGGAAAACGATGTCAACTAAATCTAAAATATCGGTTAAAGTAACACATTTTGGTTTATTTTGGTAACCCAGCACTGGGTCAAATGGATCATTCTTGCATTGGCCAATTTTAATCCAGCAATTAAACTGTAATGTTGTTTTAAACATTACATAAATTATGTTTGTAAATAACCCCAAAAGGATACAACCAGCTCAACCCAGCAGGCGGCTAAAAAAACAACCCAGTATTTTTCCCAGTTTATCTAAAACATGTTCTACTACACAGTGAACCAAGAGTATTTGGAGTAAACGCTGAACCCATCTAAACAAAGTATTCCTTAATTATTGAGGCTTAACTTATTACGTTCCGCAGACACACATCAGCTTTTGCTTTACTGGGAAGTGAGATCCTAGATTATTGAAGATTATTCTTGTGCATTGATTTCGCTTAGAATGCACCAAACATACATGATTTTAGATTAAATCTTTCACAGTTGGGTTAAATTGGCACAATCTGATCAGAAGGAACTGATTGCTTCAGTGTGGTTCGAGAAAAGCAAGGATAATGTTCTCCTCTGGTTTTGAGGGTTTCTGTCAGGTTCCTGAGTGGGTTTAGGGTTCATGTGAGCAAGAGATACAGGCGTCAGTAGAAGTGTGAGCCTTTAGAAGGAAATGGACAACTGCTACTGAAAGCTTCATATTGTGCGTTTTGAAAATGTTTTAATTGTGAAACTAACGTGTTACCAAATGTAGATCGTAATGAACAGCGTTTGGTTTAAATTTAGAATAATTCAGTGGTGTAAACACACACGCATTTCCACAATTTCTACTCTTTCAATCAGTCAGAATTATTCATCTAGACCTTGTGCGCGTGTCATGCGGTAGTGTGGTGAAGCTAGAGCCAAATGTTTATATCCTTGGCAAACACACCACACAGAGTTTACTCCCTTCTCTGGCCACAGCTTGGCTGCACACCGCTGCCGTCAACTAACATGAGTCATAAGGGTTTCGCTGACCCCTCCAGCATTAGTCGTGGACACCATGACACACTATTAGGTTTGGAGCACAGAAGATTTGTGGAGTTGCTGACATTGTCTACGTTGTGGTGTTCCCTTGACGCCTTGCTAAATGGGGTCATTCCAATTAGTTGTTTGGGACAAAGTTGCACGTCTTCAGGGACATTTACACCCTGACTACAATTGGAGGGAGGGAAGGAATCAACAACACCACCACCACCAAACCCCCTCAAACTCTAGAAATATGATCATAAAAGCCCACCCATGCGTACTCTATATTTCCTGAGGATCACAAGAGTCTACTGGTGCCAGGTTACCGATCCATCACATACATCATCAATAACTCCACAAACCATTTGGAAAAACAGGTTTAAGCCCAAGAAATTTTAAGAAAGCCATTTACTGGAAGATGCAGAGAAATAGACCAACTCAAACCAGGAATATACTCCACCAGTCTGCCAAATAAGCTGGAAATATACAGGATAGCCTTTATAAAGTCAATTGCATTATTTTTGACATATACTCAAATGAAAAGATAAAACAAAGATGAATAAAAATGTTTTTGATGCCCTGCAGATTCCTCACAAATAACAAATATAGTTTGTAAATAGAAATGTTTCAACAGCGAGAGACAAAAAAACAATCAGAAATGAGGGTTTGCATTTAGAGGAAAACAACTGTCGGACCTCTTCACAAAGCGTAAGCGGACGGCAGATGTTTTTGGCACAGAGTTTGCTCACACGATTGCTGAGGTTGTTGGACTAAATTAAGCAACGGTATGCATCCAGATTGTCACATGGCGTGTCGATCAGGACACAGTGTGTTACAACTCCACACAGCTGTACACACAGCCTTTTTTACACACATCTGAAATCACGGCTGATACGTGGTCGACTCAAACCTTTGGCTCCCTCCACAGATTGTGTAAGTTGTGTTTTGTGTGTTTGGGGTCATTGTATTGCTGCAGTACACATATCTGACTCGTTATCGACTGCTCTGATTTGGTCAAAATTTGACCCCACCCTTTAAAGCTGTGTAAAAATCCTGGCCACAAATACAAATACATCAAAGCCAAAGCATAATCTTGCCACCAGAATGCTCAACAGTGGGGGTGGAAATTCTACTCCCATTAGGATGATTCCAAACAGCTCTGTTCATGTGTTACAGTTGTTTTCTTGGTGACTATTCTCCCAGCTGCCTTGAGATCACAGATATGATCCTTCCGTGAAGTTTTGGAGATTTTTATGATCACAGATCCACCATGAGACTCTTTATTACCATTTGTTAATGAGTAACTCCTGCCTACTGTAGCTCCACAGTCCTCTCCCGGCATCCCTGTAGGGTTCTGTGGTTGTGGTCATGGAGATGTTGGAGTCTGATTGATTGCTTCCGAGGACAAGTTTTTTTTGTTAAATAAGACGATTTCCTTTTAAGACGCCTTATCTTGGTTAGTTACTTGATTAAAAGTAGACTTCAATTCAAGAAAGGCACCGAGTTGCAGGGAGCCAGAATTGTATTTTACACATTCGTAAATAAAATCAGTGCATTTCTCAAATTAAACTTTAAAAACTGTAATGGTTTATAGACTGGTATTTGTCTGGTATTTTTCTGTGGATAAAACCAAAAAGAGACTCTGGTGTTAAAAGAAAACAATATTATTTTTGGTGTAAAAAAATACAAATATGATTTATTTAACAAATATTGGAGTTCTTTACTAAATGTAAATGTTTGGTACAAGTAACTCATCGTTCGTAAAGCTTTCCTCGCCGATGCTCTCGCGTGGATGGGTATTTTATCCGCTCGTCTCAGATGAGAGCAGCTTGTGGACATCTGCTCTTTTAATTGCATCAGAGTAATAAATGTTAAAGTCTGGAGGTGAGGCAATAGATTGGAACACTCTGATAATGGACCTTCAGATGGATTCTTGCAAGGTTATTCATTAGAGAAGTCATTTGTAAACTTAATGCAGTTATAAAATAGCTTCATACTGAATCGCTTTCATGAGCGAGACATTAGAGGCAGCTAATGCAAATGTGGATGGTGAGTAAATCTGGTCTGGTCTGCTATGAAACATTGAGAAAAAAAAACTGCCATTGCACAAGCTTTGTGATTTTAGTGGCTACATCGTCCTTGAAAATACAATGTTTGTCTATGAAGGAAATATTTGAAATAGAGAGCTCCAAAGTGTTAAATGTCCAGCTGAACACAGAGCAGTGTATGAATTTCAAACATCCACTGAAGTTTCCCGCTCGTCATTGAATCCAGAGAACTAATTAAAACATGCCGTAGAATGCTCCCCAATCAACATAATCATTGACCTCATTAATATTGTGCATTGAACCGGGCGAGGGAAGTTTGGGCTCTTCGTAATTATACAAAGATACGCCTGCATCTCGGAAACTGTTGTTCAGAACATCAAACACACCTTGTTATACAGATCGCTCATTGTGGCGGGAAACACACTCTACATCGAGACCCAGTTCACCGATACTGTAATCACAATATATTTCTTTAATATTGAGATGAACAGATCTCTCTGCAGAGACCAAGAGGTGGAATCTGAAACTTTGACATTGGGTTGTCATAGATGATGCATACAGATGTGTTGACATCTAAAGAGATAGGTGACCCAAAAATGGCAATTGTGAATTATTTACATGCATACTGTACACCTAATGGTGTCTTCAGGATCCTACAAAGAGTTTCTGCTTGTAGAGCGCCCCCCTGAGAACGACTGCAGGATTATTTTTAAACTCCACCCCTCAGTCAGTCAATGGGGGAAAAAAAATATATAAAAAAATAATAATCTTTTTGTTTTAAGTTTAATTTCAGATGGTTAATTGATCCCCAAAAAAGAAGTCGTCTTCTCTGGTCACTTATGGAGTTTGCAGTGGATTTGCGAATGAAAATAAATGGAGTAAATGGTGTTTCTTTGTAGTTGAGGGTGTCAATGAGGTTAGAACAATATGAGAGAGATTATTTAACAAGAAAGTCATCTAGATCCAAACAACATTTGCAGTCACAGATAGTTTACGTTAGTCATTAAGTGAAGAATCAGATCATAACTCGGAAAGTTTCAGTCTTAAATAAAAGGCCCACCGGCTCAAATCAAGGTTTACAGTCATATAAATGCAGGTGCGTCTATTAGGCTGTTGTTTTGGCTCTAAAGGCGAAATGCTTTGGCTGAAAAGAGAGACAATTATTCATGTTTGTGCAGCAGAGAACGAACACAACACATCGGTGATTTCATTTCAAGGTTTGAAGTGGAATTGAAAAACCGTTCCATCCATGCGGGAACATTTCTCCACAAGTAATCCAGACACGTGAGGTCAGTCAAAGATCTCGATAAATCTTTTTGGCATGGTTCTGTGTTCTGTGGATTGGAGGACATAATTTAACCATTGTCTTCAATCTGTTGTGTGTTAGAATTTAAACTTTGAGTTAGAAACATGTTACATCAGGCCATATACCAAATATTTCAAGCCAAAAAAAAGAAATATTATTTTGGCAATCTTATTGTAAAAGTGCTATGAACCCATTCCAGATTTCTTCAGTTTCAGCTCACTTTAAAGAGTTTTCCTCATGTGATATAGAGCCAGATGATTGGCTAGAATCTTACAAACCTAAACATTTCTCTAAATTTGGTGAACTTTACAATTGACTCTTCAGATAACAGCCGTGTCGCAACAAGTACTTTTTGTCTGATTTATGTCCATCTGCTAGTTATCCTCCTTTCAGCTGTTTAATGTGTAACAGAGGGGGGGGGGGTCTATTGCTTAAATAGATAAATCAGTTTTTAGGACCATAGTTTAAAAGTCTATCGCAGAGTAACAGACTGAACACCAGTGTTAGATGTTATGCCACCATCAACAATGGTAACTTTAAAACGATTCAAGATAAGAAAGAAAGAAAAAAAAAAAACTTTCCGCAACAGGTTCAGTTTAATATACTGATACAGAATGAGTATGAGGTTTCAACTGTTTGAAGAGCAGCCAAACTGTGCTACAAAGATGAGGGGGAGAAAAACTATTTCTTATAATGGCAACAAGACTCAAGGTAGTTTTACGGCATCAACAAGATCTCTTTCAAAGATTTCAAAGCAGACTGAGGCTTTAACGTGTGCTGTTCAACATCTTTTGAAGAACTCTGTGTCATTTGTCAGCTTTCTTTATGCTTTCCTGTTTAAAAACAGCAAAAAAAAGACATGCTGTATGCCGAAACTGCCCGGAATTGCCCTTCATGGAAGAGTGGTAAAAAATAAATACCTCTGTTGTTGGAACAAGACCAAGTGAGTCAAGACCGGGTGCTGAAAATGGCAGCAGGTGCTCTGCATTAATGAAACAAAATCTGAAATATCTGGCTGCAGTAGAAGGAAGTTTATCAAAGGGATAGAGAGTAATACAGATTGTCAGCAGTCAACAGTCAAGAATGGTGGAGGTTCCTTGAATGTTTGGGGTTGCATTTCTGCAAGGAAGTTGGAGATTTGGTTCAGGATTGATGGTGTTCTCACTGCGTAGAAGATGCTTATCCATCACGCAGCATCACCAGAGAGGTAAACGACTGGCCCTGGCATAACCAGAACAACTTTAAACGCTCCAGTGACATATTCGTCAATCCCAGTGTATTGTTCATCTAATACACAATCAAACTAATTAAATCGAGAGCCACTATCAATTGTGAGCAGGCTGGGTGGGGGTTAAAAACTTAATTGGAAAAGCACATAAACACAAACTAGAAAACACACACAGAGTTTGTTTTGTTGAGCCGGTGCGGTCATCCTTTCTGGCAGAGGAGTGTTGCAGCCCGGTGTCTCTGCGTTTAGTCAGCTCCCTTCACATGATTGATAATCATCAGCACAAATACCTCGGCTTGGTCCAGGTGGCTGCCATTTATTACACCTCTCTTTCCTGCTCTAATTAATTACTAATTGATCTGAGCACCTGCATTGGCAAAGCATGGCCCTTTTTTTCCTCAAAGAGGCATTAGTTAACACAAGCATATTCAAACGTACTTGTCGTTTCTTTTTAGAGCTCTTTGTTTTCATTCAGGTTTCTATTGTTGATAGATTCGCAATTAAGATCACATTTGTAAAGTTTCAGAGCACTTAAACCATTTTTGTTGACGCCTGTTTGATTGTAAACCATAGGCCTCCACCATATGTCACGTTAATGGAACCTCAGTTATGAAATCCCCAAGCTTAGCAAAGGTTAACGTTTAAATCACGTTCGAGACTTACAGCGGCAGATGAACGTCGACTCGTGGTCAATCAGCAAAGCGAGGAAATGTTGAAATTCGAGCACCATTTCAGTCCAAATGGAGTGACAGTGGAGCTGGCCAATCATACGTTAGCAACAAACAACAGAGCCAATCCACAAGCTTGTGGGCGGTGTCAATGTGACACGATCTTTGACTTCGCCGCTTGGTCCTAGTGCTTGCCCGTTGTTTCATAGCTTGACTGTTATTAGACCATGAAAACTGCAGAAAACCAAAACTGCCTTTGACTGTTCACACCCCAGTGTGGGTGCCAAGTTTATATAAATAGCATTAATAGCATTTATAATATGATGTATTTAATAATTTAAAAAAAACGTATGGTATGTTGATTACCATTTCAGCTATAAATGTTTATTTTTTCCTACTTTTTTTCTGATGCTATAAAAACAAGTCTTGAGAGGTTTGTGATGCCGAGTTGAAGCGTTGTGAGCTTCACTCAACATCTGTCTGTGAGAAAAGCATTCCCACAGCATTCCCTGTTTGATTCATGTCCATCATTCCTCTCAGACATCTCAAGAGTCAGCATCGTCTAAGGAAACGCTCTGCTGTATCCTCAACCAAGGCAAACAAATGTACAAAACTTGATTATTTAAAGCATTCTCTGCAACTTGGGAACAACTCTTGAGATGAGCTCAAAACCTTGGCAGCTACAAGGATCAGGAACCTTTCCAAAAGGCAGAAATAAAGCCAAGTATCCTTTCAGAAGAGCTGAAGGGCGACTAGGTCACATGACCTGGTCCATGTCTCTCGATGGATTGGTTCTCAGTGCAGCACCAGGACGGTATGCAGTAAATCTGTCAGTTAACAACTGCACACAGAATGATGAGTTTGAAGAGTTTGTAATGTCAATATTGATATTGGTTGCTAGGGTAAACAAGTTTGGTTACTATGGTGTGTACAGTAATGTCATATTAGATAATTCTGTCATAAATGATTAAACCAACACCCATGTCCCTAAGAGTCATCAATCTGCTGATATGGTTGCTAGGGCAAACAGCTTTGTTGTTAAGGAGTGTTCGGGGTTTTCATACAAAGTCCCCTTGTCACACACAGTAATATAAACCAGTCTTTTGTCTCTATTGATAGTGATAGCTCTATTGATAGCTGAAACAGAGATCTTTGAGGTTGCTAGGGGAAATCTTGAGGTCATACCCGATAGTTTTTTCAGAATTAATAATAGCTAACGAGCAGTTTATCAGAGTTTTGTTCTCTCAGCCAGTGAACTACACCATTTTCATGGTTCTGGGGTGACTGTACTGCAGACAATGACATAACAATATACAGTCTTTATTGAAGAACCAGCAGAGTAGTTTCCTGGAGGTGTAGTAATCCCGAGGTGAGTATCCAGTTTGCAGTAATGCTAATAGTCTTCAAAGTGATCAACAGGGAATCTTCAGCCAAAGAACAACTGTGCTCAAGGTACAGGGAATCCAGGGGAAGGAGTCAACTGGTGACTATCACACTTCAGACAAGGGCTGTTGCTAGCAAGCACAGTTAGCAAGCCATTAACAATTAGCACACGCTGAGAGAGGAGATACAGTGCTGAGAGGGAAGTGGAATCTGTAGGTAGAGCAGACGACAGGTAAGCAGAGCAAAAAGGTGAACTCATGGAGAGATCACAGAAGAGCACTGACGAGGAAGTCCAAGAAGTGACTGTGTGGAGTGCTGCAGACCGGATTGGCCGAGGAGGTAGACTGGAGGTAGAGAACAGGATCTAGCAAACACACACTTTCCTTTTAAACTAATTAGACTTAATTCGATTCAATAGACAGTTCTGTTCCACGTGTTTGGATGAATTTGTGACATTGACAGGCAAAGTATAAGATAAGAAAACCTTTATTTGTCTCATAATAAGGAAAATAAATGTTAGCAGAAATAAAATAGTATACATTTGCAATAAACAAACAATAAAATTATTATTATTGTTATTATTATTATTATTATTATTATTATTATTATTATTATTATTATTATTATTATTATTATTATTATTATTATTATTATTATTAAATATGTTAACAAGGAAGTGGGTTTTGGTTGTAGATTGACGAAAAGGCATCCTTAAATTCGATTGGTGGTCAGGTGCACACAGTTATACAAACAGGGACAGGAAGTCCAAATATAGAATGTGGAGACCGTAAGAGGAGCATTTAACAAACAGAACTGATGGTTTTTATTTGATTGGAGATTGATTGAAAGCACATCCATCACGATAATAGTTTTGATTTAAAATTCTGTGAATGACTGGAGGATTTTTGGAAAGTTAAATAGGGAAACAGTTTAATATCTTGCTGTGTACAGAAACTTTACTGCCTGGACTGAAATGGATTCCTCAATGACATGCTGTGATGTCACTGCCTCGTAAATAATAGATGTGCTATAATTCACCGGAACAGCAGACATTGCGCATGCACAGTGAACAACCAGCCAATATTCACCAACAAAACTCCTCAATGCACCACGTTCATATACCTTCTGCTTGTATCATTTTTAATCTACTCTGTGTCAGCACCGGAGATTGATGGAGCACACATTCTCTGAGTTTAATTTTAGAGGTCGTTCCTTGAAACACAATACCAACAAACCGTCAGTCAATATTTTTGTAAGCAGTGGCGACACTGGGAGTTATTCTCAAACAATGGAGTGTTATAAAGACGTTCTGGAAGTCTCGAGCTCGGCTCCTAAATCAAATGAAAGGCAGAAAGCACGCCGTGGCCGACAGACAGGAACCCTGCGGCGGTTTGTGTGGGAATGAGATTACACAAGACTCCCCGTGTTAACCTATCTGCATTTTTATACCTTTATAACATTACACAAGCCCATCGGCATGCAATTTGGATTCATTTCATAAAAATCTAATTTGATTTGGGTTGTCAAACATAAAATTGAATATAAAAAATGTTGTACCATTCGTAATGGGAGCTGATTATAGCCACTATCAGTGCTCTACGAGTTCCAGTGTAGCTAAATGTTAATCTAGACTTCCATCTTTAATGAACACTGTGCTGACAAACGTATGCCTCAAAATTATTCAGCTAAATGTTTCCAATCTCTTCTAAGGCCCCCGATGCGTAGCATCAAGCAGCTATGGGCAGAAAATGGGTGAGAGAATGGGTCACTCTCAGGAGCTCAGTGAATTTTAGCAAGGGTGCTGCGATGCCATCTGTGCAAGACGTCTGTTTGTCTAACATCTGTGCTGCTAAATATTCCATCACCAACTTCCAGTATAACAAAGTGGAATGGCTCTCAGATTTTACATTTACATAACACAAGAAGCAAAGTTAATCACAAGACGTGCTCAGAGAAAAGGTTCCAGCTGATTCAGAACCGCCTTTCTCAGCTTTCTTACAAATTTAAATCAGCTGTACTTTTTTTAGACATCTAGAAAGTTTTTTTTTCACATATAGGCAACCTTTTTAAGCACAAATTCAGCATGCTTTTAGGAAAACAAACCCTAGTGCTATTCAATGAGGTTTGAAATCAACCTAAAACTCTATTTATATCAGCCTAGAGTGTATCCAGAAGGAGTTCTAAAGCCAGGAAGTGCACTCCGCCCTGAGAACCACAGGTGAAAACGATGCTTTTGAATTTTTGTAAATGTTTAGGAGCATTAGCATTTGCTAGTATAACTCTCTGCTGATTAAACGCTCGAGAGCGAGTGGTACACAGTGATATAGCAGGCTCCCCCCGAAACTTTGTTTCTAAAATGTGAATTAAGCAAAACATGAAGCAAGTTGTCAACGTTTCCCAGAAACACATTAATGTTTTGCTTGTAAAGGGACACAAATGGACTGATTTAAAAGTAAACAGCATGGGGTCATTGTATAAGACCTTTAGATAAAATCTAATGTCTACGGTATGAAGTGAATTTACTGCATTACGAGTTGTAAATGTAAAAATAAAAATGCATGTTTTTAGGAATAGTTGAGGATCTGTTCAAGTTACTGTTTAAGTGCAAAACTATTGTTTCGATCCTGAGCTGTGCATTAATAAATTCTACATTCTGCAGACACAAACTGGTTTAGAGGTAAACGATCCATATGTGCATCAACCAATCAGGTCGCAGTCTATGTAGGGAGTGACAGAAATTAGCCTGCACTCGTGCAATTTTTTTTTTTTTTTTGCAATTCTCAAAATGCAACTTATATTTCCAATTGGTTAATCCAAAAAAAATCAAAATTTTGTTATGTTTTCATTACATGTTTGAAAGTCTTTTGGTCGAGACGTACTCATGTAGATGGATGAAAACACATTTAGTTACAGGGCTACACTCTGTTGGCTTCCACTGAGGTGATTTTTCATAGTTATGTCTAAAGCGGAATGGTTTGTTGAGATCATACAAAGTGAATGCTGGCACACACACTGTAATAACACGGCCAGCGCGGAGCACCTGTGGAGAGGAAGGGTCTCTAGTATTATACGACTGGACGGTTTTTATCCCAGTTTTCTACTATGGTCCAGAGTCAATTTATACTCCCAGCATGCTCTTCTGCCTACCCACAACTCCAGCAAATCCAATGAAGCTACAGTGATAGCGTCGCTTCATCCAGACACAAGATTCTTGTTAAATAATACATCACACTCTAAGGCCTCGTCGAAGTAGTGATTATCTCCAAAGCTAATTATTCTCGAGTAATTGATGCACATCTGTAAACATTCCAAGCAATTACGGATTACTTTCTGACGTTTACCACAGTGATTTTACAACAATTACTCATCAGCTGCATGACCATCTAATATAATTGGCAGTTCTTGACAGAGGGGTCGCAATCTGGTTCCCCACCCCTCCTGTTTACTAGGGCCCCCTCATCAACCTGCATCCAAACCTCACCTTCTCCAACATATCAACCATTTAGAGAGAACCGAGCATGAGCAAACCTCAGCTACAACCACTACTCCTTCCCTCTGGATTTATGAGCGGTTCCTGGCCCTGAGTGAGCTTTGATAGAGCACTTCGTAGATGGAAGGGGGTCGTATGGTTTTTAGGGAGAGCTGAGAAGCTTATTTATGTCCCTCCTGTCATATTTCCACAGGGTCCACGGGGGCATCATGCCTCTAAAATAAGCATGGCATGACTTAGGTGCTTCTGCTGTTTAAAGCAGTGGTGCACCAGAAAGAGGTTGAATGAAACTTGATTTAGGTTGAAAATATCAGTCTCTCCGCCACATAATCCTCTTATTGGCTCGTTTTCTCACTCATTAGCATATCACATCAACTTCCGGACTTGTCTCTGTTTTACAGCAGATTAATTATTCAGATAAACAACACTTTATGACTTTTTAGAAGATTAGAAATAGGGCTCTGTCACATATGGGCATCAGACAGATTTTTCTCTCTCTGTATTTTTTCCAAGGGCATCCGGTTGCTCCGATGGGAGAGTGAGCACAGGGAGAAAACCTGGATGGATTCACCTAGAATTTGTCGAATAAAACTCGTGCACCTGGATATAATTGTTGTGCCGCTGTGCTGGGACTTACAAGAGAAGCAAATTAGTCGAATCAAATCTGGACACAACTTCACCTGCTCCTTTACCAAAGAGTAAAAGACGTAACAGACATTTTCTAGGGAAGAAGATCTGCATCTGAAGTGGGAAATACATATAACAACTAAAGGTCAAGGCATTAAAATTAGAGAAGATGTACTTTCGGCAGTTTAATCACCTTGGGATTGAGCAAAATATATCCTTTCAGTACTATTTCTGTAACGTGAGGCTTGCTTTATTTGCACGCTTTACAAATAACCTTCCGTTCAGCTTTAAATTAAAAACTCACAAAAAAAAAACAACAAAAAAAACAGCCAGTGCAAGACTCATGTGAGCATTTTATTTTTAACAGCTAGACATTTATAAAGCAATTATTTCAAGGGAGTTGAGGCGAAATGATGAGGTGACAAATATAATTGTCATGGTGGCTGGAAGGAGGAAGAAGAGACACAGAGTTAGGTATACAGCATGTAAACACATATTTATAACCCCAATTTTGATTGATGTTTGAGACGGAACCGGAAGTACATCACAAACCGGAAGCGATTGACACAAATCTTCGTAAAGCTTCTCAGCAGGGAGCTCTTCTTCTGGATTGAGGAAATATTGATGCGATGATGCACTCGTAGGGCCCGATGTGTGATGTCCCATTGGTGCTTGTGGTTTTTGATCGAGGGGCGTTGTCACATCTACTCCCTCAGGGCTCTGTGTTGCGTAGCCTAGCCTTGCTTAGCCATGTCTGCATGTTAAAATTGAGAGACCCAGAAGAAACGGAGCTTCTGGAGATCCAAGAAGGCTGGAAGTGATGATGGACAGTCATGGGGCATGATCCGTTGGTCTGACTGAGGAGGTTCTGCAAAAGAGTGGCTCAAAGTTGTGTTCAAAACATATAAAAGATACAGGTTCACATCTCAACCTTTATTAATATCAAATAAAAACTTATTCCCTCCTACTCCTTGTGCTTCTACTTACACAGCTGATCACCGTTTGGCTTGATTGAGGAAGAAACTGAGATCCTCAGCACCTCCTCAGAAGGTTTGGCTCTACACTTGTTAAATTTTATAGTGGAAAAAACCCCAAAGCAAATCTCACTCTTCAACTGCTGAATTCCTTACGTTTTGTGTTTGTTCATTTGCCATCAGAAGGTGGGAGCACCGTGGACATAAAGTTATGGAGAGGGTCAGAACAAAATTCTGGAGGCTGTGGCATCAACACGATGCTCAGTTGGTACTAATGGACCCAAAGTGTGCCAAGAAATGATCCCACAGACCCTTGCTTTACCACCACCACCACCACCACCTGCCTGAACCGTTGATACAAGGCCGGATGGATCCATGCTTTCATTGTTCTTACCCTAGCATCCGTGTGCTGCAGCAGAATTCGAGAATCATCAGACAGCGTTTTTCCTACTTTCTACCATTGTCCAATTTTGGTGAGCCTTTGCAAATTGTAGTTAAACAGGTGTACCTATTAGAGTGGCTCAAAAAATGAAAATACCCATAGCTATAATTAGAATAGGTCACATAGTGTACATTTACAATATACATTTTAAAAACCCATGCAATTTGACATCCGAACGGCTGCAGACACGGCAGTGTGAATGAGCCAGCCTGGGATTGAATCCTAGAAAATCCAGCTTCTAATCATCATGTGTCTAGGATCAAGCCGGGTATTTCAGTCACATTTGTATTCACATAAGCCACTGATACAGCCATGGAATCGCTTTGATTCAGTGTGTCTGGCTGCGACGGGCTCTGCCCTCTTTGTAACCGTCTTGTGAACAAGAAAGAGAATCTTTCTCTCTTCACTGAACAAGATCTGGCGTGAAAAAGGAAGTCCTGCGGGGACAAACAAGGAAATCAAGGGATGCCCCGGAAATGTACCATTCTGATCATATTTCATCCTCCACCTCGGTTTATTGGCCTCTGTGGAAATCATTGCTGGTTTCTGTAATTGATTTCTAATTGCCTCCATTGTTTTCCGCTGCCTTGAGATGGCTCATAGGAAGGACGTCTTTCCGATGAGCATCTCAGCAGCGTTCTCGTGCTGGTGTCAGAGATGCGGTTCGTGTCGTTGGGGGTGTTGGCAGGGGTTGCTGGGAGCAGGGGGAGCTTTGTTTCACCGAGTGCTGGGTATTAGACCTCTAGGGAAGCCACGCAGCGGGGGTTGGATTAGCCCCTAGTTTACTATAGCACGTGTTTCTCAGTGCATGGCAAACTTGCGCTCGCTCTTCTAGACCCTTATTAGGGACCTCCTGGGATCACCGTTTCCAACCCCATTTTCTTTTACCCATTTGCTTCACACACTCGTGCTATTAAATGTCACTCACCTGTGATTTGCATAATTGAGTCGAATTCTGGTTTATTTTATTGAGCTGGAGAGAAAAAATCCTACCAAATATGTGAAATTTTTAGGTCCTTGGTGTTTACTCTACAAATGTATTGTATATACGGTAATGTGCATGTCTAAAGAGGTGTGAGAAATGCTGCAAACAAAAAAGTGAGCAAACAATATTTGCCTTTATCTATATTTTTAGGATTACACGGAGGAATGATCAACAAATTTTACCGAAAAGATGCTACTGATCATCAATGTCACATGTAGGTTGAGCCTAAAAACTGGGTGAGCCAAACACTGATACCAAGTTGAGGTTATACATAAGGTAGTTATGCTGCATCAACAAGGTCTCTCCCAGACAAAGATTTCAAAGCAGACTGGGGTTTCAATACCTCCAACTCGTAAATAAAGCCAAGAGACTCAAGTTTGCAAAGAAATATTGGAACTGAAAAATGGCAGCAAGGGCTTTGCCATGATTCATCAAAAATGGCAGTTTAATACATTTGGAGTCCAAGAAAATTGGGGCTTTATTTCTGCAAATTCAGTTGGAGATTTGGTCAGGTGTTCTCTTATCCATCATGCAACATCTTCAGGGAGGCGTATGATTGGCCCAAACATTATGTAGAGGCACAATGACCACAAGTGCACATCCACGAATGACAATTCTGTGCAGAAAGAAGGAGTGATGATCAAAAAGTGTGTGCAAGCACCTAGTAGAATTGCTGCTGTTTTGAAGGCAATCATGTGATTTATATGGATTTTTAAATTGATAATAATAAATGATTAGTACTTCCATTTTTCAAGGCATTCTTTATTTGCAGCATTGAATGTTTGCACAGTCGTGTTTGCGAAAGCCTTCTTCGCCTTTCATTACTGATTGCCTTTTATGATTGCCTGATTCATCATTGCCTTTTACGATATTGATGTGGGATTAAGTGATTTTTCTGACCATTTTCCCAGAATAAACTTCATTTACAGATGAGGTCAGTCACAGATGCTGGAGAAAGCCCCCAAAACATCTCAACAAACTAATTTCAAATTGTGCAAGTTTTTTGCAAAAAATAAGACTGACACTGTTTTGTATTATTTGCAAATAACCTTAACTTAGCCAAAACAAACTTAACCTAAGCTAAGAATAAGATCCTTACATTGTCTAGAAAACTGACTTTCCCCCTAATCAGATTTCAAAGCTTTTTTCTTCTTTATATGGAACTGAACATTAAAATGTTCCAAGAATAAATGAAAACCACTCCAGTGTCAACCTGCAACAAGATGCTTGTCTACCATCTCAAGATTTTTCAATGCACTCAATCTAAGGAGCGCTATACATTAATAAAAACATCTTCTCGCGTATTGCCCCACCACTACTGTTTCGAATTCAATGGATTGAAAAACAAAGAATTTTCCATTTCAAATAAATGTAATCCAAGTATCTCCCATCTCTTCCTTGCTCTTGTGATGTGAAATGTAATTACTTCTGCAGCACCAGTGCATTAACATTTTTGACCACATCCCATGGGTCACGTAAACACCTTTTCCTATTTGTTTTGGAAATGCAATCTCTAGAGCGGAAACAATATATTTCAATCATCAACTTTCTGTCCATATTTTAATATTTCTTGCCCTAGAATGCTCTTTGCACTGAGCTTTTATGGGCAATAAACCTCTAACTGCACGCTTCTGGCCAGTTATTGTCCACTTTAGAGGTCCAGGGGGTCATGACATATAAAAAGTCTCATAGTATCACCCAGTACATTTATAAAACAGCTTTTAACGGGCTGTGAAACAAAGGATGCTCCAGTATGGCATGCAGAGCTCCACATCTGTGCACCTGCTGGTTACCTTGGGACTCTGACTGTCTTCATACAAGACAGAGAGAGATTGGTACTCTACCATTGGTTGGCCTCATGGCTTTGCTGGGCTAAACACCTGACAGGTGCTCTCCAGAATGTGTTAAAGCCAACCTATACGCACTCTCAAGCCGGATGGTTACCACTGCCATGGAGAGCTTGTTTAGTGGCCATCGGTTTTCACAGGAGTTGAGCTTGAATAAACAGCAAGTCGCCTGCAGACTGAACTGAGCTTCCTTTATATTCAGAACGTTTGTTGGCAGTGTTCACATTGACGTCAGACTTTTCTATAGTTCTGGCATCAGAGGCGACAGAGGTGTTACTCGGTGGTCCGTTGCTTCTGAGGAATAACTAACTCCTGCCGTTTATGAAGTGAGTAATTCATATACAGTTATTTCAGTGGCAGAGTATTTAACTCGTTTCTCCTTCAAGACAACAATGATGGTGCATACAGCGTTTCAACAGTAACGCTAGCGATGATTCCACTACAGCATGGATAGAATTTTTCATTTAGACTGGTTTTAAATTGTTTATAGAATATGGACAGGCTCTAACTAAAAACGCATTTGCTTACCTCTCCACAAAAACACAACTAGCATCTCTCAAAGCTTCTCCATCTCCAAAACCATTTTTCTGCTGTAAAATCTGGGATGTGGATCTCAAAAATGTGCATAAAACAAATATATTTTCTTTGTACGTCTTGAGGTTCAACGAGAATTTTATCAAGCGGAACATTTTTTGGTCTGAAATTAACACTTTGATTCGGTCTCAGCTACAGACAGGAAGCGTGTTCATGATTTCTCGTGCAGTTTCATCAGGGGTTTTATTCCAGTTTAATGGAATAAACAGGACACAAGGAGCCAATGATTGTGAGTGTTGCATTTTTATTTTTGTCATTTCATTTTCATTTCAACAGGTTTAGCGGGATTGTATCGGATTAGCAAATTAGCAAAGCTAACAGCACAGCTGTTTAGGGCCCCTTGGCGACAATGGATAACTTTTTTTCTGATCTCAGATAAAACTTAAACATTTCACATTGGCCAGACTCAAAATCCCTTTGTGTCAAACACGGCGCTCTGTAATTATACTATGGTGCTCCCTATTTCATACGTTACTAAAACCGAATTGTTCCACCTCAGAAACATCTGAGAGGTGCAGAGCATGTTCTGCTTTGAAGATGCAGAAGTTAGTCCACGCCCCCTTTATAATCCCCAGTGGCCCAAGCGGTCTGTGTATCACACACTCGGTCAGCGGCGAGGTCAGAGGTTGAGCCCTTCACAGGTAGCACTACACAGATATTACACGACCCTTCACACCATCCTCGTTTTGAGTGAGTAAAGAGGGCCGGCTCCCTGACGCACATGTGCCCTGAACTAGCCGCTAACATCCCCTGTTTGATTTGTCGATTCGCAGGGTGTCAAGGAGGCCATTGCTTTAATGGGGGTGAGACAATAGGCCATCACTAATCAGGGACCTCAAGGTTGCGATGAGGTTAATTGTAATGCAGGTGGCACTTGTATAAGAGGGTGAAAAAAGAAAGAAAAAAAAACAGTTGACTGCTTTACTGCTCTGGTGTCCATTGTGTTTTAACATCAGCCCCCCTCAGGCCAGGATTTGCCTTTCTCTCTCGTTCTCTCTCCTCTGTGTCCCCTTCACCTTTTAATCTCTTATTATCTAGCAATTCTCATTCGGGCCTCAGTGGGTTAAAGAAAACCTTTCAGTAAATTTCCAAAAGGAAATGTAAATATTGAGCCTGTCTTGCCCTGCAGTGGCTGTTGTGATGCGCACGGGATCCATTGACGGGCCTCATTGCTCCTTCACACTGCATTTTACATTCGCTGGAAGTGTCCTTTTGTAGCATTGTTATTTGTTTAAATTGACAGAAACAGCAGAATTTGCGAGTCATTGTGAGTCTCTGAAAGAGCATCTCCAAACAAGAAGCTCTGGGTCAATGAAAGATGGCGGGGTTAGCTTTAGATGTTTACATTAGCTTTGTTAAGCTGCATTGTTTGTCACAGCTTAGCTGCCACTTAGTTTTACATTAGTCACTGTGGGTTTACAGCCTTGGGATGCTTAAAACATTTGAGGACAGATTAACACTTTATTGCGGTTTGATTGATTACTATAAATACAGTTCTGTGCAAACGGCTCATGCAGGTGTGTAAAATAAAAGTGTAAATTAATTAATTACATCAATGACAAAAATACAGATCAGACCTTTTCTGCAGAAATAGGAGCATGTTCTTCTTCCTCTGCCTTATGTTCTTTGGAATCCCACAGGGTTCAATCATTGGACCTTTACTTTTTAAACTTTATATGAAACATTATCCGAAGGAATAGAATCTCTTTTTATTTCTATGCTAACGATTTGCCACTTTCTTTTGGAAACAGATGCTTTTATGGACTATGTGCCTGTCTCTCTCGCCCGGCTCTCAAATAGTTATTTTTTTTACTTCACAGAAGACATTCTCTTTCGATTAAAAAACACTTATCAATTAAAGAAATCATATCTTGTCAACTCACGTGACATTCTGTCAAGGTCAGGAGTCTGCTCAGAGTATTATTGTTCCCCAGCTTTTTGAGGGTTTAAACGTACTCAAAACATTTCACTTCATCTGCTTCTCTTCTTACCCCGATGCGACCATCACTCTGGAACAGGGTCTTCCATTGGTCAAACTGAAGCTCCCGGACATGTCTAGTGGCATTAGGAACCGGCATGAGAGGAGCGGGAGTCATCATAGTAGCCAGGGTTGTTGCCATCAAAGGAGCGGAAGCTGGAAAAGAGCAAAGTTGGCTACACAGAAATCTGGCAACCCAGGGCTGGGTTCGAGGTCATGGATGAGAATCGCAGGTACCGATGGAGACACTTAAGTGAGTCATGGGGGTTCCACAGCCCCAAAAGGAGTATGTTTCGTAGGTCTGTTATTCTCTCGTGGTGCGTTGAGCAGTAGCTGCGAGCGGGCAATAGTCAATGTGCAGAAAACACTTACTTTAATCACAAGAATGCAGGAATAGCAGCAGATATAAACACAAGGTGACAATACACTCACTGACCAGAAAAAGAGGAAAGTGGGGAGCTTAAATATGAAAGGGAATTAAATGAACCAACGAGGGGAAATTTAAAAAGGAAAAAAACGGATTTTATTTCAGTTTTCAATTGAAAGCAAGTCAGGTGATTGATTCTGAGACAAACTCTCTTTCATCTAAAATGTAGTATTCATCCGACAGATTCAGAAGATGAATACAAATTCGAGTTAAGACCACATCAAACATTCCAAACGATTTTGGAGATCAATTTGGTCAGATATCTTGGAAAGGTTAAGGCGAAGGGATAAATCAAAGTTAGCGGCTAAGCCACTTGATCTTGTACGGCTTCCTTAGCTTTGTGCTTGCATACATATGCCATTTTCTCAGCTTTATTTTAATCCACAAGTTGTCTAAAGCACTCCATTCAAACCGTATTAACAGAGTGATTAAACTCTTGGTTTCTGTAAAATTGTAATGTGATAAACCGCCATCATCTTTCAGCCCATTTGGCAAGTTGAGGACGAGACGTGTGACTGAGGTGGAAAAAGCAGAGTGATTTTATCCATCACGCCATATTTACCATATTTAAGTGGATCTGTGACGGAAAATGCGACAAGCAGAACCAGCCAAATGATTAAGGCTCCCTCATTACCTGTGCCTCGGCAACATCCGTGACTTCTCCTCACATCCTTTTGCTCAAGACAACGTGGGCAGGAAACTGTCTCACTCTTGACTTCATAAGTGGCTTTGAAAGCATGGCTGGGATGCATCAACCACTTTTGGAGGCTTACATCTAAACAGGCGTAGTGGAACTCTGGCTCCAGGATTGGATATGGGTGGTTTACAAATAACACAACTTTGCAGCAACTGCGAGATGCTCTCGTGTCGATACGGAGAATCTTGAATTCTTTATAGAAACCATTAATGATGGAGAAAATGGCAAACGTGTTAGGACCCGTTCCTCATTCGAAGACGTTTTCTTGCATCTGTGATCAGGCTTCAAACGACACGAAGAGCTTGTGAAAGCAAACGCTTTCCTTGTGAATGTTTTTGCATTGAATTGCAGTTGATTTCCTCAGGCAAGCACAAGCAGGTGATTTGACTTTCATCATCCCTCTCGCTAATCATTGGGAGGATTTTCTCTTCCTAGTCACTGGCTATTTTATTAATATTCATACTATTCATTAGCATGAAGTCATCTGAATTGGGAGCTGCCGCACTGGGGCACTAATGTAGTCACTTGATGCAAGTATTGTTTCTAGGGAAACCAGCTTAATGAGTTGCCGTGAGGAAGGGTGAGACTGTAAACTGATAACACCTTCTCTTGGTGCTCTCCATATTTACACATACACAGACGTGTGCTCTTGAGATCGCGCCTACAGCTGTGAAGTAGAAGTTAGCTGTGTGAAATCCCTTTGCACATGAATTCTTTTAACCAATTAGCGTGCTAACAAACCATGCTAGCTGGCTTGCACTTCATACAGGTTGAAGCAGAACAAGTGGCTGTTGATTGCACACAAAACCTAATTCAATACAAGTCTCTGCCTCGAGGTTCTATTGCAGTGCAGAGTAGCATAGTTTAGCTTAACATGAAAACAGCAGTGGGATGCACACTCGTGTGAATCTGCAGGATTCTACTCCACACACAGGGAAATACACCCTGGATCGAGCACCAGCAAATTTGTTCCAATATAGACAAATCACAACATTTCTCACTCAATCTCTTCAGATTTTCTTCTTGCGCCAATAACACATTGTTTAACAAGGCAGTTTATATTTTACACATGCATTAAAATTCAGTTTGAGACTCCGAAAGTCTCTAATTCAGCTTGAGGTTCGGCCCCACCAAAAGAACCTGCAGCCCCAAGTGTTGTCTCATTGGTGCAGCAAAGCAAGGGTGTTTGGTATATTTTCTACATCTATTTGTCTGTGATTAAATTATTTAAACAGCTTGATGTTGAGTTAAATCTTTAGAACATGGACCAAATCAGTTCAGTATGTGCACTTTCTAATGCCTTTTCCTCACAGATGTCATCTTCTAGCCTATAAGAGCTGAGAGAAAGGTAGCCAGTGGCCATCATTCCTCTGAGTGTGCACTGTTGCCGAATGACCATAAATGGACTGTCAAGAGGTTACAAGAGTTTGCAAAGAGTTCATGACTTCAACTGGGACTTTTGGGGGGATTTCCAATAAGGCCAAGAACAATATATATATTAATCACAGTATAAAAGCCAGCACCTAAAACTCTCTGATGTAGAGTTTACCGCTTTTGAGATTCCAGAGCATCAGCCACAAAATAACTCATATTTTAAATATTCATTCATTAATTTTCCATCCCTGCTTATTCCCTTTTGGGGTCACGGGGGTCTGCTGGTGTGCAGATCAGCGCACATCGAGTGAGACATCATATCGACCACCTGGACAGGTCGCAAGTCCATCACTGGATGTTCAATTAACCTAACCGCATGTTTTTGGGGTTGTGGGGGAAACCAGAGTACCCAGGGGACCCACGCAAACTCCTTCCAGGAAGGCTACCGGCGAGTCTTGAACCGACAACCTTCCAACTTGAAGGTTATAGAACCTCAAAAATGACTTTTCTTTTTTTAATTTTATGTTGCATCTGAAAACTAAAACTAAAAAATAAGAAGTGTATCTGTGTGAGCTGAAATGGCACCCAGCTAGAATTAGATGTTAATTCAACTCATATAATAGAACATTTAACACTGGAGTGTTGTTGCTGGGAGTCCTAGCAGAAGAATGCCACTTATGCTACGAGCACTCCATAAATAGTTTGTTTGCTGAACCAAATGAATTTGGCATTTAAGTATTTTTCCCTTGAACTCATTCCAATTTCACAAAAAGGCTTTCAAGACAATCCAGCTCATTATCATTATACGCCTTCATTTTCTATGCGACTAAAATATAAACCTTTAACGGTACTCTTCGACATCATTACCGTTACTGTTTAACGAATTATTCCTGCACTATAAATCAAGCAGAATGACTCCATCTTGAGGCCTGTAATTGAAAGTGATTTTTTTACACAAGTGCATATTTGGTCATGGGGCAGGAGCAGAACTGGTGAGGGATGAAACCGGCGCAAACAGTTTGAGTCAGGATGTGAGTGATCAATACCATCAGAGAGGACAGACCCCTGAAGCGTTGAGATTAAACCTGGACAAAGCACCTTATCCCTTTTCTTCCTCCAGACGTCCCAAAAGTCTGACACGCATCTTGTCTGTATCGGTGACTTCGGATCTCTTTTCCTCCTCCTTTCGGCCTGTCGGCTTGATTTTAAATGCCTACAGTTTATTGGTGGTCCCCACGGAGTGTTTTGTAGTTCTCTTAGACATTTTTGTAAGGGTTTAGCAGTGGCCTTAGTGACGTCCCAGTGTGATACTGTAAAGCAACATCAAGCATGGCTTTATTCCTAGACACTGATGCCTTTATAGAGAGAAGCTGTGTTTTGCATGGATAAAGAAACAAATGTTGTGCAGCTGGAGCAGTGATTCTTTTCACCACTCTTGCACAGTTTTCTTCTTTTGTTTTGAGCGCTTGACTCCTTCAGGCGAACAGCAGGCAGGGATGTTGCAGCGGAGTGTGTATGTGCACGAACAGATGTAAGGGTGGATGTGCATGGGCAGGGAGCAGCCAGAATCAGTCCCTCTGCTCTGTTCCTCCACTGACCCCACTATAAGACTGCCAAAAGAGTGATGGTGGGGGGTCCTCTGCAAACAGACTTTCACTTCACGAGAGGCTGTCAGTTGATGAAATTATGAAAGGACATATGAGCGCGGCGTGATTGTTATATTGTTATATTGCAGACCATCATTTGAAACATCATCAAAAATGTATACAGCGTTGTGGACGAGTTACTGGAGCCGCTGACATAGGAAGCTAGTTTTATAGAAATGTTTTGAGCTGTATAACTATAAAGCTGAGTATCATCAACAGAGCTGTTGAGCTGTACACCATCTCACATTCAGAATAACATTAGGCCGAAGATTGATCCTTGTGGCACTCCATATTTCACTGCTGTAAGATGATCTTAGCAGTCTTTATTTAAAAACTGAATATCTGTGAGGTTCTCTAGTCCCTCTAGCAGAATTGTATGATCAGTTGTGTCAAAGATGCAAGGTCATTTAACTAGAGCAGTTTAGTGCTGTGGTATAGCCTTAAACCAGATCTGAACCTCTTCCTAGAGATTATTATGTTTCAGGAAGGAGCTTAGCTGATCTATCAGAGCTTTATCTAATATCTTAGACATAAATAGACGATTAGAAATGTGTGTAGCCAGCCAACGTTTTTTTTTATTATTAAAGGTTTAATGAAGTTTTTAATGCAAAGGTTCAATTAAAGGGTTAAAGCATTCTTGAATGGCTTAGGGACATGTACTAATGACAGAGAAGGTCTGCGATTGGTCAGCATGGTAGAAGAGCATTTTCTGTGAAACATATCCTGACGTCTCCACCTTGAGCATAAACAAACACCAACTGCAGCAATAATTTTTATGAAATTAATTTGATAAAAAAAATAAAACATTTTTGACGATTTCTATAGAAACAATTCAAGTGATTTTCAGATGCTTCAAAACAAAAAGCCCCTCTCCCACTAGACACAAAAATAGCTCATTTCTTGCCCCTCTGTGACAAAGTTAGGGCGCTCAGTGGGGTGCAGACTTCAAAGCAAGGAGGGAATTTTCCAAAAACAACTGCTGGCAATCTCAAATCAACACACCCTTTGAGTCATCCCCTCTCTCAGATTGCTATTCCAAAACATTTCCGTTTCCAATTTTCCGAATGATTCATGTGCCAATTACTATTCCAAATAGCTCATTCCAGTAATTATTTAAAAATATTTTTAGTTTAAATTAAAGAACGTGTCAGGGGCATGCATCATTCTAAATTACCCAGCTGATCAAGCACAATAATGTGTCAATTAATAGTCGCTATTATTAATAAATCATCCGAAATGGCAGAATTAGCTGGGCATTGTCCTAAAAGCACTGTGGCCCCAGAATGCTGGATATGAGAGAGAGAGAGAGAGAGAGAGAGAGAGGGGAGCCAGAAGAGGACCTGCCTATTTTGCTTAACAGTTGGTGGGAAATGAAAATGACCCGGTGGGGTTAAAGGCCAGAAAACATGTCAAGAATTTCCCAGGATACATTTCAAGGGCAACTAGGACAGTGAAAAAGAGCTTCTCTTTCTTTCTTTTGGGTTTCACAATCAAAATGCATGTATTTCAACTTCTATTAAAAGAAAAAAAAAAGGCTTGTGAAACAGATTACGCTCCATCCATGGAGACAGAGGGAGAGGCGGTTTATTGTGTGTTGGCTGATGGCTTTGGGCCGCTGTGCATTGTGGGTAAGCAGGCTCTCAATGGCCTCAGCAGGAAGCTGGCTGCTCCGGCCCGTCCTCAGGTGCTGTCATTCTCCCCTCCACCATATTAATTATGGGATAAAGACTCTAATCCATTCCCTTTGAAGCCCCAGGCTGGTTGGAAGCTGGAGTACACGCTGAAAAATACATTGTATATGAATGTATTATATGTGTAATGTTGGGGGGGGGGGGAATTCATGGGTCTTGGGAAATATAAATAACCGTTTAGAATCCTTGGATCTTTGTAAGTATTTTAGCTTGAGAAATTTTGGGAGGCCTTTAGTAATTCCCTGGATATGAGGAGAGTGGTCCTGGGAGGTAACAGTTGAACTTCAGGCAGGAAGACAGCAAACCTGGAAGTACCTCCAAGATGAGTAGGTGAGTAACCAGCTCGGTGAGCTTGGACTAGAACGCAGATCTTAGAGCAGCAGTCGGCTAATGGGAATCCGACAGGTGAGGTAACGTCCACAACCAACCCACCGGTGAGTAGAAGATGGAAGGGTGAGGAGATCGATACAACAGATAGAACTCACGCTTAGCAGCTGAGAGACAGAGACCACTGGAAACTGTAGGAGCCTGCAAAGCCTGAGATCTTTGACCAGAATGAGCGGTGAGCATAGCTTTCTGGAACTTACCAAACAAGGCAAGAACAACTGGACTTTCTCATTGACTTGGTAAAGAGGAATCTTGCTGAAAACACCTCGAGAGGGATTCCAGGAAGTCATGGGGATATGACATCAACACCAGACAAGGGCTGCTGGGAAATGCAGTTCCTTATATCGGAATAAGCGCTGGGGATTGGCTGATGAGAAAATGCGCTACAGCTGAACTGAGAGTAATGATACGTGCTCAGTGTTTGTTGGAGAACACTGAGCAGGATCTAAACAGGGAGGTAAGTGCAAGAAACCAATATGTTTAACCAAAGAAATGTAATCATACTGGGATAAATGGATTAAATATACAGCACGCCATTGACCTGATCTCATCTGTTTGAACATTCTCCATACCCCGATACAATTTTGTTCATGTTCTCTATAATTATAATATAGAGATATGTAAAGATTTATACGCTATACAACAAACCATTAAAGTATGTATAAGGGCGATGATTTATGTACAAAAACTTTACACAACGTATGAAGAAAAATCCATTATAACGGAATAAAAATTAAATGAATAAAACTTAAACTAGACTAAGATTATGAAGAGTTATGTTCTTTTCTTGCTGTATTTATCTGCAACACATCGAGCAGGCTCAGTCTGTGAATAAAGGGCTGAAGTTCAAGAGCACTGATGTATCGTATCCCTGGGTAAATGAAATGAACCCCTTTGGCACTGGATTCTGTTTTCCTCCCAGTTTGTAAAAGCCATTTCAACAACTTTGGCAAGTGCTCCCTCCAACACACAAGACCTTGCCGGGTCTCCTCCCTAGGAATGTAAACGTCTTTACACCACATCACAAGTCCCCGCTGTAGTGCCGAACAGTATTGTCAGTGGCTGTGCTGCAGTGTGGAGAGTAGAGAGAGTGGGGTTCTGCGCCTCCACTGCTCCACATGAAGCCACAGAGAGGAGAGTGGAGCCTGCAGACTAGCTGCTGCTTTTACGCTTGTTGTTTCAGGTGGAGGCTCTGGCTGAAGCAGCTGTGGCTTTGAATGCTGCCCTCTTGTGCTGATAGCTCTCTGCTTGTGATCTGGGCTTGTGTTTACAGTCTGAAGGAAAATTAGCATTTTCATCTCATTCAGCAGCTTCTCTTTTACGGTGTGGGCAGTTATGTGTAGCGCTACTGCACCGTTACAGACGCTCGCCGAAACTATTCCTTGCAAAGCTCTGGCTCGAGGCAGATCGTAAATGGTTCAGACGTGTCTTTATGTCTGCAAAACTGTGTGTAAGAGAGTACAAGGAGTCTACAGCAACAGTATGATGCAACTTTTTTGGTATTGGATGTGAAACGCAATATGCACTCAGCGGCCACTTTATTAGGTACACCTGCTCGAGTTTGGAAAGCATTGGAAAGGGGAAGAAAGAGGATTAAGGTGATATTGAATGTGGCATGGTTGTTGCCGCCAGATGAGCTAGTCTGATCTACTGGGATTTTCAGCACACACAACTCTCTCTAGGGCAGGGGTGTCAAACTCTGCACAGTTTAGCTCAAACCTCAACTAAACACACCTCGTTAGGTCCTTTAGCTTCAGACCTCGTTTGTGAGCTTCAGGTATAGGTCTCCTCAGGGTTGGAAGTAAACTCTGCTGGGCTCCGGCCCTCCAGGAACTGATCCCGATACCCCTGCTTGTTGATGCCAGAGGAGAATGGTCAGACTTGTTTGAGCTTCCCTGAGTATTGTTGCTGACCATGTCCGTCTTTGATAAATCCAAAAGAGTTCACAAACTAATGAGCAAAATCTTATTGCGTTTCATACGGATGCTCAAGATACACCCACTAAGGAAAAAACAATCACCAAAATGGAAAAAAATGCTGTTTTTCATATATCAGACTTTGGAAGATGGTTAAAACACGCGATAAAAAGGATAAAGTTTCATTTTTAATGAAGTCTACTCAAAGAGTTGACGCAGAAACATCAATAGCTGTATCTGTTGACTTGTAACGGGTAGAAGAAGTCATATGTGCAGAAGGCAGAGGGCAAATAAATGACCTGCCGCTTTCATGAGGCCAGGAAAAAACCAGGTGGAAGAGAGGAAATAATTGTTTGATCTGTCCTTTGCCTGTCGCTGTCCTAATCACTCAAGACTGATTCCGAAAATGCAGGCTTGAATGTCAGAGGGCCACCTGCGGAGAGCTAGTCCGTTTCCCCAGCTCTGCGCAGCCCATAGCCGTGTAATCACCACTCTTTCTCTCTGCACAGGCTTGGCACTCTACAGCCGCCTTGATTGAGCACCTCAATCTAACAAGGTATCCATCGGTTCTGCCAGACGCTCGCGGACGATTCAAGATGCCCCTGATGATCTCAGAGAACTGCTTTTTCCTGCTAAACTCAGACATGAAGGAGAAATGGAAGATGTAAAAAGGGACATAAGAGGTGGATTTATACATTTACACTTCTCACTCATTTTTTTCCTTCAGCTTTTAGGAATCATAAGCTAAATTTTCTAAGTCTCTTGAGGTAGTTGTCTATGAGCTTCTTTATCTTCTCTCTTGGTAAAGCAACACATCCTTCTTGGCAAAACGCTGCCAGCTCCTGTAAATTCTTGGGCTTGGTCTAGCATAAACCGCACGTTTGAGTTCTCCCTGGAGTGCATGCAAGTGTGCAAATCAATAATCAACATTATCCCTCCTTATCGTTAGATGGTGCTTAATCAAAAATTGCTCCCATGCACAAGGTGGTGCTATGCAACTCATGGTTTACCTGAAAGAAGAAAAAAGTACTTGTAAAATAATAATAATAATTTTAAGAGCAGATATTTCCATTAATTATATTGTAATTTCTACTCAGATGTATTTTATTTTAGTTCCTTCCCCTAAGAAAACATGCTCTGTGTACAATAACTACTGCGTTTCCCATTCTGTGCACGTACGCCGTTTCAAACAGAGCTCACATTCACGTTCGAAACCACCGCAAATTACTTCACCAAGGCAACCTTGCATGGCTTTACTGTCGTGTTCATATAGAAGAGGAACAATATTGAGTTATGATCAACAGACGGGTGTAGCTTTATAAACAGGGTGACCAATGCAAAGTTTATGGCAAACAAATTAAATTATAGTTCAAATTTACACAAAGTTTGTGTAAATAAGTTTGAAACAGTGGAAAGGTAAACACTGGATGGACAAGATGTTAACTTTGTGACAAAAAAACTAAACAAAAATGTGTCCAAAACTACTGAATTATTAGGCTTTATTGCTTTTCACACTTGTTCTTGGAATATGTGCTCTGTGAGATCATTTTGTGCTTGATCAACTTCAGCAGCTCCAATCGTGAGCACAAAAGAGCCAATAGTGTATAGTGTCATGACACTTCAATCCAAAAATAAAATGTTCCTCTGTTTTCAAACTAGCATCCGATAGCATTTTCTTTTTTCAACACAACAAAGGTTATAAGTTTCTAACCCCTAGAGGAACTCTATGCCTAATTTTCTGTTTAGGGATTGGGAAACTCCCTTGTGATTTCAGTGTCAGTTCCTACAGACCCACGTCACAGCTTTGAAGGTCCCACAGGGAATGTCTCTTTAGATCCGTCGTAAAAGACCTCTCACCCCACAACAGGACTAATTGTTTCAGGCGCGCACGTTTGAGTGACAAGGTTCCTTCTTGCTGCTTGCTCAATTACAGACTCGTTGTAGGAAGCAGGTTCTTATCCAGGTCACAATCATTTGGATTCTGGTTAAAAGCATTAACAAAACTGGATCATCTGCTGTTGAAAATGAATTTAAATGATAATAACCTAAAAGAATGCACAGTGCTTTATTTGTTGTGCTTTTTTTAAATAACATTTTTTAATTACTAGTTTTAAAGACTAGTCTTTTGAATTAATTTAATAAAATAATTACAAATTATAACATAATCATTAAGGCACTTCATTCTTTTATTATAACTAAAACAGCCTTTTATCAGTCATTTATTTGAAATAAATCTTATCCCCCAACCCTCAAAAAAGTAGGTTGTTTGGTGTAAAAGCATCTGCTAAATGCATAAATGTAAATATAACTAGTGAGATAAAAAATAAATAAATAAAATAGAATAGATCACCACTGGGATCATGCATGCTGAATTTTTTTAAACAATACAAATTCAGTATTAATTTAATTATCGTGCATGAATGAACGTTTTTTTAACATTGTGTCCATCCTTCTTTCCGATAAAACCCACACCGGCTCTGAGGTGATTTATTCTTATTTTTCTTAGTTTTTCAGATGTATACGTTCATTATTTTTTTTAAATTATAAGAATAGTGTAAATTAGGATGCTGTATTCGGCCTATACCATTGACACCTGTAGTGTTGTTTTAACACTGTGAATGTTGTTTATTCAGCCACATTAGAAAAATACACGTTCATCTTACAGCGGCATGAACTATACGGCTAACGTTTGTGCACCAACATTGATATTGGCTTGAAAGGTGTGGAGATGTGTTTAAATAAAAATTGTCTGAATTGAAAGACAAATTACAATTTATTTTCATTTTAAATGAAATCGAGTTATAAATGTAGAAACAAATATTGTTGTGAATCAGAAACTAACATTTATTTTGATGCCAGCTATGGAGTTCCAGTTTTTCCAGTTACTCCACAGAAAATCACTGATAGACTAATGGAAACAGCCATGGTACTCTTGAGGCATGCCACTATAAAATTTATGATCAATTATGGCTTTTCTAAAGCTGGATTTAACTTGTCACATATGTCATACTTCCCTGGGAAATAATGGCTCTGAATGGATTTCAGAAAGTTGAAATTTATCCTCCCATTGCCCTGGGTTACTCACATCCGCTCCCTGCTTAATACAATACTGTTGATTTAACAATGATGTATTTGAACCTCCAGGCACGCTTTCCTTCTTTTGGAGGTTAATAGATGGTTTTGCTGGGTGCACAAGGGTGCTATATTATTCTGGCAGGCTTGACGGAGTGATACACCCAGGATCTGGTGGCAAGTCCATCAACAGCAGTTTTATTCAATTTCGGAGGAGAGCATTAGTCACATGGGACAGGAGCATTAAAAAGAATCTTAAGTCACTGTTACGATAATGTGTTCCGGGGCGCATGACGCCGTTCCCTTTACTGTAGTGACCGGCAAACCTTCACCCCAGCGCATGATATGACACAGGATTGATTAATCGTACTTTTAAGTGGACGCACAGCTTTTTTCTCAGTAATAAATTATACTCATTAATCAGAAGCTCCGTGTAATGCAGAACTTGTGAGACGTGCTGCTTTCTAATGGTACACAAGGCAAGTCAGCGACCACTAAAGATGCTCAACTCCATGCAATTACACTAGATAATTAATGAACATGCTTAACTTTGATAATGGATTTGCCATTCATCCTTTTCAACTCCTTTCTTCGTGTCCAGGAAACCAAAAATTCCACCTGCAGCTCACGGGGTGACACATTTAAGCATGTTTTTGTGCATTTCTCTACCAATGGATAAAGTGTCAAGTGGCCCTTACCAAATGCCAATCCCTGAGCACCCCCCCCCCTCTCCCTCCCAGCAAACAGCAATGACCTCGCCTCTCCCAAAGCATGATGTGCCATCCATGTTTTAGGGATGTTGTAGTCCTCCTCAAAATATGACTCTTTTACATTTTATTTCTCAGTCATGCAAACACAAACATAGACATTAGCATGAAGGAGGGAGAGCTGCGCAAACTTACAGGAGGACCAATTAGGGAGAGCCAATGGTTCCACTCGATGTTATTGTGTTCACAGCTTCGCTCAATTCTTCATGAAACCCACCAACTATTACCATCTATATCACATTGATTGACACGTTGATGTTTTATTGGCTACTAAAGAACTAAACTTTATTCACTATGTTTATTTTCTACAGGAATAACATCTAAAGGAATAACCTGAAATGTAGGATCTCTCTCGATTTAAAGCATAATAATAAAAGCGTTAATAAAATCGTCCCCCAAAGCATAATATTTCCACCCCCATGATTCGCAGTTGGGATAGAGTTCTTAAGATCGTTTTCTAAAGGTTGACTTTGTTTTTCTCAACTGTCAGCCTTTTTTCTTTGCGTTGTTTGTATTGTATAAGGAGTTAAATACAGATAACCAATGTTCAAACCGAAACACAGTGTTGCAGCTCAATTACACCGATGCAAAGTAAAGTTTACCTCTGAGATCTAATGAAATAAAACAGCATTCATTCGCATCAAAGCAAAGCTAAATAGGCTTTTCATCAACACAAGTTCAGTCATGGGAATATAAACGATCCAGACAATTTGATTCTGCCTAATGGAAGTGGATGGAGGCTATATTAACTATGTAGAGGCATAGAAATGTGGAAATAGATAAATGCATAAAACGAAGGAGGGAAATCAATTAAACATTTCAGTCATGGATAAATGACTTGTAATGTTTGCCTGGTTACCTGATAAGCACTTTCTTCATCTAATGCAGTCTGAAGCTGTCAGTGTGTCCTAGCTGTGGCCCATTTGATTAATGATGAGCTGTGGGCACAGCTAGCAGCTAGAGTCTCAATTATGAAATGCCGCAATGCTGCTGATGCTTTCAATCCACTGACAACTGTGAAAAATCACAATATTTCCAATCAGCTTTTAACCGTTCGTCATTCTTTTATTGGCATTTCCAAACATGCCCTTCGTTTATCCCTTTTCCTTCCTCCTGACTTTCAAGCCACCCTGAAACCAAATCCTGCGGAGATTGATGCTTCAATCCCTGTATCCCTCTGCTCTCCTCTCACTTCCTCCAAAGTCTATTAAAGTTCAGGTTTAATTATTAACTAGAAGGTCACGACCCTTTCCTGTCTAATTTTTTTTCAGTAGAGAGAAGAAAAAGATTTAAACCACTGACGGCATCAGAGCAGTGTGTTCATTCTGCTAAATGAATCATTTCTGTTTCTATTTAAACAACAATGGAAATGCAAACCAATGATGTGTTTTGATCAATAATTGTATACAAAGAACAGAAATTGCATCCAGCAGCAAAAATCTGTTGTTTTCCCTGGAGGGTCACATTTTGGTTGATCATTTGGTGAAAAACCAAATTACTCTTGTTCCTCTCTGCTTCGAGTTCTGCCTCGCAAACCTTTCAAGTAGAGTTTGCATGTTCTGCCCATTCTTCAGTGGATTTCCTCCAGTCAAAACCCTGCTCGGAGTGAATGTGGCCCTATAATGACCTCAGAACGAATGAATGAGCACCACACCACAGGAACCATAGGGAGAATGGATACCTCCCCATCCGGTGAAGTTATTTCCATTAAAATCTTCTTTTTCTTCCACTTATCCGGAGCTTGGCCATGGGGGAGCACTCTAAGCAGAGATGCTGGACACCTCCTCCAGGTCATCTGGGGGGACCCAGAGGCGTAACGAGGCCAGCCGGGAGACATAGTCTCTCCAGTTTGCCCTAGGTCCCAGAGGAACATGCCTAAAATAAAAAAAAAATTGAATGATTTCCAAACAAGCATTTGATCCGGTTGAAAAACATACATTTCACTAGTTCACCACACCGCTAATTAACCTGGTGATGGGAAAATTCGGCAACCCTGGAACCCATACCAGGTAGGGACTCTCGAGTCAGAAGAGACCTGAGCCCTGAGACCCCAGTGTGGCAAAGGGGTGGAAATGGGCACTTTTTTTTTATTAGATGCAGCTTATTGGTGCTATATATAGTCAGCAGGCACTACAGACAGAGTGTCTAAAGCAGAGCAGCAAGTTACCAGCTTGGCTCCTCCTGAATTTTGTTATCATAACGCCAATTGGTAGAGTAGCAGAGGTCAGTTTCCTTTAGTTCCTCACCAGCTTTAGCTCTTCACTAGAGATCTTGATCCTCTCCTCTATACAGGTCTTCTCCAGATCTTTCAGGTTCACAGAGTTTCCTCTATTGCACATATGTTTCCAAAGGTTCAAGTCTGGAAACTAGCTAGACCCACCCCCCAGGACTCTCCATAGTTGCACGACAAAAGGCTCATGTTTGGAATAGTGTAATTGGGAATTGACTTTCTTTTTCTTTAGGATGTTCTATCAATGCAAATCCAGATCAGACCAAAGACAGTGTTGAGAGAAAACCAGGTTCACAAAACCAGTCTTTGGTAAACTTCAGAAAACCTGAACATGTGGTTGAGCATCTGCGAGCCGAAGGCCAAGGGATATTGTCATCATACTTTGATTATTTGCAGTAACAGGTGTTGATTCTCACCGTGCTGTTTCCCATCATCCTGTAAACCTCCCTAGTCTTGTGCGGGTCTCCAATTTTGTCCCTGGTGTCCTTAGACAGCTTTTTGGTCTTTCTCATAGTGTAGAATTTTGAGTGATGGATTGAATACCCAAACAGGTGTCTTTTGTGCAGGTAATGTTTTCAAATACTGAAGATTGAATACTTATTTTATACTTAAAAATAAATAAAAAATAGAACGTGAAACAGTTCTATTTTTCATTTTTCATTCAGATTCATTTTTCATTTAGTGGCTCTCAGTTGAAGTATTCCTAGTGTTAAATATCCGTGTTCCGTTTTTGTTGGAAAATGTGCAGTGTGCATTTATTAAAGAAAATGGGTTTAGAGCAACTTCCTGTAAATCCAAAATCAGGCACTAATTACAAAATGGCTTTGTGTGTTTAAATCTCACAATTGTTACAGTTTAGATGAATAAATTGTTCTCATTAAATATACTGCGATGAAGAAATGCTCCCCTAAGCACATTTATTTTTGATTGTTGCTGGTGTAAAAAAACAAACTTTGATTGGACACCATTTTGTTCATTAAAGCTTGAGTGGATTAAAATATGTTGGTACAAGAAGATGAGTGAGTTTAATACGCACCGGAGGCCAAAGGAAAGATTCTATTCCAGTTTGTCGAAATTATCTCATAAAGAAACCAAAATGGCAATTAAGGGAGCAATTTTTAATAAGACTTTTATGATGCACGGCTGTAGTTCTGGTAATGAAGTTGTCATTTTACTTACATTGAGCCCTCAATACTGGCCTCGTATTTCAATTTCAGTAGATTAGAACCAGCTAACTGTTACTAATGAATTTCATTAATGCAGCAGATACAAAGATGAGAAAGAGGAGCAATCCTGGTTTGAATATCATCCTTGTGCGCCATATCTGCAGATGGAAGAATGTTTATGGGATTATAAAGTGCACCGTGGTAGACTGTTATTGAACTTGCTCTCTTGGAGACAGGAGCTCTTCAAATGCAAGAAACAGCAGGCTGCTTGGTCTCGACTTTACTGCAGAACACTAGAAATAGTTTATCTGCTTTCTCTGATGTGTTCTGTCAGAAGTGTTCACAAAGAGTTCTGAAAATGCAAAAGAGGTGATTGATGATGCTAGCCGGTCTGGAATAGAGACTCGTTCTCTGCCAGATGAACAGTTTAGCAAGGGCCGTCTGGTTTACTGTCTTTCAGGAAAATTTTGAGGATCTCTTTTACTCACTGCCTTCAAACTACACTGCAAAAAAAATGTGAATGTTTAGTTTGTTGCCAAATCGTGCAACCAAACACATTTTTCTTTCTTGTATCATACACACTTTTTTTAACGTAAAAACATCACCGTTCTTTAAAAAAAAATCATTTTTTGTTCACAACCCTCTGTTTATGCAGATAGAATAATGTGACATGGTGGAATCCTAGTGAAGATCACATTTGGCATGTTTCCATTCAGAGATGCGAATAAATTTTTCGCACAAAAACTAAATATTGCATAATTTTTGCAAAAAAAGCACAGTTTCCAGCAGCGAAGACAAAATCATCACTTCAAAATATATAAAAAGGGGGAAGTTATTGTCTTTGTACATACAGTGGTACCCCAAGATACGAAATTAATCTGTTCCAGGGTGGCGTTTGTATCTCGAACATTTCGTATCTCGAAGCAAGTTTTACGTGTAAAATGTCTAATCCGTGCAAGGGCTCTCAGAAACAACAGTAGAAGAAGATGAAAAAATGGAAAACCAGGGAAAAATCAAGTAACGTTTCTTCAATCCCTAAATCTACACATTGTTAATGTAATACATGATAATAAAACAGAATAAAACACAAGCACAATACGTAATATGTTCACAAATGTGAAACCTTTTTTTCGAAGCAAAAAAATTCCCGCGAGACCTTTCGTATCTCAAACATTTCGTAACTCGAAGCACTCGTATCTCGAGGTTCCACTGTAATGACTTGCATCTTGGAACATGTAGATGAACGTAACATGAGGAGTCATGTCATCTTTCTTCTGGAGGCAGAGACTGCTCTTTGGGTCAAGTGATGATCCTGAACCCCTGTTTCATCGGTTAATCCATTAAGGCCGCCCCATTGCGCCCCAGTTCCAACAGGAAAACCCATTGCCATTGCATTGGGACTTATTTGGTAAGTTTCTGCACCTTTTTTCTCACAGGATAAAAAAGTTTATCCTGCTCAGTTGTCGCATAATTTTCAAAATATATGCGCATCTTGACGTTATTCCAAAAATTGCATAAATTAGGTGGATGGAAGCGCAGTTAGTGATCTGCTGGTGCTTCTTCTCACCTACATTAGGGTAAAGGTGGGGTACACCTGGAAGGAAATTCTAGTGGCTTCATCTCTGACGTCACATGAATGGAGATGTTGATATTTTAAAGGCTAGTTATATTTTATAGGCTAAACAAGCCTCAATTATACGCCTCTCGACTGAGACCATGGAGGCACATTACCAGTGTGTTTCCAAGCATGGTTCAGCTTCTTCATGACTGAAGATTCCTGGAACGAGCCAACACAAGGAGTCTATAACCTTTTACATTTTTCAAACATCTTAAAGCGTGTCTGAGTGGAATGATTAGGTATAAAAACCATCTGTTTATCATTTGAGGATTTAATCCAGGGTTGCGTCTTGTGTCTGGTTCAAGACTGAGGAAATGGATTGTTACGGTGGTCTGGTCAGCCTGAGCGAATCAATGCTCACTGCCGATAGCAGATGAACTAATTTGCTGTTGAATGTGCTCAGTCATTTCAGGGTGAACACTCCATTTGCCCTGATGAGCTGAACCCTTTAATCTCCAGCAGTCCCTCAAGTACAAAGCTGCTAAACGCTCTAATAAGGCCAGACAGATGTTTGAGATCTGCCTTCATTCTTTTAATTGCGTGTTCTCTAATTGTTTTCACTTTGTACAAACATTTTGAGGTAATGTTTCTGATTGAGGTTTCTCAATTAGAATGAAAGTCTTTGATTTGATACTCTCTCAGCTCTTTTAAAAACATGTTTTGTTTTCTATTCACTTTGTCCCTACACTGATCAATGTCAATGGTGATTGGTTTGCTAAATGAACATGACTTGGCATTTATCTCGCACTGGGCTAATGTACATTTTAAGAAATGTCTCTCGTCTGATTCTTTGAGGTATTTGGATATTTTGATTGTTTCAAATTATGACGCAGTGGACAAATGAATGAATTTCAAAATGTGCTGGAAGTGTCACAAGAGAATTGACTGTGAGCCATCACTCAAGCTGTTGGAATAAAACCCGCCCTTTTAATGAGATCTTGAGCTATGAACAAAATATAATTACAAAAGATGACACAGAGAGTAAAAAGTGTGGCTAGACTCGCTGCAATAGCGGAGCTGATCTCTTCAAAGCAAGGTGTCTTTGTCTCACATGTGTCTTTTTTTTCCCCATATTTAGCTAAATTCATTAAAATATTCAATTCTGTTAACAACAAAATAGAATGTTCTCGAACTATGATTTGAAAGCTATTGAGTAATTCATCTGCTTTGATAAATGAGACAGCAGAGGTCCGGATTAGCTTTATCAAGGTAGAAGATGAGCTTTGCAGCGCTGTGCCTCTCCAAATACGATTTAACTGCAGATTGGAGCAAATGCAGATCTGCTCTTCAGAGTAAGTCAGTGTTGCTATGGAACCACTTTAAAGCCACCATCACATTAAGATGGAAAAGAAAAAATATATATATTTTAAATAGAATTAAAAATTAGCAAGAAAAAAATTGCATTATCAAGCAATGCGATAATAAACTAAAAATGAATTAATAAAAATATATAATTGCTCAATTTTAATACCACTAATTTAGCAAAATATACATTTCTTTTTCTAAGAATGTCAGGACATTTGCAAAACACATTTAGATCTGTCAACATGTGCATGTTTTATTTTTTTATATATTTTTTTTGCAATACCTTTTAATTGTTTTTTTTTTAAACGATTTACTGATCCGACAGTTTTGTTTCATAAAACGGGTTGAAAACTATTCATTCCGTGGAAATCATAAGTACATTTTAATACAGAGAGACAGCCACACTGCCCTGTTTTACTCAATGAATAGTGATAGTGAAGGTAACGGTAAGAGGCGGTAAATGTGAAAATAAACTTCTCTTTTTTTCTTTTACAAACAAACAAACAACATTACTAAGTGTACGATTTATAAAGTACACATTACTGAATAAAATAATAATTTCATGTATTTATTTCTTCCTATGCTGTCTGGTTAGGTGTATGTCACTGTGTTTCTGAGTAGTCTGGTTGAAGAAGTGATGATGTCACAGTGATGACATCATTTCAGCCAGTGGACGACATTGTGATGTATTACTCAGTCTTGTTTTTAAAGGGGCCTTTGTGCGATCAGCGATCTATAATGAATCATCTGAGCAAATGCAGCTCAGCATTGAGCCGGGATTCATAAATCTTTTACAAAATTCAGACAAGCGTCGATTCTATTTTTGTGGAGCTGCGTGGCCCCAGACTGATTCCAAAACCTCTGGCCTCTGTAGAATGTGTCGATGATTGAGCAAGAAACAAAGCTGTACTAAATCACTGCGTGTTTACTTCTTAAATATGTTTCACAGTTATTCGAAAGCACTGATTGCCCTTATTAGTGGAAGGTGGCAGTTGGTTGCTCTTTCTCTCGAGCGACTGTGGAGGTTTATGAGGCTCAGCATGCGAGGGTGATGACAGGACCTGGTGGACGGCCAAAGCACGGCTGGCGTTCGAAGTGCCATCGCCCTGTCGCCTCCTGCTACAGCCATCGGCCCATATGGGCAGAGAGATTGCTCTCCACTGGCGCTGCCCCAGCCATCCATCACCTCAGACCACGTGCCCAGCATGCCAGGCCTGGCATCATGCTGACTCCGATCCATCAGGATTTACAGTGAGTGACGGGGAGAGAGGGGACGGGGTCTTGGTTTATGAAAGCCATCACAAAAAATAAATGCCCGGTGTGTGTCGCGACCTTGCAGTCACATCGAAACTGATCTGCCAACCACTGAGGTCATCCCTGGTGAGAACGTAAAACTGCCTCAGGTATTTTTAATAATTTGTTTATTATTATTATTATCATTTTTTTTTATTATTATTATGTACCAAACCAACCACAATTTTTTCCCTGAGCTCTTCGGGACATTCCTCGTTTTTTCTGAGCACTGTGAGCTGGAAGGTCTTATATAGATAGGTGTGTGGCTTACCTAATCAAGTCCAACCAGTATTATTAAACCCAGCTGGACTCAATGGAGGCGTAGAACCATCTCAAGGATGATCAGAAGAAATGGAAGCACCATTAAATATGTGACATCTCAGATTTTCTTTTTTTTAAACACATCTGCAAAAAGTTTTACTGCCAATATGGGGCGCTGTGTGTACATTAACGAGAGGAAATTATTAAATACTTTAGGGATGGGCTGCAATATAACCAAGAGTGAACAATTTATGCAGGTCTGAATACTTTCCGTAGCCACTATCACAACCCTAAGAATACGCTCATCATGAGAATGTTTTACGATTTGAAGATGAAAAAAGTGTGGTCGTAACTTTACAGCTTAAAATTATTTCTCTTATTGTCGACGCCCTGCCAGGGGCCTGTTACATTTGAACTCATCCCATTGACGTCTAATTTAAGACCTTTTTTTCCTTGGCCTTTAATCTCTTCATTAATGCACATTATCTATTCTTTCCATGACATTGCCAGCGAGGGTTAGTGGTGCTGAGAAAACTGTGATGCTTCCCAAGCTGTTTCTGGCTCGTTTTCCACTGTCTGCATTAATATTTGTTAAGAAGCAGATTGAGAAAACAACATATGGCATAAATATTCCTATTTTCCTCTCAAGGTTGTCAGGATGGCATCCTCCTTGCCAAGTCACTTTTCTTTTGCGCCACCCCCCACCTTGTTTAGGATTGGACCAGGCCAAAATGATCGCATGGACACTGAGAGGCACCCCTTGGCCCCCTCGCCGGACCAGCGGCCCCTCGTTCTCCAGTTTGAGAGAGCTGTCAGTTCAGATCGCTGGTATGCAGTGAGGCTGAAGCTTCCCCACTGACTGGAGAGGAGTCGTTGGCCAGGCTTTCCTTGTCACTGGGAGTTAAAGCAGTCACTGATCCTAATGCTTACTCTGTTGTTGCAGCATTCCGATTTATACTCGCTGCGTGACTTGTCAGCTTTAATGAGGGCAGAAGACACAGAGTTATCAGCATACCAATAATGAGGGTGTCACAAGCTGCCAATTATTTCCTGTTCGGACATTATTTCCAGAGCTCTTCTTTTCTCACCATCTGATCTTATGATGAGAGATGTCTTCTCCTTCGTTTCTGTTTTATCGTTTGTTGTAGGCAAATGGATCCTCCGGCGGATGTATTTCACGTGTCCGCTGAGCGCCGGGAAGAGAATCCTCTCGAAAACCATCTCACACAATCACAGACTCGCGAGGCAATCGAGGTTGAATAGTTTGCCATATTCGATGCTTAAACAATAATGTCTGCACCATTTCATCAGGACTCGGAAGAAAGAGTGCGATGAGAAATGGATTGCAAAATGTGCTCAAGCCATTGCCATGTGTTGCATTAAATCCGGAGAGACTGGAGAGTCCCATTATCGCCTCATTTTTCACTCTTCTGGGATGTCGGTGGTGTTTATCTGATAGAGGGGTGTGCAGCAGAGGTAGGTTTCATGCACCATTGTGACCCTTGGGAAGTGTTTATCAGAGAAACTTTGTTAAATGTAAGTAACCCTTGAAGGGTTTCTGTGAGGATTATAAAAAATCGTTTCAGATTCGGGTAAAGCAGTCAAGGCCAAAACTATCTTCCGTGCAAGACACATGAAAACCTACGTGGGGTTTTGCTTAGAAAAGCAGAATGAGAAATAGTATTCTTTGGCCTGATGAGAATTTCTGGTGTTAATTCTGAACAGTGTGTGAGGAGAAAACCAGGCACTTCTCATCACCCATCCAAAACTGCTCCAACAGTGAAGCGCATGGTGGCAGCATCATGCTACGGGGGTGTTTTCAGCTGCAGGGACAGGACAAGTGGTCGCAAACGAGCGAAAGATGAATGCAACCACGCACAAGGATATCCCTCTAGAGAGCCTCAGACTGGGCCAAAGGGTTATCTATGAACAAGACAATACCTATAAGACACACAACTATTATAAGGAAGGAGTGGCTTCAAAACAACCCGGTGACTGTTGATGAATGGCACTGCACAACTGGGCATCTCTGGAGAGACCAAAAAATGGCTGCCCACCAAAGTTCACTATCAACCTGACAGAACTGGAGAAGTTCTACAAGGAGGAATGGCAGAGGATCCATAAATCCAGGTGTGAAGAACTTATATTTCCACAAAAAGTGATTGGAGGACATTATTTGGAGGACTTGTGGGCAAATTTATTATTTTTTGTTTGTTTTTCAAAAAGCAATTAAGGATTGCTTTATGGGGGACTCTCTTCTGAAGGGGGAGAGAGAGGACCCAGTGACTACCACTTCCTCTAGCAAACTTATTTTCCCAGTGTAGTCTCAAAACCAGGTACGTACCAGACTTCCTTACTCCAGATTTATGCATCACTTGATTCCTGGTAATCCAGTATGGCATTCCCGTCAATGGTAATAAATGGTAACCTCAACATTTCTCATAAACCCTTGGTAGATAAGCTCCGAACAGGTCTTGAGTAATACAGCAGCTTGAGGCAATCTGGAATGTTCAATCAATCTGTACATTCTCTTCTGAATGGAAGGAAAAGTACATCTCCTCATCTGTATTCTCAGCTTATACAAAGCCATTTTATGTCCCTCTTTTATTTCTGAGGCTTTTAAAGCACTGCACAACCACAGAGTTTACCAGGAGCTCTAAAATTATGTAAAATTGCTTCTCTCATCTCCAAGAGAACAGAAGAGATGCATCTTTAGAGATGCGATTGTTGCCACTCAAGCAAGAGTAGAGCAAATTTACATGTTTCCATCTCATCGACTGTTTGGCTTCTTTCCCTTTGCAGGTTCATCCCTTGGTGTATTTATACCTGCTGCCTTGCCTTCTTGTGAAGCAGGGGTAGGTGTCGTTTTTCCTGGAGTCCCACTTTCCTGCAGGTTTCAGTTCTAACAAAAGCTGGTGTTGGAAAAGAGGCTCCCATGTTAAAATTGGCACGCAGAAAAACACATTTGATGTCTGCTACTGACCTTTTTTTTTCTTTATATTACTAATTTTTGATTTATTTGAGAGGATCTTATTACTCTTTGGTTTTATGTTATTTTAAGGCTGAAAAAGACTGAGATTGAGCAACAAGACACAATGTAGTTATACCGCATCAACAAGGTCTCTCCCAGAAAGCATTCCACAGCTGACTGGGGTTTCAAGAAGTGCTGAAAATCACTGAACATTGACTATAGCGGAATTCTTATCGAAGAGCTGGAGAAAGGAGAATGCAGCTCGAGATTTGCTCAGGATTAATTGTGTTCTCATTGCTGCAAAACCATGCAAGACCAACAGAGAAGCGTATGATTGGGCTCAAGTGTATTCACCAAACAACCATCATCCACAGAAGATCTGGGGTTAGTTCTCCCAGATGTTTGGAACAAGTTATGAAGGTAAATGGTGGTTGTATCAAATATCAATTTTATACATATCCTTTGTTCGTTCATTAAAGTAAATGATTATGACTTTCATTTTTGAAAACATTCTTTGTTTATAGTATTTTCCACACCTGGCAAAACCTTTGAGAAATACTGTAGATCCCTGAACCATGAAGTAGATCTGAAGTCGGTGAAATTGTTGCAGGGTGTAAGAAAAATGCAGGTGAATAATCTTCGGGGTGTGAAACGTAGACACGACAAGGTAACCGATAAGTTCTTATGACAGGTGTTCACCAACTCCAATATAATTAGTAGCATTACTGCTAAAGTTTGACTTAAACCTTTATAATATATACGTAGATAATATTGTGAGCATTTAGGCACGGGGACATGTTTAGCCCAGTACTACAGAACGTCTTTGCTGTATGTAACTTTTTTTTTTTTGGCCATATTTGACCTGTTTCCGATTTCTTCATGACAGTCTGCATGCCTCAATTCCATATCCGTTTTAAATGACCTGTGCCTGAACGGCCAAGTCAGACATATCCAACTTTTCCCCAAATTTTCAGTTGCTGGAGGAGGCTGTGATTGTCTTCAGTGATTTTGATACAGGAAGACTTTTTTTAACAAAGTAAAATGATGTGTTCACCTTAAGTTTGCTCTTTTATTGACGCTACACAAATTAATCAATTAGTGATCGCGTAAAAGATTCTTCCGGCTGTGAAAAGCCGCTTCAGTTCTGAAAAGAAGCATCAGAAGTATATTTTAAAGAAGAGAGTTTCTCTGAATTCCCTCAAGACCTGCAAATAACATGTCGGAGGTTATTAGAGCAGACTGAGACAACCCCAGACTCAGAAAGAAAGGGCTTTTTGAGGTTAGAGGTCAGTCGAAGGCGTCAGGCTTTTGTTGCTTGCTGCTTCTCTGTCTCTTTCACTTGTTCGTTTTTAATAAACAAAATTCATTAAACAGGAACCTCCTGACAGGTAATTCCTCCGACTCTTCCTCCCTTTTTGTGATCAGGAGATCCCTGGCGATTCCTCACATGGGTCCAACACGATGGGGGAAATTCTCTCAGAACCCTCTCCTCCAGTTCAATTCCTCCCTGCATTTCCAAGAGCTTTTCATTCGTATCCCCTGGAAACCGCTCTACATTCTTGAAAAAAAGAAGGAAGAAAACAAGGGAGACAGTAGGGGGAGAGCCCTTACACGTTTGGCTTTGCCCTTTGATCATTCGTTTATCTGTAAAACAGATGGTTGACCACTGCGCTGTTTATGTCAACACGCGCTCATTTGAAAGAGTGGATTCGCCGTCAGACGGTTCCGCTCTCGAAACGATGAATTGCAAATCATCTGAAATAAAAGCGAGAACTTGTATAGGGTAACAAAGCACTTCCAAAAGCGGGAAACTAAAGCCTCTTTTCATAATACCCATGTCTGCAACCTGCTTCTTTACATAATGTTTCTGTAACCTTACTCGCACATCACAAGAATACAGTGCAGATAATCTACTAATCTGATTATTGTTCAATTATGAAAGCTCACTGGTCTGTAAATCCCCACAGATTTAGTTTTCACGTGTACAGTCGTCAAAATCTGATCTAATTTTGATAGGGCAGGCAGTGGGGGAATGGCTTTGGGTCTTGCATATGAGATGGGGCGTGTAATTCTACCTTAATAAAAACGGTGTCTTGGGTATTTGGAGATGAGGGAGGAGGCCAGAGCTCACATAATCTTTCGAGTCATGTTTATTTAAGAAGGATACAACACTTTGTTCCCGATTGCCATTGAAATAGAGTCGTGAAAGTTAAATGGAGGGAAGACGTTTGGAGTCAAAGCTTTTTTTGTCCACCAAACGATAAAGGAAAATGATGGCTAGCACATGGTTTTCAGGTTGTCAGATTGTCACACCTGTTTCCAATTGCTTTCATTGACTCCTGACACACCCCTCATCTTATACAGATCTCAGTTCTCCATTGTCTGTCACCCAGACCCACCCTTACAACTCTCTCGTCTGGCTCACTCTTCATCTGCCTCCTATTTAACCCTTCACCATTGTTAGAGAGCAGGGGTGTCAACATTTTTCCCAATAGAGTTTACTTCCAAACGTGGTAGGGATGCTCACATTCCTCTGCCTGGAAGCGTGTGTAGCAGCTTTGGCCAGCAGGGAGTGGGGTCTAAACTTGGTAGATAGAGGTGACAAAATTAACATTACTTTTTAAAAATGATTCATTAATTAACCATACATGTATGGATCCAGCCTCAAAGGACACACAGAATGATTAGATTTTAACTTGTTTTGCCAAAACGTTACTATACATCCAGAATTCATGACGGTGCAAAGCATTTTTGTCTCATATTGTCTGTTTACTAAACTGCAATTTGCCTCTGCCATAGTTTGTTCAATGACAGTATTACACAGAATTTTACAATCCAAGCCAAGCTGCATGAAGCATTTTCTAAGTGCACGGCTGTCACCAGCGAGGAAATGGCTATAACTGCCTTTATTTGTTAGTGTGACGGAGTGTTTTACCTCCTGATTGACAGACCAGTCCCGTCAAGGATACACTCCAGAACTGATGCTTGGTTGCTATGGCAGAGGAGACGGCAATTTAAGCATCGTCATATCCACCGGGGGCGCGCTCCTTTCAGTAAGTGGCTTTGCTAAAGCTGACGCCTGCCAACGCCATCAGTGCCGGTGACTCTTAAGCTCTGACAAGAAGTCTGAGAGATGAAAAGGAATGACGGATGCTAGATGAATTATGGGGGGATTGATTCCGTCAAATGCGTTTAAAAAATGTTGCTTACACAAGAACATGTCAGAATATTACCTAATCAGTCAAATCCTCCGAAGCAGACGCGCTGAAGAGCTGATGAGACTTCGTTCCCTCCGCTCGGGGACCCTAGGGAGCACCCAAGGGAGAACCAGACAGAGATGCGCTAGGTCCTCCTCGTTGAACGCAAGCACACTTTTACTGAGACGCGCTACCCTCAATTAGCAGCGTTGGGCGAAAGCTGTGTTTTGCATTTTGCAACAATGCGAGTGTTAAACCGAAGGTGATTTTAATAGGATTTGCTGCAGTTGGGAACCAGAGATTAGCAGCTTTAAAGTGATGTGGGCCCTAGTGAACCTTGAGAGCGCGGGTTTAATCTGGACGGCATTAATGGAAAATGCTTACAGACAGATTTAATCGTAGCATTAACCGTAGATTTAGCTGATTCTTTAAGAATTTACCAATCATCTAAAACTATACGAGTAAAGTTTGTACACAAACTTTGACACTTGTAAAATGCTGTTTTAATATATTTTTTCAAATGTCTCTATGATTAACATAAACCAACCCCCATGTCTCTATGATTTTGATAAGCTGACATATGTATATGCAACTCACCCCGTGTCTGATTTTCCAAAGCTAAGATGGAGATATGTCCAATTGGTTGCTATGGTAAACAGCCTGGTTGCTGTGGAGTGGTCAGAGACAGAACACAATGTACATCACCAAAGGATCAACCCCCATGTATTTATTTATTTCCTAAATCTGAGCTATGCTTTTGCCAAATGTGTTGCTAGGCTAACAGTCTGGTTGCTAACAGTGACACATTAATGTTGTCTTTGTCGATATAAGGTGAATAAACCAACCCACATGTTTCTATCATTTCCAAAAGTTAAGTTAGAGTTCAGAAAATGTGGTTGCTAGGGTAAACCGTTTGGTTGCTAGGGAGCTGTCAGTAATGTAATATTTTTTGTAAATTGTTGCTACTCCATAATCAAACCCCTTTTCTCTGTTATGTTTCAGGTTTCCTTTCCCATTTATTTTGCTCAATGCTCATTATTAGTCAATGGTAAATATTGAACCCCTTCGAGAGCAGAGGGATCAAATACTTTTGTACATTGGTTGCTATGTTGTTGCACAGACTGATGATCTCCACATGTGTGGTCAGTTTCTTTGAGGTTCTCAGTTTGAGTTACACTTTTCACCCTATGTCAAGTCGCTGGGAAATTTCCCAGCATTCTCAGTGTTTCCCAGAATTCCTCTAGTGACACCAGTCAGAAAGAATATAGCAACTCAAATCAGACCAGTTTGGATGCCTTGGCAAAGTTTGGTGGGTGTCCGAAGCAAAAGACGAGCACAAATGGAAGTTTGTTCAATGACTTCCTTCCATTCCATGCAGGCTAAGGATTGCTTTAAATGGACACTGTGTGCTCAAGGAGTCTTGAAAAGTGTGATCTGCATTGAGCGCCACTTCTCTTTGCCTCTTTTGGTTGCTAAGACGTTGAAGTACTCTTTAAATATAAGAGTCTTCAGTAGCAGACATCCGTGGGTGTAAATAGAACCCTGTACACCTGGAAATCAAAGACGGCAATGGCTAATGGCTCACACAGGTTGCAGTTGATTGGAACTTTGACTATTTTTAAGAAACAAAGTCTTCGTTGAAATAAAACAATCAACCCTTTAGCCATGAAACCCTTCCAGCAAGTTCTGTTTCGAAGCTTCGGGTTCATTGATTGAGCCAGACAAACAAACAAACCGACGTCTTGATTAAAAGATGGAAATGATATCACGCATATTTTTCCACAAGCAGAATCCGGATGGGGTCTTCTTATGGCTGTTAAATATATAATTCCTTCTGTAATCAAATTTCCAGTCGTCACATAATGACAAGTAATCAAGTGTATCCTTTTACATTTTAAATGTTCGACAGACTTCTCTAACTACATTAAAACCTGCATAAAAATGCATTTCCATTTAAAAAATAAAAAATAAAAGACTGGCTTTCAGAAATGATCGAGAACACCCACTGTTTATTTGTTTTTGGTGAGCTATAGATTGTTGCCTGGAGCGTTAAATAATTATGATTACGAAGGGAGGGTGGGATGTGAAGGGAAGGGAGGGGGAACCAGAAGTAATAGCATCGAGATCAGATAAATTAATTTGTAATGAAATGCACTCATTTTGCATGACAGCTGGCGGGATCCATTCAGAGGCCATTGAGATGGAAGCGGGCCTTGTGACCGCAGACAAAGAGGACTATCATCCGCAGCGTATGTGCCCCGCTCTCACGAGACACCGGAGTGTGCAACTGACACCTCAACAAAAAGCTTGGAGACGGCCATTGCTTGGATCAATTGCTGATGACCACAAAGCCGAGGACATGTGCTCAACTTTGAAACAGCCCTCTTGAAACCATGAGAGCTTCTAGAAGGATCAAGGTAATGGCCTTTTGGAGAGATGTCACATGTTAGCCGGAACTTCCCGCTCCTGTGTATTGAAGCACAATGGAATAAAACACGAATGTGTGCAAGTTTCATAATTCTGGAGTTTATTTACATTTTAAACAGATTTTTTCCTTCTTTAAAGTCAGATTGCTTCCGGCATTCTCAAAGTTTAAACGTAGAGATTTTCTGATGTTATCTCCTTTACAAACCTATTTCTCTATTTCTTTTATGTAGATGCTTCACAGAAGAAAGAACCTAGTGGAGATTGGTTCTAGTATCAAAATGTTTTGTGAGACAGAATGGCTTGGTGAAGATATCCGTTCAGTTTGGTAAGTTTACGCCAAGTGTGGCGAAATGCTTGTGGGTGAATAAAACAGCATTTTAATCTCAATAACCTTGAATTACAAGATATTTATATAAAAAAAAAAAATGTGATGTGCTGTGCTAATAAATTTCTCAGGCACATCTGACATTGATCTGTCCGGTGACATCGTTTCTATGGAGATACGAAAGACATGAACTAGGTTTGGTAAATAGGTTGCAACTTCGGTCAGTGATGAAAAACCTAGCTGAGAGGTTCTGAAAGTTCTCCACTCATCGATTGAGCCCCGTCTGTAACTTCTGCCACAGTCTGGGATGTTTTTTCTTTGGCAAGCTTTCGTTCCAAGTTTCCTTTCAGTTTGCATTCGTAATGTTTCCTGTGGTGAATTTTCGAGAAAAACAAAAGGTTAGTTTTGGAGTCACCTCGTATCTCTGCTCTATTTTGCTTATTCTGTCAGCATCGAAGGCCTTCCGGTGTCTTCTCCAGTTCACCAAAAAGACTAGCTGCTGAATCGTCGACGAGGCGACTCTTCCTGGCCCATCGCCAGAAGAAAAGCCTTTCTCCTCCGCTCAGGATCAAACCGTAACCTTTCTCAAGTTTAATTACCTTAAGTAAGTTGGGAGTGGGTTGCTGTGCTGTCTGGCCGGCTCATGCTTGTGCTGGCGCTGATGTGAAGTCCACATGTGTGCTGCGCCTCCCGCTGTCTGCTGCCACACGCTGCACGCTATGGAGCAGTGATGACCTGAGCCCTTGCTCAGACACACAGTTTTACACACGCACCCCTGATAGCTCATAATAATAGAAGGAAAAATCGGTAATTTAATTTGTAGTCATTGAAAGGGTTGGTGTCAAATCTTCCACAAAATACTCCACAACATTTTTCTTCTAGGGATTAAAGCAAGCATTTTGTCTTTAAACTATAATAACATACATCTTTAAACTGTAAATAATCTCTTAGCTTCCCGATGGACTCCCCTGGTTTAAAATGTTTTGTAAGGCTGCCAACAACCAAAAGAACGATTGGAAAAGTGAAAAAAACTCACAAGTCAAGCTTCTCTTAGTCACTAATTTAAAACCTGTAAACTTAAATTCATTCAGTGATAAATTGTGTCTGTGGTACATTTCTATGTTAATTAACATCCACAGAATGTAGTATAATTAATCGTAAATGTACAGAACCCTCACTTTTAAAAATATTGTTATCAAATGTTAAAATTGGCTCGGTAAGGCTTTAATCCCGGTGTACTTTTCAGCAAATATCTACCAACGATGGTCATCTGTATGCATTTCTTTACAAAATAATGTTATGTTTTTAATGTTTTAAGTAAGAGATACAGTGATTGTGGAAACTACAGGAATAGTTCCTCTAAAACTGACGAATAAACCTTTAAAACCTTTAAAAATAATTCTTCACGAATTTACCTTGGGTATGTCTTTTTTTACACATTTTGGCTAATTTTGTCAGAAGAGATTTATAAATCAATTAAAGAGCTTCATCTAAAGTTGGTGAGTTTTATCTAACAGTTTATCTGTTGAAATAGAATCTTAAACATTAAGAATAGTTCATTTTTGCATGTAACAAAGCTCAGTTACTTTAAAAAACCTAGTCTCTTTAGTGACATCCAATTACTTTGATTCTTTTTCCTACGATCCACTTCTTAATCTGGATTCCTCCGGCAAAGGCTTTTTTTTCTGACAATGAATTAATTTTTTTTTCTCAGAACAAACTCAAATGTGGTAACTGCGTGTTCTGCCAATCACCCGCAATCAGTCCCTTTTCTGTCGCTCTCGTTTCCTCGTGGCTGAAGATTAGGACCCTCGCTCCGCAGGGAGCCCTGTGCCACTCAGGAGAAATGAGGGTCTGCTGGGAAGTTTTACCTCTCCTGTTTGGAAACTTCTCTGTTCGGTCTCCCTCCGCTTTCCCAGCATCCTCTTAAACACAGATGATTGGAGTCAACGCTTTCCTGAAACACCAATGCAGTTGTGAGATGCGCACAAAGATAGAAGTCAATAATGGTCATCAAATGGTAACCGCCATCCGCTCTCAAGAATACATCACCTAATGTCTAAGAAAATAATAATATCCAGGTTTGATGCACTGAAGCACAGATCAATAAAGCCATCTAACACTAAACATAAAGGTTATAGCGCCATCTGGGCTGTAAATCACTACATTTGTTTATATTTGCTACCGTAGTTAAATATACTTTAGATAAATTCATAAAAATGACCATACGAACACAACAGAAGACAGTTCGGTCTATTGCCACTTTTCTACTGAATGTTAGTATCGGCTTGCTTTGGTTAAGCTCTACTCAGCACTGTCACCTTTGTGTTCCTGCCGTCCTCCAGCATCGAGTCGATTTATTTTAGTTATGTAACTCAAGCAAGTAGATGTGCGCAGGTTATGTTACGGTGACATAGGATGTTTCATTGTCGTTGCTGTTCTTGGCGCCACTACAATGTCCTTGGCCAGTTCAAATGTTGACTCTGGAGATTTGACTCGAGGCGGAGTCAAAGAGTTAACAAAAGGGCATCCTCCACTCAAGATGCAAGGTCAGTTGAAAAGACGGTTGGTTGTATTGCATTTTTCTTATGCACTGTAATCATGTGTGAACCAGTGAGCTCCACAACTGACCAGTCAGTGATCAACAGGAAGTTGTCATGCTTTTCTGTCTAATTGGACAAACGAATCACCTTGATCTGTTTATTTTTAGAACCCCATCAAAATGGATATGAATTAAAGTGCCAGTTATTGGTACAAAATCACCCGCATTTGAGGAGTGGCAGCTTGACTTTATAGTTATATACTATAATGATAGAGATATGAGATACACTATGAGATCTTTCAGTATGTCAATGACCCCAAACACACCACCCGGGCAATGAAGAAGCATTTCGAGGTCCTGGAGTGGCCTAGACAGTCTCCAGATCTCAACCCCATAGAACATCTTTCAGGGGGTTTAAAGTCTGTGTGGCACAGCTACAACCTCAAGAATCATTGCCCTAGATGAGATCAGCAGGAGGAGTGGGCCAAAACGCTAGCAACAGTTTGAGAAAAGGTACAGTACAGACTATTGAGATGAAATTCTGCAGTAAACCAATTTTCAAAATTTCCACCATAATTTGCAAATGAATTCTTTAAAAATCCTAAAATGTGACATTTTGTCTCTCATGGTTGAGATATAGCTGTGATGACAATTACTGGCCTTTCTTATCTTTTGAAGTGGGCAAACTGGTGCCCGACTAAATACTAAAAAAATACTTTTTAGCCCCACTGTAAGTTAAATTTAAATACAAGTTAAAGGTTGATAATAATAAAAACAAACACAATCTAAACCCCAAAGTTCAAATGCGTCCTCTTCGTCGTATATTTTAATGGATTTAATTCCCCATTAGCGCATTTTCTTCAATGACTCTGACCAAAAAAAGAGCTTTCAGTATCGTTTCCTTTGCATACCAAAAGTCATTCAAATGAGGGACCTTTAACCAGGAGCAACGTGCCATTCATGCCATTTTAATTACAATTACAACCATTATTTGTTTCAACACCTGGTTAAACCATTCATGCTTGTTTAAATCCCCCTTTTTATCCCAGGTGTGTTGGAAAAGCTCAAAGGGGTGAATGGCTCTGCCACAACAGGGACATAATCAAGTCGGCTGATTCGGCTGTTGAATGAGCTTCTGGGACGGGTTCAGATGCTTCACACTCTAGTTCTTAGAGAAAGAGTAAGGTGGATTATGCTTGAAAAGAGGATTTAGTCAAGGATGCACCCTCAACACTTTTTTTCCCTCCGTCTTTCTCCTTTTCGTAGTGGTAAGCATCATGAATAGCACCTTTTCTCCTCTGGAGCAGTATTAGGAAACTCAATTGCTAGCTTAAAAGCGATCGGCTTTGTTGTGCATTTCTCTGCATATATTTGTATTGCAGTTTGGCTGATTGAACCCAAGAGGCCATGCTGTGTCGATATTGTGGATGGCCCTGCTTTTAGACAACCTCTTCTAATAGGGGTTTCGCATCTTCTAAGCTTCTTTTCTTCTCCGTGCTATCAGCTTCTTTGAAGTTGGCGTTGTAGCTTTGTCTCGCAACACGTTATTAACAGAACTATAGCTAAGAACTTGACCCCTGCCGAGTTGTGGGATCAAGCCTACCTGGTTTCGCAATGTTCACATCTTAATTAGAGACAAGAAAAGGACAAAGTCAAAACAGAAACATGGCAAGAAAACACATTAGCGAGGCTCGAGGAAACTATTCACCCAAGCTCTTTGTAGATATCGGAAGCCTCTTCTTTCAAAGCATCGACAAGGCCTGGGCACAGTTCCTCTTAACGAATTAATGTCTGCTAATAACCCTTCAACAGCCTCTCGTAAATGGATTAAGCTCTTTGCACTTTTTGAGCAAAATTTAATTAAGATTTAGATTGGGTTTTAGCATGTCTGGGCAGATCCATGCAGCATTCACGATGGTCTTCAATTTAGGCCCAAAATAAGTTAAGCTGCTTCCGTAATAATTACCCCATCCACTTTTTAAATGATTCCTAATTATGCTTCATCCCCGTGTAATTTAATAAGCATCTTCAGGCAGCGCGTGCCAGGAATTTGCATTTTAAAGGTCAGACTTTGTTTATTTTTGCCTTGAATGAGTTGCCGAACGAATGCCAAACAATTTCATCACCAGCTAACGAGGCAAAAATATGAGCAGGAAAAACCTGGACACTGGCAACTAGAGTTTGGAAGCTTTATGAGGCGAATGCTGCAGCTTTCTTCTCTGCTGCTCCATTTAATTACCGCCTTGGAGAGCAAGTCTCAGAGAAGCTGACGAGACAATTGGAGGTGTCATCATAATTATTTTAGAGGGCACATCGAAAGCGTTTATCCTCTTGGATTTCCTTTGCAGCTCTCGAAGCACTGGTTCATAATAAATGGGTTAGATCAGCAGGATTGATACAATATTTCCATCACCCGGTGATGTAATTCAGCCTCTTCCGTCTCGAAAGTGAATCACAGATCTGCAGGGTTGCATTTGTATTAGATCTAGTACCATGCTATGAGAAATAAATCAAGTAAAGTGGGATGGATTGAACATGTCGGTGCAGGAACACTCGTGGTAAAGGTCACGGAGCACTCTGTCATCTCCAGCGAGCGCGGTTTCCCACTTTTCAAAACCCACCGACCACTGTTGTTGAAAGCCGGCCAAGATAGACACCTCAGTGTGCTGCGGAGAAAGCGATCCCTCTATCTACTCTAGACATCGAGGGGGGGAGAGTTCCCGAGGATCCGTTCCACACAGACAGGCCAAAAAATTTAGGCAGAGGAGATTTAAAGACTATCAAACCAAAAGGAGGAAATGAAGTGGTTTCACCGTGGAGGCCTACCCACAGCATGCCCAGTCCTCGAAAATAAGCTTTGCAAAATGCATTCTGGGAAGATTGCCCGCCTTGCTCTCCATTTGCCGTGCCCTAGCTGCACCGAGGAACCCCCGCTGATAGCACTTTCCCAAATCTGTCCTGATGCTTCTGGTCTGTCGCGGCATGCCCCAGGGCCTTCGGTCTCTGGACGTGCAGTGATCCCTCATTTGGGCTCAAAGCCAACTGAACCATGGAGACCTCTCGCCCCGACACCATCACACTGGCTAAAGCAGAACCCAGATTGACAGATCGCAGACCGTGGATGCCCTGGCCACCAGTCAACCAGAATCAGTCTCTACTGGTTGTAACACACTGATGGCATGAATAGGGCAAGCCCCAAATTGCCTTGTTATGGCAGCACGAGCCAAAACAAGAGAACGGTATCTGAACAGTCTTTATTTCGCTCCCGTAAGCCATTAGCCGAGACCACAGGGGAGTATCTTTTTATTCTTTTACATTTTACAACAACCCCTGATCATTTTACCAAATCTCATTAAACACATCTGTTTATTTTTTGGTGTAGACTGAAAAAGTGGAAGGAGAGATACCATGACATTAAAGTTACCAAAAGAGTGAAAACACACCAATAAAAGATTTGTTGTTTACAGTGTTTGAAGGCCAGTGCACTCTGTAGATCATTCCTATTGTACTGGTGAGATTGGGATTGACGACTAACTAAACCAAAAGTAGAGTTCAGTTTGGCCTTCAGAGCTGTAGAATTACACGGCACGTTAGTGTACGGATGAACTGTTTTTAACCATTGAGGTCTTTCACGTCTCCATTAAATGTTCGAGAGGATATTTGGAGAGTTGATTATTCTTATCTCCTAGACATCCATCTCTTTAATAATATTCTGCTTGTATCAAGAGCTTGCAAAGACAAGAACCCAGGCGTGAGGTGCAGGCAAACAAATATCCGAGAAAAGCAGTTTCAGAAAAGCTGAAGTAAACTAGAAACAAAAAACATCTGACCATGCTTAGGGCAAGCAAGACCATCCACAACGAGAAAGGGTCCCGTCTGGAAAAAGCCATTATTTTATCTAAAAATGTTGTAAAAATTATTGGTTTGAATTGTCCTTATAGATGTCTTTTAAGAAATCAAACACTATAATTTAGCTATAAATATGCATGAAAAATATTTACTGGCGACCTGTCCAGGGTGTACCCCGCCTCTCACCCAATGTGACCTGGAGATCCCAGTGATCCTGAAAGGGAATAAACGATCAGGAAAATGAACGAGTGATATTTATTATCCTGATTAAAAAAATCCTAAAATATATAGATTTGTAGTTTTAGTTCCATAATTTAGGAGCCGATCCTTGTTATGTTACCATTGGGATGGGGATTGGGGTGTGAACCTGGGACGCACGTACATAATGTGTTCTAAGAACAACAAGGGAGGGGAGGGGCATGGGTTTGAATGTGCATTTACATGGTTTGCAATGATTTTTAAAACATACTTTGTCATAATCAGGTTTCTCAGTTATTTTCTGATTCCAGATCAGCTGTTCTGTTCTTTTCTCAGCCGCACTGGTCATCTAAACGACGGATACGTAATGTTTTTATCATTGGATAGTGAAAAAAATACTTTAAAAGCTTGAAAAAATGCACTTCCTGTTATTAAAAAAGTGCTTATAATTAAAACTGCTTAAACTTCTTACACTAGATTTCATTTCCATATCACAACAACTTCTGCCTGGAGCTCCAAGAGGAAAGAGTGAACGAGGGAGGGAAAGGGCTCCCAGAGCTCTCGTTAATGTACTCCGGGGATTCCAGAGTGTCACCCATAAAATCAAGATGTTAGGGTGTGAAAAAAAGGGAGGGACCGAAAGTAATTGTCATCATTGTTCAACTCTCAGCATCCGCCCTCCAACTTAGGATGCTTTCTGACTTCAAGTGAGAAACGGGGGACCAGCAAAGGCTCGGGAGTGGTTAATCTGCTGGGCGGTACTGGGTTTGACATTGATTTGGGGCCGACTTCACGATCTTTACCATTCTTAAAATAATGGATAGAATAATTGTAAATAAAATGCAAATCTAGCATTCAACTGTATTTTAGCTGGTTAAAAATAGAACTTTGCAGGAATTAGGGTTTCCACTTGTTTTTCCACATAAATGTTTCAATTATGTCTAAATTTTTTTCAGTGGCATTATATATACATTTATTGTTATTATTATTATTTTTATTACAACCAAATATAATTTCTAGCCTAATAGACAGAGAAAGCCACAGCTTTTGCTTTGCAATTTCTTAGAAATTTACTCCACTATTTCACACTTTTTCTGTTCCTAAATTTTCAACACCATAAACCTGCTTGTGTTCCTTTAATTAGAGAAGTTTGCAGTCACCGTACAGAAGGTAACCCTATCACATTTTAACTTCGAATGACTGCGGTTGAATTTAAAAAACAGATTTATCGAGCACATGTAAACAACCTTTTAAAACCCATAGTAGCACCTGCAATTCTGCAAGCGGCATCCTGAGTTCGACATCTCAAAAACAATATGCAATAAAGTTTAATAAACCAGAACATGATTTCATCCCACATTTCTTGAAAATAGTTTTACTTGAACTTTATTTGTTTATTTTTTGGCAGATTTACTGCACACGAGTGTGAAAGTGACCGCAGATCTGGCTACACTGACGAAGAATACAAATTAAATTAGCACAAAACTATGTATTCATTTTAGATATAAATTATACATTTGATTGCATTAGTTTGGTTTAATGTTATGTATTCTGCAAATTATGCGCAATGTGCAAGCTTTTCAATTTTAACTAAAAATACATTTCTATGGTTTAAAAGCATGTTGTGCACAAAATGAACTATTTTGAAGGATACAGCTGTAGAAATACATTTCTTTGTGCTTTATCGCCACTTTCTTCAGTTACTACTGAGATAACTCTAAGTATATTTTTAAAGGACGTCCGGCAAATTAAAATTGCACAACAGCAGGGAAAAATGAAAACTTGATTTTCAATTATTGCATAAATTTAACAAACATAGTTCAAACAATGGAAACTGCTGCTCAAGCACTTTATTTCATCTAGCACTTTAGACAAACGCTGTGACACTTATCCCTAGTTTTCCAATGCTGTAACGGGCCAAACGGTGCACTTTTTCCACTTTATCTCGCCCTCCTTCAGCCCTAGTGAAGTCCCATGAGCTCTCTCAGACGAGAAGTCCTGGTGTGATGGAGACAGCAGCTTCGGAGTCTACCCTGACTGGTCCTGTCGAGGATTCCTCATCAGCCCGTGTCACTGCATCCCAGTGGGAGAGGCGACTTACACCCAGGGCAAATCTGTAAACACCAATTTAATCTGCATGGAGAAAGTTACTGTCATCAGCGGTGACAGCAAAAGCCTCTGGGCCACAAAGTCGCACAAAGAGTCACCCCCCTCCTGATATTGCTGTCAAATCCCGACATTAAGCTATTATGGCCGTCAAGGAAGCTGCCATTGAGAGGCTTGTCTCCATCGCAGCTTCTAGAGCGGCCAGTGCACGCATGCATGTGATTAAGATGGGGCTGGTAATTTAATGCTCTCCATTAATTGCAGTCATATTGTTTTATGACCTCCAGCATGAGCTGATTGGCGAATCTTCTGCAAGCCCAACCCGGAAACCGTGTGCTATGTATGCTATGTAATTATTTAAATGAGGAATGCCGATTACAGTCTGTACGGCTGAGTGTAATATAGTGGAACTGCCTTAATTGCATGCGTATATATGATAATCATTTCTCTATTGTGTGCAATATTTCGATTTGGAAATTAATGACCTCTTTTGGGTTATTTACATAGAAGTTGGAGCCACACAAGTTCATTTTAAAGAAAATACTATACAGCTTTTGTAAATAGTTTATGTGTTTAACGTAAAGAACGGCTTCCTGTGGTTTCCTGCCAGCAACGCAAAGGTTGTGGGTTCAAAGCAAGGACAGATGAAATGTGGCCATTCCCTGAAATGTAAGCCGCTTTGGATAAAAATGTCTGCCAAATGCATAAATGTAAATACCCAGGTTTTGGGTTGGTAGATGTGTGTTTAGGTCCAAGAGGAGACAAGGACCCTGCAAGGAAAGGTTTTACCTGTAAAAGGGAACAAAGGTATTTGGGGAAATAGTTGTCACCACACTGAGACTCTGATGACATGTCTCTGGGGTTTTCTCTTTAATAAAAGGTATTTAGTAAATTTTTGCAACTTTTATAACTTTCTAAATGAAATATTTATCATAAACGATCTCCCATTTTCAGTCTCCCCCAAGCGGGGCAGTTCTTACCACCGCTCTGCCTCCACCATGCCCCTTTCTGAACAACAATTCCGGGTTGTGTTTTTTTTAAACTCTCAGACAGTGTGTTTGCTCCACATGTAAATGAGAGAACACCCACACATCATGGTAGAAAGAAAGCAGTCAATTTTGCATAAAATGTTCTATTAATTTGACCTAGCCCCGCCCATATAAGGTACATCAACCAGTAGCAGTTGAACATTGTCTCTTGAATCAGGCTTAGTAACCTTCCATTTCCCTACAAACACATTGAAGAGCTCCTACTTTTTACTCCGTATTAAAAAGTAAAAGCAGAAATATGTGATGCTAACTCCTGGAGATTTCATAATTGGTTCCAAATGAGGAACTAAACGTGTTTTTTTCCACATCCAGCAGATCAACAAGGATTCCACGTTTGTTTTAAGGTATTCATTTTTTATTTACCTAAATAAAATCTGATTTGTATTTATCTGTTGTTAGAAAAAGCTAATGTTAGCATGCGTTAGCGAATGTTAGCACTCCATGCTAGCACACACACAGCAGCTATTTTCTCTTAGAGTTAGCATCTTGAAATCATTAAGTGCATGACTTTGGGAAATGTTTGGACTTTATCTCAAACATCAGGCGTTCACTTGCAACTGGCGTTTGTTTTATGGCCCAAACATTGGCGAGTCTCTCTGAGTGATGGCCCTGGCTCCATATGCAGTGCTTGCTGCAGCACAGAGGTGTGTGGAATCCAGTCTTGGTAAAACATAATAATTGTGTTTATCTAACCCTACGGTGCAGGAAATCACTAAAGGTATTGTGCTCCTAAAATGTTAACATCATTGTCACTGACACTTCTACTGATATGATGCTGCAACATTTGTCTGAGTATTTTAGCAATAGTTACAAAGTGAGAGCTGCAGATGCAGATCCTACAAAACTTCTGGGAAATAATGGTTTTAGAACTGTGCTACCACGTGGATGGAAAGCAATTAAGAAATATAGATTTTTACACAATCAAACTGTAATTTATTTAGCAATCGATGTGTAACGGGACAATGTGAGAGAGTTATAGCCTTGGTAAACATCCAACATTTGAGAGAGTAGAATACAGAAACATGTCATCTTTGCTCCAGATTCATCGTTATGTCATGTTTTCTCTTGTATTGCATCGGGTTTTTGCAGCTGGATTGTTGTTTGTGTGAGTTTGTGTAGCTTCTGAGGATTGTTTTGACAGATGCTCGACTTCAAAAACCTAAAGAATTTTCACTTTGGCTGTTCAATGAGAATCAGCTGAGCATATTTTACTTCAAAAAGAGGATAAATAGATAGAAAAAGGGATATTTTCTCTCTCTATTGAACAAAGGGAGGTCATGTCGAATGGCAGCTGACCTTTGACCTCCACACTGTAGTTGTGCTTTTAATAGAGGGTCTAGATTCGGGATGTTTTCCTCACGCGGCACCTGTTTGAAACGGAACGTCTCCACGGCGGTCTCTGGAGACCTTCAGGACAGAACATGTCCCAGAGGACCCGCTGTCTGAAACCGGACTCCTCTTGTAGCAGATTAAGCGAGAGTGATTCTGTTAATCTCAGTTATTTGTGTTTCTGTCATGAACCGTCTCTGAAAACAAACTATATTGTAGTTGGATCTTTCTTTCCTTTCTTCTATAATTAGTTAGCATTCTCAGAATCAATGAATTCACAAAAAGTGAGCTCATTAAAAAGTTCATGTTTACATGAAGATTCCACTTTATTTTTTATTTGATTGTGTTCGAGTTGAGGCGCTTCCATTAAAAACATGCCGTACTCACTGTTTGTACAAACATGCATGAAACTCCTTGTTTTGCCCCCAACAAAATATAATTGAATTGTAATTAATTTTATTTCATTTCACCAGTCCACAGCACCGTACTCCAAAAGGAAGCTTCTTGTCCAAATGTGTTTCAGCAGACTTTTTCCGCATCCCTCGTCCATGCAGCATCTCCTTGTGTAAAGTGCTCTGAATAGTTGAAGGATGCACTGTGATTGCAGCAAGATGATGCTGTAGGTCTTTGCAGATGGTCTGTGGGTTGTCTGTGACTTTTCTCACCATCCAGTGCCTCTGATTATCTGATAATTTGCTTGCTTTGCCACTTCAGGCCTGAACTAGAGCTGAGCTTCTGGTCTTCCAATTCCGCACAATGTTCCTCACAGTTGAAACAGAGAGCATAAATCTCAGAGAGCTTTCCGTATCCTTCCTCTTAACCGTGATGCTCAACAGTCATTGTTTTCAGCTCATCTCAGAGTTGTTTTGAGGCTCCCACTATTTACTAAAGATGCAAAGAGGAGAAACACTTACAACAAGCCTCCTTTAAACTCTTTCTCCTGATTGGATTCACCTGTATATGGAGGTCAAGGGTCACTGAGATAATTAATGATAATTAGTGCTAAACCTTCGAACTAGAAGGCCACCGGACCTTCCCCAAGTATTTCCAAAGCGATTCCTAATGTTTGAGCGGTCGCATGCGTTCAGAAGTGCATTTACTGTTTCAGTGAAAGCGATGTTTCTAGAGTCCATCAGTCACAATCAGAGCATAACGCAAGAATAAATCAGCAATGTAAATGATCTCTATTAATCAAGAGGAGAGTAGCCCACAAACGTGAGTCTACGTGTACGAAATTTAAATGCCATTTGCAGAGCTGTGCTTTTTGCATCTATTAAACTTTGACTTTCCAGTAGGTTGTGCATGGATTACACTGATTACCGGCGTTCCTTTATCAACAACGGCTACTCCACACTTACATTTATTAATACAACTGTGCTGCAAAACTCTTAATCTGCTCATAGCAACTGCAAATTAAATGTAAATGCGAGTGTAACAGTTTTGATTCCGTTCCCAGAGCAGTGCAAAGATCCATTTATCAAAAGGCAATCAGCGAATTATAAAATGCACATATTGCACTGTATTATGCTATTATTGAGCCGGTGCTTGTAATGCTTGTTTTACAATATTAAAGGGCTGTGAAATTATGTGCTTTCTCCAAATAGCAATATCATAACACCCACTGCTCCTCTTTGCATAAACTCGATTCGGCGAGATGGAGGGATGTCGAAGAGAGGCAGACGTTTCGGCAAGCGCTCTTTCGAAGCTGTATCTGGATATTAATTTCATGCCACAAACAGTGGTCTCGGTGCGCATCGTTGTTAGAGCCGTGGCCCCCGGCGACGGATTGATCCACTTCACTGGCTCAGCAGGGGTGCTGGAGATCTGGAGGGGATCAGCAGGGCTCCGAATCAATAAGGTTAATAGATGTGGGGGCCACGCAGTCAGAGGTGAGCAGCCTGGCATTTTCTGTGCCAATGAAGAAAATTCCCGATGACGAGATGTCACATTCAGGGCCTGCATTAATGTCACTTTGATTACCTGCGCCTCCACTGTCAGTTTGGTGCGTTAGTCGAGCTCTGACCATTAACGGGAATTATTTCTACCGCGAGCGTCTTTCTCACCATCATTGTTGCTTCAGAACTTGGCTTTGCAGTTGCTTCTTGTGGGCCGCTCGCTACAAATTGGCCGAGCCATTTGCCCCCACTCTCTGTAAAGGGCTGATTTCTATACCAGCAACGCTTTTATAATCACTTGATGTGTAATTTGCTCTAATTTTGAATTTGCCGTTGAGTATTTGCTTGTGTCTTTGAGGGAGCTCTCTGAGAGGACGTAATTGACCCTCGCTAAATGGAGGAAGAAGAAAAGGTTAAATGAGTAACAAGAACAATTGTGGTTGAGCTCCAAAAAGACAAGGGTCAGTCACAATTCACTGAAAAATTAACCAGTGGGTTGTTTCCTTCTGGAATTATCTTGATGGTGCAAGTGAAGGCTGTTTTTGTGGTTATTTATCGCCTTTAAACTGTGTTCCATTCCTGCTCTCTTTTCTGAGACATTCACACAGATAACCTCTGCAGATCCAGATACATCCGTCATATTTTGGTCGTATTATTTATTGGTTCAGTTTGCATTATGCTACTTATATGTTTTATTAGGGTTAAGAAAAACCTAAACCAGGAGTTCTTTCAAAGTTTAAGGGTTAAAGTCAAATGACCGAGAGCAGTGGTTCTACAGGCATAGCTTTGCTGATTTCTTTGCAAGTGTCAGCACAAATTATTGTTTCATATGAGAAATTGCTAAATTATCGTGAATAAAATAAAAGGTTTCCTACTTAGAAATAATGGAGGGGTCTAGAATTTTCAGAATTGGCACATTTCCACCATAAAGAGACAGAATCTAAAAAAAATACTTTTTTTTTTAATCGATCAAAATGTATAAAGCATTACATCACTGATCCCATCATAGCAACAGAATCTTTAACCCTAGCAACCACATCAGGAGATCTACAAAGTTTTCAAAGTGTTCTTATTTTACTTACCATTACATAGCAACCAGACGCCTACCCTAGCAACCATTGTGTAATGCTTAGAATTCAGTGGTTTGCACCTATGGCTCTTTTTAGTGAAATTTACCAAACTTTAAAGTACTTCGGTCTTCTGTTTGGTATTGTCATATAAAGAATATAAGTCAATGAAATGTACACCTCAAATATGTAATTGATGTTTTGAAATGTAAAATCTGCATTCTACATTTATCATGTGGAATTTATTTTCTTTGACGGCATCATATCCAGACACAGACTCTGCCTGTCCACAAATAACGAGTTCTCAGCGTCGAGAACAAGCAGCGGTGTGCAATTAAAGGCTTCAGCCACCACAGACTTCACAACTCAGGAAGTTTGCAGTCATCCCGCTCGCATTGTGCCCAGCTCAATCCCATTAGCATGTTTCAATGGGCTCTTTTCATATGTTCCGATGCACAACGTCCTGGCTCATGAATGGTGAAATGCAAATGAGCTGCTAGCCGGCCAATTATACGAGAATCCCAGCGTCTGTACCTGCCTAATGTCTACACAGGGTCCATTGTGCCAGTATGGAGGAGGTAACCTGCCTTCACCACACCTTGTGTTTTAAAAGCCCCGCCAATGGTCATGAAAATGGAAAACGACTAGTTTAGTTCCTGCTGACTGTGTCAAACTCCCAAATCGACGCCCCTTGCTCTAATTCAGATGTGCCGCACAAAAGAAGGCACCGGAAATAATGTTACAGCGCATGACGAGCTTTGGTTGCATTCAGAGCTTTGCGGTTCGGTGCTAATGGGAGCTTTTTGGGGGGAGAGCTCAGTCATTGTTATTCAGCTTCCGCCTTTCGGTCAAACTAAGAGCGATCGTAATGAGGATTATTCTTAAACGTGTTCAGTAGAAGACAACATGCGTTCCAATCTCTTCTTCTAAACATTGCTGCTGTCTCTTCTCAGCTCTGCATGCAGCTCTTCTTGGAGATCTTGTGGCGCTGTTGAGTCTTTGCATTAGAGTACCTTCTCATGGCATTAAAGAAAATGTCAAATATTATTCATGAATCACAGGCTGTACTGTGGACTTAAAGAAACAGCACAAAAGATTTAAAGGCTTCATATTTAGGGGAAAACTGGATTGTTATTTACTCACCAGCTTGCCGTCCATAAAATGCAGTTCATTCATTTCCCACCGCAACAAAAGTGACGACTCCTTCCCTGACGCATCAAGCAGCACGAGAATCCCAGACTCAATTGTTTTGACATAAACGTAACATATTTGAGTTCATCTAAAAATGAAAAAAAAGAAGTTGATTTGGAGTTTTCTCAATAATCTTTTTGGTCCCTGATTTGATGAATTTAAGTCTCTTGCTGCATCCCAATTCAAATACTTCTACTACGCCCTTAAAGTAGCTACTCTTGTCCAGTCCCTTGGTGTAGAGGATGGTGCTCCAGACTCGAACGTGCAGTTGCGCTGGGCGTACGCAGGAGCTGTAATCAGGCCTAAAAAGTTCAACATGGCCTGAGCACGAAAGAATTTAGCTCGACCCGAACTCAATTTCTTCTGTTTTCCTTATTCATGAGCACAAACCCTAACCCTTGCTCAAGATTGTATGCAAACACAGCTTTCCAGAATTAGCTATTTATACATAATTATTTATTTATTTATTCATCTCAAAGGTAATCTCTAAAGATAAGCCTCTATTTCACCTCCGTCCATTTTCGTCATCTTAAATTCAACGAATCGATTAAATTTACACAAAAAAAATGTTTGTTTTGTTGTTGTTGTTTTTTTGTTTTTTTTTTTTAAATCAAGCTCACTGTCCCCAAAACTGAGCAAGTTTAGATCACAGTTTGAGGAACTTCTTAAATGAGAACAGAAGGCTCAGATCTTTCGGAGGAACCTCCTCGTTTAGACTCATCCTCACAGTTAAACGTTCATTAGTTTTTTGAAGCTCCTCTTTACAAGCTTGTGTTTGTTGTCCTGTGTTTATTAGCAGCTCTGTGTCTGTTTTTGCTGTTGGTTTGTTGAGTCTCTGTGTGGGACGGGGGGTTGTGAGAGGGACGGGGGGTGACCAGCAGCAGGTGAGGGTCCTGTGAAGCACTTTGAAGTCCAGGCTCCTTATTGATCCATGTGCATATTCTAAAAATCAAAGAGGGCTTCAAAGGCATATCTAAACTCCAAAAGACCCCAGCGCGCCCAAAACAGGCTGAGCGGTGACAGCGTGAACAAGCAAAGCAGGTGGTGCTGGAGGATCTGCCACCCCCTCACAGACGGACCGTCCTGCGCAGCCCTCATTACACTGCTAATGTCAGTAATGGCCATTTGTGACGGGAACAAATCCTCATATGTGACGAAGGGTTAAACACAGATTAGCCGCTAGCTATGAACTAGCATTGATCGGTTTCTGCTGAGGATGGCTTTATTTAGAGAAGCAAACCATGGTGGTTGGAACAAAGTTGTAAATAGAAATAAAAACGAGTCCTTTCTTTAAAGTATTTGACATTCTATGATTAACGGTCTTCTAAATTGAAAATATTCAGATTTTATTCCATTTGCGACACTTCAAATGTCTGCTATGCTGTTTACTAGCATAGATTTTGTAACACTACAAGCTAGTTTTAGGCTAAACAGGTTCTCACTCTCTAAATGCTAATCTGTGTTTGCAGCAATTTTAAAATGTTATATATATATATATATAAAGGACAAATGTGCTTTGGCTCTTTTTAATCATATATGCAGGTTTTAGGTGACCAATTAAACCAATGAACGCTACGTGTTTTTACCATCGGTGGTTTGCAAAAGTGATGATTTATGGGCATGAGCATAAATTTAGGCACCCTTGTCATTTACTTGAGTTCAATGCCTTTAGAACTAATTATTAGAGCTTCACATTGGTTTGGTAACCTCAGTGACCCTTGACCTCCATACACAGGTGAATCCAATCAGGAGAAAGAGTTTAAAGGAGGCCCATCGTAAGTGTTTCTCCTCTTTTTTTATCTTGTGGGAGCCTCAAAACGACTCTCAGATGAGCTGAAAACAATGATTGTTGAGAGGAAGGATACAGAAAGCTCTTAGAGATTTATGCTCTCGGGTTTCAACTGTGAGGAACATTGTGCGGAATTGGAAGACCAGAAACTCAGCTCTAGTTAAGGCCTGAAGTGGCAAAACAAGAAAATCCTCAGATAAAAGAAGTTAAAAGTAGAGTGAAAAGATGAGTGAGTTTGTTTATTCTCACAGAGAAAAACGTTCTTGTTTCTCTGTTTTGAACTGTTCTTCCCGAGTCAGCTTTGGGAATAAGTTCCGGAGCATAAATACTTGTAGCTTCGTCTGGAAAATTACATAAGTTGAATTATTTCTCAAGCTCCAGTGTTGACCATCTGTGGGGAACTGTTTCAGGATTCACTATTGGGGTTGAAGCTGAGGTTTCATGTTTACATATCAAGCTGTGAAACTTGTCGAGGAAGAGTGAATAACCCCTGCTTGTGGAGAGAGCTCTTGGCAGGGGTCGACCAATCACAGTACACCATCCGCTTTGGTGTTTGTGGCCCATGACATGTAATTATAGCCGAAACATTAGAACGTGCTCCAAAAGGCCAAATAACATATATGTCTTGAAGAAGACCTTTGTATCGAAATCACTCCATTCACGTAAAAATGCCCCAAATGAGCTGTGAACGTTAAATCTGTGTCCCGTAAAAAGTAGGTGTTTTTACAGACTTCCATCACAATGCCTTGCAAAAGGACAATTGGCACATTTAGGAGCTGTGTGAAAAAGTCCTGTGTCTGCAGAGCTATGGCAGACTGGAGAATATGAATAGGCTTTGCACAGGTCAGAGCTTCCATTCAGCCCACTGACATTGTTATTATCAGACGGTCATGGATGCAGCTAATTAATATTCCCATCGTTCTCCAAAGGGCAATTTACTCTAAAAGAAGCTCCAGATAGTTTTTCGCTTCTACATTTTCACTCTGACTTTGACTTGTTGACTTCTGTGAATTGTATTTAAGCGACAAACACGTTTCCTGGCCTCTACTTTACAATATTTTACAGTTTAAAATGGGAAGTACATTAAATAAGTACTGTTATTCTCAGCACATTGACTTTCAAAAGTGGAAGTCACACGTGGAAGTCATTATCTCAGAAAAAAAACAGGGATCTTAGGGCCTGATGTGCACTGGAACTAAAATGCAATAAAACTTAAAAACCACCTTAAATTACCGTAATCTTACATTTTAGTTTAGTTCAGCTGAAGCCTCTTGCATTTACAGTCATCATAAATGATAAAACAAATAAAATATGCAAAAAATTTATAAAAATTCAACTTTGTCTGTAGCCTATTCACAATTAAATTAATATCTTTTTTTTCCTCTGGAAAGCCCAAATCAAGTCTGCACTCTGTTAAAAAAAAAGCATTGCACATAAAAATGTCATTTATCAAAAAATAACAAATAAATAAAGTCATTGTTATTCAGTAGCATAATGAAAATGTTGAATATTGGTTTAGCATGAGGAGGAAAGATAAAGAAGAAAAAAGGAAAAAGAAATGTGTGAAAAATAAGGTGAAAACAAATATATAATAGAAGTACAAACAAATAAACGATAAGAAATAAAAAAAAACTAAATATATGAATAGCTTACTATCTAAATTGCTGAAAACAATTTATTTAGAAAACATAGATTTAATTCTGTTCATTTAGTTAAAACTTAATGATCTCAGAATTCTGCGCTAGTTTCTGTCTATGATCCCAGTTCGGATCAAAATTACTGATAACTATTGAAAAATATCAGTTACTGCCTTTAAAATCAATTCTCAGGAAATCTACTGCATTACTGAGCCTTTCAGAGTTATTTCTGACTGCATCGCTAATGTCCCCATAACAATAAAATCTATCAGAAGAGTAAAATCCCAGACCCGAGGCACTGGTGAGTGTTTTATTCTATTAGCCTCTTATTACAGCGCTCTCAGAGACCTCCACTCTCTCGCTGAGCGCTTGAACATTTATCAGGTCATGTAGAAACGTCTGGAGCACGTGACGGCTGCTCCAGGGCATACGTGAAGAGTACGCTGTTATCAAACTAAAGGCTCTGTTCGCCTCGTTGAAATCTATCGTTATTTAGCAAATCCATTTCCTTGATGATCCCAGCCAGACTGAATTATTTGGGTTAGTGTTGAACTTTTTCCTGGTCACCCCAGACACAAACTAGGAAAACAAAGTGGAAAATTCTAAACTATACTGTAGATTGGGGGATTATTCTCAGAAAACTAATGTATTTTTATTTATTCTATCAAAAGAAACCCAAGCCTGACGTTTTATAGTTTTAAAAACTTATTTTTCAATTTCTAAGTCAAATATTTTGTTTACCAAATCAATTGCAATTATCTCCCAAATTCTGGAAATTCTGCTTTTTTAAAAGTTAATTTTGCAGTTTTTCCCTTTTTTTAGTTGATGGGTTTAAATTTTAAATTTACACTGGAGGAGGGGTGTTAATTCAGCTCATATATTTTTTTGACTCTTTATTTAAGTCTTTATTCAACTCATGGTGTTACATTAAACTCACATAGTTGTAGAGTAACACTGGGGGAGTGTTTATTCAACTCAGTGTTAAACTGACACCAGTAGTGTTGATTTAACACTATGTTAATCATATTCAGTAATATAGCAGTAAATACTGTTGAAAAGCGGTAGGAAAGGGTATTAGTTTGCTACAGAGATTATGTTTCACTTTCAAAAAGACAGTAAAATCAACTACTTTAAAGTTTTCACTGTATTTATATCATTTTTACATTACATAAAAAAAAAAAACATTTTTACTGTGAATGTGTGTTTGCTTGTTTGGATTTTACAGTGTATCTCGTCTTTAACCATGATTGTGTTTATGTAAATGTTATGTGGGAATGATCCTTATTAATTTCAGCTCAGAGTCTGTTTTCTGTGATTTATGAAGCTTGTTTGAATAGTTTGGAACAAAACGAATGGATCTGGCATCCGCTGAACCTTTAAAACAACAGGAAACAGCTTGACATTTGAAGCGTACCTTACTTCAGCCTGATCATTTATATTTTGAGCTTAATGTGTCTGAGTAAAACTGACACACACAGGCTGCATAAAATGGCAGAAGGTGGCGCTAATGGAAACAGGGAATTACAGTGATTATTCTGGATATTTGTGTGTGTGTATCAAGCAGGAACGATGGGTCGTTTTGAATAACAGTTTTGCAAGTCTTTGTTTGAAACAGCAATTTGTAACACGCACCAAACGAAAATGAAGTTTTTTCATGTGACAAAGGATTCAAAATCTCAATGGCTCACCATTGGGAGATGATCACAGAGTAGGCATGAATCACAGAGATTGCCCACGAAAGCTGTTTTTATGTATGTTTTGAGCAGTGTGCATCACCAGCATGAGGTGCGTCCTGTGTTTCTAAACTGTGAATTACATCGTGAATCAATTGCTTCGGATGGCTGCGAGCATCAAAGGGTTTTTTTTTACTCTCATTACCGGAGCGAAACGTACAGTTACTTGGGATTCATATGGAGGGGAGACGTAAAAATTTCCATTGAACCTGAAGGCGGTCAGTTCTTGTTAAGAATTTAATAAAGGATCAAATCACTTTTCGTGTACACAACACATTTAGAAATCCACATAGAGAAATCCAGTGGTGTCAAGAGTTTACATTGATGCTGATCACCATTGTTGTATCTTCCAGATGCTACATCAGAGCTTCGTAGTGACTGGTAACTATTACTTAGATTGCATACCATTGTTGGTAAAACTGAATCTAGGAAAAATATTGGCAGCTGTGTTTTGTGATTCCGTTCCATGTTGGGCGTGTAATGGTGGTGTATGCACCTGTTCCTGTGTCCTGTCCTGTCCTGTCTGACAGTAAGCCAGCTTTGCTATTGGTATATACTCTACTTCGACCCAGAATCTGTTGGGAATGAGTTCGGTTCCAGCCCAGTCTGCCTAGATGGTTCCTGGAGATTCCTGGAAGTGAAGGAGACGGTCCACTGTATTTCTCTTCTGTTGTCCCACCCATTGTTGGAAGTACTTGAATCATGTGTGGGTCTTCATCCACAGCATTATAGTGTTAACTATTTGTGTAGAGTTTGGACCATCTTGGTGGAGGAGTACAAAACTCAGGTATAGGTTCCGCAACAGGAAGTGCTCAAAGGTTCAAGGTGACTTCTTGAATATACTGAATTGTGATTCAAGCAATGGATTTGTGATAGCAGAGGCTCAGATTGCAAAAGAGACATCACGAATCCCGACCTGAGAGTCATTGAGAGTCTTTGGGGTGTGCTGGAGAAGGCTTTGTGCAGTGCTCAGACTCTACCATGATCAAAACAAGATCCTGGTGAAACGTTAGTGAAACACCGGAAGGAAAAAATTCTTGTGACGTTTCAGAATCTTCTGGAAACAATACCACAACGGATGCATGCCATGACCAAAGCTAAAGGCAGTAGAGTGTGTGCCTATCCACCGGCCAACCACAGATCTCCTTTGACTATCTTTCCCAGCATCCACAGATTAATTACCAGACGAGTGCCACAGCAATCAGGCAGCGATAACATAAAGTACCGATGTGTTCTCAGATTAAAGAACTCGCAATCTTTCCCTGACGTCCCCCTGATAAAGTGGCCATCTCACTTAATGTCAAACTCTAGTGATTTAATCGGATTTCTTGCAATTAATATGCAGGTCCCCCTGCCCCGTGCTCACTTGTGTTATTGACAATGATGTATTGAGCTCATCTTAGCGGAATTTATCCCAGAGACACTCATTTTTCTGAAGGTTGCTTTTCCTGTCTGGCTCTTCCTGTGCCTGCGAGCTGTGCGTGATCTTCCTCAACACCCCATCTACCCCCCACTTACCCAACACTCAACCATCTCTCAGCCTCCCGCCCTAAATCAGTCAAGGATTAGGCCTTTTCGTCGAGGCAGAGAGGGGACTGTAGTGAAAGGGCAGTGATATAAATAGGGTAACGGATTATAATTGTTTGTAACTCGTGTTAATTCCCAGGGCGTCCCGTTGGAGGAACGCAGACAGCCGTGGATGATGGAAGTCCTGGGACTTAATGATCTGGGTCCATGGAGACATTTAGCTTCCTTGTCTGGAAGCATTTTGAGCATTAAATCCCACTACAGAGGAACATGGATCTGTCAATTGTTTGGAATTATGGAAACTCCGGCACAGCCGGGCACAGACAAAAATCAATTAAATCTTCTGGTGTGACCCTCTATAAACCCTGTCCCAATGTTAAATGTAACACTGTGTGAGTTGAATTAGCACCCACATAGTGTTAAAACGACTGTGGCCGTTAAAATAAAATTCCACACCACTAGTGTTGATTTAACACTGTGAATTTTAATGAAGAGGTGCTATGATTTTTAATTAAGCAGATTTTAATATTCCTCACTTATGAAAGATTTACGCATAGTTGTGTCATCTGATCGATAGTGCAAATCATACTTTCTCAGTGTTTATGGTTTTACTCTGGGTTGGAGTTGGGAGAGGCCACACTTTTGAATTTAACACGGTTAAAAAGAGTTGAAATTTACTCTATTGGTGTTGATTTAGTAACTTTGAAAATTTGTTAATTGACACCAGTAGTGTTGATTTAACACTTTGAGTTTTACTGTGTAATACTATTTGATTACCACATTTTAAAAATAATACTATTTTGAACACATTCTATTTTAACATTAGGTGGGTTGCTTAACACTGACTGAGGTTTCCCATTCACACTGGGCAAGGGCATATATATAAAGGTTTACACCATTGACCCCAGTAGTGTTGATTTAACACTGAGAGTTTTGCTGAGTAATACAAATGGGAGTTGGATTAACACCTCATTCAATCTTAACACAACTGTAATGCTAATCAAGCTAATCAAGTAGTGTTCTATTTAATGCTAATTATTGACACCAGCAGTGTTGAAACTGAGATTTTTGCAGTTTAACACTATGTGAGTTGTATTTACAGGATAGTTAACACTAACTGGGTGGTTGCAATTCAGCTGGCAAGGTGTTCGATTTACCACTTCATAGTGTTTATATTGATCTGCCACATTGACACCAGTAGTGTTGATTTAACACTCAATTTTACTGTGAAGGTAGGAACTATGTTTTTCTACGTATGAACTGCAGATGGAAGATTGAAAATGCTCTAAACTTTTTCAGGAAACGATCTCAGGTGTGCGGTTCAGGCATTCGCCCTCTCTAAGCATCGCTCTCTGGTTCCTAACGCCACAACGCGCTAGGGAGGTGCTCAGCGAGCGAATCAACATCGCTGCTGAATTGCAGTTTTCTAAAGTTTGTGTTTGTTGGCATGTGCTGCCACAGACAGCAGGCTTCTCGGTCACATCTGAGTGGGCTGAACCATCCAGCCTCGGGGGCTACAGTACTCACCATTCCTAGATTGAAACATCCCGTGTCATTTCCTGCTTGGCTGGCTCCAGCAGTCCTGGAAAAAGAGCCGGGCTGAAATATGAATTGTGCTTGCTCTCCTTTAGAGCTGATTATCAGACTGGGCCTCAGATGTTTCACGGTGGTCTCTGGAAAAAGCCTCCAAAGAAGCCAAACGGGACAGCAAAGGGATCAGCCACGTGTTGTACTTGTGTAGTCAAGCCATTGTTCCACGGGAGCTTGAAAGGAGATGCTTGACTGAATCCTTTTTCCCGTATACTTCAGGCTGGATGTGTGTGGTTTTGTTGAGGTGCCAGCGTGTGTGTTTGCATGTGTGTGTTCCTCGTGTCGTCAGCCGGAGATTTCCTAGGATGAGGTTTCTGCGAGGGACCTTTCTCTAATGGAGTGATCCGTCAGCTATCCGAGCTGCGTTCTGGCCCCTGCACCGTAGGGTCTTTTCTTTAATGCTAAAGCGCGGGGTCTAAGCACTGCTAGTGGGAGCCATTTGTCAAAATGTGTCTGGGGGAAACTTGTTAGGCATTTTTGCTGAGCATCAACTGCACCCAGGTCTGTTGTGCTGTGTGTCACGGGACGCCTAGTTCCATGCGCCTTCTTTAAATACAAAGCTCATGTGTTTACTGAAGATTCTAAAGCTTTTTTTCTTATCGTGTACAAAAAGAGTTACTCAGTCCTCTGATTTATAATCCAAGATAAGAAAAAACACTTTGAAGTTCAAACATGACATGCACAGTTTAATACTAATTGTATAAAACATTTGTGTTGGGCGGCACGGTGGCACAGTGGGTAGCACTGCTGCCTCTCTGTAAGTAGGTTGCTGGTTCAAAGCCAGTTCTCTTCATGGTTTATGCCGGTGTCTCCCACAAGCAGGAAAACACACTGCAACCTGTCCAGTGCCGTCCACCTAATGTGCTCTGGAGAACCCTGTGACCCTCGTGGGTTAAATGAATGAAAGAAAGAATGTTTGAGTTCCTTATAAAGTAAAATGCTGCTTATTACTGTGCATTTATTTGTAACCTTGTTATATTCAGGTCGATTTCTGTCTGTTCACAGGTTTCTGTCATCAGTTCTCAGTCTGGAAACGGCTCATAGAGAAACCTCCTCAGAGCAGGTAGGTTTGCATAGATACATCTTAAATGGGGCTCCCAAAACTTTGCCTTCAATTCAGGAAGTTGATGCACAATCCTCTGAATAATGAGGTGCACCAACACAGTACAACAAAACAGCTTCGTTTACTCTTTTTACAGTTTTGTTTTTGTTTTTTGAGTTGCCTGAACTAAAGTAAATCACGGCAAGTTCAAAGATCTTACTGAGAAAAGTGCAGTTTCAGTCAAGATTATTTTGCACCAGTGACGTTGGATAAAATCTGTTTTTGAGCAGATGGCTTCAAAAGTTGTTGTTTTTACAGTGAATACTTCTGTGATGGATGGAGCCGTCCGCTTTCTCCTCCTGGAGTTATTCGTTCAACAAAACCACTGGGTGAACTGGGGATAAAGAGTTTGGCTACTTTATCAGAGGTACACCTGAAGCTCTTCTGCTTCTCAAATGTGACCGCAACAATTTGTAACATTTCTTTGGATGTAATGTAAAAATGCTAAATGCAGCTGTGATTGCACTGCAGAAATGCATTGTGGTGCATGCAAAGCGTGAGCTATAAAAATGTGAAATTCACTTTGCAGCAGCAAGAATGTGTGCAGATGTGGGGAGCTGGCAGCTCCATTCTCGTAGCAAAAAGGCTGGCGTGGGTTTTGTCGAGAGACTGTGAAAGGCTGAAAAATGGCTCAAATTGAGTAAAATACCCTTTTTACAACTTACTAGGCTGTCTGCCCTGACCTCCTCTCTCACTTTTCTCCAAGCAATATCTTTACTCCTGTGTCTATAAAAGTATGAAGACGTTTCATCAGGGGCAGTTCTTGGATCAGTGCATTTGGGTCGTTATGCAACTACGTCAATCTGTACAGAAACCTCTGAAAATAGTATTTTGTGTTTAGTTGCTTCGTATTAGATCAATGAAATCATACGCAGGGGTGAAGTGCTTATTATAAACAGTGACATTCCTCAATGTAGATCTATAGATTAAGAATTAAGTGTTGGTTGATGCGTTGAAACAAATGCTTTTAGCTTTCGTTTAGGATAAAGTACACAGCTCCGCTCACGGCTGCTCCAGTCTCTTCATGAAAGGTAGATATTTTCTGTGGTTGAATCTTTGTACCAATGCTTCACTTTACTTTCAATAAATGTAGTATTCAAACCGCCAGATAAAAATTCAACACTTGGAAGAAGTAGTTATAAGTGCAGTGAAATGCAAAAGTTTGTGCACCCCATTTTCATGGTTCTTCTTTATAAAACTTTGGTGACGGGATAAGACATTTCTGTCAGTATATCATATAGAAGACAAACACAGTGAGGTTTGAGAAGTGAAAGAAATATTTTATGATGGAAAATGTGCAGGAATTATTTAAACAAAAATTTAGGCACCCTTGTTTTTATTTTATTGATCTCAATACCTCTATTACTAGTTTTTAGAGTTGATTTGGTAACCTCAGTGGCTCCATACATACAAGAGTGGGAGCCTCAAAACAACTCTCAGCTGAGCTGAAAACAATGATCATTGAGCATCACGGTTGAGGGGAAGGATACAGAAAGCTCTCAGAGATTTACGCTCTCGGTTTCAACATTATGAGGAATTGGAAGACCAGAAGCACAGTTCTACTTAAGGCTCGAAGTGGCAGAGCAAGAACAATATAAGCTAAGCAGAAGCGCGGGATGGTGAGTCACGAACAACCCACAGACCCGCTTCAAAAAGCTACAGCATCATCTTCCTACAAACAGTGTCACAGTGCATCGCTTATCCATGAAAAACAACACAGTAGCCTGCTACATACAGTAAAATTTGGTGGTGGTTCCTCTGAGGGGCTGTGTGGTCAGTGCATGGATTGTGAATCTTGTTGATGGTTGCATCTTTATATCACTAATATTAGTATGGGGCTCAAGGATTAAATATAAAATGTTTAATATTATATTAATATTAAATGGACTCAAGGATTCTGCCTTGGAAACCAGTCCATTTTGCTCATAAAATACTTTTGCACGGCACATTTACAAGCATTAGACATTTTTATTGTATCATCCAAGAAAGTCATGGTGAAATTTTTGATTTTACTTTTAATATTAAAAAATGATTAAATTGCGAGTGATTTTTATACACTTTAACAAATACAACAACTCCAGAGCAGTTAGCAGCTCTTCAGCTCTTACCATGCCGTTAATCTTCAGTCGGGTCTTTGTTCGTGGCTCGAGGTTGTAGAGATGACTCACTCGAGGCTGCTGTAATCACGAAGCTTAAATGTCTTCCAGAGTGGACTGGCTCCTTTCAGCCATGACACGAGCTCTGCAACTACTGACCACAGCTAAGCAGCCACCGCTCGGCGCATTACAATCTATTATTACACCACATCACAGAGTACACCTGCTGATCCTACTACTCTAAAGCCGGCGGACTTAAAAGCCTGTCGAAAATTGGTTTTCAGCACAATGTACAGGTTGCGTATTATCATCCGCCGCAATACGCTGAACATGCTGCGCTGGAGATAATCCTCAGGCCTGTGACATCATCCAAAATAGAATGTTCATCTAACATACGAGATGGTTGTGTGAGATCTGAGGCATGTGAATAACATATTTTGCTTTGTTTTGTGAGTCGAGTTGATGTTGTCGTCGGTGGTAATTGACAGTAAGTCGCAGATGTTGTATGAGAGCGTCACTTGTGAATATGAGCTGTGATATTGCTCAGAAAGCGTTTAGAAAGTGCTTTGAGCTTGCGTGGCATCTGGTGTAATATATTTAAAGTTAAAAGCTGCAGAGACACTTGGAAGTTTTAAGTGTTGTAGAAACATCTGGGGTGTGAAGTTCTGAGCTGCACGCAAGCAATGATGGTTTTCAGTCAGAATCGCAGCTTACGTTGATTTTTGGATGATGGCTCTTATTGAGACGTATGATTGTTAGTCTAGATAGCTTTAAAACTGAGATAAAACATTTAATATCGTTAGAGCTCATTCATTCAGTCTTTTTTCTCATTCTAATAGAGCTTTTGCTTTAATTAGGTTGCTGGAAAGGTAGGGGAAGTCAAGTCAAGTTTTTTTTCTCTAATTCTTTTGAGGAGATGCTGAAAAACAGCTTCTCAGAAAACGGAGCATTAGGTAAATTAAAGGATATATGGGACAACTCAAGTCAAGTGTTTGGTTGTGTCGTCATCATGTTTTTCAGGTCTAACTACATTAACTTGTGTTAAGAAGCAAGTGTTTTAAATCACTTGGGGTGATTCGTGAAATCTCATGTGTGGTAGACGAGTTAAAAAGAACCACTGCATAGTTACAAATGCTGTTTTTAAGAAATTGACGGTTGCAGTGGAAGCGAGCGTGACACCAAACACCTGTGCTTCGGTTACACTCAACCTCATGCTGTTGGTCTCCCCCTTTCTCTTCAAGTGTATATAAAGCATCAGTAACTACTTGACGGTGTAATATCACCACCTCTATAGTCACAATCACTATACCGAGGCTGAGTGGTGTGTTGGTTTGTCTGCTCATGGGTCATATATACATGCCATTAGGTTTACAGTTGCAAAAATGAATGTATTTCTTTCCATTTGACATCAACACAGAGCTTTGAATTCACACTCACTCAAGAATCCTTCTTTAGCAAGCTTGTTTTCCCTTTTGTTTTCTTAATTTGTTTATTTAATTATTGAATCTAAATGAAAGAGTATAGTGTAAATGGATGTTGCCCACTCCCTGTTGGATGGGGGAGGGATACGTTTTTTATTACATATGAAGCTATTTCTTTGTGCAGTGAGAAAGGACTTATTTTTTATTAAGTACTGGTACAGACTGCCTCAAAGCCCCATCACCCAATAATAGGAGGAACTGGAAAATATACAGTTCCCAATGCAGAACAACCATCGGCTTGAGCACATTTTCAGAGTATCCTTTACTTAATAGAAAGAAGCAGTAAGTGATAAAAGCGCTCTTTGAATGCTTCTTTCAGACCTCGTGAGCATTGATGGTGTGGTTTTGAAAGATTTCCTCATTGTGTCCCTTGTGATCTTTTAAGTTTGAGGAGTCTGTGATCAAAGTGGCTTCTCTCAGATCCTCTTTATTAGATTTTACACTCGCTCCGTAGGGGAGCAGGAAACAATGCTAAACACGGCGCTTCAAGTGAACGGATATTTATTTTCCCACAGATCGATCAAACCCAGCGTAAGTGCACCAGGCAAACCGACACCAATTTAAGTCAATAAGCCGTGTTATGAACTGAAATTGAGGTTGATTTGTTCATCTAACTGCTCAGAGTTCTACTGGGGCTCGCAGATTTTGATGCAAATCAGTACATCAAGTCAACTTTGCTAATTCAAATATTGTGTGTCATAAAAACAAATAGAGTCTGAAGTCTCTGCGAGCAGGGGAGGGTGGATCCGTCCTTTAATTGGCAGGGCAGAAGTTTGCTGTGGGAAGAGTTCTGCTTGAATAAGATCTGGGCTTGGAGCCAAATGAAGGGAGAGTGCTCTTCGTCTTCTGTCTTCTCCGAGCCCCTTCTCTCCCCATGACAGCAGAGCTGTTCTCTCATCATTAGACAAGGCTTGCTGAAAATTCACAATTTGATTTTAATAACATAGATGTCTTCACCACGACAACCGCGATGCCATGCAGCCGTCCGGTTTTCTGCTTCCTCTGTATTGTGAGATTGTCATGCCTCTCCCGTCTGTTCCTCGTAACACTCGAGAGCAATCAGGTGTTTATGGCAGATTTCTCACAAAACCGACTGCTCCTTTGCAGCAAGTTTGGATCTGGGTCGAGCGCCTTTTCTCTGCCCTCCAAATTAGACAAAAAACAACCTCTTTGTGGTGCCATTGCCTCTTTGATGGTTCTTGGTGGCGGTTGCTTCTGGAGGCATATGCCAGGCAGTGTGTTCGGGATCTACCCGGCTGTTCCTGAAAAGCAGCTTGTTGTGTTAATGCGAAGATCTGAGACATTAATTTTGCTGTAAAGTGTGTAGGAGAGGTTAAGAATGCTCTTGTTGTTCTTTGAGGTCAAAAGAATTTGATTAAGAGCCAGGGAACCCAGCAGGATTCTGGAGCTAGTGGCTGCTATCCCCCCTTTGCCCTCAGGCACGGCCTGGTCTGCATGAATACCAGAGGTTAGGCTGCCATTTTCCTCCCTGTTGCTGTGTCGCCATGACGACGGATATAGAAATCAGGGAAGAGTTGGGCAGGAGGGTAAACAACTAGTGATGCATGCTGGCACAGTTGTGAGCTTTTCTTATTGGTGGATAAGAGTAACACCCAAACGGCGAGGAATTTTAAATCGTCTTGTACTTGTAAATCAACAGCTGCTGTTAGACATTGAGATGACTTCTTCTTCGCTGCTTGTCTCCAGTAGCATCAGTGCATCTCACAACAGCGTTTGACCCCGTTATTCATGAGATGCTCCTGTGGCATCTGGAGCTGTGGAATCGAATGCTCTCGCTCAGATTTTGCAGAAAGACTTTATTCAGTTCAGTGGGATGATCATTACTTCTCTACTGTCCAAGATTAATGTGGAGTCCCTCAAGGTTCGATTTTGCTTTTTATATTCTTCCGATTGCAGGGCTTTACATACAGCAGTATATTGATGCCACCATGACTAGACTGGTTTGAGCCGATCGAAAGAAACAGAAACTCGATGAAGGAGACAGCTCTCTTCATGGCATTGATCACTTCCTCCGTGAAGTTATGGGCGGATTCTTATCCCTACCATCCTTTATAGTCTCTTCTATGGGGCCCAAGTCAGAGGGACATCATGAGTCATCTTGAACCTCTTCCATTTTCTGACGGTTGTTCCAACAGTTGCTGTTGTTTATTCATCAAGTAAATTGCCCTTTACCCCTTTCCAGCTTTGTGAAGGTCTACAATCGTGTCGTAGACAGCTCTCTGGTTTTGGCCGAGTTGCTAGGGGTCTTTATCACTGCTATCATCCACAAACAGCTGCTAGAATCACTTTGAGGCTCATTAGTCTGGTAAGCAAGTGATTAAATACTTACTTGACAGTAGCTAATAAATACTATATAAATACAAATAAATAGATAAAAATGATTCAGTCTCATGGTGAGAGATTCTAGACACCTCCATGATTTTTAGGTAGGAAAACCTGGACAATCTCATACTTATTGGCCTCATTTAAGTGCATAAAACGTTTAGCTGGTATTTTTCTCAACAAAACCTATACAAATATTTAATTTACAGGAAGCTGAAATCAGTTTTAGCTTTAAAGACAACAATGACTTTATGAACAGCCTTCATTCTCAACACAGACCACACTTTGTGATTTGGTCTCGCTGCGGTCGTGTTTGATTTTATTATGTGGATGAATTGACTCCAATTCAACATTAAATCAAAGTTTAATTATCAATGTAACAACCACCTGATGATCAACCACCATCTTCCAACTGAACTTTAAATCCACGTAAGAATCAAGAATCAGTCTGGAATATCAACAAATATCAGTAAACACTTGTTGATTTTCACAGGAGATTGATGTCTATTGTTGGTATTTTTGTAAATAATAGGTAGCAAATTGTAGCAGCAATCTGATCCAAAGGTCTTGAGTTTGGAGAAATATTGCAATTTTTAAGACGCAGATGTCCCTTAGGTCTCAAAACATTAGAGTTGAAAGTTGGCCAAGGCATGGGAGGCCTCTACTGGTCACTGAAGTCCTCACACTTGTGACACATCCAGGGAATAGAAATGCCCTCAAAGGTGAGGATCCCATCCACATTTTCTATGTTTGAATCAGCATCTGTTCTCTGAAATATTAACATAACAAGGGGTTTGATTTCATATGAGCTCTTTCCCCCCCTTTCCATGCTTTTTTTTTTGTTCTCCGTAACCCTTTCATGACACTAAAAGGGATGTTCTCTAGTAAACTTCAGAGTTTTTGTGGAACAGTTCAATAAGGCTGTCAAAAACTTCACACATTTCATTGAACAATAAAAATCGATAGCATTAAACGCTTCACAGAGACAAACGTATGCAGCTCTCGAGAGGCGCCTGTGTTTTTATATAAATATATCCCAAGGATCTGTCAGTAACACACCGGGGAGATCTTAAATTCTTCATTATGTGTCAAAGCACAAATTTCTCTTGTGCTCTAAACCTTCCACAAAACCCTTTGTTCCTTAGTAGCCTCGTCCCCCAGCAAAGCAACATCGTGCGGTGTATCATACATCATATTATCTCCTTAACATTACCATAATCTGCTCTTCATGGAACAGGGCAAGGGTTGAGCAGCCAATCAGATGCTTTCCATTTGCCTTAGCCTTTGTTTCCTGCGAGCATTCCAATTCATTCACAGATGTATAAGCAATTTTTAACCTTTGTTAAGCAGAGGTGGAAGTGCTTGACATAATCTTGCGGAAACAGACTCCACCGTCGGCCAGATGACGGGTCATATTAAGTCCTCCAGCTGAACTCAAGCACAAGCGAGCTATCCTCAATCACGATTACCCACCAGCTAGCCACACTCTGCTGCTTTTTGTCTACCCTTTTGGGTTGAAAGTAATGAAAGAGAGTGAGATGAACGTGGAATAAAGCTGCATTTAGCTCTAGCATGCTAACTACGGTAAATTTCCTGAGGTAATTACAGCCTGCAGAAGTGGCACCGTTTGTAAGTCATTCTTCAGTACGACGACCTCTAATATAGAAATCACACTGCCGTATTTATAGATACAGATGAGAGTTCATTGGGATGTGTTGGTAATGACTAGATGTTGTTTATGTGGAACTGTTCTTTACAGAATCCTATATGTATTTAAAAAAAAAAGCCCTGTGTAAATTGTGTATTTGTCTAGATACAATAACTCTGCAAAAGTCATAAAAATCACAAAAATAATAAAAGATCCACTTTTCTTTTATCGTTTAGTTACGCACTGATCATTGTGTATGAAACGTGACAAAAAACTACCTTCCTCTACATTACATTACACTTACATTCACTTACATTTATTCATTTGGGAGACGCTTTTATCCAAAGCTTTTCAAGGGAGGAACACATTTGGCTTTTCCTGTGGGTTGTGGCGTCAAGGGAAGGCAGTTTTAATACAAATTTCTGAAAAGAAATATAAATAATTTGTGCAATTATTTTAAATGAGACAGAAATGCACCAAATAGCTCAAATTGTGTCATTACTGATACATTTTCTTTATAAATAAGCAAAAACTAATCCATTTTGAAAACTTTTTTTAGACTAGGTTCACATTCTCGGTCTACTCTGAAGGAATTGCAGATTCCGCAGTCACTGGGTTTATAAACAATATTTTGTGTTTTTTGTTTTTTTACCCCTACAAGTATTTCTACACACAATGCACCATAATGACAACAAGAAAAAATGTAAATAACATAATATATAGCATAATATAGCATTATCTCTCTCCTTTGTAGAAGGAGCCTGGCACATTTTTCAGGGCAGTTTGGCGCAGTGCGTTAGCTCTCAGCTCCTCCAGGTTTGCTGGAGAGCCTTTTTCAGATCTCACCAGAGGTGGTACATGGAATTCAACCATTTGCTGCATGTTTATGGTTCACTGTCCTGCTGTCCCTCTGTCACACCCAAGAGCGCTCTGGAACATGTCCTTCCAAGATGTGGAGGTGAACAAGTAGTTATTACAACAGGAAAGGAGGGTTTATAAATGACCCCTAAAGTGCATCTTTCTCATCTTCATTCTCAGGTGCTGCTGCTCTGTGGTCCGTGCATGCTCATGCCTTCGGTCCCAGTGTCATAGAGCGAGGTAAGAAGATCCAGGCAAGTGATCGCTGTATTAGAAGTTAGAACATTTGAGTACAGTGAACTCATTGTCATGAGAAGATTGGGATACTGTGATTGTGAAGGGTTGGAGATGGTCAGGAACAAAACTCAGGAAGGCTGTGGCGGTGACACGATGCTCAGTGGGAACTAATGGACCCAAAGTGTGCCTAGAAAATATCCCCCACACCATTACACCACCACCACTATCCGGAACCATTGATACCAGGCAGGATGGATCCATGACCCTACCATACGAATGTCGTAGCAGAAATCAGACTCAGGCAACATTTCTCCAATCTTCTATTGTCCAAATTTGGTGAATTGCCTTAGTTTCCTGTTCTTAGCTGCAGGAGTGGAACTTCTTCTGCTGCTGTAGCACATCCGCCTCAAGTTTTGACGTGCTGTGCTTTCAGAAATGCTCTTCTTCCAGTCTGGCCATTCTCCTCTGACCTCTGGCATCACAAGCTCACTGGAGGGTTCCTTTTTTTATCATTCTCTGTAAACCCTTGAGATGGTTGTGCTTGAAAATCCCAGTCGATCACTTTTTCTCCGTATTATTGCCTCTACACATTTCAGGTTTGTGCCTTACTTTGTCTCTAGAAGGCCTGGGAGGTAGCCTCAAAATGGAAGCACAGTACGGATGTTCCTTTTTGTGGATTAGGGCTCAAAGAATCTTTATGGCTCTGGATATAAACACCCCAAAATGTATGGAAAAACCTTAAGACCTCAGAAATGGCTCTATAAAGATTAGGCTAAGAATAAAGTACGACTACATGTGGGTGACCTTGATGCTATCTTTAAGAAAGATGGAATTCTGGCTGGGTAGCTATTCCTCCTTTCAAAGATCCTATCCAGGACTTTAAATGAACAATCCTGGAAGTCTGCTCAAGAAAAGTCGCCCATCTTCTCCTGCACAACAATAATTTACCCTTTCCAACCAACCTATGCCGTTCTCTCCCTTCATCTGTGTTCAAATGCTGCTCTCTGTTAATCAGAGCTCACAGTTCAAACTGGTCTTCAACTTCCTCCCCAATCCGCACTAAGCCTGTCATTTCTGGCTATTATTTATTATAATGGGCTTTGGCTGATCCCTGGCGCACTGGCGGAGGGAGAGAATAATGCAGCTGAGGGTATTGCGGGGCCTTAGACGGTGCGACCACGACTTTGCCTGCAGATTAGCCATGGCAGATGGGCTTTCCAGGGGCTTCCTGTGAGCAGGAGTGTTGATTGAGAGGGTATAATGAGAGAGGTGGTGTCCTCACAATGGAGCTAGCCACCTCACTACACCTCTCCCGTCCAAACATCCCCCCATTCCTGCTCACTCTCTCAAGACCAGGCCCCCCACCCCATTCCTCTCGTTCCTTTTTTCTTCATTCTCTCCCTTTTCCTCCAATCCTTCTTACACGGAGGAAGTCGGCACAGGAAAGAGGACAAAAGCGACTGTAAATAAGCATGGGTCTTAATCCAGCAATAATTGGGCCTCTTTCATGCAGGGCATGCACTTTTCAGAAAGTTTTTGAGACTGCTGCTGATTTACACACTCTGCTTCTTTTGTTTACTTAATAATGCTATATTTTCACTGCTTGAAAGTTGAAATTGCAGGGTTATTTGTCACTCCGAGGAAGCGTTTTTCACTACTACTCTAAATTACATCTTGAATTGCACAAGGCTTTCACAATCCATTGCCTTATTTTATTCAGCACAGCATCTGGAGATATATTTGATGCTCAAAGTCAAGTGTGTTTGCCATTTGTTGGGGTTTCACTTCAGTTTTTAACCCATGCTGACTGTGTGACTGTTGAAAATATGAGCATATTGCACCAGTTCTGCACGACACTTAGAACAGATTTGCAAGATATCTAAGTTGAAAAGAAACCAAAGAGTTTCACCTCAATACACTAGTCTGCTTTCAGCTATTACGCTGCCCCTGACTCGAAGCACCATCCAGAGCAGACAAACTCAAACGACACCTTTTTAAATGTATACTTAATGAAGTCTGAACACTTATTTTCTTAAATATATTTTATATTTTAATGTTGAAATCATTATTATATAATATATTTGTTTATTTAAATAAAATAATTGTGCACTTTAGCCAATATTTACCATTTCCCCTTATAGAGCAACTAAAATTTACAAAAGTGAATGAAATGTGTCACAAAGTGTAAATAAACTTGTCTTCCTTTGTCTATTCACCCATTTCAATTTTGAATGACACAATCACACCATCATCAGACCATTTATATGAGCTAACAGCAACCTGCTCCACCTACTTGCTACTTGGGGTTGTGCTGTAGATTACGTTGAACAAAATCAAAAAGCTAAATATTCCTAACAAACCTGGGGTTCCTGGGGCTAGGGATGGATTTAACTGCTTCACTCATAACTTTATGAAGCAATAAGCCTTTCCTTGATCCGGAATTCATCAAGTGAATGGAACAAGTGTTAGGTATTCATTTGTAAATGTTATTATCTGTGCGAGAATTGAACGATTGGATCTACAAAGCCTATTCAGAGCTGGCAGTAGGTGGAGTAAGCACCTACTGATCCATGTGAATGGGGTTGATAATGATTGACATTTACCATAGAATGTCATAGTAATATCCAGAAATGGCCAACCTACAACATCCTAGTATTTAGCCAAGCGATTATTTTAACAAATATTGGTAATCAATGCTTTAGAAACAGTTTTCAACTTCTTTAAAGCTTTTTTTGTCTTTAAAACTATATGTGTTTGCAATTTAAACATAATCATTTTTTTAAATTAGTACAATGGTACTAACAGCATCAATAAAATATCCTTTAATAGCAACCTGCTCTAAAAATGAGCAAAAAAAGAAATGAGGGGTTTACTGTTTATCACCAAAAGTCTGTAAATGAGTTTGTTTGTGATGTCACAAACCTTAGATTCTACCAATGATCTTCCCTCTGTTGTTATCTGCGGTGGTTAAGTTGTTTTTCCACTAGATTTGCTTTGTATTATGTCTAACAATTCATTGAGGATATACCGGAACATTTTTTCCCACATCTGGTCATTTTCTACAAAAAAAAAAAAAAAAAAAAAAAAAAAAAATACAACCATTATTTTCTTAATTCCTTTTTAAGACAACAGTGATTTCTCGATCTTACCTTTTAAAAAAAACACTCTGAATTGAGGCCTTTAGAGAAAGCTGCATTATCGAAGAGCAGGGAGATCTCCAGGTCAAGTTTGTGTACAAAAGTGGATTTTTGTTATCATGCGATGCGTCCCTTCTGCCGCTCTCTTCTCCACAGTCTGTTTCCCCACAAGAGAGGCCTTACAATCCAGTGGCACCAATTATCCCCCTCCTCTCTGTGCTTTTAGCAACTTTTTCAAAACTCCTTTCATTTGGCTCTTGTCAAGCAATGAAAGAAAAACTAACCACCATGTCAAGAGACCTCAGCTGCCTAGCAACAGGGCCACAGTTTAATTCTGATTTGCTTCAGGTCTTGAGTAATGGAATTGACAATGTTAAGCAAGTCAGTAATGTTGTTTGTCACCTCTGAAATGCAAACAAAACTCCATTGTTTTCCAGTGTATCGGCCAAGATTGATGTTTGGAGCCACAATGGCATCATTCATTTCGCCCCTGTGTTTTTGCGAGGATTGATGTCATATCTTTTCATGGCATGTTAAACGTTTTGGAGGAGCATGAAACTGCATTGCTTTTCATCTTGTGGAGCCTCTGATGCATTCTTATGACTGGAGAACTTTAATGATTCCATTCAAGTTGTGTCCATTTCAGCCAGAAATAATTTAATAAGAACTGGGGCCCTCCGAGCGCCTCCGAGACACGGCCTAATCCGAAAAGAAAGGATAAAAGGAACCTTGCAGAATAAAGCCTTTAAGATGAAAGTTCTTCACTTCTTTCTTTTCATGACGTTTCTTTTTGTTTGTCTGGCAACTTTTTTGTAGGTTTTTGTTTTCGACACACTTAGCGTATAAATATTATGATCACAGAAGATCTGCAGACTGCAAGTGCCCAAGTCCTGACATGTTTTGATTAAATAATTTACTTCTTGTTTTAGTTTCCTAATTAGAATTTGTCATAATAAACAAATTATCTTGGTGGTATCAAAATTTTAATAAATAAATAAATATGTTCATATTAAATTTCTTATAGGAGAAATAAGTTATGGCTCATTTGCCATAATCATTTGTATTTTGGGGGAAAATCCTGTTTTTTTTTTTAAATGAGCAATAATAATAATAATAATAAAGACTAGAACTATTTGTATTTGAAGCCATTAATTGTTAATAATTAAAATTAAGAATAAATTATTACAAAAAATTATATATTATAATAATACAGTAATATTAATAATAATAATAATATTCATATAATAAAGACAGCAACAATAAACTAATAATATCAAATAATAAAATAGAATAAAAATAGTTTTGCTAATAAAAAGGTGGTCATCTACCAAGATTTATTTTATTCAAAGATAAGTTTTTTTAAAACATCTAAAAAAACCTTTCAACTAAAAATAGCCATGTATCAGGCTTTTAACAATAATAATAATAATAATAATTATTATTATTATTATTATTATCATAATTTTTTTATTTATTTGGGCAATGATTTTGTATTACCACTACTCTTTTAAGTTACAATTCTATTATATATATATATATATTTATTGATTTATTTATTTTATTTTATTTTATTTCTCAATTTTGCAAAAAAAAAAGCAGCTTGCTTCAGGACCGTTGCTGGATATCAGATTTGTATGATATGGAAACTGCCCATTTCTTCTGCTTCATGGAACATTCTTTAAAGGCCCAAATGGCACAATAAGAAAGCCATCCATCACAAAGAAAGGAAAATTAGCTGCAATAAATGGGACTCTCTTTCTCATCCCCTCGCTGTACCCAGGAGAGGGACTTGGGAATGGCGGGGTGGACAAACCAAGAATAGACAACAATAAACACAGTCACATCAAAGTCCCAGACGGTGGTACTGCAGCAGGCCCTGGTAGGCCATGGCAGGGGGGACAAACATTGGCTCTGCATAACACCCCCCTGCACCCAATTCCTCCTGGCATCTTCCTTCTGGTTGTATCCAGGTGAGTCCAAAGGTGGAAGCTCAGATTTATGGATGTGGATTTTATTTCCCAGGGTTCACGTGCATGTAATCCATTGGCAAATAATTTTCTGCCGTCCCTGGTTAACGCAGGCCAGGGTGATAAACTAACATTTCCTGTTATCAGAGTCTGACACGACAGATGCCTCTGCGGCTACACAGCATTATTATTATTAATTGTCAGCGCCCTCGTCTCCCTTTGTTCATTTTTGCCTGCTGGAATCTTCCTGTGAGCGTAGGCTGTCCTTTGAAGGCTTGCGTGTGATATCACAGCTCTTGGGTGGAACATTGCTTTAAAATCATATCAGATCCAGCAAAGATTATTTTAATTGCTTGTTTTCTGGCTGTATGCATCTGGCAATTTGCATTCAGTGTATGAGCTGCAATTCATACGCTATCTGAGCACCTTTTTTTTGGGCGGTTGCAGAAATGAAATTGAAAAGTTCTCAATTTGGTGAACATTTCACAGTCGTGCTTTCACTATTCCAGTAGTAAACGTAGAACCTGGACTCGCTCTGCCCTCACAACAACACGTTCACCATCTGTTCATAATGGGAGCATCATCTCTCACCAATATAGAATTGTGTGAATCGCTATTTACATAATTGCTCAAAGATGTTTGTCTAAATCTGACATGCCCCTGGATCGAATCAAAGCATGAAAATCCAGAAGAGAGCGCAATAAAATATAATGAAGATGTTTGTGAAATTAGTGAAGGAAGCAGATCTAATTTTTCCCCGTCTCACATGGCCCTTAGTAACCTAATCAGGGCTGGCTTTATCTGGTAATCCACATTTAAACTTTAACCTGTAGGGGGGCTCTTTGTGCTAGTTAATGTAAGCATAAAGGCAGAGCGGCCTGAATGACTAATCAGATTAATCATATTTCACAAGACTAAAGAGCTTCTCTAAAAGGCAGCAGAATTAGGCCTACATCCATCTGAGGGTGATGGGGGAGATTGCGGATCTCAAAGGAAACAATTGTGTCCCCGACGAAATGATGGCTTGGAATAAATTAATGTTCAAAAGGCAAGTTTTAATCAGCTCAGCTGTCGAAAGCTTTACATACTCTCAGATTTTAGGTCATATTTGACAATAGCGCTAGCAAATTGCTAAACACCGTCTGAGATCAAAGTGTCCGAGATGAACGGAAGAAACTTGACTTTATTTGGATTTTAGAGACTTGTGTTAAGCTGAAGTAAATCAGAGCTAGCATTGATTGTTTTTAGCATTAGCTTAGCTACTGGGTTTCTTTGTTAAATGCACCTTTTGCAGACATTGTCATGTTGCAAGGAATTAAAACATCTGATCCACTCTTGCTTCGTGAATCAGTTGGATTTGAAGCAACTTCCTCGCTCTTCTTGGCTAGGGAAGCGTTGGGAGCGCTGCTAAATCTTGCTAGCAGAGGAAAAAGGACCACAATGAAAAACATTGTATTTACTTAAAAATGGATTTTTATATAGCGCAAACAAAATACTCTTTGATCACACCACTGACCGTAAAAAGAGATGGACGATGTGACTCCGCCCCCCCGCCATTGAGGAATTTGAGGCATCTATGACCATGATTTGAGCGCAGTCTTGACATACCGTACATCACATGATTAGGTCACACAATCACAGCCATTCTATCAATCACATGGCCCCTCCTCCTTTTTTTAGTGGATTAAGGAGCCATCGTGAGCCACCAAAAAAAAACAAAACGTAAAAATAAGGAAGAAAAAACAATTGAACGTTGTCCACTCTCTAGATATTTACAAAAAACACCAAAACTGTTTGTGTAAATACTGTAATTTATGATGAAATTATTTTTTAAGTTTGGCTTTTTCCCATAGACTAGTATTGGGGGGGGATCATTCGACAGCAAGCCACAGGGGGCGATCACATCGCTTTGCATTCATTCCACCAATTCGAGACACACTTGGGAGACATACCGAGTGAAATACCCAAATATAAGGAAATCAAACTTTCTCTTACCTGCGTCTTTAGATGCTCAACACAAACCTTCCAAAACATTTCGATTGGGTCTTTTGTTTATGGAAAAGCCGATCATTAGTGTCCATTTAGGCAAATCATGAGAAATGCCATCCCAAGAGGTTCAAATGAACCTCTCCGAACAACTGCTCTTTTTACATCTGGGTGGGAATGAATCGTTCGTTCGGAAGAGTAGTTCCTCATGAGTCACTAAAGATTTGTTTGTTCACAAATGACACGCCCACATGTGAGATTCACTTGGTTCCAAACATGGAAGAGGCCTGACTTCGTCCTAAAATCCAAATAGGTGGGGGGGGGGGGTTGTTTCTTTTTCTTGTTTACAAGCTTTCTTGAGTCACACATGAGCAAAAAACTCGGGTCTCATTCGACTGGCTGCTGTTTCCTCTGAAGCTGTTTACCGATGAATATTCATCCTGCTGCACGTGTGAGCTTCTAAACTTTGCATTATTTATAACAGATGTTTCACTTTGTCAGAAGGTAACATCCATTACCTGTCAAAACAGCAAAAAGTGCTAAATTCATCTAAATCAAGAGCAGGGTGCAACAATTCTTGATGTCAGACATCTGTTGACGAGGCGATGTACGTTTCATGTGCAACTAAGAAATGGCGGCTGAGGATTAAAGAAACAATACTATTAAGAGAAATGGACGAGGGTTGTATTACGATGGCACAAATGATCTGTAATTTCTCACAAAGGAAGGGAAAGGCTGTATTTAAACGATCTAATTGCATCATAGTGCTTTTCCTAGCACCCTAATAGCGATCTGAAGCAAGAAGCAAGCTCTGAGGCCGGGCTCCGAGGAACAGAATAGCATGTCACTTTTCTACAGGCATCAGATCAGCTATAATTTTCATTCCATTAAGGTATGGCACATGCTATCAGGGTTATCATATTAAGCACTCAAGCATGTATTCCTCATCTTCCACATATACTCTGCATTTGCTGACAATTATTCTCCTCGTGGATAAGAGAGGAGGCGTTTAAATCTTCATTGTTGATGCAGCTTCGATTCGTGTTTTATTTATCGCACCGGCCACTTTATTAGGTACACCTTATTAATATCAGGCTGTTCCCCCTTTTCTAATCCTTTGTGGCATCGAGAGCATCACATCCCAAAGGTGTTCTACTGGATTGAGATTGGAGGACATCAGATCATCAGTTCGAGAAACCAGATGATTCGAGCTTATCAGAAGATGGGGACACTGTGGGATGGAGATAGTCAGAACAAGACTCAGGACGCTGTGGCAGTGACACGATCCTAAGTGGGTGCTAATGGACCCAAAAAAAACAGTACCCCCACATCATTTCACCACCACCACCAGCCTGAACAGTTGATACAAAAATACAAACTAAACACTAAAGACTAAATATATTAAGATACTGATTAGAAATGTTCATTAACGCGCGGCAGAGTTTAATTTATTTGCAGCATTTTAACTCTGACAATATTATGAGCTACACCCATCCGTGCAGAACTGTGTGTTTGAGCGCAAACGCTGCAAAAGCTGACCACAATGCAGTGTGTTCTGTCATCTCTACGTGTCGAAGCTTTCAGAAGTACTGATTGTGCTTCCAAGACCGCAAAAACATGCTTCAGGTGAATTCAAGAGTGAACTGTGAAGGATTGCTGTCCTCCGATTGACTGTCGGGTGTTTTTCTCCCAAGATGAGATGCAGCTGACCCCTTGACCCTTACCAGGATGGATGGATGGATGGATGCTACACCTTTAATGCTGCATTATTCATTCAAAAAATAGAAAGAAAGTTGCAGAAAGACACCATGACTTGACGCAGGAGTGTGTCACCTGTAGGTTGTGTGTTGCAAAAACAAGCCGCTTCCCTCCTTCATGGAGTCAATCCACCTCTCGTCTGCTCTTAACTGGAGTTTGACTCCATCTAGTGGTTCACTGAGCTTCCTTCAGCCCTGAGTGACTCTATGACCCTCTCTGAGGCCTTCATGAAGGTAACACACTTACGCACCTCACAAAACCATAATTCCTTTAATGTTGTGTAATCCCTGGCGGAAAAGCTGCAGCAATTTCTAATTGATTGTAAACGAGGAGATTTGCTCAAGAAAATAAAAGGATGAAAAACGATGCGCTAAAGATGCTTTGGACTATCTACGAGAACACGCGAGCTTAAGCCATCCTGCAAATCACCGTATTATCCTAATTCAATAAAAATAAAGTTGGATCCTGTCATCCCGATTTTCTCCAAAATGAATGACGTCGGCTCCATTTTTTTGCAAATCGAGGAGATTACTTTAAATAAAGAAACAATCTGGAAGATTTCCCCTCGTCATCGTGTAATTGACCCCCTCTCTTTGGGCACATTTGACAGGCCAATTTCCACACTTATTAAGGTTCCGACACACTCCAAGTAATCGTATTAGCGCTTTCTGTAAATTAGCCGAATATCGCATATTAGCAGGAAATGTAAACCTGTGACATGAAAAATGAGCCCTGAGGATTCAACTATCATAAAATGGTCATTGGCATCAATTAAACTTGGAATAGCAACAGTAGAGCTTTAAACTATGGCTACGTCGTGAGCATGCTAGGCTAGCAAAGAAATCTCAGATTTCACTGCATTGCATCCAAAAGAACTCTTGACTGAAAACTTTTTTCCGCTCTTAGTAACGCTTAACAGGCTTGACATTTTGCCCAGCCGGCGTCTGCACACTCTGCAAAGGTAGTGAGGACGAAGCTGCAGTGCAATAACTCACCAGTGTGAAATGAGACCTCTCGCTGGGCCTGCCGGAGGGAAGAAACAGCGCAACCCTGCTCCCCTCTGGAGAGGAATGCTAACTTGAGAAACTAACTGCTAGTTAGGGCCCTGCCACATCCAGTACTTTTATCTCAGACCTCTGACCCGGGCCACATCTGGAAACCTAGCTGGAGTCCAAAAGATGAGGATGTTTGCTTTATTTTCCACCAAACGTTTTATGGAAGACGCCGATGCGTTCTTCTTTCCGAGTAGTCTTTGGAGTAAAAATGGCTGCACTCCTAATGAACTCCTGCACATACGACCGGGACGCTCTCAGATAGACAACACCACATCACTGGCCTGGGGTTAAATGGCTTTAGGATCTCAAAAGGACAGATAAACATCTGAGAAAGGTCCTGGAAGAAAGAGCTTTGAAGGTCTTGCTTAATAGCGGCTGTGAGGATGTGGCCAAGGAACACACTCACCAGAGGATATTTCCAGAATTACATCTGTGATCAAACGCAACGGTTGTTTATTTAGTTAGCTCACGGAGATGAACTCAACCTATTCGAGACGGCTCCATCGCTCTTCTCCGGGCACGGCAAAAGCAGGGCTGGTTTGTTTGTAGTTTAGAAACTCCCGAAAGCGTCTGACGCAAGCTTCTGGATTGGTTGTCACTTGTAAACACACCAAAGTACACAACCAACAGGGGAGTGTTTTGGAGGAGCTAAACACGTGGGCTTTTAAATCGAAACTGTTCTGGCAAGCCTTGAGAGACCTGTCGGAGCCACGCTTAATGACACGATCTGAAAATGGAATCATGGAGACAGATGAAATGATCTTTGCGGTGTAGTGATCAATCATATCTCATTTTGTGGTGTTGCTTTGGGCTGGGAAGAGGTGGAACACCACGACCACGATGGGCCGTCCAGAGGATGTGGAATCCTTTTTAGCCAGCACAACTGATTTTTTTTATAAGGGCTTCACACAGAGCAGCTGAAGACCATAACTGCAGCCTCGTTTGACAGAGGTGACATTTACAAGTGGATTCTCACATGCTGGTCCTCCATGATTCTCACGTTTCTGCTTCGTCTTACAACATTTCTCTTTCACTTTTACAGTGCTCAGAATTCAAGCTGGGTGCAGCGGCGCAGCTCCCTCAACGCTTTCTACACACCTCGGATGTAGGTCTCTGGGGTTGTGTGGTTCACTAGAAGGTCCTCGTGGGAGCATTTGCACCTGTCTATCAGAATCGAATCGAGATTATATCTCAGTTCGGGATGTGCCTTGAAGCGTTCGCCTGCTAAACTTCTGTCCCGGGCGAATTTAGTTGCAGAAGATGATGTTACAACTCCCTTGGATTCTTAAACTACTGCAGGCTAAGTTTGTCCACAGAAGTTTTAAAAGAGCGGGAGAGTGGAAGCACTCGTGTGAACAAACAATCACATAGTTCTGAGGATGGGAGAACGTGGGTGGTGTGTGTGTGTTGGGGGGGTGGGGGGTATCAGTTTACCAACGGAGTAGATAGCAGTTATTCAGTTTCCAGACATTCTTTTCAAAGCAGATATCGTCTCACTGGCCACTTTATTAGGTACACCCGTCCAACTGCTCGTTAATGCAAATTTCTAATCAGCCAATCACACGGCAGCTGCTCAATGCATTTAAGCGATAGAAAGGCAGCAGTTACTCAAATAACCACTCGTTACAATCAGCCATTATTTTGTGTTTTTAGTTCCCAGCAAGTCCTTAGTTTCTGTTATAGCACTTTACCCAATCAAAGAAGGTTTCTGTTTTGATCTTTACTGGTCTAAAACAACCTTATTGGTTTCAGGCTGAGTGAGTAGTAATATATATGATTTATAAAACATTTAATTGATTCTTATTCAAGACACTCTGGATTGTTTTTTAAACATCCTTCTGGACCATCACCACATTAAATATCTATTGTCCCTTGAACTCAAAGAGGTCTTGCGTTAACCTCTCTTCCACCCCTTCTCCTCACAAAGGGGGTCTGTATGTTCGTACCAGACACATACAATCACAAACTATACAGGTCCAGATAACGAACTACTGAAAACTATTCCGTTTTAACATTTCTTTCGGGTGGTGGGGCTGTTTTCCAAAAAAAGTTCCTTGACACAAAAAATCGATCTAAAGATTCAATGGTTTAATCAACTCTGAGTCGACTCTTTCTTTTCAAAGGCAATAAATCTTCTTTCCTCAAACTGGATCTTTTGACAAACTTACAGCTATGTCACATATTTCTTTTAATGAACATTGGGGTAAGAGTTTTTTTCTTGATTAGTTTTAACTTGTAATCTACATGTTCTATCAGTAATCTAAAATATACACACACAGCCTACACACATCGTCCTGCGATACTGCATTGAGAAAATGAAGGTTTGTGAGTGTTTTCTGTCGCTTTAAATGCATGGATTAATCTGAAATGTGAAAAAAAAACCTGATATGTTTACTATCCAGATGTGATATGAGGCGTCGTGTAGAGGCTTGGGGTTGCCTTCGTGATGTTTCTGGATTCCCAGATCTATGATTCATTACCTGGTTCTGAGTCGTGGTACATTTCACATGTCGTTACGTTTGAATAGATTAAATAGCTTCAGTTTCCTCCAAGAAAACCCAACCTTGGAAAATAAATAACTATATTTAATGAGATATGCAATGCATACAAATGTCTACTGTCTTCACGGTTAATTGCAGCTTGTCACCCAAAGCATTTGTTGATGTATTGCTTGTGCTGGTGGATTTTCCCAAACTTCCAAACCAATCTACAATGAGTTTCAGCTGCAGATACAAGAAACTTTGTGTGTATTTGAAAGTTCCAGAGGTTTGCTGTTTGGTTATCGATGCATTTGTGTAAATACTGTCTGTGTTTCACAAGATAAATGTAAAAAAAGTAAAATGAATAAATCCAGAATCTCAGAAATCTCAGGGAACTAGATGATGGCCTTCCTCATGTCTTGGCACGATGTAACGTAAACGAAAGGTGTGAAAACCCCCTAAAAGTGCCACATGATCTTAGGTGGTCTAATTTCCAAGAAAGTTTCTCCTGCATTAGGATCAATCGCCGAACTTGTTTTTAGTTGCTCCTTAAGTGATCGGAATGAAGAGTTTGAGACACTGACGGACATCGAACGCGGCTCAATCAATGACTCCATGGGGTCGTGTTAAAAGGAGACCCGCTGCTCTACCCTGAGCATGCTGCACCCTCAAAGAAGCTTCGAATCACAGCAGATAGTGTTTCTGCATCCGCTCAGATTAGAAGAGGTCGTGCTATGCTAATACGAAGCATCGCTATCAGCGCATTGCAAAGAAACTAGCTAATTGGTTCGCTTGTTTACAAGACACTACGTCCTGAATCAAAAGGTTAATTGTGTCTGAAAATGACTTCTTAATTTGAGTTTTTATCTCTTTGCTGCCTTTCTTCTGCTTCTCTTAATCTCCTTCAAAGCAACTCGGTGACACAAAGCCGCCATGCTTCTAGTTCTGCCTGCGTGTTTCTTGATAAGCTTCAGGCACTGACACCAGCCTATTACTTTCGATCTCAGGAAGCGCCATAATTAGCAAGCACCATCAGGCAAAAAGAGTTAATGCCACAGAGGACGGATTCTTCTCAAAGTTTTTCTCACCCTCAAGGTTTCCCAGAACTCGAGCAGTCTGTGATCTCAGCCTGAAATTCAATTTGTTTGCTTGCTGTGGAACGTCGACAATGGTAGAGGGAAATGAATTAACAGTATGTTAGCTAATTATGCTAATGCTCAGTTGGGAAACATGTTGTATGTCTCTGTGACCGTATAATAGCAGAAAGAACATTAATAATGACACAGCGTCGCTTAAGAAGTTGACTGGTACCACTTTGTTGTGATGTTCTGGGATGAGAAGTGGATAATGGTAGGACGAGGTGGTGGTTTTAAACAATGCAACAATCAATAAAAACATGACATTTAACACATGTTAATATTCACTTAAAGTAACTTCTTAAATAGTTTCAGTAAATATTGCTCAAATGCGTTCCACAATGTTGAGAGCTAGTGCACTATTGAATAAAAAGGGCACAGCATTTTCTCAGGTTTGAAACTAATGATAATAAAATATTTTAGTTGAAGGACACCAAGCTGACTTAGCTCGGAAAAACACTACAAATAAAAGAGAAAACACCTGGTTTAACATCTTCAACTGTGGAAACCAGTATCCAGGTCTTAATGTCTGGATAAAAAAATCAATAAAGGTCCTAAAAGATGAAAAGAGCACTATTTTGGCATCAGCTGAAAGCTAAAAAGCCCTCCGATTCTAAATATACGAATCATTCTTCTGTTTTCATTGTTCATAGAAAACCCTATATCTACTCTAAGAGCTGATATTGTTAGCGTGTAGCTATGTGCTAGATTATCTGTGTGATGTCATCAGTGATAAAATCTCATAGAATTCCTCTCCTGATCGTATCAATCAAAATATCTTGTTAGTTTCAATGAAGTTTCAAATTATCAGTCAACCTACTGCTATATAGAGACCACCAGTCCTTCTAGAAAGAGGAGAATCTCTTGAATAAACCGTCCAATCAGCAGCTGAGATATTTGCATGTAAAGTCAATCAAACACCGTTAAGTCAACATTTACACAAATGTTAAAAATAACGCATTTTCCTGTATGATCATCTGAAAATAGATGTTAAAACATTGCTGATTATAAATATCACACGCATGGGGGGGGCGTCGTTGACTTGGCTTTGGGCCAGGATTTTTCCTCTCTTTGTCATTCTGCAGCTAAAGGCAAGACGGCAACCATCTCATTCATTCTGCTGAAGTCATTAGTGAGTGTGAGCTTGAAGATAAATATTGTTGTAGATTCCTGAGTCTCTTCAAACGCAGGCGGATCGCTCTAGAGATGCTAGAGCTTGTGGGCATGGAAGCATGATGCTAGTATTTTTTACAAAAAGTACAATTTGAGTAAATATAAACACATACTGGAAATATAAATGATTATTACAGTGTGTCTGTGCTCTTCATATGTTTTGAACACTTTTGTTTAGAAGAATCCCAGTTTAAAGCCTAGTTTCTGCTGAAATAAGAACAAGAAGAAAAACCACCGATAGAATTCGAATTGCTGGATGAGACGGAATCATCCCACTCCCAGATGCCCCGTGCACATCCCTCTCAGCCGATGTTTGTGTGTTTCTAACCCGGTCACTGATGCTACAACCACAAACGTGAAAGGAACGCTTGAAAGAAAAGCGAACGAGGCGCAGTAAAACCTGAGCATCCGCGCTTACTCAAGCTCCGAGAGCGCTTAACGATTCTCTGTAGGGCCTCCTATGGTGCCAGTCCATATTTATGTTGGCAATATATGCAAAAGAATTAAGCCCGTAAAACCCCACGACCACACAAAGCACTCATTAACTTGGAGGGGCCTCAATTCACTGTGACCCCGGTTTATTTATGCTATGTGGAGAGAGACGAAAATCCTCATCGCTTTTAGCATTTCACACAGTATTTTTCCAAGCGTCACTTTGTACTTGCAATCAATAGCCTGGATTTATTGTGGAAAACATGCCCTTTTTGTGTAGATTGCTCTTGAGTGATGCTGTGTCAATATCAGATGTTGTTTTTGCGAAATGGCTTCGTTTCTGGGAGAACAAGCAAGATTTGGTAACAGCTGTGTTATCTGTCGGGCAGAATCACATGAAAGTCTTTTGATTTCCCATTAAATCAAACCGTCCATTGATTTAACACTGAGCCAATGCTTTACCTGAATAATATTGTCCCATAGATGTGAACTGCTCTTGTTTCCTAATATTTCCCGCTGTGTTCACATTTATAGTTTTGATACATTTAGTCTTGGTCCGGTTCGTTTTCACATTTGCAACTTCTGTGAAATTTAAGACACAGAACCTAAAAGCGCAGTGACATGACGTGGACATGACCTGCAGGTGTAGGTGGAAATTGCAAGCGTTTCTCGCGTTTTCTTCCTGTTGTTGTACTAATAATAAATCGTTCGAGCTACAGTCACCAAACTGCCAAGACATCCAAACTGGTCTGATTGGGGTGGCTATATATTTTCAGACTGGTACCGCTTAATGTATTCTGTAAAAAGCCTGAGAAAGCTGGGAAATTTTCCCTAGCAACCAGACTGTTTACCCTAGCGACCAATTTGGGAAATCATATAGGCGATATGGGTGTTGGTTTATTTTACTTATATTGACATAGGAAACATTAAATTATGTCAGTGACCCCACCATAGAAACCAATCTGTTTTCCTTAGCAACCAATGTGACCTGTCCCTATCACAGCTTTAGAAAATAATAGAACTCTGAGGGTCTTATTTTACTCATAGTGACATAAGGGACATTATATTGTTCATTAACTCCTCTTTAAACTTTTTACCCTAGCAATGAAATCAGCATGTGTATATCTCAGCTTCGAGAACACAAACTTGGTGCACATTTTAGGACACATTGGGCACATTTTGGGCCAACACCAAAGCCGTCTAGTTATTTCTCGCCACCTCTTTCTGTAAATAGAATCTACAGCAACTTAAAATTGCCAGACTAAGGAAAGCCTTTTTATAAAACACGCCCACACAGAGCCCCAGACACAGCCGGATCCATGTGCAAACTAATATTTAGCGATAATTATTAATTCCCCAGTTAATAAAAATGGTGTTAACTGGTGGACGGACACATTTTCCCAGGAGAGTGTTTAAGGAAATTGCTGTTTAGCCTCACAATCCGAGGCTACGAACAGTCCTAAAGCATGCTAGCAACGAGCCACTTCATCAGTTTAACATGCTACCATTAAAACCTAAACAGATGCTTTGCTGGATGTTCATGTGTTTGAGTTTTAACTACGAACCGGGGCAAGGTTACTGTGTTTAATGAATTATTCATATTTCTGAGTAGCTAATGACAAAACTGCAGTTTTTAAAGCAAACACCACAAGTGTGTGTATGTATATATAGCTTCAAAGATATCAAAATGTGTTTTTTATGCATGAATACTTTTATAGAGCGATACAAGGTTTTGTGAAGCCAAAAGAGGGTGAAGCATAGTTTTCTCTGTCAATCATACAATCATCAGCCAATCACAGCCACCCAGCATGACTCCACCCTCTCCAGAGAATTCTAATAGTCTCTTATGTCTCAAAACTACTGTGATCTTTGGAAAGTTACCCATTCCTTACACACACACACACACACACACACACGCACACACACACACACACAGTTCTCCGCTTCAGCGGGCGGTCCAAGCGCTCCTCGTAAAACAAACAGAAATCTCTCTGAACGTTTTACCTGCACGTCTCAGCAAAAGCAGGAATTCAGTGGAGAACTGAAAACGTTTGCCGTCTCCCACAGAGCAGGAAAGAGTATAAACCAAAGAACAGCGTCGAGTAAAATAGTCACCGAGTTAAATTTTACACACTGCTGATCTGTGAATTACAAAGTATTCAATCATTGCAGATGCCACTCCTGGTTTGATCAGACTGTGGTTCAAACGGCAAAGTTTAACGTCATAAATTCTTGAAAAGAATCGAAAGCAACTGCAGCAAAACCACTTTTATCTTTGAACCTTAATGGAAGCACTGAGTCATTCGGGACACGGGACAATCCTTCAAGAAAAAGCCTGCAGTGTGGTGTCACTTTTCGAAATGAACTAAAGAAATCAAAAGAAAGAAAGAAAGAGAGATGTCTTTTAATTAGGGCCATCTTCTTCTTATTTAATCCAGAGTGCCACGGTGTCCAGCTGTGTCACTCCTGACAGGCAAAGAATGTTACAGCCTCAGCAGTTTCCTGTCTTCACAAAACAGGAGGAGGGCTTGAGAGAGAGAGAGAGGAAGAGGGAGGCAATATATTTCCAATTTGCCATCGAAAACACCGTTTACAGAAATAGATGAGTTTCGAATTAGGGAAGAATAGACAACCTATTTACAGCACGGCATGACAGCGAGCAGATTGCTCATAGTGAGATTTGCCTATCGCCACGGCTGGTTAATATTTCAGAGCTGTTAACCTCAGCTGTGTCTGAATCAACTTACTCAGACAAAATCTGCAAACGGTCTCCCATTGTTACGATATCAACATCTCCAAAATAGAACTGATTTTTGCGAATTGCTGAAAGTGCTGTTCCTTCAGATGAGACACAGTTTGCGGTGCTGCTTTCGGAGAGTTCGCTCATGCTGGAGGCGGGACACATTCGTGTGAAAGGGGGAGGCATTTGATTGGCTTGCCAGGAAGTCATGAAAAACTCTGATTTTCATGTTTAAGTTACAGCTGTGAGCTGCAGGACAAAACTTCACAGCTTTTAACTGAGGATGTGTTTTATTTATCGTTTTTAGCCCACTGGTGGTGTACAATTATTCACCAGATGTCTCACAATCAATGAAACGCATTCTACTCAAAGTGGCAATAATTGAAATATAATGAGGGCATTTGTGCCCCAACCATGATGTTGATGTTTTAGGAAGACTTGTATGTTTTGGTTACATCCTAAAAGTGGTAAAACATAAAGGGCTACATTGGTGCCGTGACCCTGATAGGAATTATGTTACACGGTGAGGCTGAATCCTTCCAAAGTGAGAAGAACTGAACATGAGGAGTTCTATCGATGGCTTGACCTTATTGGAAATGATGTTCTATGGTTTTATTCCTAAGAGTACAAAGAATTAAACATTAAGACGTACATTGGTGCCGTGACCCTGATAGGAATTTTGTTTTATGATTTGAATCCTCCGATTGAGAAGAATAGAGCATGAAGATTAACACTGGTGCCACGATCCTGATGGGAATTATATTTAATGCTGAGTTTTGTGGTTTGAATCCCTCTCAGAGTGGGAAAGATTGAATAAGAGAGATCTACTGGTGCCGTGACCTTAATGCAATTTAGGTTTTATGGTGAATTTCATGGTTTGACTCTTCCTTTGATTGGGATTACGTTGGTACTCATGGGTATGAGGATTTAGGATGAGTTTTGTTATGTAGATTTTTCATCAAAGTGGGAAGAATTGAACTTGAATTCTTATATTGGTGCCGTGACCCTGATCTTAATGATGCTTTAGTAACTTAAATAATAAACTACGGTACTTAAGTTTAAAAGAAGCTTAATTAGTGGATTTTTTTTTTATCAAAAGAGCTTCTAACGACTCAACTTTGGATTCATTTACATACAGTTTCTAAAAGATTTCATTTTTTCACATATTTTGAATTTATTATTATTAACAATTTTCTTTAATCGAGCTACTTTCTCATACTTGCATACAAACACATTTTTTATAAAGAATTTTCACAAAATATCATTTGTCTTTTGTCAATCAAGAACAGTCAATGGAGAGTGAGCCAAACTTCACCAGGTTTGCAAGAAAATACAAAAGGAAGTAACCAAAAAAATCCATGAATTATTATTTTTCTTTTTAACCTTACTTTTGGAAAAAGGTGGAAAAAGTAATCATCGTTTTTTGTTTATTTTTTATGTTTATCAAACAAAACACTTTAACATGTTTTTAGCATGTGTTTTTTGTATTTTTATTCCTCTGGAAAGCATCCGAAAAGGATGTGAATTTCACAAGTTATTGTTTGCTAAACTGTTTCAAATAGTTGATGAAAGAAGTAAACAGAGGTGAAGGATGCATACATTAGCAATGAACAGCGCGGCCAATAAATTAGCAGTGATGTCTTGCACAGAATGCGTGCGATAACAAGCACTTTGCTGTTTAAAGCAATGTTCTTTCGTACAATGTACTAAAGAAAGCCTCTCCAGCACCCAGTTAAAGTGTGTGTGCCGCAGTGTTTGGGTGCACATGCCCATACCGTGCCGGGTGTTGCTGGAATCTGTCCATGCATCAAAATAGTTTGCTAATTCATTATGCTAATTAAGTAATTAATTCTGGAACAGGAGATCAGATGCAGCACAAAATAAACGAAATAAAGAACTCAATTGCTGAGCGTTACCGCTGGGCTCCTGCTTCAGTCAAGCGTTGGAAAAGCAAACTGTCTGGGATGGAGCACTTGATTCGCCCTGGGCTATCACTGGGAGGAGACACACTAGCATGGAATGGAGCAAATGGAGTGTTTGAGGAAGTTTTCTGCTCACTTGATAATTACTGGAGCTGCTAGGATGAGCAAAAACTCATTTTGTTTCCATTGTAACCACCTTCAGATGCACCACAGTTATCCACCTCAACCATGCACTAGAGGGCAGCAAATATTTCAAAGCTTCTCAATGCATTGGTGTATTTAGACGAATGCTTTGGTGTATTTAGTGTATGCAGAGAAATCAGTATTTGAGCCTTGTTCACTTGGAATGTTTTCAACAGCCATAAACTGAGCGCTAGGTGAAAGTTTGGGGAATTGTTCTGCACCAGTGTTTCCCATTCAATCTGAGAGTTGCAGCATGTGTGCCAAGCTCGGGGCATACTGTGTAAAAAGACTTGAGGCTCCAATCAACAAATAATTGAGCAAACGCTCTGATTTAATAATGTATGTGTTACAGGCAAAGTAAAGTTGCCGAGGGACATTTGTTCTTTTAATCTTTGGACTCTTGGGAGTCTGGTTGCTCCTTCTCTCTCTCTCTCTCTTCCCCCTCCCTTTTCCCGTTCCCATCTCCTCCCCCTTCCTTTCTTTCATTAGCAGTGCTTTGGTTAGCTAACTCGCAGTTTTCTGTTAAATCAAACATTTCAAACCCGACTTTATTCATTTAAACGAATATACCACAATGTTTAAGTTAATTAATTGATATGCAAACCACAACTTATTTACTTTAAAAAAAATTCAAACCTGTGATCTTTGCTTTGTGTGTCTCATTAAGTCACAGGACAGCATTTAATCCACTTTTCTTCCAAAATTTATTTTAACAACACGATTCAGCGTTCAATTTTCACCAAATTCTGTATTGTTTAGTGCTCCTTTTTTAGCACAAGTTTCGAAAAGCAGGCTAAACTGGGCCAAAGGGATACTTTTCTCTGATTGGAAGGAAAAGAGTCAAGCAACTGATTGGCCAGAAAGAACAACCAAAGAGCTTCATGATAGTTTGAGCAAATTAAACCATCACTGTTTCCATTGCTCAGAGTCCTTTTGTTTTCTTTCGTTGGTTTTTATGATGAGGCTGTGCATTTCTGGTGAGTTTTAAACCCTCAGTGTCCTCAGAGCTGATACTGAAGGTCAGGGTTACACGCACCATGACAAGCCGCGTCGTGGCATTTGTTAAAATCTGTGGAAAAAATGAATACGTGGTGATTCGGTCTGTTAAATATCGAGTATATACACTAGATAATGGTATCTATAGCCATCCCAAGATAAAAGTACTTCATTGAATTCAGCTTGCCCACAGCTTGGATGAATACTCTTTGATTTGTGGTCCAAACAGTTTAGGATTAGGTTGAGGCAATATATATTTAATGTCAAGCACAGCTCAAAAACACTCTTCCCCGGGTGCGATTTTTCAATGAACTTCAGCTTGCCGAAGACAAATGTGAGACAGCATCTGGCGAAGTCTGAGGTTATGCATCCATTCAGTGTGAGGGGTTTCATTTCAGCGGAACCATTTACTTGAGGGAAGTGTGAATACTGGGATTTATTTACTGACATGTAGTACGCGTTTGGATATACAACGGTAATGATTCAAGTGCTGAACCATATGGGAGCGTGAAATAAACAGCACGGAGAGAAGTCTGTGTCTGGCAGAGAGATAAGGTTTAAATGAGAGTGCTTTACCACTCGCAGACACATGCTCTCTGGGTTTATCTCAGAGCCTGGGAGAGCTGCAAGATCAGTTAAACGCTTGAACAACTGGCAGAGATAGAAACATAATAAATAACCTTTAATAGAGCCCTTCTGGGGACAGAATAGGGGACGGAATTGATAAACAGAACAAACTGTAATGTATTTTATGTTCTTAGCTGAATGAAAAGTATGAAAAACTCTATTTTGCTTGCCGAAGTCATGGCCGGCTCCAGTGTGCTGCATCATTTTAACGTGCTTTCATCAAACTGATGCCAAAATTAAATTGTCAGGAATCTACACTGTTAACAAATCCTGCAAAACCGTTAAATTCTGGACAGCTACCAATATTAAATGTCAAAATACCCAATATTATTTAACGAAAGCATTCCATTAAAATTATAGTTTTTTTTTTTTTTAAATCATTTTAAAAAAATGTAAACCATTTTAAAACGTAAAAGATTTCATAACGGATAATTAAGAATTTGAACAGTAATTTGACTGAATTTATTTTTTATATGCTGAAGTATATAATATGCTGCCATAAAGTGAAAGTAATAGATTTTTTTTAAAGATTCGTTTTCAAAAAAAATTTTTTTGTTGTTTCAAGAATTCTTACCAATTATATGTTTCTTCTCTATTCTCAGATCATTGGCTTGATCGAATAAGATTTTTACTATATAATATATATAATATTTTGTGCATCCTCAAATATCCTCTTTTTGCAGAAGGTTTTCGACTATTAAATCACAAATGTTCAATAATAATTAAAGCAAGGGACTGAGCTGGCCATTCCAGAACGCTGTACCTGTTCCTCTGCAGTAGATTCTGACCCATCTGCAGCATGATGATGCTGTAGGTCTTTGGAGCTGGTTCCTCACAGATGTAACTGAGAGCTTAAATCTCTGAGAGGTTCTCTTCTGCTCCGTAACTTGATATAAATCTCTGAAATCATCCGTTTTTATCCCCATTTCTTGATCATTCTAGAACAGAATTGCTTTCAATGAGGGTTTTATTGATTGAAAGACTCAGAATCCTCTCTGTACTCAGCAGTACCAGCTGAACCAACAGCCCGAGAGACTAAATATCTCCAGCACCTAGGTGCCTGGAAATTTACAGAGAAAAAAAAACAAGTCCTCACTAGCATTTTATTAGCGCTTATAAACTGATTATAAGTCATCAAGCTATGAAGCTCAGATTTAGAAGAGAAACTGGAGGCAAACAATCTCCAACGTCTGTCTTTGGGGACGTCATATATCTTTTAATAAGGAACATCACATCTGACCATTGCTGGCTGTTGACCGTGGAGCTAGAGAAGAGGGGAGGAGGACTGGAAATGCTGGGAGGGTGGTGGTTTTCATGGCAGATACTGTGCTAATACAGACATCAGTTTTCATCTGTGGGGGGGTGGACTGTGGTGGTGTACATCCTGCTGCTGCTGTGCGTGTGTCGGGGGCTTGCTGGTGAGGTTCAGTGATGGGGCAGTCAAGTGTGGCTCTGACTCTCAGGCTGTGATTTCACATCCACTGCATCAGGTAGGAATCTTTTGAAATATGTGTCTTTTAAAAATGTGTTGATGGTGTTTCAGTGGATTTTATTCATTTACAAAAAAAAAACAAAATGTGACGTAATTGATGTTGTGGTAAAGCTGCAAATTTGGACTCGAATGAAACCAGTTTCTGATGCTTTCATGCTTTGAAGAAGGGATTTCACGTTCTCTGTTTGCTTTTTTGTGTAATTGAAAACCAGGCGTAAACTATACTTCATATTTCTGTTTAAACTTGGTTCTTAAACATTTTTAATAATTGAAAGTGTAATGTGTTATTTTTGTACCACATAAAACTTTTTACTCCAAGGAATTATCTAAATTAAAAAAGAAGTAGATGTTCTGGAGAAAAGCTACAGCTTTCACCTTCTCATCACCCATCTCCACTTCCAGACTCCTTCCATGATTCTGTTGATCTACTGGGATTTTCCCACACAATCATCTCTAGGGTTGATGAGAGAGAATGGTCCTGTGGGAGCAAATGGCTTGTAGATGCCAGAGGTCAGAGGAGACTGGTTCGAGCTGATAGAAAGGAAGCAGTACCTCAAAGAACCACTCGTTACAATCGAGGTCTGCAGAAGAGCATCTCTAAATCTTGAGGCAGCAGAAGACCACACCGGGTGCCACTCCTGCAGGAACAGGAGAAACTGAGGCTAGGATTCACATAGACTCACCAAAATTGGACAATTGAGGATGCTGGGGTCCATCCTGCCTCGCAGCAAATGTTCAGGGTCTGGTGGTCTAACAGTGTGGGGGATATTTTCCCGGCCTATTTCGTGCCAACTGTGCATCATCAATACGGAGCAAACTCTCTGAGGAACGTTTCCAGTGCCTTGTCGAAACTCTGGATTTAAGGCAGTTCTAAAGGCAAAAGGTGTACCCAATAAAGTGGCCACTGAGTGCTCATCTCACCATGACACTATTGATGGATCCCCAATAAGGGAAGTCGAGAGAAGCAGAGCAAGGGGTTGGCGTCAGTTCCATGAGTTCTGAAGATCCCTCAACGAGCTGGTCTTCGGAAACGCTGTGTTCTCGGGAGATCAAGGAGCAATTTCAGTTTTCCATGGGGAGCCGTAGAGAGTCAAATTCACCCGGAGTGCCATTGGAAGAGGAAGTGGAGCTGTCTGGCGGTAGGCTGTGCAGGTAAATCAGGTGTGTCGGGAATGGATTGTAGAGTTATTGGTGCTCTGGTTTCTTAAGCACCTGTGGAAAAAGCAAATCCCTGAAATATCTGGCGATGGTCTGGGACTTGTATAGTATCCACTCTATCTTCCCTGTGTGAGCTGGAGTGACGCGGTTACAGAATATTGTAGATATTTGTGCTGTTTGTGTAGTAACGGTACCTTCTTTTGAACATCTGTAGTGCGTTTATCTGATAGTCATTAAAGAGAAACTTGAAAACATTTCTCAGAGTGGGCTTTATCTTTGGTTATTTACTATTGGTTCCTGTGTCGCAGTCACAGTCGCCTGCATTACACTCGTTTAAAATGAAAACAGGAGTAAATCAAGCAGTGACGTGTGAGCTGTTTTATTGCACGAGGCCTGAGGAGGAGAAACTGAGGGCTGATGTTTCACGATCCTGTTTCTCCTGACTCCAGGGTTGTGCTCTTCTCCCACATCTGCAACTGATACCAGAGCAGCTTTTATAGGAGAACACATGATTTTTACAAGCTCTGGTCTGTGAAAGTGAGGAGACCCGTGATTTCTGGAAGCAGTGCAAGTGAACAGTAATGGAGTGATATTTAATTTTTTTTTTTTTTTTTTGGAATGCAGAAAGTTTTTGTAAGCTGCTGGCTTTTTGAAACTCAAGTCAAGTGAAATGTATTTAAAAAGTGTTTATGCAAATGCTTCAATGCAACGTCACAAAAAAAAGTCTCCACCTGGTTTTAACAAAGCAAAAAAGTCCATGCCTTTTATTTGGTTAAATAATTTGGTTAAATAAATTTGGTTAATATGCATGATAACTTCTCATGCATATTAACACACCGTGTGACATAACTGTGGTCAGACTTTTGCTCATATATTAGAAATTATATTTTGCCCATCTTTCAAAATAGGGTTTCTCTCATTTGACTCAAATTTTTAATCTACAAATGAAGTTTCAGAGATATAAATCCTCTGTTCCTCTTACTAAAATGTTAGTTTACACTGTACTTAAAATCTTTATCTAGTTTAAGAAATAAGAAGGATGAAAATACTTTTTTCATTTGATTTCTTTCTATACAATAGAATTTTGTCAGAATTTTTTTCTCGATGTTTTCTGTTCTCTGTAACCATATTACCCCTTTGTGTCCATATTCACAATGAAATGTACTTTAGAGCTTTTTCCCCCACACACAAAACAATGCAGTATATATTTATATTCATAGAAGAGCTTTTGAGAATCAGATTTCTCAACTGCGCCCTCTTGTGGCAAACTTTAAATCTTCCGCTTTTACCAGGGAATAAATGTGTAATTTTTCTGTCTATTCCAGGAGACCAAAGAGTAATGTCTGTGACGGCCAGAGCTGGGAAGAGCAGGAGCACAAGTTTATAAGATGAAAACCAGTTTGGTAAATGTAGAAGAAGTAATTTCACTTTGTGACGAGGGAAAGTAAAGAAGTTCTGTAGACCTTGTGATGGGGATGTACAAAGTGATGAAGATAGAAAATAATCAACCATGACTTCAGCAAGGTCTTTGACTAGCGCTACAATTTGCACAATTTGGCTATAAAACATACACAAACAAAATGGGGCCTTCTCAAATAGACATGTTGTATAGTAGAAAAAACATCTAAGATGTCTATTATAAAAACATTATTCCTACAATTAAAAGCAAAATTATAATAATTATTGTTTAATAAATAATATTTAAACTAATTTAAACAAAAGTCTTCTCACAATCAAAAGAAAAATATGAAAATGTGTCTCAGTCGTTGTGTCACAAAAGGAGCAGGATAAACATTTACAGTTTTTAAGATTATTTTGTGGGCTTTTTTTAAACAGAAACAATAGTGTTGAAACTGGAAGGGGCCATACAGACAGTTACACTGTAAATTCAGTCTCGTTAATTCGGAGTATTTCTATATTTTGATGAGAATGAAATAAAATATTACTTTATTATTGAGAATAACTAGGAGGAAAATTAACTAACCAGACTCATCTCTAGAGGACAGCAACGTGTCTGAAAAGGTTCACAGGTAAAAATCTTTCCAGATACATTAAATTTGCAGAGGATAGAGCATATATTAATATTAATCCACAGCTCGAACAGTAAAAAACAACACAGAGAGTGTTCGTGACGTCACTTGTTTGGAAGATCTTGTTCCTCATTAAACATTGTATCTCATAAATATGACTCAAAGTTTTATTTTAATTTTGGTAAATGGACTTAGCTTCTATACGAATGTATATCTGAGGCTCACTCTTTCCTGGCTGTGGATTAAACTCATTTTATAACACCACACAGGCTTGATTTTTCCCACACACTCTATTTTCCATAACCTAGACCTCCGAGGACCTGTTTGTTTAGGTGCTTGCTGATTAGAAACTCCCATGTTAGCGCAATGTGTATGAAACAGAACCCCCCCCCCCTCTCTTTCTAAGTATAATGTTCATTAATGTTGTAATGCAGTAAATGTGTTAGCTACATGGCTAATGCTAAGGGAACATCAGCGCTAACAAATACCTTTCTCGGGAGAGACAGCATCTGCTCCTGCTGCCGTGTTATTAAACCCAAGTGCCATCAACGAGGAAACTTTTAATGTGTAAAGCCCCAAGAGAAGCATAGCAGAAGCTCTTTCATGCTCGAGAATCATGGCCGTTACGCTAATTATGTGTGTTTTGGTTTCGTTTACAGATATCTGCTAGGCCTTTATTCCGAAGCTGCTGTTGGTTCTTGCAGACACACCGTGTGGATTGCAGAAACCCGTAATGGAGAACACAACATGGAGATCAAGCGAGGGCCTCCATGTGAACTGCAGCATGTCTGGAAGGCACAGCTTCATCTTCACATTCATTCCTGTGGTCTACGGATGCAATTTTGTCATCGGGGTCATCGGTAACAGCATGGTCGTGGCTGTCATACGGCGCTACATAAAGCTAAAGACCGTAGCAAACGTGTTTGTTCTCAATCTAGCCATCTCAGACCTCACCTTCCTCATCACGCTCCCGCTATGGGCCACGTTTACAGCCACCGGATACCACTGGCCGTTTGGTACATTTCTGTGCAAGGCTAGCGCCGGATTGGTCATCTTCAACCTCTACACTAGTGTTTTCTTCCTCGCCGCTCTTAGCATCGATAGATATCTGGCAATCGTGCATCCGGTGCGCTCCAGACGCCAGCGCACACTGTCCTATGCTAACTTCACATGTATGCTAATATGGCTGTTTGCTTTGTTGCTAAGTGCACCGACGGCGATTAGCAGAGATGTTTATGACTTGGGGAATGTGACATTGTGTGCCGTTTGGCATCGGAGTGAGCAAATCTCTGTTTTGGTGGCACTTAGCTTGCTAAAAGCTGTTCTAGGTTTCTTGGTGCCTTTCCTGGTCATCAGTACGTGCTACTGTCTCATTGGTCGGGCTCTTCTTGAATCCAGGGATCTGTTGAGGAAAAGCATTCGTTCTCGAGAGGATGAAACCTTGAGGATGATCGCCGCTACAGTGCTAGCTTTCTTTGTATGCTGGGCTCCGCACCAAGCCTTCCACTTCATGGAGCTGCTAGCGATGCTCGGTGTGGTGGAAAACTGCCAAGTGCTGGATGTTATCGACACGGCGATGCCGTTCACCATCTGCATCTCATATTTAAACAGTTGTGTGAATCCCATTCTTTATGGGTTTGTTGGGAACCACTTTCGGAAGAACCTTTTGAGGTTGCTGGGCTGTGGGTCTGGGGAAAGCATCGGCTAGTAGAGCAAAAGTAGCATCGTTTACTGTTCCCTCATCCAACACATGCCTCAGGTTTTGTTTGCTGCATGTTTGTGTAGCCTATATTCCTTTTTTGAGAGCTAAAAACGGCCCGATGTTCCTAGCACCACCCGTAGCTCCAGCACCGCCCACTCACCAAACAGAAGAATTACTAGTGCAGTTTTATAATGGTACCACTAGTGGTAATATCTTTACCTTGTCTTTTAGTTTTATTTAATACTCAACTGGTATAAAATGATCCTTTACTCACTTAATACAGGAGAAAACTCTGCAATACAAATGTTAGCGCTGCCCCCTTGTGGATGGGTGGAAATAAACACTCTTACACAATCAAAGAAGAGACTAGTCTTTTTGCCTTACAACTAAAAAAAGGAATTAAAAAGGTGTCAAATGTAACAATTATTTTATTTTGTTCAGACTGTGTAGAACTTTAAACATTGAGCGGCAAACCATACCAAAATAGAAACAAATGAAAGTTATTTGGCACAACTTTAGGCGTAAAAAGATTGGCTGCATCAATTTTGTAGTGTTTTTTTTTTCTTAACTTTTGTACGTTTTGAATTTCTGAGAATTCCTGTGTCTCAGTGGAGTATGGTTCTGCGTTTGTGGGACCAAATCCCAAGGAAAGCAAAAATTTTATTAGTTCATGTAAGTTAAATGCATTAAATAAATTGTTTTAATAGTGAAATATATATTTTCCTCGCAGGAAGCAGACTGTCGGTATTATAATAAAATCCTATTTTTATAAGCCAGTCTCAAGAGCATCAGCCTTTTCTCTGGTTAATGATTGAAATGAGACGTTTGAAGCTGATGTTCCCAAATGTTGGCTAAAAATATCCAGAAGTGGAATCATGATATGATAGATATGAGGAGGTTCTGCAGGAGGTGAGGCTTGTTGTAGATTATAAATAGAGATGTTTGTGAAGCGCATGGACACACAGGTGAAATGAAGCTCCTCGTGCTCTTGGGATTGGTCGCCGTTGCTCTCTGTGAGACGACTACTTTTGTTGGGTAAATATGTTTAATATGAAATATTATGAAAATGTTTTTCGATAGACTCACGATGTTTGTGTTTCTTCACACTTTGACAGAGATAAGGTTCTCCGACTGAAACCCGCGAATGATGATCAGGTGAAGGTCATCAAGGGACTGGGCCAGAACGTTCAGGTGATTTTATTTCTTGAATAAATATATTTTATGTTGTTTTGCACAAGTTGCTTGCAAACTCTAAAGCATTAAAAAGTACGTATCACCTCCACTACCTTCTATGCTACTTAGAAAAGCTGTAAATACATTCAAATTGTCTTTGCTTTGCAAACATTTAGTTATTTTTTTTTATTTGAAGATGTCCGTCCACTTTCAGGGATTCTGTAGCCTATAGGATAAAACTAATATAAATGTTTAAAAGTTTGGAAGCAACATAAACAACAATTCTCTCTGATAAATGTGAATAAATACAAGTTAATAATAAAATAATATAAAACATACATATAGTTACTTTTTTCACATTTGTCATTATTTAGCATGTAATTGGTTACACAAATGAAAGGCAGAAAATGAGTAAAAAGCCTGACTTTAAAGTACAATGCTTTTAAATCATCACTGCTCGCATGTGCAGCCATAGAGAAAGTAACATACGCATTTAGAAAAAGGGATTTTCTTTAATGTACAAGAAAAAACAGTATTTTAATAATACAAACTTCTGTTGAAACAATCCAGGACACAAGATGACACTAAAAGCAAGTTTAAAATGATAATAATGTACTAATTTTAAGTAAAATTAGTCCATTTTCCCCCCCTGTGCACTTTTGTGAGAGGATGTTTGAACTTTAATTAGTGTTAAATAAGTTTAGTTTGAGAAAGTGTCATTTTTCCTCGTAGCTGAACTTCTGGAAGCCAGACAGCGGTGATCTGGTGAGCGTCGGCATGAATGTTGATATCCAGGTTCCCGCCGCTCAGCTGTCAATGGTCTTCACCCTTCTCCAGCAGAACGACATGGAAGTGATGTGAGTGACGCTGGGACCTCATCTTCTCGTTTGTTTTGTCCTCTCAGTCTGAAATGATCCATTTTCACTGTCTTTTCAGCATTTTGTTTGAGAATCTTCAGGAGGCGGTGGAGGCTCAGACCAACAAGAGAGCGACTAAAGCCCATGACTACACTAAATACAACAACTGGGCCACGGTACGAGCTCTCACAAGACTCATTAGAGGAGCTTTTCCCCAAGATCATGAAAAAATAACTTTACCTTTCCCCCGTTAGATTAGCGAGTGGGCCGTCTCCATCGGCTCCTCAAACCCTGAGCTGATCAGCAGGCAGGAGATTGGAAAATCTTATGAAGGGCGTCCCATGCACCTTCTCAAGGTAGTTCCACAGAATACTACGAGCGGTGAACAAGTTCAAACTTGAGCTTACATTTTTCATAATGGTGTAACTTGCATTTTCAAAATAAGTTTTATGATAACAAAGACAAAGTTATAAATCACAGGAAATGTAAAGAAAACCAAAAAACAATATTTAAGCTGCGAGCAGCAATCAATGCCGCCTTGCATTCCGACTTCCTGTTATTCGGTGGCCGGTTTGTGTCATGAAAACCAACTCTTTGCATCCTGATCAGAACTGTAGTAGAGCAGTTAAAATATGATGCTCCCTTAGACCAGCAGTGGGCGCAATAGGGTACATTGACGTGAGGAAGCATCTCAGCTACCCCCTCAGACCTTCCCCTACCACTTATCCACCCCCTTGAAACCTGTGCTTAGGAGAAAGGTCTAAAATATAAATAAATTACATAAGTTAGTCTTTTGTGTCACTGTATTAGGCGAATAGTAGCATTTTTCCAGGAAAACTAGTGATTTTTTGTGATATAAATGACCTTTGCTGACCTATATATGCCCGTATGACATAAAACAATAGTATTGTAATTTTATAACTTTTAGAAATTACAAAATGATTTTCATTCATTCTTTAATGGCACTGACAGCCGTGTTCATCTTAGAAATAGATGTAGGTGCGTCCCTGAAGTGTCTGTTCGTGTGCAGGCCTTACCCCTTCTCCTGTGTCAAAAGAGAATTGGGAGACCCCTTCATCACGTTAAACGTGAAAACACAGGGGGAGTGCAGAGGGGTAGGGATAAGCAGGAGAAATGGAACATAGCCACAGGCTGGAGTTTAAACAGCTCCCTGTTTCTTGGTGAAAAGTTGAATTTCAGCAGACGGCACAAACAAAGCCAAGAAAGATTTGCATATTAACGTTGCACAGATCTTTGGACGAGACTGGGATTATCACATAAAAAATTCTTAAATCTTACAACATTGTTACATGAAAAAGCAATTTAAAAGTACATAAAATGACAGGTTCCCTGTAGCCACCAGGGGACGCTGTTAGGACTATGTAGATGTGTTCAGACATGGCCTCTCAATATGCAAGGTTGATTTGACATTATAATACTAAAATACTTTATAATAAATAAAATATAAAAGGGACGTCTCTGAGAGGAGTCTCTTAAAGTATTCACTTATTTCACACAAAGCTTATCATTATAATTGGGCCAACATTACACTTTCATCGTTCAGGTGGGAAAGAACACGGGATCTGTTAAACCAGCCGTCTTCATGGACTGTGGTTTCCACGCCAGAGAATGGATCACTCCTGCTTTCTGTCAGTGGTTTGTGAAGGAGGTACAGAAAAGGAGTCCTTTAGGGCTTGTAAATAAAGGAAGAAACATATTACAATAAATCTTTTCACCGTCAGGCTTTGTCCACCTATGGAAGTGACGCAGACATGACCAACCTTCTGAACAAGATGGACTTCTTTGTTCTTCCTGTTTTCAACATCGATGGCTATGAATACACCTGGACAAAGGTGTGTCTACAAAGCTTGTTTGATTTATTTTCCATGAACATCACTCAAGTTGTTGTGTTCTGATCCATCAGGACAGAATGTGGAGAAAGACTCGCTCCAAGAACAGCGGCAGCAGTTGTATCGGGGCTGACCCCAACAGGAACTTCAATGCTGGGTGGTGCTGTAAGTAGCTGCTCTTGAATGGAGATGCTCTTAATAACACTCAATATTTGTTTATGCTGCAAGAGTGTCTTTTGAGGATTGCAGAATGGTGGAAGTGTTTCTTATTTTTTGGTGCGTGTGCCACAAAAATGTAATTTTCTCTTTCCAGCCACCGGGGCTTCCAGCAACCCATGCAGTGACACCTACTGCGGAAGTAGTCCCGAGTCTGAGATTGAGGCAAAGAACCTGGCCAACTTCATCCGCAGCAACAAATCCATCATCAAGTCTTACCTGACGGTCCACTCGTACTCCCAGCTGCTCCTCTTCCCCTACTCCTACAAATACGGCCTGGCTGCTGACCACTCCGAGCTGGTAACTCGTCACACAGACATTACCTGACAGATTTAAGCCTCAATTCCCTCGGGGCCGGCCACCTTTCACTGAGTGGTAACATGTACACAAAGGCTAATTATTCTCATGATTAGATGCTTAAGTTAAAAAGAGCAGGTGATAAACAGGACTTTCTGTACAACCAGCTTTCTTTATACAAAGGGATTTTTGGTTAGAAATTGGATTTCTTGGTCTTCATGCGTTCCTCATTTTAAAGGTTGTTCCAGAAAAAGCCATTTTACTCTTTTAGTGAGTGCTGTGTTTGATGTTAGAAATGAACAGAAAAAAAGCTTTTTATTTTCTCTAAAAATATATTTTTTCATCAATTATTTGCTTCTCTTTTCTTTGGATTGCATCAGTCTGTAGAATGGTGTCTCTGAACATTTTCTGCATTTACTCTTGTTCACCATTAGCGCACTAGAACACCTTTTACCACTCGCTCCACGACTCACAAATCGTTTCAGCAGAGTACCCAGACTGTGATGTCACAAACTCTCTTGAGACGCGTCTCGAGTGAACTCTTTCAATGGGATCCATTTTAAAGAATTTATCTGATTCTTTGTCCGTTTCTCTTGCAGTTGAGTGTTGCTCAGGGAGCTACTTCCGCTCTTCGCTCTCTCTACGGAACCAAATACACCAGTGGCCCTGGTGCTACGACCATCTGTGAGTATATCACATATTATCTTCTTGAGTTAAAACATACCTGTAGCACTTTTTCTTCAAGGTCAACTGGTCACAAATGGCCTTTTTAACCAAACTATTATCTTCCTTCTAAAGAAACAATAATTAAATGAAATTTGCAGAAGATCTTGTTAAAGTTGTACAGTATTTCCTCTCCGGAGCGTGCTTGTCTCTGTGTCTTCATTTTGCAGCCACCTGTGAAAAACTTTTCCATGAGACTCTGCCCCCTAAATAATAATCCTATTCTTGTTTACAGACCCTGCCGCTGGTGGCTCGGACGACTGGGCTTATGACACGGGAATTAAATATTCCTACACCTTTGAGCTGCGTGACGAAGGCCGCTACGGTTTCCTGCTGCCCGAGTCCCAGATCAAACCCACCTGCGAGGAGACCATGCTGGCGGTCAAGTTCATCGCTAACCATGTGCTCAACAACCTCTACTGAGTACAGCTTTAAGAACACAGGAAATAATGGTGTGAATTCTGTGACGTCTTTCTACTGAACATTTCAAAATATCATCAGTAAAGCATTAAAGCTCGGAATTCTGTTTGTTGAATCTTATCCGGTGCAAAGAGACTGCCCTTTTCATAAGTTGGGAAAATAACAGAAAGTTACAGAATTTGTGGTGAATGCTACTATATTAGTAAATAATAATTGTCCTTATTTATTAAATTATTTAACAATAATAAAATATTTATTCATTTCAATTTTCGTTTTCACATTTTTCTTTTTATTTGTGAGCTTGCAACACGAATCTTGAGCTCAATCGGAAAGTGAACTGAAAAATCTTTTTGGTCTATTTGGGGGCATCCTCTTAAAGACTGGCTGAACCCATGGGAAAAGTGTAAAGCTAATCGGAGCATTCTCGACATCATTTTGATTTATTTCAAACGAGCCCCAACAACCGAATCAACCTGTTTCTCAATTATTGGCTATTTTTACACCTACATTTCTATTCCTGATGTGTAATAATTATTTGTAGGCATACTGGGTTGAAAGAGAGAAAGATGTGGAGTCCTCTCATCGCAGGACTGGATTTGCGCATGTTGCTAGATGATTAAAGTTTCTTGCTTCGTGAAAAGTTTTTTGCTCGAATGAGCAGAAAGGGAAGCTCTTTGTTCTCAGCCGTGCCATATGGCTCGGACAGTTTGCATTTTGTCAGAAAAGCACACACAAGTGAATGTTCTGGATGCCAGAATAACTCAATTATTCTAATATCATATTGCAATGCAACTACCTGCATAATTCAACTCATTGAATTCATCTGTATCATACGTCTAAATATTGATTCGTTCACCACAGATCAAAAGGCACCAATGTGGCGGGTGAGGGGCATTTCTTTAAAATATGTTTTATTTTATTCATGACGTTTATTTAAATGTATAGAAAATAATATACAATCAAAACGCGTTGGAATCTTGAAATCAAGATTTTCTTTATTTAACAATTACAGTTTTAATATTTATTTTGATTTTATACTGCACTTATTCCTGTCCTGCTCACCTCATTTTCTGAACATTCTCACAGCCTCAAAGTTTGGCAGTGAACGGTGAGTTGTTGTCTTTGGCTGGTTCATGCACATTGTGTTCTTAGTTAAAAACTCACCACATTACACCACACCCACGCTGATACCTGGAATGAGACAAAGTGAATGGTGTAGAATTCACTGCAATTACATTAAATCAATTATTTGCAAATTAAACCAAAACATTAGGTACATAATAGAGCCAAATAAAGATGAGAGTCTGCACATTAAAACATCGGCATGTGGATAATGACCAATTACAGCATATGACGGTTCGGCTTAATCAAGAGCAAATGAGGGACAAAAATATTGATTTTCCAAATAGTGTTTCTGATTTTGAAAACAGTTTCATTTTGTTTAACTTTACTGTGAATCCGGATGTGAAAACTGCTCTGTTTCACTTTTTACTTTCACTTTAAAATCACTGAAACTGTATCCAACAGTTCAAGATGAACGGCTTGTGACGAATACAAATAATTTTCTGGAGGCGTGGCGTTATTGTACATTATAAGCAGAGAGCGTGACGGACCTGGACACAAGTAAAATGAAGCTTCTCATTCTTTTGGGACTGATGGCTGTTGCTCTCTGTGAACCAAAGTCATTTGTTGGGTATAAAATAATCATTGATTAATTTGAGAATGGGAGCAATCTTTTTAAGATGTTAAGTGTTTATGTCTTTGATCTTTTATAGAGACAAGGTTCTGCGACTGACGCCTGAGAATGAAGTGCAAGTTAAAATCGTCCGGCAACTGAGCCAGAAATTCAAGGTAAAGAATCATAAGATTGATTAATAACAGTATATTATATTATTTAGAAATATGGTATTATGTGATGGTTTTATAAGAATCCTCTTCAGGGCCAATAGTGTGTGTTTCCAGTTTTACAACTCATCTTAAAATATAATAATAATAACTAGTGAGTGAAAACGACACTCGTATATTTTTTTGTGTCCGCAGTGTGATTTCTGGAAGCCAGACAGCGCTGAGCTCGTGAGCATCGGCATGAATGTTGATATTCATGTTCCTGTTGCTCAGCTCTCAATGGTCTTCCGCCTTCTGCAGCAGAGTGGAGTGAAAGTGAGGTGAACATCTGAAGCTTCGACTTCAAATGACTAAAATTTAATTTTGGGACAGTTAAATGGTGTTGTAAGTCCATGTTTTAACTATGTGGATGGGGGGGAGATCACACTTCTGCAGCTGCTGAAGAAAATACATCTTCTGGTGGGCCTTTCTGCACCCACTTGAGTTCAGGAACCAGTGCTTCACTGAGGATCATTCAGTAACCTTGAAATATCATCCTCAGGGTCATGTTTGAAAATCTTCAGGAGGCTCTGGAGTCTCAGATGGAGAACAAGAGAATGGCATTATCGCACAACTACACAAAGTACAACAACTGGGCCACGGTACGTCTGGAAAAGAATTCTCAATAAACAGTACATCATTCAAAATAAAATAATCAAAAAATCTCCCTCAGATTAGCCAGTGGATCATCTCTATTGGTTCCTCAAACCCTGAGCTGATCAGCAGGCAGGTGATCGGAAGCTCTTATGAGGGGCGGCCCTTGCACCTTCTCAAGGTAAACCCCTTTGTGATGTTCTTACCTGTTCTTTAATTACAATAGATCATGCTAATTAAGGTCCTCTTGGGTGGTTTGGAGCTCCTGGTATTGAATGTGGATTGGAACTAAAACCTGCAGGATGGAAGTATTTTAGGATCAGAGTGTCCTAAAGAACACTAACCTTAAATCGAGGTGAAACGTATCATTTTGATGATCTTCAATTATTTTCTGGAAATGGATGGAATGTTTGATAAGAACTCTTCAAATAGTCCCTGGACTGGAACTTCAATGACACATTATTTGCACAGATTGGAAAGAAAAGAAGATTTGATAAACCAGCGATCTTCATGGACTGTGGTTTCCACGCCCGAGAGTGGATATCTCCAGCTTTCTGTCAGTGGTTTGTGAAAGAGGTACAGAGCATTAAAACAACGTATGTCTTTCAGCGAATCACGTAATGGATTTTCTTGCTTTGAACAGTTCATGGATATCCAAATATAGTGCAATTTTACATGAAAAAACATTGTCGATTTTTATTAAAAAAAACTAAACATTTTGAGTTTCCACACATGGATTTCTCTCAGGCTTTATCCACATATGGAAGTGATCCAGACATGACCAACCTTCTAAACGCGATGGACGTCTTTGTTCTTCCTGTTTTCAACCCTGACGGCTACATGTACAGTTGGACACAGGTACAATTAAAAACTTTTCTGGACACCATTACTGCTAAAATATTACTTATTTGCAAAACAAGGTTATTAAACAAGACCTAGAATGTAAACATATGCAAGTATTCTTGCTTCTTCATTCCTCTGCCACACTGTCCTCTAAAAGTGCAATGCGAGATCAGGGGGAAAAAGCCTTAGCAACAAGCGCATAACATCAGACTCAAAGATGTAATGTCTTTAAGGGATCACCTGCTGCCCCTCAGTAAACACCACTCTTTTTTCTGCAGCCATTATTAGTGCTTGTCCAACTTGCTGGGTAGATGAAGCATGTGTAGTGTCCTTGAGGAGGAACGCAGAGCTCCTCGTTATCTTGTTTTCCGGGGGGAGTTGTTTTGACTTCCACGACTGCCTTGTCCGATGCCATCTTGAAGAGATGAAGGAAAACCAAATGAGAAAGTTCTTATGTTGATATCTGTCCATCACCGGTCTCCATTTTTATCCAACACCGGTTGCATGACTGCCAGTCTCTCCAGTTTAGGCCAAAGACAGAGCGAGTCCAAACACCTCTGCCTACCGCTATCTCAATCCAGCCGGCAGCTTAGTGGGATTTTGAACTGTACAGGTAAAATCCATAGTATTTGGAGAGCAGGGCAAGGAGAGTCTCTCACAGACAGATGAAAGATTAGGGTGCCAGCGTTGATAAGGGAGGGAGAGAAAAATGCAACTGCCTCCTCCAAAAACCAGAAGGGGTATTTGTTACATTGTCTCTTCTTCAAGAACCAGACTTTACTGGTGACATTTCGTGATCCGTTTGTCATAGCTGCTTTTCCTAGGCAGCGGGTTACAGGCTTAGACACTGGTCACTTAGACACATGCTACATTAACATACGAACTTAGCTGCTTACTCCACGATAGCGTCTACACTGACCCCTGCACCTCAACCAGTCCCATCTCAACGCTCATCATCATGTCTATGGTGTTCTGTTTCTTTGCTCAGGACAGAATGTGGAGAAAGACTCGCTCCAAGAACAGCGGCAGCAGTTGTATCGGGACTGACCCCAACAGGAACTTCGATGCTGGGTGGTGCAGTGAGTAGAATAATATATTGTTTTAGTTTAAAATCCTGACCTGCCAAACGCCTCACACTGCCATTCCATCTGCTCTTCATTCAGTCATTGGAGCTTCCACTAATCCTTGTAGAGAAGACTACTGTGGAACTGGCCCTGAGTCTGAGATTGAGGTCAAGAGTCTGGCTAAATTCATTCGAAGCAACAAATCCATCATCAAGGCCTACCTGACGATCCACTCGTATTCACAGATGATCATTTTCCCCTACTCCTACAAATACGATAAGGCTGCGGATTACTCAGAGCTGGTACGTCACACACAGAAGGATAGTCAGCTCATAGTTCCAGCTTTTTATTACTTGTTTGTCCTTTCCATCCTTCAACACAGAGCTATGTCTGTTTTGGTGATTTTGTGTTTTTGTTAAATGAACCTAAGAACTGCAGCTTGTCATGCACAGCACACCCCATGGTTTGACCACATCACCCCTATCCTGCAAGAACTGCATTGTGAGGGAAAGAATACATGTGAGGGGCTTTTTATCACCTACACAGCCTTGAGTGATCTTGTGCCACTGTATCTTGGAGAACTAGTCATGATTAGATCGATGCCTTGAACCCTTCGCTCCTTGACTGTCTTGTGGTTGAAGGACCCCACGTCCTTCCAGAATGGCACTGGGTGCAAGAGCCTTTAGTTTACCGCTTCCATGCTCTGGAATAAGTTTTCAGAATTGGTCTGCAGCAGCCCTTCTATTTCAGGTTATAAAATGAACCTGAAGAATTGTCAGTTTGTCTCAACAAGCTTTACATTAGCCCCCCCAAAAGGTATAGTTATTATAATCAATTACTTTTTGTCTTGTAGCTGAGTGTGTCTCAGGGAGCTGCGTCTGCTCTCGGCTCTCTCTATGGAACCAAATTCACCTGTGGGCCCGGGGCCACCACCATCTGTGAGTATCTCCTGTAATTGTTAGCTCCTAAGGCTCAGCACAAGCTGTGATTTGGAATATTCTGGACCATCTCAAACCAGACTGGATTAACTCGTTCAGTCCATTATATTTTTATTATTATTATTTTAGTCTATGTTTAGCTGTTGGTGAAATGGGAGTTTTGATTGTGTCTGGACTAACGAGTTGCCTTGCAAAATTATCGTTTTTTGCTGATTGATTGTAGACCCTGCCGCCGGTGGTTCTGACGACTGGGTGTATGACCTGGGAGTGAAGTATTCCTACACCATCGAGCTGCGTGACCAAGGCCTCTACGGTTTCCTTCTCCCCGAGTCCCAGATCAAACCCACCTGTGAAGAGACCATGCTGGCGGTCAAGTTCATCGCCATCCATGTGCTCAAAAACCGACTCTGACAGAAACTTGTGGATAGTTAACCATTTTAAAACCAGGCTATATAACAGAGCTCTTTGAAATTTTTCCACAATGGTATCTATCATGTTGGGATGAAATGTGATGGTACAACACAGACACTTTATTTATTCAAATAAAACGATGTGCATTGGGTTTCAGTCTATTTTCCTCTGATTCCTCTGATGAACAAAGGAAATGACTTTTGATGTGCTTCTAGGTCATCCTTGTCTGGTTCACAATGCTGGATTGGCTCTGCTGTACCTATCTCAACTTCTTCATGTGTTAAATATAATTTATTTATTTTTAAGTATTGTAATGCGCTTGTTGACTCATGCCTGATCGTTAAACAGCTTTTTTCAACATATATTAGATTTTTTTTAATGCTATCAATATTTATTGCATCCATTCTGTTCATTTTGGCTTTGTATACATTTCTCTATGTATTTGTAAAACGTAACACCCAACAAATGGGTTTACACAACCCAAAACTGGACCTAAAGAAATAATCCATTGATTTTTGTAATGTAACAGTAATTTGTGAACACAATGGGACTTTGTCGCCATCGTGTGGACAACTGAACACCTGACAACCAGAGCCAACGCTGAGTAAACTGTCGAGATCACGTGACCGAATCATCCCGGCGCTCAATTTCAGGTGTGACGAGCATCACGTGTGACGTGACTTTACGCAGTCTCTCTCAGCGCTCGACACTTATATGAGAGTAAAAAGGTGCGTTCGAGCCCATGCTGCGCTGCGCAGACCGATCGTCGAGATTAGCCGAAAGTAGCCGGGGAGGAGCTGAAAACGGAGCCGTCAAGTCGGACACGTTTGAGATCTCGTTGCTTCCTGAAACATGACGTTTGCCTACTTTGTCGCAGATGAACTGGATTACATTTAATGTACCACATTAAAACCACATTACAGTAAATTACTGACATTTTAGTTATTCCATAAAAAAATATTACTCAAATATGCAGCTGAATACTATAGTTGGTCTGTATGAAAAAAGGACAATAATAAACTTATGCACAAATCCAATAAAAATAAATTAAGGGAAAAAAATGTACTGCAGTCAAAAGATCGTAAACTATTTACGAAATGGTATGCAAATTGATTTTTTATGCAATTGTATGGCTTGAAGCACGAAACACACGTGATCATGGTCATGTGGTGAATGTGGCCAATCATGAGAAGCTGTGACGTCATCATATCCTGGCGCAGTCGCTCCTAAAACGCTGCTCTGGCTGAGCAAGCCGGCTGTTATCGAAACGCTCTCGCGTTACTTTGATGCCACACGTGAACGTCACGTGACGTCAGCGCCGGTTCAAGTCGGACAGAATTTCTAACCGGCATGCACTACTTCAAGTCAGCCGCCGATCGGTCTGCGCAGCGCCGCATGAAGTCGAACGCACCTAAAGTGTTTATTTGCTATCACCAAGTGATTAAATCCACTCATTAGTGATAAAGCTAGAGGATGGTGACGTCATGTGGACGGTGAATTGGTGAATATTGAAGGTGAACAAATTTACAGGAAATTTAAATGTGTTTGCTTGAAATTATATGTGTATAAGAAGAGTCTTGAGTCTTGGTTATGTTTTGTGTTTTGAATCGCTATCACTATAATGAGTTTTGCCATAGTCTACAATGAATGTGTTTATGTACCTTATTAGTTCCTTTTAACCCTTAAGTGGCCATTTCTTGATGAATGCAGGCTCTGGGCGGATGTGTCTACAGCAGTTTTGGGGTCCCTTGAAAACAGTTACAGAGGAACCTACATCTCTAACTTTGCGCTGGATGCGTTGAAAGTTGTTCTAAGAAAGAGGTTTGCACTTTTTAATATTTTCATGCACCTCGCTTCCATGCAGTGCACTAACCCCCAATGCTCCACATCTATGGGATGCACTGGAGCTGCATCCTCCGTCAGCTTTACATTTTTCACCAGGAAGAAATTAAGTTTTCCAAGAATCAGATATCAGTCAAGGACATGGAGCTGCATCCACCCACCTCTCCTCTTGATGCATAGATAGTTGTGGCCTAGTGGATAAAGAGATTGGATGGTGATCGGAAGGCTGCTGGTTCGATCCCCAGCTCCACTAGCTCCACTTACTGTCTCTCACCTGTGACAACCTCATGACTGTGGTGACCTTGAACAAGGCACCAGTTTCCACCACTGCTCCCCGGGGGCTGCAGCTATAGCCGCGCACTGCCCAATATTATAATATAATTTATTTTTAAAGTCTGCAAAAGTGCAAGATTTTAAGCAATGCTGCAGCTGTGCTCCAGAGGGCAATAGAGTGACGTCCTGAAATTAAAGTTGCATACCACAGAGCAATAATTCTTATTGCGTATGAAACTGCAGGAGTTGGACCCAAACATCTTGTGCAGAAATCCAGTAAAAATGACAAAAAAATCTATACTACTTATTTCATTTTTCAATAAATCCCTTATGTGCATATCGCCATCTACTGTACAGAAGAGTGTAGTGACAGCAGATTTTCTAGCTGCACTACAAAAAAAAAAAACCTAAAGTTTAATCTGGAAAATAAAAATATTTTGTGCACAATTATTTTTTTGTAAAATGTATCAATTTGAAAAAAAAAATATCAATTTGATAAAAAGTAAAAATAGTCAAAAACTAAGAAGCAAAAATGCTCCAAATATTAACTTTCTTATATTTGAGTGAAATAACGTTTCTTGTGAAAGTTTGACCATAATTGCCATTTCATTTTGGAAAATATGAGAAGGATAAGTAATATGTTTAAGAAATAAAGTGTTCGAGGAAAGTCTTCTGACCCCTTCAATTTCAATGCTGTCATTTTTCCAACATTTTTCACCATTTGGCACCAACAATGGCTTCAAATGTAACTGTGTAGTTCTGGAGTCTGAACGATAGATGGCGCAAGAGGACTAAAAGCAAACAGATGTTCAACACTCGTTCCACCATGACTCAACATGCTGCTGATTGATCCTGATGGTTGTGAAGATGCATTTTCTGCTCATCGTTCCCGCTCTCACTCCCTCACAGATTCATGAGCCACCGATCATTAGATATTTATACTTTCTGGAGGAACTTTGCCCACACAGACTGATGCAAGATGGAGAAAAACTCTTCTGCGGATCCTCACATGGATTTCAGATAGGTTCTGGAGGGATATTAATCCATTTTTTTAAGAGTGACGTTATATATTGCATTATTTTATGAAACATTTGACCAGTTATTGGCAAAACACATTTATTCCTTAAAGATACGAGAAGGCGTTTGTGGTCATTTTAAACAATTATTGTTTCATATATATTTATGTTGTTTTTATTTCGTGTTCTATGAACCATTTGGCCTCTAGGGGCAGGAGAGAGACTCACGTGAGGTGCCTTTGTGACTTATTTCCTTTATTAAGATGAGTAAGTGCATTAGAGTGGCTAGAAGCGGAAAACATGCTCGAGTTCAGGCTGGAGGCCATTCCTGGACAAAGTAGAATCTGCTGCTAGTGAACCAGGTTCTATAGTGCTCCCACGCTCTCCCCAGGCCTTGTTTGGTGGTTTAGGAATATGCTAAAGAGTACAATACTTCTAAGAGACAGGGATTCTGGAATATCACAGAGAATGCTGGGAAATTGTCCATTGACTTTGAATGGGAACTTCAAACTTCAGTCTGGGTAAGAAGTTCCAACCACTGCGCAAAAGTATTTAGACAGCGTTAAATATTTACCATTCACTTATAATCGGAAACTACCTTCATAATCATAATAACACATTTTCAAAAACACTGACCGCTCCCTAGCAACCAAATCTCAGCATTTCTAAATGATAGACACGTGGGGCTTGACTTAAATCGACAAAGGGAACATAATGTTTTCACTGTCCCCTCCATAGCAACCAACTTGGCATATCACTATCTCAGCTAAGGAAAATGTAGAGATATGTCACTCCTATTGGCATGGAGAACTTTGTACGAGGTCACTGACTCCTCCTTAGCAACCAACAATTCTACCTTAGCAACCAATTATATAAGTACTTTTAGGCTGCAAGCCTTTGTTCAGCACTCTGGGAAACATTTGTTCACAGTGTACTGCTCCTTTAAAAGCGCTTGCTGAGCCCGCGTTTGTGATGTGTGTTACAAATAAAATGCAACAATTAAATTTGTTCGAATTAATAGACAATTCTAGTTGATCTTTGCACTCAACCGGGATGAAAAATACTCCCCAAATCTCTGCCATGATCTTGCAAGGTTTCCTCTAATTCAAAGTACATCTCCAGATTTTTTGTCTGCTCACATTATTCGTGCGGCTCAGGTTCACACCGCAGCGTTTGTGAGCTTCTCCTCGCTCTGTCTCTCTCCAGCAGCCTCTTTCAGTCTCCCTCCCTCTCTCTCCTCCAGCAGCTCAATGAGCTCTGACAGCTATTACAGGCCTCATTAGTGAGTTACAGTGGCAGAGAGGTTCAGCGGAGGGGTGGGGGTTGTTTAGAGCCGACGTCAGCTCCCCAGCTGTCAGGACCCGAGACGCGGGGAAGAAAGCTCACCTCTTCCCTGCACCTCTTCATCACAGAGGCCCATGCAGGCTTCCTCCTGGCTAATGAGAGGCTTGTGTGCTGGAAAGCTGATTTGGACCCAGAGCTGGGAAAAGCTTAACTGGGGCCACCACAGCAGTGGAAAAAGCTGCATGATTCATTAAAATGCAATTACTCTTTCATTTAAACTTCATTTAATCTCACAAATTTACTCAAGAAGCAAAGAGTAGCATTTCTTGTAATTACCATTTGATACGTAAAGGGTCAGGATCCGTGTCTGTTTCGCTCTTCTGCACGAGATTCTTTAAAAATGGCATGTTCTGCTGCACAGCGAAGCAAGGGGCGTGGCTGTGTCTAGGTCGAGAGAATGGCCGAAGTTTTACGGCGAGTCTCCTCTTCAACTTCATTATATAAACTCCAGTTATGGATTACAATGAAAATGTTGTAAAAATAATTGCTTAAAATATTTGCGCATTTAATCTGTTAACCCCAACCCGAAATAATGAACAACAGTTCCATAGAACGAACGAACGCACATTTCCAGAGTCCGATTCTGTCTCTGCATTGTTAAGGTTTAATGTGTTGCGTCCTCTGCAGCTTCACTTCTGCACGTCACACGATGTTTTTCATTATACAAAGTGCATGTTAATAGACTGGTACCTGAGCGAAGGATTAAATCAATCGTTTGTGCTAAAAAGCAACCCGTGGATGCCAAAGAAAGGTCTGCCACCATTTTGAGCTCTAAACTTAGATTGAATTGCAGAGGCGATAACTGTACAAATGTTTCATTGTTTTAGGGATAATCCACTCTTTCCTCGCCAACCGTACAGCTGTTCTGGAGAGATCTCAGCTCACGTACAGTAACTGCAGACACAGATGTTTTTACAGAACCTCGGAGGGTTGAAGAGAAGAACATCCAAATGACGGGCTGTACTGGAGTCATGTTGAATTGTTAAATAATGAATTCTTTTATCTGGAGCTCCATCTGCGATGGCATAAATGAAGAGACTGAATCTTTTTTTTTTGAGTTCCAAGCGGATTCAAAACGTAATGTTTTGTGCATCTGTGTGGGTCAGCAGAAATCTTTTGAACGACCATTCCCAAACTTAAGCATTTGTGCTATTTCCCGTAGACCAGGGGTCACCCACACGGTGCCCGCGGGCACCTCGTCGCCCGTGTGGACCACATGAGTCGCCCGCCACCTGTTCTAAAAGTAGCACCACTTTCCAGTGAGATGAATCTAATTTAATATGACTGCTATTTGTGTTTAAATGACACTTGCACGTAAACTGGATGTGACAATATATAGATTAAAAAAATATTATATGTATGAAGTACGACCTGGTAGAGTTGAACGGTCAGTGTGATGCGCTACGACAAAACAAACAAGCAGCGCAGTGAAAATGAGACGACTGACCCATAAAAAGATCATTTCATTTTCACAAAGAATACGAGGTAAAGGTTTTCAGCCAGACTGCACAACATGGAGAAGCATTTCACGACGGGCCACACAAGCTACCAACTATCCACAGGGCAGCGCACTGAATGCAGAAAAAGCAGTGCCAGGCTTCCCAGTAACTGAAAGAAACAGATACCAGATTTGGTGTCCAGCTCATGTTTAGTTCAGTGCGTTTGTAAAATGTAAAAATTGTTTATGCTCAAATGTTATTTTTAACATTTTATCTCATATATATATTTTTTCATCTTATCTCACTTTTTGTATTTATATAATTTATTATTTGTTCATTGGATACTGTGATTTCCTTGGACTGTCGTAGAAGTGATCATTTTGAAGTGTTTTGAACATATTTTTTTCAATTTACAAACACTTGCTCTAAGACAAAATATAAATATAGAAATAAATAACAAGTGTTGCATATTAATATTTATCTGATTCCTACCTTCATTGTGAGAAATAATGAACTTAATTTCATAATTAAAGAAATAATTAGTATCTTTGCAGAGATGAATATCCTAAATTATTAATAAATGTTGCCAGTAACATGCACAAACCCCTAAGTCTTGATGATCTGCTAGTGTAAACTGTCTGGTTGCTATGGTGGGATCAGATACATGCCAGTTTCTATAGTAAACAGCCTGGTTGTTTCCCAAGGCAATAAGAGTAAAACACCACACCCCCATGCCTCTTTAAGTTTCTAAGCTGAGATAGAGATGTGCCATATCGGTTGCTCTGGAAACCAGTGTATGGAGGAGTCAGTGTCTATCATTTCCCAAAGCTGAGATAGAGTTTGGAAAAAATGGTTACCAGGGTAAAAAGGTTTGGAGCCCGCCAATGATATAAGATTTGTGCGAATCTTAATTCCTGTACTTTTTTCGTTTAGTTCATGACCTCTTTAATTTGGAGATATGAAAACTCAGTTATTTTTTAAATGAAACACCATTTACCACCGATACACTCTGTTTGTGCAGCAAGACTTGTGCTTGTAGCAAGTCTGTATCAGTTATTATCTATTAAAGGTCTGTTTTATTGGAATTGTTATGAAATATTTGTTTTGTCTCACACTATTCTTGTTGAGCTTTAATAACGTCCCATATTTACTTGTATTGAGGAATGTTTTAATGACTGGCCCCGGTCACCACACAACCCTCCCCCTCCCAAAAAAACCCCCACAGCTCTGGTCATGTTCTCAAGACTAAAGTTATTTATTAAAGCTGCACTCAAGACGTGTGAACCCTACGGTTAACCTGAACAAAGTGAGATGTAGACGCACGTGATGCACCAAACACAGGGTTTCTTTTCATGCATTTCCTCCGGGAGCACAGTACAGAAAACAACCGCTTCAGATGCCCACCAGGAGGAAGCATTTCACAACTTTCTCCTCCGTTGCTTGACTTGTGAACACAATGGAAAGACTGACAACAAAACCAGGAAATCAATCAAGTTTTCTCCTTCACCCCCCCCCCTCCACAGCTTTGTCCGGCGTCATGAACAAATTACTCACTGAAACAAACACGTGTAAGATTGATTCCTACACTAACTTGTTTCTTGCTCTTTGGATTTGTTTAGTAAAAGGCAAGGTTTTGTTTATGTCCCAACTGGTTGCTTGTGTTGAGCTTCCTGTTTGAGATGCAGGACTACACTGCTGTGTTCATTCAATCTGAAGCTTTCTCCTCAATCCCTGTGGCAGGCTACGAGCTGGCCTCAAGCAAATCAATAGATTCAATCAAAAGATGTCCCTGGAGAAAGATGGATGAGCTGGAAAGTTGGAGAAGAGGGCACGGTTTGTTTTTTTGTATTATTAATCGCCTGCTGGCAATAACAATCTTAAAATGAGCCACAACGTGTGTTTGGAATCCTTGAGATGGGTGCTAAAGTTTAGGAAAAGGAGACCGTTCTTTACTTTCTGCCCTCAAACTAAGCTCCAAGAAGTTTTTTTTACCAGCATTTTTGTGGTTTATTTCATTTTGCACACATCTCAAAGTAAAGTTAATAGTATTTATTTTGAGCGATCATGAAGTTGCTTCAAATCAGCTTTACAGAATTAACCACATGTAGATTAAAGAAAACTAAATTAGGTTCTCGTTAAATTAGGCCTGAATAACATGAAGTCAATGAAATCTGCAACTAATGTCATCCAAATAAACAAATACGTCTGAATAATTCAATCAAATACAAAAAAAAAAAACCGTTTGAAGTTGTTTTGTGATTGAAGAGAGAAAGAAAATAGAAATTTTCTTTGTAAATGTTACAATATATTAACCTCCATCAAACAAATGTCTAACCCCTGGTTAGAAAAGGGAGTACAGCACTAAAAAAAGTGTTTGCAGTTAGTTGCTGGAAACCGTAGATGCCACACTTGGCCAATCATCTTTACCCGTAGCTTCTTTAGCAAGATAGTTGTGGTCTTGGATGTGTGTTTGGGGCCATTCTCATCTTGGAGGAAGGGGATAAATCTAGTTTGTTCCCTCAACAAACTTTAGCTCCCCAGTTCTTGCAACACTTAAGCTGCCCCAGACCATCACCTCCCACCACCAAGCTTGACTTTAGACTTAATACACTCCTCTTTAAACTCCTCATCCAGATTCCTCTCTTTTGCAGCAATGCCCTGGCCACTGGACCAGCAGCAGCTTCTCATAGATTTAGATCAATTATTAGTCTGCTAGCATCTGCAAACATTGGAGTCTATAGGCCTGTTTGAAATGGCATACTTGCGTACTCATCACGTCGCAACACAGTAGGCGACTTGCGTATGTTTACTACTTCCAGAGAGAATCCTCTGTGCTCATACTTCCCAGACGTATTGATCCCATGTTGCAATGCAGAAAGAAATCTTAAGTTTAGTAAAAAATATGCCACAAAAAATGACAGACTTCAACTTTCTGAAAATAAATAACACATTACACACAGATTTGAGCAAATAAATGCAAATGATCAAGGTTAGCAGTTTCAGTATTTCAATGTTTCAGTTTCCTTGTCATTTCAGAGTCTACAAAGATTTTTCAAATGTACAATGCTCTGTAAGAGATTGCCGGCTGTGGGGGCTACAAAGTTAAGAGCCAACCCAGAATTAAGTTTATTTTAAAAAAAGAATTTTGCCTGTATAGTGTCCTGGTATAGGAACGAAGGCTGTCGCTGACCCAGAGGAAGAATAGACACTTGGGTCCAACTGGACCTTTCTTCTTAAAGCCCAGACAAACAAATCCGATGACGAACAACTGTGTTGCCTGCACCCATTGGTGGCGTTAGTGGTCAAACCCACCTCAATACAAACTAGAAGGTGCTTTCTGCGAGAACATGAGGAGATATACCTTTATTTCCAAGAATTAAACCTGGGAGTGTGCTGCTTGCTTTGGATGTTTGCGTAGAGTTTTTCGTTTTGTCGCACAATGCTGCTCTCTCCTGAATCGAAGTGATCAGCTCGCTTTCAATAGTTTTGTTCCACACAGCCATGGTTTGTTCCAAATGAGAAAGGTCGAGCTAATGCCCTCTTTCTACACGCTCTGATTTGATGTCGGTCAGCCAATTGGAGCACCCGCATTTACTTGGTGTGACCGTGCATTTAGAGGTGAACTCTTTTTGTTGCCAGAAGACAACGACGGCTGTGGGATGAGTTCGTTTGGGAATTGTGAATTGTTTCCACTTGAAAAGGTTTAAAACATAATGTATGCACAAGATAGAAAACATTATTGGGCCTAATAGTAATCTTTGTGGCACCCCGTGTTTCACTGCTGTTCGATCTGATCGGTAACACTGAACAATGTGGCCCTGCTCCAATATTGTGATTCAAAATGTTCTTAAACCCTTTGACTTTGTCGTCTCTGACTTACTTCGACGTTCTACTAGAAGTTGTCAGAGATGTGTGCGCATATCTTCATAATCCGTTTGTTTGTGAAATCGGTTTCTGTCTGCTTTGGCCGCGGGCCCAGGGTGATGCAACAGTTGGAGCTTGTACAAGTCAGTCATCAGGCGATCAAGAGGCAGAGCGCAGGGCTGCGGGTTTGCCCAGACTAATTGTGAACTAAAATAACCACATCACTCACACCTTTATTGAATGCAGCGAGTGCAGACAGGGCGTGTGAGGATCCGTGGTGCCAAAGAGACGACGTGCTTTTGTCTGTCTTAAGTTGAATTTGTCGGTGTTAAGTGGATCTGAACGAGCGCTGCATTGAAGAAAGCTTTTGAAAAATAAATAAATCAATTAGTTATTAGTTTAGAAAGCGAGGATGGAAACCTACTGCGATCGATTTTTGCTCATCGAACTCTAGAAAAAGATAATGCTAATGGTTAAAAGTTGTTTGATACGTGAAGCTTGTTTACATTTATTCCGCGCAGATGGAAATATTTTAAGTTCTTATTTGCTCTGAGAATCTAACGGCTTCTTTAAATTTACTTCGAACTTCGAAAACTCTTTTACTCCTCTATAGATCAGGTGCCTCCAAAATGAACTTTATGTCTTTTGTAATTTCTTTATCACAAAAGGCCATTGTTTCCGACTAGTTTGCAATGTTCTCAAGTCTCCCAACGGTCTCTTACTGATTTCATGTTCAACATAGCTGTGTTTATTCTGCTGCTGCTGCTGATGATGATGATGATGATGATGATGATGATGATGATGATGGTTTCTTTAATGTCCTTTAATGAGCAAACACTAACACCGCACTCACTGCATTGTCAGAATCCAGATTAAAGGAACCAGAGCTGTTCTGAGTTCAGCCTGACAGCCGATTCATCACAGAGGAGCTTATCAAAGGTCTGCGGATCTGATGGTGCGCCCGGGTCGCTGCTCTCAATCATGTGTCACTTTGGGACATCTGTCATCTTCTCATAACCTTGTTACAGCACCATTTTCCAGCACAGCTGGGGCTTATCCAACACATCTCTCAAAGACACGAGGAGAGATTAGAGCGCATTTAGGAGCGTGTTTGATATCAGACTATAGATCATGATCCGTATCTTTGACACATTTACTTTATTCAATGGTCTCTCTGTCACGAAGGGATTCTGTTTAGTGCCGGTGTCGTCTGTCCATCAGCAAACTGCAGCTGGGTGAGGCTGAATGCGTTCATTGTTAATATTAGAATTTATTTCTGCATGTTTAAAATCGTAGTGAAACATACAGAAGCTCATTGCATTCACCCCAAATTTTTTGAGATATGTATGTCGAAAATATGAGAAATTTGGTTGAAAGCAACCAGTTCCTTAATATCTAAATAAAAAAGAGACAAGAATTATATGAATATGATTGAAACGTGATTGTATATAAAGTTTTGACACGGAGAAATCACAGATTTATTCTATAATTTTGTTTCCACATCAATCAGAGTTAACCAGACCTCGACTATAAAATAACATCTAAATATATTTGATAACAAAAAAGTAATTATTGTGCTAAAACATCACCAAACTACAACTGCAGATATTCCTCTCCAATTTGCTATACGATATTGTGTTAAAACATTAAATTAAGATGTATTTTTACCGTAAAAAAAAAATACACGTTATTGTATAAATATTAACTTCCCCATATACCATTTTCCTTTTTTTTTGCATAAATTACACAAACATTGTGTTTCTGCACACAGTCAAGAGCACTGGAGATTCAAGTAGACAGAGAGCGATCACGGAGGGTCAGAAGGCTGACAGTGGAAGCAGATGAGAGCCGAACATTGAGATTCCGGTGCAGTGGATGATTGAAAGGTCCAGCGGAGAAATGAGGAAAACAGAGAAGGGTTAACAGAAACAAATGATAACCCTCTCAAGTTTACATTGCTGTTTATTTAGCAGACAAACACTGGCTGAGACATTTTTTGCTCTTATTTAAGATGAAAATAAAAATCTGGCTCTTTTTTCACATTTTCGCAAATGTTTATCGTCCTGCTTGGAAAGCTACACTGCTCCCTTAAATGAAACGTTTATTGTGACTGACGTCGAAGGTATTTAATCATTTCAGTGACTCTACTTGAGGGCTGTAATTACTCACAGCTTCTGTTTAAATTACACGTTTCCTCCGCTGTAGAGAGCGTGTATTTTTACTCGCTCTATTTTAAACCTCTGTGATTATTTTTCATTTAGAATTCTTTTCTTTAATCATCATGTCGTTCCGTGGTCCAAAACAACTTCAAAATAAGTCGTTTTTGGTTGAAGCCTTTTATTTCCCAATGATAAATTTGTTCTGCCATGACTGGGTTAACTCCAGGGTTTAAGTTGCATGAAAACTGGTGACTTTCGCATTCCTTCATTACGAATTTAAAACGTTAGTGAACAGTAATCAAAGTGATAATTTTTAGGCAAGAGGGCAAATTACTCTTTTTAAGAGCACGTAAACAAAAAGCATCCTCAATTCTGGCTTCTTCTGCATTCACTGACAATTACATGCTCGGCTGAGCGTCCCGGTATTAAAAGCTTCCTTTGTGGAGCGCTGCCCACTAAATAGCAAGCATGTGTTGGCGTTTTCTTAGCCTTATCGAGCACAGCTGCTGCAGGAATAAAGGGAAAGGCAGAGGGCCATCTTTGCATTAACCTGCTTGTTAACCCTGCCATTTACTGAGCAGCCTCTGAGTAGAGGTGAAGAGCTTTGATTATATTAAAATACGAAGGATCTGCGGAATTATAGCTTTTCATTTTCTAAATACCTCACATATATTTGCTCATGAATAAATCCACTTACGGTTATTCTTCAGAGACCAGTCAGAAACGAAGCGTAGGTTAATGGTGATCGACCATAAAAATGTAAAATGTGGCATCACCACCAACAATCAAGAATGCAGGATTGTTTGTAATCGAAAAAGGTTGTTATAATGGAAGTCAATGGGGCACAAACAATAAATGAGAAAAAATGGATCTGGTGCTACACAAAACCAAAAAATCCATCACTGCTGGTGTTCACTGGGATACAAGATACAAATAAATCTTAGCCACAATCATTGTGAAAGCAAGTCAATACTTTATTTTTATTTTTATTTTATTTTTTTTATGAAATGAGTGACATCATGTAAGATCTTGGCAAGTAAAGGGTAAAAATTTTCACACCAATTTACTTTAGAAGCTGTTTTCAGCCATGCTCATAACAAAAGGGTGGTGAATTTTCCCAGAGTGCGCAACCCCCCCCCCCCCCCATTAAAAATTTGTGTAAAAATAAGAATCCCAAATATTTCTGATATCGAGAAAAAGTCTAGTTTTGTCCCTGAAGTGGTTGAAAAATCTGCGGCACATAAGTTAATTATTTTCTTTTTTAATTATTTATTTTTTTTGTTTATGTGTACTGGTCCCAGCGTTGGAAGTGCAATTTCATAAGTGCAGGTTTATAATTAGTCAAACATTTCTTTATTGTTGTAGAAATAATAATATTTTATAATAATTTATTTTTACTCACTGCAGACTTTCAAGACTCTCAGGGACAGCTCTTAGAAACCTTCACACTTTCAGTACCGCTACTGCAAAATTTAACCCTGCTCCTTTTTCAGTCGTTTTTCAGTTTAACTGGGGAGCTTTTCCAGAGCCTCGCTCTGAAGCGAAGACGTTAATCTAAAAGTCAGGGTTGCTCGTTCTCAATAAGAGGTTTCCTTTTGTTGAGTCTCTTTCTAGAGCGGATTGTTTCTTGTTTTTGAAGCTTCACTGTCTGAGCCACGGGACAATGTACAGCATTGTTTCGTTTGTGTCTGTATCTGTAACTTTTACTGCATTTGATCACATCTGAACTTAATTAACATATTACAAATAAATCATACCAAAACAGAACATTCATAAAACCTCAAGGGTTTACTTCCAAACAACTCTGTATCTCATTTTTGGGTAAACAACCTCTTAAGTAGCTGCTGGTTTGTAGTACACGGTCTCTAATTAGAGACTCCCTCTTCACTCTCTCCGTTATCTCCTCTCTTCTCACAAACAATGCCTCTCTCCTAAAGAGAGATTTTCTGCTCGAGTGAAATCTGTCAAAATGTCTTTCTTTTTTTGTGAACAGAAGAATGAAACCTTGTCAATAAGTGTGCGAATCGATATCGCAGGCTTTAACTAATGTCTCTACCTCAAGGACCTTGTAGGGTATTGACTGAAAAGAAGATATGCTGTAATAAATAATCTCATGAATAATTGAGTGTTTTGGCAGCAGCCGATCGATGTTGTTTGCATAGCTGTGGAATCGGCTTTCGAGTTGCTTTTTCTTGTTTCTCTTAATACAAGAGATGGAGAAAAAACGGGTAATATTCTCCTCTTACAAGTGTTGTCCTTCTTTTTTGGCTCCTTTGCCTTTTCTCACTTCCTTCCTTGTATCCTTCTTCTTCATTCTGTCGTTCCTTATGCCATTGCTTCTCTTCTTCATTTTCTTCTTTGCTGCCTCCATACTCTTCCTTCCTTCATATACTCTTCCTTCCCCTCTTGATTTTGCATTTCTTGCTCCCATGCTTCCAGCATTGTGTACTTCCCTTCCACCTTCTTTTGCCCTTCTTTGCCATTTTTCTTCTCTTGGTCATTCCTTCCTTCCTCACGTCATTTCTCACCTTCATTTTGCACTCTATTCTATTCTCTCTTCCTTATGCCAGTACTATATTATGCACTTCCTTTTCCTTACTTCCTTTCCTCCTTCTGCTCTTGATCATATCTTTCTTCCCTTCTTTTCCTTTTGCTATTCCTAATGCTATCACTTTATTTCCCCCTTTTATCATCAATGACCTCTTTCTGCCTTTCCTCCCCGCACAAATGCTTAAAATTGACCAATAATTAAAATATTTACTTCCTTATTTCCTTCTTTCCTCTATTCATTTTGCTCCTCCTTGCCTTTCTTCCACTCTTTTTTTGATCCTTGCTTCCATTCTTTATTTCCTCAGTTTTCCCTTTTTTTAATAATCTCCATCATGCCATTCCTTCCTCTGTTATGTTCCTGCTTCCCTTCATCATTTCACCTTTCCTTTCTTTTTTTATATGCTCTTTCTACTATTCTTTATTAGCCTCTTCTTCCTTTGTCACCCCCTTCCCTCCTTTATTTCCTTCTTTCTTTTTTCCTTGCGGACATGTTTCTTTTGCCTTTCCTCCTCCATTACCTTTCTTCTTCTTCGTGTTTTTTTCTTTCATTATGCTTTTTTTCTCCTTTATGTCTTCATTTACTTAATTTCAAATACACTTCAATTCTTCCTTCCTTTTTATGTACATTTTATATTTTCACAATTCACTGCACACATCCTTGATTGTCCACTTACCACACGTCAAACTCAAGGGCCAGAGGGCTTAAAAGTGTCTAAAAAAAAAACTAAAACAAAACAAAAAAAAACATTTCCCACAATGCCTTTGGCCTACAGTAGCTGCAACAGTTTTTCTGCATCCATACTCACGTGTGAACAGCTAATAGTTTATCTGTGATCTGTTTCTTGAGCCTGATGATAAAAGATGATGATCGATTTGCATCTTCAGTCTGTGAGGGTTTTTTTCGCTAAACAAATGACAAAAATGCTATTTTTCTTTATTCGCTTGGACAGTTTGATCCTTCATTAATGGAGTTATGTGGGTTTTCATAAGCTGACAAAAATCAAAAGGATTTATATTAGAACAACAAACATACAATTGTTTCTATGTAACTGAATTGTCACTTGAATAAGTTATAAATAATGAGTTATTTAACATTAAGGAGTAGTTACATTTATTTTAGATTACATTCGATGACATTGTTTACATTTATAAGTTACATCTGGCCCTTTGATGACAGCCATTATGCTAATGTGGCCCTCGGTGAAAATGAGTTTTGACGCCCTTGACTTACCATATCCTCCTCCCTTCTTTCAATAATTTCACTTTTACCCAAGGTCCCCCACTTTCTTTTGGTGGAATTTAGTTTTAAACAATTAATTTTGTTGTAAATTGAACTTCACCAGCTCTAGTTTCTTCGGACCCCTCCCTCCCGTCTCTGAAGCTCCCTTGCCTCTCTCGGACAGATGTCTCAAACATCTGTTAAACCTGAAAGATGAGCTCAGCAGTAACAGTTGGTGTTCAGAGCCCGGAAATATACAATTTCTGTACAAAACACAACTAAAAGCTTAGCGACAGACTCGTGATGACGCCGTTCCATTAATGCTGCACGGCTGAGTGTCTATTTCATTAACTTTTTCTGAGCGATGGTGAGAACAGAGCCTGGAGCTCACTCACACTTTGAATTAAACTCTTAGGAAGGATTTTAAATAGTTGACAGATTTATTAACTGAGGAAAGTGTGGTCATTGTAGATTCAGGTCTACAGTGTTATTACAAAAATAAGTGTATACATTACTTTGACATTGAGATGTGAAAACAAAAACAAAGAGATGGTTTAGTTTGTTTCTGCATGCAACCGTTTATTAAAAAATATAATACATTATCTCATTATAGAACGACCCCTATTTTAGAATTATCTCTAATATTAAATTATATTTAATTATCGATTAATATCCTTGTCTTTGTTTTTTACTCTTAAAATCTTAAAAGTGTTTTTTTCCCTGAGTATGGTCTGCTTTAAAGATCTATTTCACAGCTTTGGCTCAATTTACATTTGTGTTTCTTTTGCATTTCCTGTAGCTCTAAGCTTTGACGGAAGGCACTGAAGCAGTCGCTTGCTTTCATCACTTTGTCACTTGAAGAAGTCAATGAATTTGTTGTAATAACTGCTTTACTGCTAAACATTTAGTCTGCAAATTCAAAGCATGCACTAAATAAAGGACTGAAGAGACAGACGAATAACTCTCTTTTCTCATAATATTTAGTTTTGAATCACCATGATTCACACTGGTATGAAATAAATCAGCGTTAACATCAGAATTGGAACAGCTTTTACTGTTGAGAAACTTTTTAAAAACAGTTGAGTTTCTGGATGGTTTGAGGCCAAAATGATCCCTTTCATGGGGTGCAGAAATACATATTTAATGTCTATGTGGGGAAATGGATTAGTTTTATGTCTGCACTGGAAAGTTACCCCAATCTTCATTCTTGATGGCCTTTTCCAATTCCCAAGTTCCAAAAAATAAAAATAGAAAAATGAAAGACACATTTTAAAAAGAAAATGTTTATTTTAGTTCAAAATCTATTTAGAAAATCATTACTCAAATTATTTCGTACCATGCTTTTTGGGATGGACACTTATTTATTTGAATCCGGCACCTTCCCTGTCAATCAAAATGTTTAATATATTGTCATTTTATCTGCGTTTTGTCATTGTTTTATTTAAATTTGAAGTGAAAAAGTGAGGGGAAATCTTAGAGGGGACACGTGATGAAGCAAAAAAACAAATCTTATTAGATTCAGACGGCACTCACAAAGTAAACAAACTAAAATCGCTTTAGCTAGCGTTAAACAACGGCTAACGCCGTGGCCACTCTTCATAAAACTCCATTGACTTGAATGGGATTCCATCTGACCACGTGAAAGTGGAGGTTTCTGCTAATGCAAGTGTGTCTAACAAAGCTGGTTGAATGAAACGAAAGTCACCCCCCCCTCATGGCTGTGCTCTAATCATGCTCACAAATGGCAGGAAGCTGTCACATAATCCATTTTTGTTTTACAGTGATGACATGATTTCAGTCGCATCACATGATTCTATTGGAGAGGTCACATATGAAGCAAATGTACAATTTTCAGACGTTTTTGAATGCTGTCTTGTTAGCAAGATCATAAGAGACGGATTATATTCTGTATTTTTCATGAGGCTGACCATTTAAATGGTGTGGCTGACCGTTTTAAACGATTACAACCAAGTGTCAACCGGACCCCGAACAGGCAGATCAATAGGGGCCCCCAAATGAAATGTATTAACATATCATTATTATTACGGGAACTTAAAGAGTAATAAAGTATGTTTGGTGCACTCCCTTTAAAGCCTTTCTGATCGACTCTTTTCTGACACCAGCCTCTAGTGGTCACTCGGTGAATTGTCTTCTTGCTACACACTCACATTAACAAATATCAGTGATTTCCTTTAACCAACATCCTCTCTGAGCAGCTGTAAATCCATACCTAGAGCGTCAGGGGGGTTACTCCTTTACAGCTCAGTCAATAAATCAGTGAAGAAGCCCAGGTGTCCATCCATCATCTGATACATCTCTACCTTTCCTTCTCCCTGTCTCCTCGGGCCTCATCACGGAGGAGCAGGCAGTCGTTTTACAAACACCTCTGCAGATCAGTGCACGTGCTCCTGCAGACTGACGGCTCATGATGAAACACGAACGGTTTCTGGCCACTGTCTTTGGAGCAGATGTGCAGCGGGATTCCTTTTTTTTTACCATCCTATCCTCACCAGAGCCTCGGGCCGCGAACACTGCCAGTCAGCAACTGATCACATCTGGAACATCTGACGTGGGTGCGATATTAAGGTTCTTTGTATGTTTGAGGAACACGTGTGTGTGTATATATATATATATATATATATAGTTAGAGTTAGATGTTACACGCTGGATGAATGGTCAAAAATCAATAGTTTTGTGGGGGTCCCAGAATAGACCCCTGAGGTATCCCAGTAGTATGAACCCACTCCCACAGAACTTTTGGTGACACGGAATGTGCTTGTATGCTCCTGTTTATCCCAGCGCACCCATCCAAACCTCTCCAGAACCAGAGCTGTCTTCTCACAGGTTACACGTGCTGTGTTTCCCTCAGGTCTGGGAACAACTTCCTTACCTGTCAATCTTGACATCAATTTGCCGAATGCCTTCCGCGGGTAAACTCGCGAACACACAACCCTATAGAAAATGTCTACGGTGCGAACAGAAGCGCTGGCTATATCTGGCTCTAGCTTGGAGGTCTTTTCTTCCTGCGCTGCAATGTGCTCTCGAATTAACCCTGAATAAATGATTTACAATTTGACTCAAAGCTCGGGAATAGCAAGATGGATGCTTCGCTCTCACTGCCAATGAGCAGGTTAATTTTTTACAGCTTGTATTATGGAGGAAACACACTGTTTCGTGGAGCCTCCTTCTGGGGTATGTTGATGCACCGGGTGTTTATTTAATGTTTCGAAAGCTCGCTGCGATCCAGTGCTCATCAGTTATTTATGCTGGCTTGTTTGGCTTGTCAAACTGTGGCCTTGCTTCTGGTGCCAGCATGTGCCCTGTCTATGGTTTTAGCCTCTCACTGGGCAAACCCATATTAATATTTCACATCGCAAACCAGCCCGGCATCAGGAGTTGATTGGCAGTAAATATTATTTCTTATTCCCATTATTGATGTATTGTTGAGAAGGGCTGGTTGTGCTGAAACTCTACCAGCCCATAGAATCTTCTTTTCTTTATTTATTTATTTTTAAATTACATACATTCTCTGTAGCAGTGGAAGCTATTGAGCAAGTTAATGTTACCGAATTAATACATCATCATGTTAATATTTGAGACTCAAGAGACGGGATTGTATGAACAGAAAGGAAACAGGTTTATTGATGCATTAGGATAATCAGAAAAGCATTTCAGTCACCTCGGGCCCAGAAGGGCGTCAGAGCAGCTCTCCGTCCTGTTATGTTTACATCGTCCATAAAAAGAGAGAAAGACCAGGGGAGACTGCGTATATGGGGTCTTCCCACAGGAAGCACGTCATTCCATGAGGCACAGGTTATCTTTGTTAACCATCGTTTGTGTTATCAATCAGTTATTTATTGTAGCCTTGTTCTATTTTAGGAAACTGTTACCATGTGTAAACTGACCCTTTTACGGAGTCCTGACGGGGTTAGGCCGGTCCGAGTCGGCGCTCAAGGGTGAACATTAATACCCAACAGCAGCACTTTCTCCACAAAGGCCCAGTTTTGGAAAGTCTCTCTCTCTCTCTCTCACTCTCTCTCTCTCTCTCTCTCTCTCTCTCTCTTTCACGACAGATCCTCACGAATTTCAGGTGCCGTTCCAAGACATGCAGAATCCAGCACCTTTCCCGTGTAGCAGAACACCCCCCCCCCACCCCCTGGCCAAAAAACAAAACGTTCCTTCTTCTCAGAGCTGAATTGTTCACAATATTTTTTTCCCTCATTCTGATTGCAAGACTGTGTCGGTGCATTCAAGGACTGGGCCACTCTTTGTTGGTGGCAGGAAGTGCACTCGCCAGTGTCTCATGAGCTTCAGGTGGCACTCCAGGCTTCATCTAAGGAGCTGAGTACCATCTATCTTCCTGGAAGGCAAGCATTGGTTCCATTTCTAGCTGAGCTGGAGAGGCGATGACTCTGGGGAAAACAAAAGATTTGTTTGCATTGTGCTTTAACAGAATTACCAATAAAAGTATTGGTAATTGAAATGTCCAAGAAAGTGTAGATTTTAATTTAATTAACTTTGCATCGAGTCGTGGTCTCTGAGCTCACTTCCACCCAGACTACACACCTTTTGCTTATTTTGACTTTGCTTCTCAAAAATGTGAATGAAGGAGATTGTCAGTGGTGCTTATGCTTTCTCTCTTGGTGGTCCGGCATCATGCTCGGTTTGTATATTTTGTTTACCAAGAGGGCATGAGAAATGGCTTCCCCTGAGAATGCGGGAGGTCGGCGCGAGCAGCTCTTGACTGCTTCTGCTGACAGCTCACCGCAGAACTCGCTCCACATGACTGACACCTCAGGAAATGAGCAATCACTGACAGCCGCTCTGACCTTTAATTGCGCAAAATGGATTCGTTGAGAAGCTGAAGCTCTTGAGGCACTTTGTCTTTATTTCATACGTGTTGATGTGTACGTTTATCTCTTTGGGGTTCAGGTCACACCGTTTGATGAATTGCAGTTAAAGGCGGCGTGACGAGACTGGGACAGGAAAGAGTGAGGATTACAAAAGAAACGGTCTGCATTGTACGGGGCACGTAATCATTATGTAAAGGTGGACCCCGTGCTTCGCCGTGCTATTCTTATTCTCTCAACTTTGGCTCAGCGTAGTCTTAAAATAAACAAAAGTAAATTAAATTAATATAATTACCCTCTTTTATTAATTACTAAACTTTTTTTCAGGTTTCTAACATTAACATCCTGCTTTAAAGTTGACCATTTTAACACAGGCAGTCTGTGGGATCGACTCTTATTTGTAGCCTCTAGTGGCCAGTCGATGAATTACAGTTTATCATTTTCATCTTGGGACGTTGTCACTTGGATCTATCGATGTTCTATTCAGAATATTAAATGTGTTTTTAAAAATATCATTAAAACTTTCATTATATAATAAATGTCATACAAGTCTATTACACTTATTAAGGCCCTGTTTGTTTGGTCCCTTAAATGTAAATTTGTAAACTTGTTTTAAATTCTAAAAGGCCACAGATTGACTACAATGGTGAAAAGGAAAGGCTTGCTTTCCTTTCTCAGGTGTCCTTTCATCAGCATCTGCTGTCACCACCAAACCTCAAACAACAGACCAGATTCCTGAAGTATTGTCCTGAGGTAAAGGTCGAGGAAATGTGGTCAGTTCAGCTGTTGTCAGGGGATCGCCAGCTTTACCTCGTCCAGACTTGAGGCGGATGTCTGTGGGATTCCAGGCTTGCTCGCTCTCTGGTGGAATGGACCTGCAGGGGTCTAACAGAGCCCTCTTGTCAGTGGGTGGATCAGACCCCAGGATTGCTCTTACGTAGAAGCTCTGTGTGGTCTGACAAATGACGGGCCGAGGGGTTAAAGGGTGGAGCTGGGTGTCTGTTAGTGCACCGTTTGAGCTGTCGTTAGGGTTAGAGTGCTCTGCAACGCTGCTTTGATGGACAGAGGCTGATTAGAACGCAAAAATGACAGACTAATGATGTTAAAACGAGAAAAGGTTATTTTTAAAGAAACACAAATTATAAAAGTAATTGATAAAGTTGCATGAAATGACCACAATTTCATTTGCGTCTTTGAAATACAAGAACTGCATCTTACAAACGATGCTGCTCTGACTAGTGTTAACTATTTGCCTTTATGACTTTTGTTTTTAATCAATATTTTCATTTAACAGTGTGTTTACCGTGTTTTCAGTGGTTTACACACATTCTGTTTCCTGCCAAACTCATCTTTTCTATTTTGTTGCATAAATACTTATATAATGTGTTTAGACGGAACATTCCAAAGAAGAGAGGAGCGTTAAAGCTGGATTCTGCATGTGCTGCGATTGCACACCCCACCTCCCCAGTATAATTGACATATATGCAAATCAAGATTTATTGGTTACTAGTTCTAGTAACAACTGCATCTGAAGCATTTCTAAAATGTATTTATTTTGTAATCATTTTTTCATCATTCATTCAGCTCTACCTTTAGAAAAAAATCCTGTATAATGGTTGCTATTTTTATTTAATTCTATTGCTTTTAATAATATATTCAGTCGTCATCATTAATTTTATATGTTTTGTATTTTCACAATATTTTTTTTGTCACTAATTTTGTATTTAAGTCTGAATATATATTTTGTATTTTACATTTTTTTTATTAATTTGTTGATTTTAATCACACCCTTATCATTTTAGCTTTACATTTGGAAAGTTTTTCCTTTTATTAGATTTGTTCTTATTTAATTCAACTATCATTTAAATGTATTTATTCAATTTTATATTTCTATAACTTTATAAGGGCTTATAATTATACATTTATTAAAGTTCTGTATTTGTTTCTTCCCTAAAGCTAGAGGGCAGAATATCTGATTAAACCGTGTTAAAATGTACTCTGTTGGATAATATTGTGTAGGTGTCAGTGACTTGCGTTATAGCTAGAAGTGTCCTGAATATCGGAGGCTCTGCATGTCTCTGTTTTGGGCCATTTGTTAGAAACAGATGCTCGTGAGGAAAAGTAGCTGTTTTTATTTTGTGATTGTAGAACAAATTACTTCGATTAAGAAGTCGTGAGTCAGACAGAGAAGGTCACATCTGTTAGCATTACGCACACAAACATACACAGAGGTGATCTTTCCCAGCCTGGCCATCATCCGTCAGTGTAACTCCAGTCCAAACAGACCTTAACCAGAGACAGAAGCTTAAACAGAATAATGTGTTCCATTAATCGGATACACGTATTTGCCAACTGTCTTCCTCTCCGTCCACTTGTGAGACAGACAGTCAACACAAATATTAGCATGGCTTGATGGTGCTGTGGGATCTTGTCATCTAAACCATCTCGACTCCGCAGCTTCTAGCTCCTTTTTTTGTGTGTTCTGGTGTTGACTTCGCCCACCGGGGTCAAGCTATCCAAACAGAAGGACGCAGCAGCGCTGAGTGATGATCTGTATGTTTGAGGGATGACTTTTGCACATGGGTGAAGCTTCTTTCTCCACCCACCTGCATCTGGGAACGCTTTACGAAAAACGTTTTACCCTCTGACGCCTGAATCAATATTTAAAAGGATGCTACTTGCACAATATATATTAAAAAATAGATAAAAAATATAAGGAAAGGAACATATTTCTATAAATACACTTCAGAAAGAGGGCTGGGTTCATTTGATCAGCAGCTGGATGATGAGAAACATTTATTGCTCTGTTTTGTCAAAACGATGTGATGCAGTTATTGTTGTATCATCAGCTGCTTCAGTCAGATGTTATGATTATTGCAGGTTTAATATCGATACATTGTCTATTTATTGTATTCCGAGATGATTCCGAAACAAAGTGAAGGTTCTGGAGTGGATCTCAGTCTCCCGACCTCAACATCATTGAAAAACTCAAACGTTCATGGAAGAGCCCATGACTGTCAAAACAAACAACCAAGAAGACAAAGAAGCTCATGGACAACTACCTCAAGAGACTTCAGGCTGTCACTGGTGTTATAAAAATGATTAACAGCTTTTAAACTTTTGATCAGGGTCTTTTGGAGCGTTTCTGTTGTCATTATGATTAAAAAAGAGGAAACACAGCTGTTCCTCAGAGAGAAGTCAGATATAAACGGGATAAATATGATTAACATAAACACTGGTATTCAGAAGCACCTGATCTAGCAAACGCATTTACAGACTGCCAGGAGAGCGTTTGTGACTGATATTTAATGCAACCTAATTGGATCCTTCTGAAACATATTTAAAGGCGAGGTCACTTCATTTTAGTTGTTGATCATCCATCACTTCGCTGGCTCTCTGGTCAGTTTTGATTAAAATGATGTTGTGCGAGGTGAACTTTAAACTCCAACATGACTTTATTACTGATTTTTCACTAAAACAGCTGGCTCAGGGTCGTAATCTTCCTGTTGGAGATTATAAATTGTGGTCACTCTTTGCGCTGCCGAGGCGCTGAGAAGGGGATGGAAGAGATTTGAGGAATGTTATTACAGCTGGATTCTTTCTTATTGCAGGGGAAGTGAAACAGCAAATCGACTCATGAAGAAACAATTAACAGCCCGTCTTTGTGAGGAAGGAGTGAAACAGCTGAACGATAGAGGGAGGGAGAGAGAGAGAGAGAGAACCCAAGCAAAAGGTAAGAGCTGAACTCTTGTGTTTGGAGCTGGTTTGGGGCATTTGATTGGACTTGAGATTTAATGATGGTTGAAATTAGCCTTCGGCCCTTACACATTAGTACAAGCACATGATGTCATCTTAAATGAATCAATTGAGTAAAGTTAATCAAGTCCAAATCAAGAGCTTAAATGGTTTGTGCCGTTTAAGAGGGACTTTTATTTTGATATGGTATAAAGTCTACTTAAAAAAAAACGTAACCTTCATGATTTTGAGGAAACCTTGTGTGCACAAGAGAGAGAGAGATCGAGACCCTCCTGGACTAACGTTTTTCAGTGGTTAAAGACTTGTGTTTGCTGTTTAAGAGGGACTTTTATTTTGAAATGTTAGAAAGTCTAAATAGAAAAACCTTAACCTTCGAGACCCTTCAGCATTCGCTTTTTTCAATGGTTAATGACGTGTTTGCACTGTTTAAGAGGGACTTTTATTTTGATATGTCTTGTAGGTTCCATAGAACAAATCTATCCCTCTTAATTTTGAGGGCAACTTGTGCCAGAATATCACGTGCATTTGTGTTGGGCAATGTCGGACTGGTTTGGATAATAATAACATATTAAACAAATGAGAATGATTAATGAAAATTAATGGATTGCAGTTAGATTTTCATTTGTTTGATTATTTGATAGCAAATAAAGAGAACATTTTATATTTATTTTATAACTTTTTTTTAAAGTAGACAAAAAATGCTTTATGTTGGTAGTAAAAGTTTAAAAATATGTAAAAGGGTTTTGTGCAAAGCATCAAAATGTCTCCAGAAAACAGTAAAAAGCAAGACAGAAAAAAACATTTTTAATCATTTCAATGGTGCACTATTTTAAATAAAAGCCCTGTGGAGTCTCTCCCCACCCGTATATATAGATTACCCTTAAATGTAATCCACAGGCTGCATCTGTGCATTTAGTTTGACTTCCTGTATGACCTACTCCTGTGGGAGTTCATAGAGGATGGGATGTACTGAGTTAGTGCCGTCATCTCTTTACATACATGAGGTCCGTTCCAGCTGAGGGAATGGTTTCAGGCGGCGGGAGATGGCCAAAGAATTAGCTTTTTCATTATTGTCGAGGTCTTAAATCTTGCACATTCTTAAAGAAATGTTTAAGCACATTTAATCATTGGTTTTAAATCAATTTCTTTTGTTGCATAATCTTCGCCATGATGTTATAAGATTTGAGGTGTGGAATCATCTTGAAGCTGTCCATGTTCTGTAGAACATCAAACACAACAGGGTTCTGTGCCCTTTTCCTGCTGTCCCTGAAATATAAAAATGTCATTTTGTGCACATTTAACGAACAGTTTGGACCACAAAAAGGCATCACACAAGGCTCGGTGCAAGAGTCCATCGGTGCAGGTGATTCTCTGTGCAGACTGTGTTTAAGAAATTAATTACTAAGTGGTGTATATGTCCCTGATGAGGAAGCCTGGGGCGACTGTGGCAAGGAAAAACTCCCTTTTGGAAGAAACCTTGAGAGGAACCGGACTCAAAAGGGAAACCCATCCTCATTTGGGTAACAACAGCAGTGTGATAAACTATGGTATAAACAGATGATATGGTAGTATGAACGGATAATGTAGTATAAACAGATGATATAATAATATAAACATAAACAGATAATATAGTTTACTCCGGAGGATCCCCTTCAGTGGGAACCACACGTGTTTCAGGTTAAAAAAAGAGTCTGAAATATTGTGTTTTTGTTTTGTTTGTTTTTTTCTTGGGCTATGCGTATAGTGTGATAGAGATGAGATGAGATGAACAGTTTGTCAGTAGAGGAGCTGCAGTTTTACAAATGCTCAGCTGCACGGAGCACATTATTGAGACTTCATTTCTGAGCCGTTCCTTTAATCAAGACGGAGGCCAACCAGTGAGCTCTAAACTCAGCCAGCATGCTGCCAGTGCTTTTCCAGTTTGATTGGACTGATGGACTAATGGTGTCTGAAGTGAGCGCGGGGCCCAGGTCTATGCGAGGGGGCTGAAACACACTGGGACGTGTGGAGCTAACTGATGAAACGAACGCCCGGTGACTCGAGCAAAGAAGCGGCGAATTAGAACATTGTGACCTATCAGCCAGCATCAGCTCGGGTCACTCAATGACAGCTCGTATTAGACGAACCGCTGCGCCGACTGCACATGCCTGGCGGCGGATTGAAATAGAGCAGGGCTGTGTCGCGAGCTTTTCCATACCACTGACCAGGATCAAGGCCGTCCTCGCGGGACTGGCACAATGCTTTCTGTCACTCCTCTGAGTGTCTTGGATGCAGTGTTTCATGCCTGGTAAATGAGGTGATGAGGAAAGTCAAGCTGACCTTGAGATGAAGGGTCCGGCAGGCTGCGGGTGTCCACTGCGGGCGGAGATGCTCACAAAAAAAACAAAACTGGTTACGCTGACAGTAAAATGACAAAGTTTGATGGTTTTATTCCATATTTGCCTGCAGGGGAATAAATGAGTGATTAATGAATACTTGTGAGAAATAAGGAGATGGGGAGAAATGCAAACAGGGGAACTTCGACCCAATTAAACGCTAAATATGTAATGATAATGAATAAGTAACTAATCTACACTCACCGGCCACTTTATTAGGTACACCCGTCCAACTGCTCGTTAACGCAAAATTTACAATCAGCCAATCACACGGCAGCAGCTCAATGCATTTAAGCTTGGTGAAGAGGATCAGCCGAAACCAAGAGTCCGATGGGGGAAGATTTAAGTGACTCGCATCACGGATGTGCAGCTGACAAATCTGCAGCAGCTGCATGATGCTTTAAGGCAGTCCTGAAGGCAAAGGGGGGGGGGTCCAACCCAGAACTACCCAGGAGTACCTAATAATGTGGCCAGTGAGTGTGCATCAACATTGTAAAACACACCACAGATGAGCTCTGCTTGAGAACTTGCTGGGAAACTTTCTAAAGCAAAGAAATTGTTTTTTTTTTTTTGTGCAGAGAAAAAATTAGGGCAAATTTAAATACTCTGGAGAATTGATCTCTGATATATAGGATTTAACCCTTTCAGAGGTAAATATTTCACTAAATGTTAGGATTACAGATTGTCAAAATTAACAGTAATAAATAGAATTTACTGCAATTTTCTTGAAAATGTCAAAAAAAAGAACACTGCTTTGTACTTACTTTTGTTTTTAGGAATTTCATTGTAGTGAAAACTAGCAGATGATAAATCTACAGTGACTAAATGATTATGGTTAACGTCTATTTCTTTTTCATTTGTTAACTATCTGAAGAGCAGAACATGCGGAGAACATCTTGATATAAAATTAAATCGACTGAAAGGATGTGTGATGTCCACGCTAACAGCTGCAGGCTCAGAGAGAGAATGCACACCGATTAGAATTTAAAGAAAATTCCAAAATCTGTTTCAGACTCATCACACCGTCACCCTGCATGAGTGTTATAAACCATGATAAACAAATGGATATTTACTTCAGAAGTGAATAGAATCAAGGGTTTGTTGATTTTCTTCAAACAACAGCTCGCACTCGCATCGTCCTTAATGTGGTTTTCAAGAACTCAGACGATGGAAGGACTTGCTCTTTGAAGATGAGGATGTCGATCCTGCACAAGCCGTGTTGTTTAAGTGGCAACTGCTGCAGGTCTTTGCATGTGAAATGAGTGCAGCCACTCAGCCATGGGCCCATAGTTCAATTACAGTTCGCTCTTCCCCAATCCGAAACAGCTTCCCAGCAAAGCTCCATTACATCCTGACAGGATCACCACCACGAAATGTGCTTCAGAAGTGCTCGAGGTTGGACTGAAACCATTAGGGAGCTTGTTAAAAACAAACCTCAGCCACTTGTTTCTTGCAAAGCTGGTGGAACGACCCCACCTCCAGAAGTGGCAACGCTCCTCTACATCTTACATTGATCACACACTAGTTTAGACGTTTGATTAAAGTCGTACGTTGAGTGCTTTTCAGGCCCTATTCTTCCTTTTGCCATGCATTTAGAAAGCTGGACATGTTTTGAAACACTCTCTGGTTTAATGTCTATGTGGGATAACTGTATTTGATTGGCCGGTGATCTCTCCTGACCTAGACTGTTTTTTAAATATTTGATCCATAATGATTCCAACACATATAAATGTTTGAAATGTTTCACTTTTTGAAACAGAAATCGTCTTTCGTTCAAATATTCAAGTTTGTTCAACAAAATAATTTAAGTTTTGTGCTCAAATCTGCTGTAATTACATTCTGTACATGAGCTTCTGATAATTCCTCCGCTGCTTCTCCTTTATTCCTCGGCTGTTTACACAGTCTGTGTGGTCTGTTTACACTGACGTATGTGGAGTATTCTCACCCGCGAGTGAAAAACGCCAGCGTAATTATTGCGATCTGTTTAAAAGCAAAATAAGCAACTGGCTGCTGAGTTTCAAAGCGTAATATTAGCTTTGGGGTCCATGTCGGGTCCACTCAGAGTGTCTACGTGCTGCACGCCATTGTTGGGGGTTGGTTTTTGGGTAAAAATCTGGTTGCATCCTTTTATTTTCATTTATAGAGTTGCTTCTGAAATTAACTTTTGAAAGACATTTTTATTCTGATATTAAATAAGTTGGGGGCATTTCTTGTCCGGTCAGGGTTTACTTTGCATCGACCTCTTCACTATAAAATCTCTTTCTTCGTTGCATGAAAACAGATGCACATCACAGACGTCTCTAGTCACAAGTGAGCCGTTTCAAGCGTCCAGATGGAGAAAAGATTGACAGATATGCTTAAACTGGGACAAGCTTTAGCATCCCGGGCAGTAAAGCAGAGGCCCTCCTCATGTGATCCTCCGTCAGCTCCAGGCCCTAAACACACAGTCAACAAGTGCTTTACGAGAGCAGGCATAGTTTCCAGCGCACTGGCCTCATCAGATAACAGGCTCACGCTGCAAATTCCCATGATGACGTGCACCAGGAGAAGTTGATGCACGCAGAGATTCTGCAGGAAACACGGTGTTGCAACCGAAGAATCCCTGGCTGAGCTGTAAGATAAGAGAGAACCAGACGTCCATGCTGCACACAATTCAGTTTCCGTTTAGTTTAGTAATCATTGCACAAACAAAATATCCAGACATCAAATCAGCAAATCACCACCTCGCTCTAGAAGTCCTCGCTCGTGCTGGATGTGTTTCATTTTCACAACACTTTCTTTTGAGATAAGTAAACATTGCTCTCTGTCTCCTGAAGAGCGTACCATTTACTTTATTTTCTACAACAAAGGGGTTCATTTTCAATTTTTTGGGTCATTTTGGCACTTCTTGTTTTAAAAGGAAACATTTCTTCCTTCTCTACTTCCTTCCTTCCTGCCTTTCTTCTACACCTCCTTACATCAGCTGGTATAATTGTAACAAACAGCGGAGAACTGTCCAATCACTGAGCAGTTTCACGAATGTGATTTAACAAATCACTTGTCGTTTTGAAGGAGTGCTTTTTGAACGCTTGATTGTAAAAAATGCTTTTCTATTACCATCAGGTAAACATTTCTAATATCTAAATATGTAAATATGCAAAGGATTGGAGCCTGCCAGTATCTACAGTCTCAGGCGGTGTCTTTTTGCTCCTGATTGTTTGGTTTGTTGCTACCAGACCGTTATGCAAATGCAGCGATATCAAGCCATTATCGTCCAGAAAATACATTTGAGCTTGATTAGTTTGCTAGTCTTCAATGATGGTAACAGACTGAAATCACACAGGACGTCGGTCCATATTTCCATGGCACGATACGCCTGCAGCTGTTCAATTGTGCTCCGATTGCTAACAATGATCACCAGAGACTTGGGTTAACAACGTCTAGAAGCGTCTCAGCAATCCTCCACTTCTCTCAAGTATAATCACTCCATCATTGAATAACGCATGAGTGTTTTTTGCGCGCCTATTTTTAATTGTACCTTTATCTTTTGTATATGGATGTAGTGGCCCCGATGTCAGGGGACTAAAATTGGGCGTGAGCCACTACCCAGTGTGGGTGCTCCACATCCCTGCTAAATGAACTTATGTTTTACGTGAAATAATTTTGAAATAAATGGACAAAAGCAGGGCTGCTCTGCCCACGACAGCGAAAGAGCGAGGAGAGACGTGTGCTGCTGACAGATAGGAGACGATTCCTTGTCGTGACCCGGCTGGCCTGAGCGCTGTAACTGTACCTTGAACACATGTTTCTGCTGAGGAGCTGAAAGATGGCACTCTCCGGAGCCAGAGCTGACTGCCACTAACCTTGAACAAATATAAAACTGATTTACTTCCACCACTCCTGTTTTCTGCACAGGAAAAGCATACAAAGAGACGTCGAGGCTGCAAATTGTTTATTTTCTTTGGAACATTCCAGCTGTTGACTGATATTCCCTTTGCTCAAACTGCCGACCTGTTTCTCCACACTTAGGCTGTGACTTGCTGTATCGTTGTTTCCCAGAGTTCAACCAAAATGAGTCATTATTCACTCTCCTAACCTTCTTTTTTTTGCTTTTTGACCCGAAATGAGATGCCTTGGAGAATCGTGGAGGGATTTAAATTCACTACAGAACTGAAGAGCGGTCTGGGAGAGCTGCTCCGGCTTGTTTTCATCGGTTGAACTTGTTTTATGGAACTCAGAAATCTCTAAAAAGTTTCAGGAAGTGTTGAAGTCTATTTTTAGAACAGCTGAGATTGCCGTTTTAAAGCTCTCAGGTCGGCACGGAGCACTTCTCAATAAAATGCCACCGTAACCAGATCTTTGTACGCGCGAGTCCTGTTGCAACTCCGTTAATGACACCAGATGAGAAATCCATCAACAAATCCAATCTTTTCCTTGTCGTTTTAAATTGAGAGTAAGCTAAATGTGCTGGACGCCTCTCTATCTGCAGCATTAGCTTGTATTCTTGCACCGGGGTTTGTTTTGCTTCGTCATTCCTCAAGCCTGAGACACTCAGTTGAGTACGGAGAATTCAGACTATTTTGGCTCTGAGGATGGCATCGTAAAACAGATCCATATTGGAATGAACTTGTCACTCAGCGATTCCAGGAGGCAATAAAGAACAGCACAGATCCCAGAAGACTGTATTTCAGTCATCAACCATCTCTTGGAAGGAGGACAGGGATTTATCCGCTGATCGAAGGTCACAGAGTGTCGCCAGCTCTCTTGAGCCACAGCCTGTAAAAGATTTCTATTTAATTGTCTGCCTTTGTACCGTACTGTGCAAAAGTAGCTGTAAATAAGTATTAATCATTTATTTTCACCAATGAACGCAGCGTTCAAAACAAATCAATATTTGCTGCAGTCACTTCCAGTACAATTACTTCCTAATTACTTTGACTTTGTGTTTGAGGTCATTGTCCTGCTGCAGAATTTTTTTTACCCAATGATACACCTCCATGATCGATGGGTATCTGCCAAATTGAGAATCCTGACCAATACTCCAGAAATCACCCCCCAAATTTCGAGGAACCTCCACCATGCTTCACGGTTGCCTGCAGAACCTCATATTTGTGGCACTCTGAACAATTTAAATCATTCCAATGCCAACAGTGGTGCTAAGTAAAGCTACCATTAGAGCATGTTACACGTATGAGGAAACGTAATCCTGGCGTGGTCTGGCTGCACAACCGAGACCTCCTCATCTATTCATCCACATTCCCAGATTTTCCCTCTGATTTCTGTATTCTAATGCCATCCACCGTCTGGTTTTTAACCAGATGCAAGAAAATCAAAAAGTACTTGAGTCATCTCCTATTTTTTTAAATAAGTAAAAATAACTGTTTCTCTGTTATAGAAACCCCTGGCCACAGAGGGAAAGGTAAACTGCAGAAACAGTTCATGGGGCCAGCTAGAGGTGGCGGACTGGTCCCCGCTGAGGAACGTTCCCATACACTGTGTTAATTTGTCTATTTGACAGACTCAGCGGACAGCCTGATGGAAGTCTGCCCAAACTGCTCAACTATTTCCTGAATGGGACTCCCTTCTGGCCCCTGTGGCTCTCTCTCTCTCTCTCTCTCTCTCTCTTTCTCTCTCTCTCTCTCTCTCTCTCTCTCACAAACACTAACTCTCTCGCCCGCTACTAATACTTTTGTTATGTTTAGGTCATGATTAAGAAGTGCCTCATGTTCACAAGAGATTCCTTTCTCCAGTTAATACTCGGTAAATCTATGCTAGCTCTGCCAAAAGAAACAGTGTTTTGAAATGCTTCAGAATATTAGTTATTATGTTTCCTAAGAAGAATTCTAAAGGTCTTAGTTTGAAACGTGCCAATTTTGTACGAACGCCTTTGGTTAACTCGCATTTTTTAACAGTGTGAATCGATGAAATACACACAGCATTTCACAGCCTTCTGCCATTGGGGCATTTGAATACTTTCATGGGGAGCTTGCAAGTTTTTGTGAGAGAAACTGGTGGAGCCATCAGGTTTCTCCAGTCTGTACTTTAATCATGTGCTCAGTAATGGGGCTATATCTCAATTTTCAAATCAGAGACGTCACCAGACACTTTATTACCGGGGAACAATATGTTGTGTACTCTACAACTGTCATTCCAAGGGAAATAGCACGGACAAGATTTTCCTTATTTCATCCAAGTAAACTGCTTTAGCCAGTGCTGCATAGCTTCACCAAGAGGTGAAGTTTAGAGGTTGTAGCATGGAAAATCAGAGTTAGAAGTTATGATACTGCAGCTCACACAATGAAGAAAGTAAGGAATGAAGCGGGGAAGAAAGGTAGTAAAGGAAGAAATCCGAAACATCATAAACGTTCTCATCTTAATGTCCTGAAGGACATTTGTGTGCTCCTTTTCTCCAAGCGTATTTTTTACACTCAATGGAATGGTCACTAATAATGCGGATAGTTTGCACAGATTTTTGTTTAACATGTCGAGTGATCTTTTTTTACTGACACGTTTACATATCAGGCTTTCTACGTCTGTAAACGGAAGTTTGAACTTGGTTTTGAACAATCACAATTAGACCTTAGGATTAGTATCAAACTGGACCAATTCAAGACCAAAAAACTGTTGCAATAAACCAATAGTTGAAAAAGAGACTTTATGGAAAGACTAGTGGGAGCACGTTCAAGGTTCCCCACATCTGCCATCTCTTAGTGCATATGGCATTAGAAACGTTATAGGGCAGGAGGAAATTAATTGGCAATGAGTGTACTGCAGCTCTGCTCCCAAACGTCTAGCGTAATGCTATTGGAACGACCCGCTGCACAGATTCACACTCACAGCCATGCATCATACTGCCACGGCTCCAAAATGAAGTGTGGTTTCCGCTCACAGGAGCAAACCTTGCCCATTTCTTAATGAACACACGATTGACTTTGAGTCGAGGTGGAGCCCTGGGGTCAAATCATGAAGACCAGCTCTGCAGCTGAGGAAAAATATAAACAGTTTAATATTACACTCCATCTGACACTCTGTATGCGAACAGTTTGTGATCAGAGATAGGAGTGTACTTGCAGTCTGTGTAGATCATTGTTTCTGTGAGTGAGGAAGCAGTCGGTGGAGGTTACAATAAGATCAGCATCAGTGGAGAGCAGAAAGAAAGAAAGGAAGTCAGGGGAAGGTAGCAATGGAATGAAAAAAGTGGGGGAAGGTATGAAGGAAGCAAGTAGGGGAAAGGGGAGGAAAGGTTGGAAGGAAGGAAGGAAGGAAGGGGTTGGTTATGTAGGAAGGAAATAGCGTATGGTAGGAAGGAAGGAATGAAGGAATCAAGTGAAGGAAAGAAGGGAGGATAGAAAAGGGAGGAAGGAAAAAAGTTGTTTGCGGTATGAGGAAGGAAGGAAGGAAGGAAGGGATGGAGGGAGGGGTTAAAAGTAATACAGAAGCAAATACATTTTAAGGTATATTTGGAAGAAAAGTTTTTTTGAAGAAGGAAGGAAGTAGTCGAATTAGGAAGTAGACAAATTAACTTCGATTTCCAGCAAAGTGTGAAAAATAAAACTAATAGAAAATGTAGCGAAATTTCCTGCTCCCAAAATTAAACAGCCAGCACTTAAATCCCATTTACCTAGGATCCACAATATCATATAAAAGATAAATCAACTATTTCTTTCACCAAATAGTACATTTTGGTACATTGTGTGTTTTTCTCATAATTCTGGGATTTCTTTCTGTACTTAATTGTTATTTTTTAAATGCTGGAGCGTTTTTTCAAGATTCCTCTATAAAAGATTCCCGATGCTGTGATCACTAAGCAGTTATTGATTCCACAGATATTGGCTGACGGACACATTTTGTCCCTCTCCTCAGTTTGCTGCTATTTTGGATTGCTAGGCTCATCACGTGTGGAGCTTTCTCTATTTCACACGAGCTTCTCTATTTATGACCCTCTGTCAACACAAGCAACTCTCTGCTTTCAAGCATTCACACAACAAGTCCACCCTTAGTCACACACACACACACACACACACACGGAGATCAGCACTGTCAAACACACACAGACACACACTCCGGTACACATATGGGAGCGGTGAGCAGTTGGACGCCGGTGTCAGCTGAGGTTAGCAGAGCCAGAGGCAAGATAGCATATAGCGGAGCACAGGCACCTACCGAGGTGTCCTAGTACAAATACACCGCGACACATGGGCCTCCGCTTCCAAATGTCAAAATCAACTTAAGATAATTTAATAATTTAATCGTTATTAATGCAGCTAACATTGGTAAATGCGCAGATAAGCTAGATCACTTTCTCTAATTACCCTTTTTGACAATTTTTATAAAAATCTGAGAAATCTGCCAGCTGTTTGCAAAGCAACAGCATTAATCTGCAGGAGTTGATGCATATTAGGCCCTTATAGCACAAACCATGACTCTAAAGTGGTAAAAGAAACATTCTGTTATAATGAGAATTTAAAATTTAACTTGCATTTGAATCTAAAATAAATAATCATTATCAAATAATCCAGGTATGGCAGCATAACATTGTGTTTAAATTAAATATAAATTGTGTGAATACTTGTTGTTTTCATAATTTTGACATTTTTAACTGTATAAACTCATCTGAACCCATCATAAAGGGCCTCGGGCTGCTTTACACAAAAATACTTCCTCCTCACACAATGTTCTATTGAGATGGAGCGCATCCCCTCCTTCTCCTCCTCCTCCTCCTCCTCCAAACACTGACCTCGTATCCAGGTCGCCTGATACCTGACTCCGGGTTCGTCCCGCTGCTTGTCACATCAAAAAGCCTTGGAGTGAAAAGAAAGAATATCTAGCCTTTACAGATGTCTGCGTCACAAAACAGGAGAAAGACTTGAAAGTCCATCAACGGCGCTTCTCCATCTTGATGAGGCCGTCAGCTCCAGCTCGAGTTGGATCATGTTTTCTACTGTCGGCACAACTGGCACAGCGTTCATTAACGCTGCCCTGAAGTGTGAATAGATACAGATCACACTTTGTGGAGTAATGTATAGATTTTTGTACCCCCGAGTTAATATCAAATTAAATTTATTGAAATGTATGAGAGAGGGTTAATCTTTGTCACAATGGAATTCCTGACAGTGCTTTGAACCCCTTTCTACAGCTCTAACCTCTGTTTAGATATGATCTTAATCCAAAAAATGGAGGTGTGGTCTATGTTTTAGATTTAATGCATTTTCACATTGGTGAGGTGCAAACACCCAGATATAACTTGATCCAACATGTGGCAGCTCTAGCATTCTGCGCTCTGATTGGTCAACTAAAGTTACTCTTAGTGACCTCACTGACAGCTTACTAGCAACCAAACTGTTTACCCTAGCAACCAAATTAGCATATCAATAAAAATAAAAATAAGAGAGACATTAAGGTAGGTTTATTTTACTCATATTGTATCATATCACTGACTGCTCCATAGCAACTAAACTTGTTGCCCTAGCAACCGAATCAGCAGATCTGTATCTCAGCTTCAGAAAACTATACATCACTCACAGTGAGAAGGACCTTTCAATGGCACGTTGATGGGTTCTTATTGGTGGATGGTTGCAGTGATGTCATCGCTCGACTTTCAATGACCATGTTTTGTGTTTTGTGTTTCTTCTGTTGTTTGTGGCAGCGTCTATTTTTTATTGAGTTTTGAAATGGCCAAGATGTATAAACATTTATCCATGTATGATAAAAGTGTTGTACAGACTGTTGGTGAGTTTTGCTGTTGGTGGTATAGTTGAATCTGATAAAGCTTTTTTTTAATCTAAAATGATGAAAATCAAGCACATTTCAATTTTTTTGGTTTGAAATCACATTTCAAAGGTTTTAATCTTTCAAGTTTAACAAGAAGACAACACTTTTTTTATTTTCTTTGGCCACTCCAAATGTTGCATTGTTAATTAAGAATTTCAGATCTAGGTTATAAACTAGATCACAGAGAAGCCAAAACTCACAAAATGTACATTTTATCTTCATCTTTCTGAAACTCTGCTTAAATACATTTGAACCTGTTTTTTTTGACAGGAGGGAGGGGGGTGCTCCTATTTAATTGGTGAAACACTGCAGTATTTTAAATTGCAGAACGTTAACATTACTGAAAATGATTTAATCGACAGCACTAAAACTAGACAACTTCTAAAAGAAAAGACTATGGCTGAAACTAAATTAGAATCTGTGCTTGTGGTAGTACAACGTTCTCTTGGAATCAGATAAGGGCTCGGCGTATCCCACATGGGTTTTCATCGAGAGTGGTTTCTGTGCGAGGGCCTGACTCTGCGGAGCACGTCTTAATTCTCAGCTATTTCAAGCTGGGGTCAACTGTTAATGAGCTCTCCCTTCCCAGCAGCCTTTCTGCCCACAGGAATCGCCTTGATTGCGGAAAGTTGACTTTTTTTAGCAAGAACACAAGCTCTGTTTGTGCTACAAGCTTCTCAAGGTTGCGTTCAATCACCGTGCCTTGCCAAAAACATCCGAAGCAAGCAATATGCATTTAACATGAGGTTTCGAGCATTTCGGACGAGCGTAGAAACCCAAACACTTGGTTGTCATGAGGTTAGGAAAATACTCAAAGTGGGGTTTAATCTCAGATCCAATCTCTTCAGTTTAACAAGAAAACAACTCTGGTTTATTTTCTTTGGCCACTCTGTGTAGGCTAATGGAGCCAAGAGGAGAATATCTGGGACTGAGGGTTCCACGCTCAATTAGAAGTGAGTTGTTCTGCGAGATGTCGGTGCGCTCTGTGTGTTTGGCTTCCGTCACATCGACTCTGTTCTGGCCTCATTCAGGAAATCGTAGACGTTTGTATATTTCTTCCTGTTGTCCGTGGGATTTCTTAAGAGTTTATTGTTGGTGGTAGTAGTAGAAGGATGTGTCTGTGTGGGGGGAGGGGCGCTGCTATGCAATCCAAAAAATGTGTTTCAAAGATTCAGCCTCTGAGAGTACATTGGAATATTTTTAAATGTGATATCTGAATATATCTCTGAATTTTTTATTTTTTTTTATTTAACAGGGAATCCAGTCTACTTTGTTTTTTTGGTCACGTTAGCAGCAGGTGTGTTATGTTTGTCAGCGTTTTGTTGGAATCTTTGCATCCGATGTGACTGTAACTCAGGCCTCCAGAGATCAATTCCTCCAAGCATCCGTATTCCAGCAGATGTGCTCAATTTCTTTGTCCGATATCTGTACTGCCTTTCTTTTCTGTCGTTTCTATCAATTTCGTATCATTATGAACAGACAAAGATGCTGATCATGTTGCTGTAAAACAGCAAGCTTTCTTTGCTTTGAGGCTTGTCATCTGATCTCTTCCTGAAAGCCGATCTCGTCAAAGGAAAAGGTGGGATTACGCTTCCGTTTGACAAAACTCGCAAGACACTAATCTGCTTTTTGTTTGTTTTGTGCTGCCTGTTTGTCTGCCGTGATACCTGTGGAATCAGGGAGAATGAGGTCATGCCTTTGGAGATTTGTGAGGTTTTCCATTACAAATGTGGTCAAATATGGAAATACTAAAATACGGTTTTCATAGAAAAGTCTTGCATTAATACCTGCTTTGGAATTAATAATAGCGAAAAATGTCACACAAAACTTCTAAATGTGATATGGTATTGTTATTCTTTTAATATTGTGCAGCTTTAGATTCACCCTGGGCTAGTTACAGCTGTGGGAAAGTCACACCTAAAGCAGATGAGAAGGAGAGAAATTACCTTTGCGATGTGGATGGCAAAAAGAGGAGAAGAGAACTGTCTGGAGAACCGGAATTGTGGGAAATTATCAATGCTCTCAAGTCCATCTCCACAGATCTAGATTTGGTTTTATCCACAGTCTGCAGAGTTATGAAGACGTTTGCAAGCCATAGCTCTGTAGATGATCTTCTTGGACATGGGCGGAAGAGAAAAATTGATGAAAGGTTGCAGCGCTGGAAAGTCTGGAGGGTGGATGAGCCCCAAACTAGTTCCAAAAGTATCCTGCAGGCTCAGGGAGCATTGGTGTCGATGCAAACTATCCATCAATATTTAAATGAGACACTGCTGCTGACTTAAACATAAAAAAGCAAGACTATAATGTGCCAAAATGTACTAAAAATCTTTAGGAAAGGTGAGACCAAGCATTTAGTTAAAGCTTGTAATTCTACAAAGAAAAGGACACAGTAACTATTGTTAAATATAGTGATGTTTTGGAGAGGCCTTGACTGCCTTGAGTGCAAGGCGTCATGAAAGGATTACCAAAGGATTTTGGGTCACACTGCAGAGCCCAGTGCCAGAAAGCTGGGTTAGCTTTCGAGATCTTGAGATTTCCAGCAGGACAATGACCCAAAGCGAAAGTAAAAGATCACCCAGAAATGGAGAGTTCTGAAGTTTTCATCAACGACACTAGTTCTAAATCCCATCGGACAATTGCCGTCAAGAAAGGAGTTCCGGGTGAGAGGTGTACGAAGCTCTTGATGGTTATAGGAAGCGACTGAATGATTGTCAATGGTGCCACTCATTTTGGAGCTCTGTGCAGCTTATTTTCTTCTGCTAATAGTTACAAAATGAATAAATGTGTAATAATTGTGGTGGTCCCCAAGAACCAGGATGAATCCCTCACCATAGTTTAGCACCAGAGATGAAAAAAGATTGCTGTTGATGTCTTTGTGAATTATAAGTTTCAGATCTTTGCTTTTCCTATATCGATGATTTCCTAAAAGATTTCTAAACACTCTGACCTTTTAAACCGAAAGGTTAGGATGACCGTGCCGTCTTAAATACAGAGAATCAAGACCCCCCACTCTTCCTGGGCAGATAATTCGTAGCATGTAGATGGAGATAACTCTTTAAATGGTGGAGGACAGAAGTGGGAAAAGAAATCGAAGCAACCATCAAGACCACGACAGCGTCCCTGAGGAGTCGCATTGATGACAGGCCTCTCTAAACTCATGAGGGATGGGCACAGAATGCTCGATGAGCTTTCTTTTGTTGTGTAACTCCTCAGTCCTGTGTCTATCAGAGGAGACCTCCTTCTTGCAGGCTTCTGCACCTCATGGTATCTCACAGCCTGAGGGCCACAGACATGCGGCTCTGACTGGCTTCCCTAGAGTCCTGCAGCTCAAAACATCGCCCGCTCGTTCTCTATCGCCTGCAGGGATGCAGGTTCATGAGCAGATTGAGAAAACAAAGCTTGTAAATGTGTCTCTGACGTGAGCATTTACACAGGTGCAGCCGTGCAGCCTACCGTCCTCTTTAATAGAGGAAGTGAAATGGAAAAGGCCTTTTTATTTGTGTTTTTATTAAAACGTCTCGTACCCAAATGTTCACAAGTGTGAGATTACATCAGTGGCAAGCACAGCGAGAGTCTGTAGCGCTTGAGGTCTTACATCATAAATTTAACAGTTTGCGTTGGCACCGTCGCTCACCATTAAGTGAAGAGAAGCTTTACATGCGGACTGTGGTGTAAACAGAGCTTTTGTGAGGTTCAACTCTCGTGCTTGGGCTAATTAGACTTTAACGACTGATTTAAAGGCTGCTTGAAAGAAACAGACACCCCAGGTGCAGCAAACACTGTCGTGGCTCATCATTAGCTGCACAAACACGCTAGCCTAATGTTCTTTCCACTGTGTGCAAGCTTAGATATTGAAAACACTTGTATAATGAGCACGGAAGCTTAAGTTTCAACTCCGCAATAGATTATGGAGAAACTTTAACTTTAGGCAATGCAATGCGATTTCTACACACTGGTAATTCAAAGTGCTTTACAGAGAGTTAAGATAGAGAAAGAAGAGCTTACAGAACACACATGCTCAGAAAGACAGCTACAATTAAAAGCTTAAAAATGAGCAAGAATATCTCGATTAAAGCAATGCTGCATGGAAGCTTTTCCTTATACGAAATCCTTTCTGTTCAGCTTATCATCATCAGGATTATTCTTGCCCCCGCTTGCAACCATGCAGTCATTCATTGCCCAATGATTACATTTGGGAAACTGTTTGGTCACCTAAGATCATGGAGTAAAAGCACAATTAAATAGGTGAGTTTTAAGGATTTCCATGCAGTGGTCACTTTATTAGGTACACCTAGCTTGTACCTAGGGTGTCGGACCCCCTTTTGCCTTCAGAACTTCCTCAATCCTTCATGGCAAATTTGCTCTCAGTGCTATTTGAAATACAACTAGCTGTATTTAGTTAAACACATTCCAGATCTGTTTGTGCACGACACATCGTTAAAGAGCTTTCCACGACAAGCAATAGATTTATTCATAATTATCTATTACATTCACCAAGCGTTGCATTCTAAAGACAGTCAGTGCATGAATGTATGTCAATATATGTTTTTGCATATATTTACATATATACACTAGCTCAGCTTTATATGTTTTTAATCTTTTCACTTTGTATATATTTCTTTGTAGCCCCTTATGGCTCCCAGAGAAGTCCTTTTTAGGAAAGAAACTGTAAATAGTAAAAGAAAAAAGTATGTTTCAAAATAAATAAAAGATTTAAAAGGAAAAACAAATTAGATCAAGCAATTGGTCCCGCCCTCCTTTCTGAAACTACTACGGAAGTGCCTCTTTGCAGTGTTTGCTGAAGAACTCATTATAATGCAATCACAAAAGACAATAAAAATGGTACAATATAAAACATGAATGCAATTTAAAAATAATGCATGGGGTAAAAGTGAAAAGTTTGCGCTTCTGGGGAGCAGCTGACCCAAGTGAGCGGGAGGGGATATTATCACTGCAATATAGGTTATTTATGGTTTAAAATAGATCTTTGTATGTGCAGCCAATCGGTGTTCGGAGTTTAGAACAGAGGTGACATGCTCATATTTGGAGATGAATGTTATACAGTCCTCCAGCAGAGTTTAGCACCAGCTCCACAAGATCGAATCTCCATGTGATGCAGCAAAGTGATAATAAAGGCCTTGAGGTCAGATTTCTTTATTTTTCACCATCAGCCCTAACCTGGATGTCCATCTTCTGCTCCACTTTCATCAGGTTTGACCGCTGGTTCCCAGTACCTCCACCTAAAAGCATCTCTTCCATATTACCTTCATTAGAACAGGAAGAACAGCCCACCAAGCCTTTAAATCTTCAGAACAGATAAGTAATGGCCTGGTGCTGCCTCCCGTTTTCAACGGCACATATATCTGACTGTGTCTGCATAAAAATGGAAAGACAGACCATGCTTCCTAAATAATGAGCCCAGAGGGAGCGAGCACACGGAGAAAAGAAATAAGAAATGACTCAAATTGCCATCCATCCACTGCCCACTTCTGTTGGGATGCAGGAAACCATTTGATTCAGGGACTGTGTTTGTACGGTCCTCACAATGTTTACGACTGCTGTGGTTTCGCTGGGTGCTGTACATGTTAGCAAATGAAAAGGCCATTTTTTATGATCAGGGAGTTTCACGCTGTTAATTGAGACAGCCTTGTTGAGTTCGGTTGTGCATTTCTGACTAAATAGCACAGAAAAACACTTTCAGTTGAAAAGTAAACAATTTAGTTAAGATTGGTTTTGCTCAATCACTTTTATCCACCTGCAAATACGCCCCTCTTACGGAAACAGTTGGTTCTGCTAACTATTAGCTTCAGAATTGCTCTCTTTGGAAATCTGTATGTTGTATCTGCTTGTAAAGTGAAGTTCTGTTGCAGGTCACTGGCTCTATATTAGATGCGCTCTTTAGAGGGAGTGAATGTGCAGCACAGAACAGTAAGGAATCTTGTGCATGCAGATAAGACCCAGAGAATGGAACACGGACGCTACACTCGACCAGTCGCTCAAAGCAAAGTGGCGATTGTTGGACTGTCACATACAGGACGTAGTTAGTGTGTTATCTGTGCTCAGACCCCTGGGAAGGCGATATAAACTTATCTCTTGTTCTCCTGCTGGCTCCTGTTCTTATCGCTGGGAATTATATTTGCAATTAACCTTAAAGACACCCATCACTTCATGACGGCACAAAGGATCTTTGAGAGCCGAGCGATGGATTGTCTGGAGGCGGTTGCGGCTGGAGCTCATAAGCAGATGTGGAGAGAGTCTGACTTCAGCCAATATCAGATTTTGTTACCCTTTATTAAGAGCTCTGAACCGTACCCAGTGTGTTTTGGCTAGCACACAAGTGTCTGAGAGGGTTTCATGCATTTGGTTATGCTCAAAATATTTGATTTCTTGGTCTTTTTTTCTGAAAATATGAATCATAACACAAAATATTTTCTCCACTCAAATGAAGCCATTTATTGTCTTTCCAAAAGACCCTGACAAAAAGTTTACACATCCAGCCCTTAATTTTCTCTATCCCCCCTTTGACATCAATGATGTCTCTTGAGGTAGTTGTTGATGAGGTTCTTTATCTTTCTTGTGGAAACTCGATAGCGCAGTCCATTTTTCTTTGAGTGTCTCCTTATTGTTCTCCTTGAAAGAGCCATGCCACATTTTTCAGAGAGCCCTATATGTCAACAGAAACTATTTCTGGGTTTTTCTTACAATTCTTCTGGCAGTTGTGGCAGAAATGTTTGTTGGTTTCACCAGAATCCCTCACTTTCCACTTCTTCATCAGAGTTAGAACACTGCGGATCGGTATCTTTTCCCGTAGATCCCTGGATTATTGTCACATTTATGATTATTGTCACAGCTTTAGCCGGATAAAACAACTCGTTGACTCTTTCTGATAAAAAAAAAGCCCTGCTCTCCGCAGTACCCCATACCCCCCACACACACCTGGTCTGAGCGCTGACACAGTGCTGCTCTTTACGTGCACTGCGTGGGCAAACAACCAACCAGTGACTTTTGGCAAAGTTCTGCAAAGAGACGGCCGTCCGGGGAGCTGTTTCAACGCCGAGTGACTTTCCTTTCCGCTCGTTTGGAGGAGTAATGACAGAAAAAGAGAGGGAAAGAGTGGGGAGGCCTGTTTACCTTAGCAACAAGAGCATCTGTTGTGCTGCCGCTCACAAACGTATGCAGTCCTGTCTGGAAAAGTGCTCGAAAAGCCTTGATCAGTGTAAACTACGGAAAAAGTTGAGGAATAGTGAAGCAATGTATAATGATATAGAAATAAATGCCTTTTTACAAGAAGCTTTTACTTTATTGTCAAAGTTTAGATTTTTTGTTTTGAAAATGAAAATCAAATGAGGGAAAATAAGTGGGAATCTCTCCATCTTCCCACTTTTCTCTTTCTCTCTCTCACACAGCTTTCCTGTGCCTCAGTTGGTAGAGCATTGTGCTAACAATCCAAAGGTTGTAGGTTCTACAGAGGAAAGCAGGAATAACAAAAAATGGTGTTCATTCATTTAAATGCAAGTCGCTTTGGATAAAAGCGTAACTGTAAATGTCTTTCTCTCTCTCTCTCTCTCTCTCTCTCTCTCTCTCTCTCTCTCTCTCTCTCTCTTTCTCTCTCTATCTGCAGGTCTATACTCTCTCCAATCCCAAAAATAGACAATAGTCTATGGCCACCTGGCATTCTGATCATATTCTAATACAATAATTGTATTTTCAATAATAAAATAAAACATAAGATGGAAACTATTTTAGTTTGAAGATGTTGTTCACAAATAAACCATCATTAGTAAAATAGCTTTGTGCTTAACAGATGATGTGAGGTGAAGAAAACCCGATCCGTTTCAGTGATTTTATAAATTGTTAAAACAGGGATTTGGACCTGTCCTCACGAAATAAAATTGGGGCTGACCTCGCCGGCTACATAAACATTCCAAGTGGTCTTGGATTCTGGGGATATGAGGAATGGTACAAATGAGAATCAATTGCTTTGAGTCAGAGAGAGAGAGAGAGAGAGAGTTGGAGGAAGCACCTGAGGGAAGAGCTGTTCGCTCCCCGGATAATGATTTTGTAGAGACTTCCTGTCCGTCCGAATCCTTCAATTATTCGATCCGGTTTACTCTGTTCCTCTTAAAAAATGCGTGACATTGTAGTTTTTTGTCGTTGTTGAACAAATGTGAAAGATGTGAAATATCTTTGATCGTTAAAGCTCTTTTGCTCTTAGGACAATGTGATATTTCAGTTTTGTTTTTTTGTTATGTGAACAATTACTGACCCCTCGCTAGCAACAGAGTGCTTACCTTAGCAACCAAATTTGCCTATCTCTATCTCAACTTAAAAAAACATAGAGACATAGTTATTGTATTCGGGTACACCATATGATGTCAGTGACCCCTCCATAGCAACCATAGTTTACCTTAGCAACAAACTTGCCATACATCTGTCTCAGCATGAGAAAACAGTAGAGACATGGGGGTTGGTTTATTTTAATCACGAGGAACATTACATTATGTCGCCGACTCCTCCTTAGAAATTAAATGTTTTTTAAAAAAGCTAGGTTTTTTGAAATTACTCCATGGAGCCCCCTCCTCAAAATTTCTCTCTGTTTTACTTTTTCTTTTGTAAAGGTCCTGTAATAAATAGTTAGTTTAGTTTCAATCTGAAACGTTTGTTCTGTTTTGTGTTTGCTCCTCTGAGGCTTAAAGAGAGAGGTTTGTGTCCTGCACCGAGCGCATTGGTATTTATTTAGAGGCTGTTGCATCCACCTATGAATGTGACATGTTGATAAATCAGAAACCTCAGGATTTAGGGACTTCTATCTTTCTAGAAGTGTCTCTTCCTTTCAGCAACAGTGTCCCGGTTTATTCCCGTGGCCCAGAGGAGTGCTTAGCGGCTGGAAATGTAGCCATCAGCCACTTGTTTTGTTGAGGCCGGGCCCCTGTCGACTGGGGTTGAGGGCCCCCCAGAGTCCTGTGGTTCTCTGCCACGCCATGATTCATGACTGGCTGGAGATGGGGGGGTTCAAGTCTGGCCTAATCCAAACACGGAGAAATGGAACAGAGGAAGCAGGGTCGAAAAGAAAACACAGCCAGAGAGAACGAAAGTGGGGCGGGATGCAGGAACTCGATGGAAAAGCAGTTTCAGTGGCATGAACTGCTCATAAATTCACTCTAGTTTCTGTTTGGTGAAATAACTGTGTTCTTTTCTCTTTTTTTCCTCCATCTTCATAAAGGAGCTTTGACTTGATGCTTCGTTAAAGAGTTTAGAGATGCATTAAAATATTCGATAACAATCACTTGGACGGCGAGGTCTTTTATTTTGGATTACTTGGTGTGGTCACCTCTATGTGGGTTCATCATGGAGATCCAGTGGAAAGAGTCGTATTCCTGAAGAATGTCAAAAGCAGCTGTAGTGAGCAGAAAAGTGTTGATTGGAAGGAGAAATTGATGAACGTAGAAAAGAAGAATCTGTTTAAATGTTGTTCCGGCTCTAAAACTAAGCTTACACTGTTTGTATTAAGCTGCTTCCTGCCTAAAGCATAACACGCGTCCTCAGCTTGTTTTCTATCTAATACATATTTCCAGGAGATCGTGATTGTTTCTCTGATTTGATGTGCATCTATGACGTGTTCTTCAAAGCCGTATCCATTACAGAGACACTCAAGCACCATTTTCAAAATGAGACTCATTACATTCAGCCTCATTGAAGCTTTTAGAGGCGTTCGGATGCTATTGAAATAACGGCTATAAATACGAGATCTCCCGTCGTCTCTGCTGCTATACACGATCCATCTCTTGATGATCAAGTACACTTTGTACTCGAGGCTTAGTTTGTTCGTGTTTTTTATCTAATTCTGCACTAAAACGGCAATAAACTGTGTGTTATGGTTTGGGTCCAAACCAAACATTTGACGATTGAACTTTGGTCAAAGTAAAACGGTAATTGATTCAGAGCCGTTGTTCCATTTACTGAAACAAGACGCACAAATCTAGTTAAACTCCTAGATCGAGCAAAAATACTCGACCAATGGGAAGAGCGAATCTCTTTACACTGGGAAAAAATGCTAATGGATCTTAAAAAAAGAATAAAAAAACTACCCGTTTCAGCTGTTTAGAAAGTAAAACTGCATTGAAACTAGAGTATTGAACTTGTATCTAGTCACAAAAACTAAATGTCCTAAAACTTGTTTAATTAGGAGTAAACCAAGAAAATTGTGCATTAAAACAAGTACATATGTCCTTAAATCAAGTCGCTAACAATACAATGGGTCTTAAAATTATTAATATCTACTAATATTTTGGGAAAAACGGCATTAATTCATGAGTTTTGTGCCATAGTTTATAACCCAAAATAAACCACACCACATTCCTTGATTAAACAGCATTTTTGGATAAAACACTTTTTTTAGAAGCACTAAAAAATACCCTTTTTAAACAGTGTTATCCTTCATTCATCTTCTTTCCCGCTTGTTTCCGTTCGGGGTCACGTGGATCCAGCGCATATCGGGTGGGGCGGGGGTGCACCCAGTCCATCACAGGGAAAACAACAGCATTAAATCAAGGATATTTGTGCTTAAAGCTAGTCTCTAAAATAGTCTTAAAACTTGAAAAACCTGTTTAAAAATTTGCCAAAACTGATCTGAAACAAGTACTTTTGCCCAATCATTAACACACATGGGAACTAAAAAGAGAAATTCTAGTTCCTTACCAAGAATAATTTCATGTTTCTTTTGCCCAAAGAAGGTTTTAATTGTAAGCTTATTTTTGTTCTTCTGAGGGGAGTGGGTTTTTTTCATTAGCACACAACATTGATTTCTTAAAATAAGATTTTAAGATTTAATTTATTGAAGAGTCAAATTTTTTTGTTTTAAGATCAAAGTTTCGTAATCCAAGCAAATAAATTTTTTTTTTTTCTCCTCAAGCAACTCATATTTTCTAAAAAGTAAACTAAATAATCTATACCCTAAAATTCAAAACTAGATCCTTCTTCTAAATATAACAAAATCTAAATTTGAGCTTTTACAGCTTTGCGTAGAGTTTTGTCTTTCAATTATAGCAGGACTCTACATCTGCTTTATTTGTGTTTAACATCCTTGAATGCTTGGGCAAGTTTCCCTTCAAATATTGTGAGTTTTAAAGCAACGGTGGTACGTGTTTTTCCTTTGGCCTTGTACTCAATCTCTAGTAGGTCTCGTCCCACCAGACATCATTCGAGCGGGTCGGGAGAAATCAGAAGAACGTGATTTGTCTTCATAACAGTAATTCATCTATAGTTCTCTTCGTCAAAACAGTTCAGTCGATTATTTTTCCTGGCTAAATGTCTACTGTTTAGATTTGTTTTTCTTCTTCTTGGAAGATAACAAAAGATATATTAGTAGAATTTGTGACAACTATCCGGAGACGATGAACCGTTGTTTTCCTTCCCTGACACAACGAATGCTTCCACTTCCCTTTCTTCCACAAGCCTGCTCCATTTTCTCAGTCAGAAAACACCACCGAGGAATAAATTTGGAATAATTGCAGCTAAAGTGCCTGCTGTACCAGAGTTTGAGCTTCAGGGGGAACGAGGAGAAATCTTCTTCCTCTTTCCTCCTCTTCCAGCATCCCTCGTCAGTGCCGAGCGAGAACCTTGCCTGTTTAAAACAGACGTAATTAAACCTCTCTGCTCTCATTAAATATACAGCTGTCTGCAGCAGAGCGCCCCGGCTCCTCTAAGTGAATGTAAATTTCCATTTCATGGTGCGCGCAAAGGGAACGAGAGAGCAGAGTCGTTCTCGCAAAGTAAGTTTCCTGCACGTAAAAAAGGGAAAAATTACTGCAGCCCTAAAATAATTGCCCCTTTGTTTCCAGTGAAGCCACATATGGAACAGCCGTGGCGTTATATAATTCATGCGTGAGGTACAGTGGAAGGAAAACATGGAGCTTTGTGATATGAATAGGAGTGAAGTGAAGTGGGTAGAGGTGAAGTTTAACAGACTTCCTCTCAAACCGAAAGTCGTGTGCAATGCCTCGAGCAGATGAGGGGGAAACGCAAGGTTAACCATGTAGTTATTCCCTTTTTTGTCATCGCTGGTTCGGACTAATGAAAACGTTCTCTGAACGGCGGAGCTCACTGTTTGTGTTTGGCCTTCATCTCCTCAAAGACTTTGATTCACAAGCTTTTCGCCCAATCACAAATCACTATGAAAACAACTGGTTAGATCATTGTTTTCCGATGAAAACGATGTGAAGCTGTATGTTGGCGTTCGACGTCTTCCCTCATTCTCCAATTGAAGTTTAAGTGATTTAAATGACTATAATTGTTTTTCCACATCAATGAACAGTGGTCCCCCGAGATACGAATGCCTCGAGTTACGAAAAGTTTGAGATACGAAAGGTCTCGCGGGAAATTTGAGATATGAAGAAACACCAACAGTTCTGCTCTATTATCCGCTTGTTAAGTCTGACGTCGTGCTTCTGGGTCCTGGCGCTCCATTCTCCCATTGCAGAAAGTGCTAAAAGGGATTGATACGCCTTAAAACACTTTAAATAAGTTTTAAATCAAGCAAAATATTATGTATAGATTACCAATAATGTACTAAAACAAATGTTAGAGTCAAGGAGTCGTAAAAGAAATAATGTTTATAGCGTGGAAAGTGCTGTTCTTTAGCGCAAGTCAAAGAAACCCTGTGACGCGTTCTCAGAAGGGCTCGTGCTTGAAACCGTGTTGGTGTTTGTAATTCGTGAAATATCTCGAGAAAGTTAACTTTCATACGTACAGCCGTAATGTTTTCTGCATCCGTTCCACGTCCTCTGACACATCGCCTCACTCTCAAGGTAAGGATTCACATTTGTGCACATATTACGTATTTTTCATGTGTTTTATTCTGTTTTATTATCATTTATTACATTAACAATGTGTAGATTTATGGATTGAAGAAACATTACTTGATTTTTCTCTGGTTTTAACTTAAACTGTTGTTTCTGAGAGCCATTGCACGGATTAGGTGTTTTACATGTAAAACTTCGAGATACGAACGTCCCCCTGGAACGAATTAATTTTGTTTCTCGGGGTACCACTGTACTTGTGCTTGAACACGGTGCGCTCAGTTACCGTTGCCATTGCTGTTTACTGAGACCAGACGAATAATGAGCGAAGAAGTTTATGACGTGCCAGCACAGGCTGGATACTCAAGGTGGCTACAGCACAAACCCCACCCACTGAGCGGTGAATCGTAACGTCACCATTACGCTAAACAAGGTTAAGCTAAGGGTTGGGGTAAGGGAGTGCAACTGATGAGATAACACATGAGTGGGGCTCCATGTTAATTGAGTGTGGCTTAACGAGTCTGCAGACACAGGTATCTCTCAGTCATTAGAATCGATTGGCTAAGCGGAGTCACATGAACTGATTCATCTGCGTTCGGTAGCTTTGTGTCCTTGTGAGGGTCTGTGTTCTGCCTGTTTGTGGCCGCTGCTTTATCACTGATGTGCTTTGGTGCATAAAAGGTTGAAAAACACTGGGTTAAAAAAAGGAAAAGCTCAATTTAGACTCAATCTGCAACATTTCATCAGCATCGTTTAATGTGATTCACCGCACTCAAAACAAGACGGGTGTTTGAGACGCTGGACATGAAGCACTTGGCGAAATATGACGAAATACACAGCACTCAGAGTTTGACCAGTAGTAGAACCTTAAAAAGGGTTCGACCTGAGGATCTCTCTGCCAGTCGCTCCCTCTGCCAGAGCACATGTATAATTCAACTGGAGAAGCCCTCATACAATTCATAGAACCCGGGTGGATGGGGCAGACATCCTGCCCTTAATATTCTGTGTCTCTTCTTTCACCTGATCCTGTTGCGTTTACTTTTTAATTTCATGGCTGAGGCCAGCGTGGTCCTGCCCACCCCCTCCTCTCTTCCTCGCAGCGTGAAAGGTCGCATCACCCTCTCCCTCAAATTCAATTACCTCGCTGGTGCTCGCTCGGTCGTGGCATCCACTCAGTGCAGCTGTCCACAGTTTGTCCACTTCACTCTTCGTTTGCACTAATATCCTGCACACATGAGATGTTTCATGGCGGATTTTCTGCACTGTAAAAGTGTCAGCGAGCGACAGCTGTAAATCTGACTGCATCCTCTGGCTTTTTCCTGCAGGTTTCCTTCTCTGTCTTCAATCACTTTCCATTTCCAACATCACCTCAACCTAATGTCCTTTAACAGCTTGCATTATCGACAATCAAATCCGGCGGTTGTGATATTGTTTCGTGGCTTTCGCTGCAGTTTGAAGCCCTAAACGTCCTCGAAAGTCACAACTGATGAATATTTAGTTTCAGCTTTTCCCGAAAAGAGCTTGGCTCTCAGTTTGTTGCAGGTGAATGAAATTCGGCAAACATGAGTATAGTACAAAGGTATAAATATAAGTAATACCGATCACGTTTCCAAATCCGGAAGACGGCTAATGCTCAAAGACCACTAAAAATAGCCACATTTGCTCATGTCGTACTTTAACAAACTCCTCCTACAGATTTCATCGGTTTCCCCTCCAAACTCCATCAGTCCTATTGCAAGGCGTATGGGATGGTAAACTGCGAAGCTTATGCTTTTCGTTTAACTACCGGTATGTGCACTTGGCGGACTTAGCAAGTTGATATATTGTTTTAACTCAGCCATACTCTGTTATAGTGCCACCAGGTGGGCACAAGAGGATCAACATTTTTCATTGAGGAACTTTTGACGTCACCAGACTCTTGCCCAAAAGAATACAATAAAATACTTGTACTCATAAATATTTTATTTATGAGTGGCCTGGGGGTCATGACACTTTGGCCATTGAGAGGCGAGGGCGCCAAAGGTGCACAAGCCCTTTGATTGCTGCTTGCATCTTTAACTTTATGTTCTTTTAGACAATGGCAGTTACCAACTGTAATAAATAAACTAAAAAATCCATACGCTGACGTGTACACTAGATAAATCTTCTTAACATAAGAAAATCAAGTTTGTAATCTAAGCTTTTACAGCTTTGATTGGATTTCCCAAGTAAATGTTGCATTTGAACTCTTTTAAGAAAAGTTTTTTCTTGTGTTTACGAATGTCACAAGCTCTCTCTAGATTTACAATTTGAAGGGAATCCAAATATAATCCCTGAAATGTAAATGATGAGTCCGGTCCAGGAGTCGGCAGGGGTTTCCGGCTCTCTTTAAACACGAGCTCTCAAGAGGTCAGTGGTCAGGGACGGCTCAGCAAGGGCGGCCACAAATGGGAAGATCCTCTTCACCTTCTGCTGACAATGAGGACTATCATTCTTCCTCAATGAACTTGAAACATGGAGGTCTGAAAGATCCTGGAAGCTTCGCCACAGCTACTGTGATCTATCTTAACCTTTCCAGCTCTACTTGCCTTTTATCGCACAAACCGCCCACTTTCTGACCAAATCTGCCATGCTTTCCCGGTGGATGCTGGGTATTTGTAGAATCCTAAAAATGGGAAGCTCCAAAGAAAAGAAGACAAGGCTTTTTTGACTCAACCCTGCTCTGTTTTGCAACTATAGCAGAGAAATCTGCAGAGAGATTACACCTCGTCTCGGTTCGCGTGAGATTAGACTCTGGATTACATCACCTGGAAATGTTCAGATATTTCCTATTGTGATGGTGTTGTTACAGAGCCCTGATCTGTTTTCACTTGAAATCACCTGCAAACCTTTCCTTCTTCACCTCCAGAATCATTGCCATTACCTCACTGTCAGGTCTGCTCCTTTCGAACATGTGCAAAGTGGATTAATGGTTGTTTTATGCCATTTTTTTCTTCTTCGCCGCCTGGGAGGGCCTCTTGAAGGAGGGGCGGGAAGAAAAACAAAGCCTGGGGTAAGAGTAGAAAAGCAGGAGTGGCTGCACTCGGGTAAAACGTGTAATCTAAAAACACAATTAGCCAAACAAAACCCCTGCATTTTCATCCTGCCAGCGCTCCTCCTGGGCTCCAGCATCACCCACCTCCAGCCTTACAATAACAGTGGGAGCCTTGGGGATATTTTCAGCTTTCCCAGATTTCCTTGCAGGGCAAGAACAAACACTTAGTGGTTTCGATGTGACCTTGCGCACTCTCGAGCTCTCGCTTCATTCCGTTTCTTCCAGCCTGTGTTTGTTGGCGTAGCTTATGGCTTTATTAAAGCCGAGGCGATTGGCAAATGAGAAATTGAAGAGGCGTTTTCTTAAGTTTGATGTTCCCGTCGGTGTCCAGAAGCACGAGGAGAGACTCTCTTTTCATTGTATTGGTGAGAATTGTAAACATAATGGGCTTGCCAAAAAATGAAGCCAATGTGATCCTCCGTTCATGAAAAAGGTCTTTGATGGGAGGGCTTTTCTTTCGCTGCTTCTTTTCTCTTGATGCAGGCCAAACGCTCACGGGAGGGCGCAAGGAGTGAAATGTGAGCTGTGTACCTTGTCATGGCATCAAGCACAGGTGTTCCCACAAAGACATTGACAGGGGTTTTCAACTGGCCCCAGAGAAGAGGTCAGGAAAATGGCAAAACCTGGAATTCCTGTGTGGAGCTGCATTGCATTTGGATTGAGTCATGGTCGGGGTTAGTAGACGTTTGAGAGCGGGATTTGTAAGGGTCACATCACCCTAGAACACCTTTGTGTTTACCGTAGCAATGGAATTTTCTGCTCTTTATCTCAGCTTTGGCAAATGATCGAGACTTCATAACAACAAAAAATTCTGCCTTAGCAAACAATCCATTTGCCTTATAAAAACACTTTAATCTGCTCTTCTGCAAAGCCAACATCAAAGTTTGTGGACTTTTACTTGATTTTTGGTGTTATATTATAATCAATATTTTACCATTTTAGTTAAACTAAAATAAACTAGTCATGAAGACATATAATCTCTTGTGATTTTCCTGAAAGGCGTTCGAGAGACTATTGATGGGACATTTCTTTGGGAAAACCATTGAGAGTCGAGGAGCTGGGAAATGCAACCTTGAGCACAGCAGTGAAAGGCCAGCCTGAATGGCCGGTCTCTTCTGAGGATTGCGACCAAAAAAACACATTTCTGTTGGCTTCCGCTTTCCCCATCGCCCTCAACTTGCAGCTAAATCAGGTTTTGAAAAAAAAAATCCTGTCTCTCCCTCAACAGAATGTGGGATTGTTTTCTTGTGCAGAATTAAGATGCACAAGAGGAGGAAAGAGCCGGCTCTCTTGTGTATCTCTTTATTGACTCTTGGTAATCTTGACTCCTCAGAAAATCCTTTAGCAGCTGGCCACGGACCTTTCGGCTGAATGCTCAAGCATACAATATCCCGCTCCAGCCCTCGGGCTGTATCCCCCGTCCCCTTACTTGCACTCGCAAACACACCCCTCTAAGTCTTCCCTTCATCCCTCTGGTGGCTCTCTCAGCCAACTGGTCTGGAAAAGACAGGATTTGTTGGTTTGGAGAGACCACTGGTGCCAAGAACAACACAAGCCCATGGCTCCTTTGGGAGAGCAGCAAATTGGTCTTCAGAAAAATAGATCTCGGTCAATGTCACCCGGGGTGCAGTCCTAAGCCTGAGGCTTCAGGGTAAGACTCCAGTCATTTCTGCTCAGACAAACAAACTTCTCCGTGAAGAGGGATGAGGATTCGACTGCTCTCTAAAGTAAATGATTCCCTGTGTAAACATGCAGATGGTGAAGGAGCTGTTTTTAAAGTGTAAAGCAATAAGTGTTTGTGGTAAACCTCAACTCGCCGAGATGGATGTTGGCGTGCACCGTTGAAATTTAGAGCTCACCACAGAGCACTGGGAGTATCTTCTGCAAACTGAAAGAAAAACATTGCTGTGAACCATCTAGACGGTTACATAATGTGTTTGCTAACGGATTAGCTCCTTTCTGTCACTATTTGAATTATTTATGTTCAATTTCAAAGCATATTGGATTTTTTTTATTCCATTCTAGATGCTAAAGAAGCAATCTGCACATCATGTACAAAGCAGTGAAACAGAAATTCACTTTTCCAGTCATTTCCAATGACTTTCCAATCAACTCCTCAGTGAGACATGTCGCTATTGGTTGTTTCAAAAATCAATAAAAGTGACTAGAAAACAACTTAGTTTTTCCCCAAAAAGCTTTTTTCAATTTCACAGAACAAAACATGTATTTTATGTCTTAAGTAAATAAACGTATAGGATTTTTAGCAGTAAATATACATGCAATAAATTGTGGAAAAAATTGGCTTATTTTGGGACCATTTTTTTTATGTATTTGGCACTTATCAAGATAAATGAGTATATTATACAGTAAGTTCTTAATTTTTGTAAAACAGTACATTTAATAAACAAATTTCAACTTTATTTATTACAGAAATGTTAAATTCTTTCCCCCAAAAATCCTTTAGATACATTGATAAAAAAAGTTTACAAATCTGTTCCTGGATGCAAAATTTAAAGCTAGATGAAATATTAATATTAAATCTTTCTAAAACATGTTTTACTGGATAGATCCGATGCAGTACTTTTAAAGACACTTGTTTAATCTTATTTTTTATTCAGAACTTATCCGTTCATTTTTTCAAGAACTCTTCATCTAATAATGAAAATAGTATAAAAATACTGTTGAAAATATTATGCATTAACGTTACAATTCTGTTTTATAACAAACAACAGACGTTTGGGGGATTGCGTCAATAACAATGGCAAATTCTCTTGGTTTATCTGTCGTTTTAAATCATTCTAAAAATTCAAGAGTTCAAAATTCAAGTTATTCAATATCCCTGGTCAATAATTAAATGTTTCATAAATATTATCCCCTCATCAAAACATCTTTGTCCTTCTTGTTCCATATTGAATATTTGTGGGATAAAAAATGCCTTGTTTGTAAACGTGCTTATGGATGAACACTGGCCAGTTTAATTGGAATTTTGTAAAATTACATTTGAACAAAAGCTCTATTCCTCCAGTAGCATTAAGTATATAATAAGGGAAAACATTCCAAGGAATTTCTCTGTTTTTCGTCGTTTTATAAGTTAGAACCTCACGCATTTAATTTAGTTTTTTATCATTTTTGGAGGCACCATAGCTCTGTGAATGACATCACAGGAGGAGCCATTCAAGGGGATATCGTTGGATTACAGCATGCCGGGCAAACATCATCTGTTCCACATCAAATAGAAAGAGAAGCTGGAATTCTTCTGGTTTGAAGTTCAGATGTTTGATCGTGGACCTTTTCATGGTTTCTAAGGCATGGGGGAGGATGTTGGCTATAAAAGAATGGAGAAACCCACTTTGCTTGAGTTGAATCAGAAACGAATATTTGGTCACATGACTGTGTGCTAAACTTTGCTTGAAACCACTCTGCAAGAGACGTGTCTGAGGAGTTTAAGATGATCCTCCAGAACACACTCAGGGTGCACAGATGTGATTTAACTCCTGGTGAGTGGAGCTTGTTGAGATTTGCCACTCTTTGAAGTGCTCAAACACATGTCGAGTAATTGGAGGACATCGAACAGCTTTCCACTTAATAGAAACAACGATTTCACTCAAAGCGGCTTAAGCTGAAGCACACAACACCCGTCACAACCATCAATAGCATGAATCCAGAGATCGACAGAAACAAGCCTTTACCTCATGTGCAACAGTGTTGATATAGTGTTTATAGAAAAAAACAACCAACACAGCATTGATAAAAGTTTAAAGAAGATGTTTAGCCACAGTATTGATCTGATTTTTTATTGTCTGATTGTAGAATGAACAAGTGTTTTGTAGCTGTACACCTGGAACAGAGCATCATCCTCGTGTAAGAAAATGGCTCCTGCGTTTGTCACACGTTATACGGGGTGACCGTAGAGCTGTGTGTATGGCCATCACTACGGGACCACAAATGTCTGAGGTAGCTCTTGTTTCAAAAGAGGAAGCGCTCTATGGTTTCTCTGTTTAAGTGCTCTCAGAGAAACCCGCCATACGTTGATTATTGTTGAAAGTACTCGACATGTTCCAATGGGGCCTCCTAAGCCCGATAATTCACCTCCAAATGCTGTTTAAATAGTGGCGGCCACTGGTGCAATGTAATAATTGAGCAGTGAGATTTCTTCTTCTTCTCAGCAGCTCCTCTCTCCCCGACTCCTCAAATGGCTTCAAAGAGCAGGTATCCCACTAGACCCCAGGGGGCCCATGATTGAAAGCTCGGAAGGATGGACTGACTGCCTGAATCTTATAAAGAATGTAACAGAGGATGCATGCATTATTCATGTTAAATTTTAATGCTTGAGGATCATTCACAAACAGGGGGGGGGGGGGACAGGATTGAGCGGGAAGGGAAAAAGACTTATTGAAAATTTCACAGTCCTTGTTGGTGACTTAACAATTTGTTATGCCAACAGAACGTTGTTTGCATAAAGCACCTACTAAATGCTGTCAGGTTTTCTTTCAGCCATTTTGACTTTGAATATGGAAATGAGGTGAGATGAGAGGACGCCGTGGCTCACAAGGGCCAAATGTGCCGTAACACACTTCTAACTGCTCCATGCAGTCAGTCAGATTTAAGGGCGAGGGGGTATTTGAATACATTTCATTTCTTTATATTAGGTGTGACAACTTCAAATATTGAGGGAATCTTGAGCGTAAAAGGCTTGGGCGATTTGGCCCTCCACTGGGAGGTTTCCTGATGTCAGACTACCAAACGATTAGCATGGCACACACATTAGAGGGAGGAAAGCGAAGAATGCGCCGCTCCGGAAGGAGAGAGCAGCTTCCCTGCAGGCCCGGTCAGCGGCGCACTGCAATCCACTCTGCTCTCTCACAGAAAATCAGTTTTCCCTGCTACGCCACGCTGTCTCAGAGATGTTGACAGTTAATGAACTGATTCCAAACTGCCTTGGAGTAGCTAGCTCTGTGTCTCGTGGAGGGAAAGGAAAAATGGGCGAAGCTCTGTTCTCGAAATCAACTCTAGATTGATTCCCGTCATGCCATTGATTTACGCAGGTCTGATAAAAGCAACATCTGATTGTGCCAAATGAGTTTTATTAACTCTCAAAGATCTGAGCTATGGTGCAGGATTTTTTTTTACATATGTTTTGTTTAATGCAGCGTGATTAACGGTGTACAACCAATGATGATGTGCACGCAACCCTCAACTTGCCCACAAGAACACCGCACCCTTCAACAGTAGCCACTTTTGAATCAGTTCAGCTTTCTCCAGGGGCCTCATCTGCGAAACATTTCAATGGATTTCTAACTAAAACGTTGCATGTGTCCAGAGCTGGAATTGTGCAGAAATAAATTCAGACATTGATCTCTGCACAAACACAAAGTTCCCGCACAGATGTGCAACCCAATCAATGTGCAACATCCCATCCTGCCTCATTTACATACATTTAAATAAAAACAGAGGGAGCATGACAAATTAAAAGTCCTGTATCCCTGTTGTTAAAAGCGAAGGTGGACTAGTGGTAGAGCGCTTGACGCGATTTGTTGTTTGATGTTTTTGAAACATTCCGGTCCATAAATAAATACTAATACACAATACAGTTACTTTTTTTATTGTCATAATCGCATGTAGTGTGCCTCTGAATGTCTTGTTGTTAACTGAACATAGATTGCCCTTCACCTAATCACCTATAGGGGTCGCCAAAGGACAAAAACCTGACAGAAACGAGCATACACCAGACACGAAGCTTGCATGTTGCCACTCTCATGTCTGCTGAAGTTGATATCTGATGGCTCTGTTAGCATAGCATTGTGTTTTTGGGGTGGTGAGAAAGGTGGAGGACTGAACTGGCTGCTGATCCAGATTTGTGTAGCTCCTGATTGTGGTTCACTGGTTGAGGTTGGTTTCCCAGGTAAGCATCATTGGATACTGACACGGAGCATATTTTCGACATCACCCCACGGTTCTTTGAAAGCAGTAGTAATTACATCATAGATTAGTCTCGCCCGAGTTTCAGCTGAACAGTTATCAGCTTCTCTGTTCGACGGTGTGAAATAAATTTATCATCAGCTTTAACGCGTTCGCTGACGGGTCATTTGAGAGTCAGACGGCTGCACCACGTGATGGGTGGCTTTCCTGCCGGGGAGCTTCTCTGCAGCCCAGCAGGTTTGAGGATTAAATGTAGGGCTCCTGTCGAAGGCACTGACAGGACTCAGAAGGGCTTTCCCCCTGATCCCTGTTATTACTGTATGGGGGATACGGCCCTGCGCTCTCTGTTGCAGCAGTGAGGGGTGCTCTGCTAAGAGGGTGTAATGCGCTTTGGGTTTAGGGCCATGTCATTCACTCTTATCCAGGTTGTGACTTTGCTGGAGCTCGCTCGATTCCTCAGCAGCGTCCTGTTACCGACGTGTGCAGAGGAGAAATGAGGTTCAGCCACAAATCTGTTCTGTTCGAGAGCTTTCTCAGGTCTGTATTAAAATTCAATTCAGATTAAAGTCAAAGATGATGCTGCTCTTTTTTCAGAGTACTTTTTATTCTAAAATTAAGCTCTCCATGAATTTGAGAACACTTCAGTATTTTTCACCCAGGCCGCACCGTGGTGAAGTATTCCACCCTGGAAACAGTTGTGATTGATGTCCAACGATAAACAGATAGAGTGTGAATAGTGAGAGAGTGCCTTTCCCAACCACTGGGATTCAAACCCCAGGAGACCCCTGCGACCCAAGTTCGGAATCTAATACACTTTTCTTTCTTGACTACGTTCTAAAACCATATATTTTGGACACTATTGTTACAAATCAAGCTTTTCAACAAGTGTAAAAAGAGGAATACAGCGCGCTCATTGTGTGTCAGGGTTGGAGGGGAAATCCTGAAGGATGCTGGAGCTCCTAAGGTGAATCAAGCCCCAATCCCACTCATGAAAACCTAACAAGGCCCCCTTCCTCTGCTCACGGCAGAAAGAGAAGGCTCTTCTCAGAGAAAACCTAATTAATGGGCTTTATCCTTTTTAAAAGCGTCCATAAGTGGGATTTACCGGCTTTCCACAGATTTCTCTTTAAAATAAAAGAAAACACAGTCAGTACGTGCCGCTAATGCTGAGCTGGGGTTAAAGTGTTCAGATTCCGAATGGCCTTTAAGTGGTTTTATGAAACAAGGGCCACTGAAAACCTTTCTCCACACGTTTGTATGGTTGCACTTCCATCTTTCTTACATTTTGGATTACTTTTGCTACGCTATTTTGACTAATATGTAAAACTTTGCTGATCTTCTCGTAGCCCCCACCTTTTTGTGTAATGAAATGATTGTCTTTCTAAGAATTTGTGACATTTCTCTTCCATGGGGAGCCATTGCTTTCACCTAAGACTAATTGTGTGAGCAGTGATTTGTAGCGTGGCATCTCATAGAAACTGTTGATTCTGGAAGGAAACTAAAGGTTTTCTGACAGATGTAGTGGGGTGTACTTATTTATGCAGAGCACTGTCACTAACTTTCATTGAGATTGACAATAAACAAAATCTTGCTCGACATCTTGACTAGAATTACTTAAAGCGTGGGATTTCGAGTACCGGCTACTGAACTGTATAATTTCAGAACCGAAGAGCTGTATAATTTGAGTGTGTGCTCGGATGTGCTCCATGCCAGCTTTGATTTTGGGATGTTTCAGACCGTTCAGGATGTCTGGTTCCATTTGTAGCTTATGGTGTTTGCCAAGAATGGCCCTTTTGTAGAAAGTTATGGGTATGTTTGGATTTTGGTGATTGGGAGAGTCAATGAGTTTATATAAGCTCACTGGCCACTTTATTAGGTACACCTTTCCAACTGCTCCTTAATGACTTTCTGTCCATTTTTGAGGATTTGGACCTCCTTGAGAAGTCAAAGAATTTGGCGCATACGTCAGAACTGGTGAAAATTTACATCTGGTCATGGTTTGAAAAGTGAGTGTTGACTCCATAGCGCCACCTCACGCGTTTCAGTTCAACGGGGCAGTTCAGCACAGATGTGTAATATACAAAGACTTAAAAATAAGCAATATAGAATGAGTTTCCACACTCGACACGAAGGCTGTCACTTTGTTAAAAACCGTTAAAAAAGCCACATTTTGAACACTTATGTAAGGGACCCAGACCAAAATAAACTCTATTGGAACAATTTCCAAAAATCAACACGAAGTCAATTATTTGTTAAAAAATGAAAGAAAATGTTATTTTCACAAATCATTATTGAATAAAAACACATTGATGTATCTAAATCTCTCGTATTTGAATATTTTATCTTCAGCTGTGTTTGGTGGATGGGCAACAAAAGCAATGACCCACATGAGGAGGTCAACTCTCGATTCCAACTATTTATTTTGGTCGTATAACTATGTTTAATTTGAGCTGAAGTCTTGGGTGTTTTGGTCGTGGAGGAGCTTGGTGTGTTCGGGTTCTGTTGTATCCATGCCTTCTCTCACCGTAGAGGTGGTTGGGTGGAGATGGGGGGGGGGGGCACGCACACTGTGGGAACTCTCCTGTCATCCTGTGACAGACAGCAGAGAGGCCAAAGCCCCTCATCATTTGCAATTCAGATAGCGAGCAGCCAGGCCGGGAATCAATAGCTCTGTATCAATCTGCCGACTGCAAATGTCATCTGCATTTTGATTCTTGACCCCCTTTCTGACGCTCCTCACACTGGGGCTATTGTCCCCCGGGGGCCACCCCTCGCTCTGTGCTCCCTGCCCATAAGTCCCACATTAGCCAAGTAAAAGCCCACAAGCAGAGCAGCCTCAGAGAGTGCTGCAGGTCTCTCACAGCCCAATAAAGGAATTAGAAGTGCGGGACAAAGCTGAAATACCAGTTGCTGTTTGGAAAAGCTAAATGGCTCGAACCTTTGTGCCCATTGTGAACACGGAACAATTTGTGTCACAAATCTAGTTCGAATGTAATGGTGGATCAGAACAAAACAAAAAATGGCAGAAGTCACTGCGACTGGGGCATGTCGGCGTGATGAATGCCACGTTCACAGGACTTTAAAGAGAATGAGACGAGGAGCAAGTGACAGTGAGAACCCCCGGTTAAAACCACCTCCGTCGTATTCGTGTTAATCGCTCACGCTTCAGCTACGCTCTTTAGCGCAACAAAGGGAATCAATAAACGTGGAGTTGTTCCATAAAAACATTTCCCAGTATTTCTCATTGTGCTTGCGTGTCATGGAAACGAAATATCCACGCTCGATTTAATAGACGATGGCTTGAAAATGCAACAAGTTGGATGTTTCCTAGTAAATATTTTCAAATCTGATCATGTGATTGATCTGAAGCTGTTGTGAACAAACTCTGATTGGAACATAAAAAATCCACTATTTTTCATAAATATTTCCACACATCCGTCTCTGGTGTCGTGACATTCATTGAGACAACGTACGTTCTTTGCGGAATGTTAAATGTACGTTTAATACAGCATATAGTGAACAAAACCTTATAAATCAGGACTTGAACAACTATCAATTGATGTCATCCGATATAAGTTCCATTATTGATTATTTGCCGTAGGTCCTGCAGTTTGAGTTAATCACAGTCTGACGTTATCCAGAGTAACTGAAATGGGAACATCCACAGTGTGGGTGAGAATCGTTGTGAATCTTCACTATTATAATCAGCGTAAACATTCGTCATCACGACCTCTTTACTTCAGCGATCCAAAGGCCGAGACCTCAAATCACAGATTCTCAGAAGAACACAGCCCTTGAATTGGGACACAGCATTGCTAATACCACACAGAAGATGATTTCAGTCAGAAATGGTTTATTTGGCAGGGTGTGAGTCCTGCCTTTAGATGATTCCTGCACCCGTGTCCAGGGAGAGAAAGTATAGCAGACTGGTGTTTATTTATGAGCTTCTCTTGCTTCATTCGGTCTCAATCATTCATGAGGCTCGGCTCGATGGCCAAGTCAAGCCTGAAACCCGAGGAAACTCTCACCTTTTATTTACCCTCCTAACTCCTCACAACAGCTAAAGGTAATGACTTGGTAAATAATGCTTGCTGCCGTAGCTCTTTTGTGATTCGGAAGGATTTTTTTCACATGTTTCGTCTACCCCTTGCAAACACAGGTAGCGTTTGATTGACAAGACCAACACTGACTCTCATGCCGTCTTCAAGCACCTCAGAGATCAGATGTTGGGTCATGTAAGTTATAAACCTGGCCCCAACCTGGGCTTGTGTTAGGAAGCTAAACTTGCTTGTGTCCCATTGTGGTTCTCTAGCTAACGCTGGGTGGGCTGATTACAGACACGAGATTCCACGTTTTTCTCCACAAAAAGTTAAACCACCATAACTTTATTTTGTGTTGATTTATTGCATCTTATTGTCAGTACGGCGTTCCATTGCCACGGCTCATGACTCTTTTCGGAGCGCAGTATCCAGCCAAATTTCGCAACCTCTATCTTGGGTTCTTGTGTTGCTAGGGTGTGAAGCGCCTATGCAGAAACCATGCCATCCTGATTTTTCCGAATGTTCTTCTCGTCTTATGTTGTTTTGACTTGATGTAATCAGCATCTGTCATTCTGTCGAATGCTGAGGAAGTCCTTCATGCTTCATCTATAGGATCACCTTCCCTTCTGTATGTTTGAAAGGGTTAATTACGTTACATTACATTGTTTCGTCGTTGCATACGTTTTTTCTAGCTCTGCCTAGCTCAAGCTGTTTGATATCATACAGCTGTAACCGTGAGAGCTAGTGAACTGGATCTGAAAAGAGTCAAACTCTGTGGCTATAGAGTATATTTTAATCATTATACTCAAAGAAACAACCTACTAATGATCGGAGGCTTGTGTGTGGAAAAACAATCAACTTAAATGTTTGTCGACAGGAAATCAACTCAAGCCGTGATCATTATGCATCACTCGAAAACAAAAATCAGGATTAAAAAAAGTAATGAACTTGCTCAAACTGAAAGAATGCTCAAAAGCTGGAAGAAAAGTCAGTTCATGACCCTAGTAAAAGTGCAGTCAACTTCCAGCCATAAATCAGCTCTCTTTCTGTGCTGAATGTTAGCGAAACGCAGCACTCACTGCCAAAGCGACCAGAACTATTTATCACTTTGGCTATTGTAGGAACTAAGTTATGGCCTGTGGATGCACTTGAGTTGTCTCAACCAAACACAATGATGTGCAGAAATATAAATGTCTGCAGTGATGCCGAGGGCTGATGGTACATCTATCATCGCGTCTGTTTGCTCTGACATCTTTATTAGCGAACTCTGCAGCACGCTTTCACTGGGTGAGAAATACGATAGCCGTTCACAATATCCCAGTTTCAGTTTAAAACTAATTATTATAATGCTTTAAAATTGTTGACTTTAAGTAGAGTCTTTTTGAGAGATGTGCGACAATCAAGACTTGACAGATGGTTAAATAAAATCACTCAAAACATCAGCTTCTTTGGTAAATAATAAATAAAATAATAAATATTTGTGCAAACTTAGGCCATATGTGTGGTTCGGGGGACGTCATCGACTTATATACTTTAATCACAAACACCAAACAATATCACACAACAACATAAACAGAGAAATGCAAAACGTGATGAAGAAATACACACTAAATTGGTAAACCCTCCGATGGCAGCTACATCAGGAGTCGTGCTTGAAATATAGATCTGCATTGAACGGGTTTACGATGTGAAAAACGTTGGGTGTCAAACTGGGCGCATACTGGGAGCTGTTGCACAGGGGCGACCAATGTTCTGTGTCTTTGGTCTCAGTTCCCAACATTCCCCCTCTCTCTTCCAATTTACTCTCTACCTACTGTTGAGGGTGGCAAGAGAGAAACGTTGCCACCCCAAACGTGGCATTTATTAAAAATTTGTGTTTGGTTTTCTGATTTAAAAAGGAGTCCATCAATAGTATCCAACAGGGAACGCAAAGAAAGAGTTAATTTCCTGCGGTGCCATGTCCCATGGCAAGAGGTATGGGATGCCCAATGCGCCCAATGCGCCTGTCTATGTGGTGGCGTTTCCATTAGAACTGTTGATTTGGTAGGGTTTAGTCACACCAGTTGAGGAACTCTCCTCCTCTTACTTAAAATGAGCAGCACCGATGTGCAGAACCTGGGGGCGCTGAAAAGCCCCGTCCCTCGTCACACCACTGACACACTGTTCGGTCTTCGTTCAGAAATCTATACAGGCACATCAATTTCAGGCACTGGATCCTTGAAAATCCCAAAATAAGAAGATCCCTGTGGAACTCTGGCGGCATGGGTTCTCCCTGCCCATGGACGGCCTGGCTCTCGTCTCTCTCTTGGGGTCTTGTTACTCAACAAGCCTTGTAGTGCCACTGACGACCCGATGGCTCCCTTCCTGTGATGTGGCTTCTCTATGAAAGAAATCAACATTTTCATTTAGGTTTTTCCATCTTTTCAGCAGAAAGGACACATTTCTCCAGAGTGCCACAGGACAGATGCTGTTCCTGCTTCTCTGGGACTTGGCAAAGACTTGCTCTGAAATATTTCCAGGAGTTCTGCGAACAGCTGTGCTTCCCATTTGTCAAATCTTGTCTTCGAGTGGCGGAAGCAGCTCCAGAGTCCCGCTCTAATTACAGGGCACAGTGCGCACTTTTATTGGAAGGCCAGCCCTACGGCCCTCTCGGGGCTTAAGTACTCAACATGTGGTGAGTGGGGTCTCCATCCTGACTTACATCAGACCCCCAAATAACAACTGCTGTCTTAATTCCAACACACACAGAGGAGCTCACAAGTGATGCATTGTTTGTCACTGTCAGTGTTTCCTTAAATGGAACGGTTCACACTGAAATACCAAACATGCAAAAACTGCAAAGACGTCACTCTGGGGTTGAATCTAGTGCTGGAACGATATCATTCACCACAGCATTCTTTATTTACTTGTGCACCAATCCAAGCTCTTTATAATCCATTTATTCACATCCTCAAAACTCCAAATAAGTCAAACATAGAGTCTGTGTGCAGTAAAATGGCAGAAGGTTTGCGTCCAAAGTGTCAGTATTTGTCTGTAGCAGAAGGCGGTTGAATAATGAGCGTCTGCAGTGAAGCATGCTGGATGTTCCTTGAATGTTTGGGGCACGTTTTGTTAGGATTACTTGAGTTCACAATGTTGATAATTACTGGCAGATACATGATTAACTCTTTTCTTTCTTATAGCATTCTTTGTTATAGCGTTTTTACACCTGCTGAAAACTTTTGGATCGTCCCGTATAGGATGTTGGTCATCCTTCACTGACCTGAGGTTTCCTTGCGCTTATTTATGAACTGCTCCAATGTCTTAGAAGTAGAGACGGGAGTCTGGATTAAATCTTTTGATGAATTCACATTTTGTTCAATAGCCACCATCTGCAACTTCATCCATCGCTGAGCTTGGGATGGTAGTTTTTGGACTGTGGACACATGGTGTGTTCAGCGGGCGAAGCTCAGCAGCTGAGATAAGCTGGCTAAACTCGAGCCTGCAATCCAATCTGCAGAGCATTGTTGAACTGATACGTAACCCAGGTCACATTGTCTCGCTGAGGCATCAGGACGGCAGAGAGCAGTGATTAAGAGAAAGATGGATCGCTGACTTTTAAGGTCAGCAATGTTTGAGTGTTTGCGGTTCATGTTTACCCAAGAAACCCCTCTTCTCCATCTTCTTTGATGGCAGCTGTGCAAGGCTGAATCCGAGGGTTGCTTTTCCAAATAGAGACATTCACTGACTGACAGAGACGATAATAGCTTTCGTCTCAATGCAAAACAATATGCATCAGTGATATTTCTAGTTGCTTAGATGCACAAGCCTCATTGATAGATCTGTGTGATTCGAACGATTCACTCGTTTGTTTTGTACCAAAACCATCCACTCTTTTCTTAAATGCAGCTCTTCAAAGGTCAGTTGTTTAAGATTCGGATCATTCCCTTTAGCTTTTTTTCCCCAGACAGTTTAAAGTTCCAAACAAAACATACCATTATGGACATGTTTTGCCCGGGCAAATTATGTGCAAAGCAACTGGCCTTCAGTTTGTTTGTCTGGGATGATGGCAGAGTAAATGTCGATCCTGGGCAGAGGACAAAAGTTCAGACTCTGCTTCTATTTGTCTGTTTGTTTTCCTCTGTCCGAGTGACCCAAACGTGTCTTTATCTACTCAGCCTTCAGGAGAGAATCTTATAATTTAGGGATTTCATTTTATGGTGGACTAACTTTATGACATTACAAGCAAAATGGCTCTTAACCGCTTTATTGCGTGGCTTTGTGGTGGTTTAACTTAAAGGAACAGCTCACAAACAGTACATTTCACTTTACTGACTCCACAAACATATACATTTATTATACGAAGACAATAAAAACATAGACAATTCCTTCAACAATGATGGTCACTTTCTTGATATAAAATATTAAATACATAAAAACTAAGATGAACATCTAACTGTTTACAGCAAAACTTATAATGATAATTAATTATCCAATTATATCAGAACCTTGGCGCCTTGCTTTAAACACTTTAGAAGCACGTAGTGAAGTTTTCCTAACTGATCAGACTGTTATGTTGAGGATTTATTTCATTTGTTGACTGTATATGATATTACAAGATATTGTTTTCTTATATATTTTTCCTGAAGGATTGTTTACGCTCCACAATTTCTTCCCAAAGAACGAATTAAGTCCATGACCGCTCTCTGTTTGTTTACACTTTATAACGTTTGGATGACTTTCCGTCCCAAGAATAGTGTCTGGCAGATGAGCGCAAATAATCTCATGCATTTATTGGCTTTATTGGCAACCTCTCTTTGTCCATTCAGCCCAGTTCACTTTAACAGAGTGTCGCTCTGTTCTCACATAGATAAATTTACAGCACCCTTGCCAACATTTCCTCTGCAGGCATTCCGACATTATACCCAACTTTACGTTTGGCAGACCTCATAGCATTCCACGAAACGATTTAATTTGAGTTATCCCATCCACATATTCCTGCAGGTTATAAGACCTCATCCTCAACGGCTAAATATGTAAAGATCTTAAAAAGGTTCCAAGATCTTAAAAATCTGGTTAAGCCAGATCATTACTAGTATAATGGTCTGGCTTAACCAGATTTTCAAGATGTTGTTTTGAAAATGGCTGCTAATTAAAGCAAGTCTTAATATTTCCCTGATTCTTAACTGATCTTAATCTGATTCGAATCATCCATTTCAGGGATTTGGCTGAAAAAAGCTCCTTTGAATTAGCGACTATATTTTGTTGAACCCTGAGGTCAACAAATATAAAAAAAAAAAGGTGAGCGAGTTTAAAACAACACTGGAAGAACTGCTCACTGGCTCTGCAGTAACCATTGGAACGTTATCTACTCTTCGGTAGAAGGATTTCTCTTGAGCTCTTCATGCTCAGAGCTTTATTTCAAACAACCCAACCAACTACACTAATCCTGTGTTTTTGCAAACTCAGTGCTGAATACTCATTTTAGAAATAGCACAAATCGTCTGACTAGTGTTTCATAGGGTTTTTATGTAGGAGATTTTTGTTTAAAAGTTGCCCTTTTTGGACTATTTATTTTGTAAACGATGTGAAGAATCGTTTTTAAACGATTAGTTTAACACCACTGCTTTATGCTGACAAAAGCTGGATGAAAATCTGCTCTTAACCGCTTCTTGTCTAAACATAAACCATTTTATAGCTACAAATAGTCTAGTGATGAGCTGGTTTAGCTTGAATTATGTGTAAATGAGATGACCCTAAGCTGCTAACGAGTCTTACCCAGAATCTAACCTTGGTCTTTGAACAAACCCCTTCGTTTATGTTCAATAAAATCTTTCAGTGGCTGGTCAACTCAATGCCTAAAAATATTCCTGTTGCCTTAAGTCGTATATCTTTTACTCATGAATATTCATGCTTTCCTCATTATGATGGGAAGACTGACAGGCCCAGACTCGCTCTGTTTCCCACACAGATGCTAATGAAACAGAACTAAGATGCACAAGTGAAGACAACTGCTTTACGAATGAAGAGCAACAACAGTTCTAGGACTTCCACAAACCCTCAGCATAATAAGCTGTGAAAGTACCAGGTCCGCAAGTCTCTGTGCTTTGTTATCCCCCGAAAAATGGCAATGGCTTTGGAAGGAATGCCAATCAGGAGAAAGCAGCTTCATTATTTTCTCTTTCGCCCCAGAACACCTTCCTCTCTAATGGCTATCCAAACAGGTCCGTTAGGGGCGCGAGTGGAGGCTGCATAATGAGTGCTCTGTTAAGTGAAGTTCCCTCTCCTTCTCTCTCCTCTGAAAGCTAGATCAGAGTTAAGAAGCGGGTCCTCTGGGCATGCTCGGAAAGCTCCGGAACAACATGAATGGCATCCACAACAGGCCAGCCTGATGCCATTAATGGATGGGAATGGCTGAGGCTGGATGTTTTCTGAATGCAGCGCCAGCACATTCAGGCACCGGCGAGAACTTGCAAGACTCTCCTTCTTCGGCTCAAATACTTATTAGACTTTTCAGAGGTGGTTTTGAAGATGAAATAAAGAAACGTACGAACTAAAACTGCAATAATATTTTTATGTGAACGTTATTACACTGCAAAATTAAATGTACGTGAACATTTTGGACTTTTTGAATTCTGTATCACTACAATGAATCTCTTTGTCAGGATTGCAACAAAAGCAGAGTCCAGATGTAAATCTCTGAAATCAGCACAGCGTTCATCAGAACTAGGCCTAAAACACGCTAGCACAGGAAATTAGCCACTCTCTTGGGTCCACGCTGCCTTCTGTTGCGAACATAAAGAAAAGTCTGGAAAAACTCACTCCATGCTCTTGCCTTGAGCTCCGGTGGCAGCCCAAAGAAAACAGCGCTGGGCTCAATAACCTCATCAATTTTCCTGAAAGCTTCTGAATATGAGAATTCTTTGCTCATTTTTGTCTGTGGTGCTGTACACCAAACTAAAGGTGTTCTCTGTTTCAACAAGCAGAATGTTTTAAGAACCAGAAACAAGCAGGATCACTGCACAAATGACAGATTTGTCAACGGATGGAGGGGAACATTTCCTCAGAAACAATGCCTTCAGCATCTTTGAGCACAAAAAAAAAATCACTTCCAAATTCCCGAGCTGGTCGACCGGGCAGATGTGTGCTCTCCCCTTGGAGTGACACCTGGGGCTGTGTGTGAGACAGCTGTTATTATTGCAGGAGATAGCGCATTAAACCCTTGAGAGTCACGGCGTACACGCTCCATTAGCTTCATGTGCTTTCTGCTGACCTGGTAAGGGCTGGTCAGTAATGCGCTCATGAATAATTCAGTGAACATCTCACCTGGCCACAGGCTACAGCCAATCGAATTGTCCCGTCCCGAGACTCAGGGCTTTCCTCTTGGATTGTTCTTGCTCTAATGGAGACAGGATGGAGGGGCTCTACAGTTTTTCAATAAAAAAATGTTGATTTTTCTAATTTAACTTAAAGATTATTAATTATTCTATCTGTTGTGCATCCATCGTGTCTGTCGCTCCAGAGGAACTAACATTAGTTTACCCATGTTTCCACTCATCCATCCATTATCCATTCACCCATCCATCCACTCATACAGCCAACCATACCCTACCAAAACTTCTCTGTCTGTCTGTCCATCTATCCATCCACCAGGACTCCTGTGTCATCCACCCATTTATATGTTGCTCCATCTATCCATTTTATCTGTTTTTATCCATCCACTTTTATTGTAACTTGTATCGATCTATTCGTTCCCCTGCCCAGCACACAGCTGTCCTTCCATCATGTCTACTGTAGTGAAAGTAAATCTGTTGTATTGTAAATCTGTTTGTGTTGTGGGAACATCGGATCTGTCTCGAATGTAATCTGTGTATAGAAATTCCTGTTTGCAATGTCTACATTTCTTTGAAGATCCAAGCGCTAAAGAGATCCTTGTAAATATATCCAGGGGCTAGTGTGTCTATGCATAACTGGTCCACCCAGCCACTCTTGCTTTTTTATTTAATTGGAAATGGTGCAGTCATTTCATTTGTTGGGAACGGTGCTTCGAGCTGCAATACCAGTTTCAATCAAGAGATGCCTCTTTCAATCCATCACAACGCTGTTCATTCCCATGACCCATATTCCACCAACTTACTTTGCCTCTTGCCACCCTTCTCTCAGAGTCTCATCCCATCTGTCATTGCAGCATCTTCATTTCTGCCACCCAGAAAGATGGAAATAATATCATCCGGTTTCACCCCCCCCCCCCTCCTCCCTGTATGAAGACCTCACTGTGGAATACATGCATCTGACTCTGCTCAACCAGCAGAGGAAATACTATCTGATCTACTGCAGTCATCCACTGAAACCCTGCGCTAGAGACACCCAACAGATGGGCCCCACGGAGATCTCCCCCCACACACTCCCCTTTCCTCCAGTGTCCTGGAGCGTGACGTGTGGACATCTGTCAGGGTCCCAGACAGGTGACCAACAGCTCATTAAAATTGGCTCCAAGAAGCAGACCCACGGAGAGATGGTCATAATTAGTATTTAATAAATATTTAATTCATTAATCAAATTAAATTGTTAGTAGTGTAATTAAACTGTTTTAGGTAATTAATTTTGAAGACAAATCACTAAAAAAATAACATTTTTATTTAGTTATATTTAAATATTATTATATAGGATGTATTTCGCTCTATTTATTGTTTGTTTTTAAACAGGTTTTTGATTTTAAACAGCTTTGATACAAAAATAATGAAAATAAATTGAGAGAGAGAGAGAGAGAGAGGTGGGTGGGTAGGTATGTAAGTAAGTTGGATGGATGGATGGATACTGTACTTTTTTCCAAATTCTGTTTTTCATTAATGCACCTTAATAAATTATAAACAAAGAACAAATCTGTTTGTAACCCATAAAAAATTACATTGATTTGATATAAATATTAGTTTGTTTTCCGTGGATAATTTACTGGTACGGACTAGGGATCCTCAGATCCTATGGAAATCGATATGGATTCCATCAATTTGATTCCAAATCGTAAGTTAGACATGCTTCACTTTTAACCCTCTCCTTTCTCTCTCTCTCTCTCTCTCTCTCTCTCTCTCTCTCTCTTTCTCTCCAGATGGTCTGGGTCGCCCTGAACTCTCTCATTACGTGAAAGTACCTGCCATAGTCCAGCAGATAATTGAGCTGAGGCATAGTCTGAGCGGGTGGGGTGGTTTGGGGAGCCAGCGGCACTCTCTGCTAATGCAAGGCAAATCCGCTACCTGGGGACCTGGGCGAGTGCACACTAATCCTCCGAGTGATTTAATGCAGGCTCTGAGGGGACGGCCATTGTCGCACACACACAAGCCCTCATGACCTGTCAAGAGCACTGCAGCATGTCAGACTGTCTGTCTTTCTGTGCTGTCTGTCTGTTTGGGCTTCTCCTACACTGACTGCTTGTCTCTCACTCTATGAAGAGAGAAATGCATGAAAGTTTGTGAACAGCTGTACATCCAAATGTACTTTGTGAAATACACTTTTTCTATCCATCAACACCAAAATCAGGCATTCAACCTCTTCAATATGACCAACAACAAAGTGTTTTCTGCAAACACCAGGGTTAAAACTACAAAATGGATGGGATTAACTTCAGAACATCTCAGTGAAGGGAAGTCTCTTTTATCTTCTCACATCATGGAGCAACCCTGTTCCTAAGTAATACGATCAGTCAAGAATTACAAGATATAGATAGATACGAGTTATTCAAAATATAAATCAATCGGTATTAACCTCTTTGCAGGTACCTCTGTTGCAACAACAGAAGCACATATAAGCCAGAAACAGACAGAATCTTAGATAACATTAGTTACCTCAAATGCTAATGGGTTTAAAACGTTGCATAAATAAAGTATTAAAACTATTTGAAAAGAAAAACATCATTGATTAGGAAAGCCTTGAGCTTATCCTCACTGTAATCTCTACTCCACTGCAGTAACTATGTGGAGACAGCTCAGCTTCTCAACGGAAACACACATTCCAGGCTTTGATGGAATGCATTATTTCAAACACTGGCTTGCTCCTCAATAAAATTTTTCAGGAGAAGCTGTTTTTTTAGATCAGATATGTAGTTTTAATCCGTGTGTTCATCTTGAGAAACGTATTGATTAAAGGCGGAGCTGTGTGTATATATAATCATCAGTACAAGCAGAGGAACAATGTCCTAAAGTGATGTGTATCTGTAACTCGGGTTTACTTCATCTCTGGCTCTATAAAAAGCTGAAAACATTTTTGCACTAAATAGTCTGTTTAAGAGCCTATCTTTTAGTATATAATATAAACACTGACCACACATTTAAAACGAAACTATTCGGTGTAGTGTTTGTGGTTTCATGGTTGTTTTCACAGCCTTCTACTAAATCTTCAACGGTTGCACATTGCACCATTAAGAATGCATTTTGAGACCAGCTACTCATCACTCATGCATCCAGCTCTCTCACTGGTGGAGGATTTCTGAACCATGCCATTGTTTGCCTTGTTTACCATGGCCACTAATAGTCATGATGCGGCGTGTTTCCCTTCATTGAATGCTAATTCCAGGCATGTGGCTGCTGCTCCGAATGGCCTGGGCTCGAACAAAATAAGCTTTGAGATGCAGGAATTCCTACATGGATGTGAGATAACCCAGTTACAGCTTTAAAAAATCAATTGATTGCCCCTGGTTAAGGTAAAGGGCTGCACTTTGGAGGGCAATGATCTCTAATTTCATCTTTGCATCATAGAGAGCCTTGAGCTGCAGTTTTTACTGTTTTTCGTTAATATCATCGTCAACAGTTTTAACAGCAATCGTGTAATGATGCAGGATTCCCTCAACTTTCTCAGTATCAGGGTTGTTCCATGGTGTGAAGACGAAAAAGATTTGCTTTTCCTCTAGCCAATTTATTTATTTTGGTATGTTTTGAGCAGGTAATGGAGGATTGGAGGATCATTAAACACTCACTCACTGGTCTATAAGAGCCAGATTTCTTGCTGATTGGTAGTTGATAAACGATGTATTTAATGGATGGAAATTAAGCATTTAATGGTATATCGATGTATAGGTGTATATGAGCTATAAACTATAGAAGCACAAATATGTCTACCGGTTGTATTAATTGAGATTTAAAACCCCTTTCCTTATCGGTGACTCTATAAAACATATCTATCTATAAATAAAATGACATAATTTGAATCCATCAACAGTGACGTCATTGTTCAATGTCTGCGGGATGATAGAGCAGACAGACCTCACTCTATATGGAAATAAGCAGCGTTTCATTTGCTGGCCGCTCATATGTGACCTCATGTGTGTGAAAAACTTGTTGGAATGAAGAGGTCATCCTCATAATTAACCTCGCTCACTTAGTAGAGAGCATTCCTCAAAGTCATCGAGGGAAGGACAGATGCTGCGCTTCAGTCCAGCGCTAAAACAAAGCTAAACACAGCGCTCGGCTAATCTTGTTGTCTTATTAACCTGAGCTGTGGGGGGGTGAAATGTCATCAAACTGCTAGTCGTAGCAAAATGTTTAGCAGATATGAACCCGGTGAATTTCTCAGCTGTTCATCCTCAAGAGACTGGAATTAGTATTCATTAACAGAGTAATACGGGTCGGGGGGCTATAACATGCCTATAAAAAAGACAATTGTTGTTCGATCAAGTGATATTTTTGGCTTGATGTGGTCTACTCTACTATTTTGTTTGCTGTCTGCGATCTTTTAACCTTTCAGATCTTCTTTTATAACTTTTTTAAAACTATTTTTTTGCCCATTTCCAATAGCTCTCTACAACACTGAGAATATCTAATAGTCATTTGATATAGTCAGTATCTAATATCTAATTTGCTGGTGGAATCCCAACCAGTTGCTGAAACTGGAGGAAACAGACTTTGAGGTGTTGCTCAGAAACCTTGGCTCATCGAGCTGCTAGCAAAAAGCACCTGAAGCTTCTCTATGGCGTGTTTGCGAGTGTCATCTCTTGGATTTCGGCCGGTATGTGAGTGATTATGTGAAAGTATTCGAGCGTGGACGGAGGATCTTGCGAGTGTGGTGTTCGTGGGTGTGCGTGTTGCTCCAGAGGTCATAGGGTGGCTCTGCCCTGGCTGATTGATGGCCTGGTGTAGAAGGTCACCCGGTGAAACTGAGAAAATCCGAGCTTCCACCGTCTCCAGGTCAGGTTTTAAACATTGCTACGCTCTCTGAGTCAGTCTCATCCCTTTATGAATGTGTGTCTCGCTGTGGTTTAGGGTCTGTGCTGGAAATAGAAGCTACATTTTGTTATGCTGTTTGCATTTATTTATGGGGTTTGATTTGACGTACTAATTGCACATTGTGGAACAGAATATCGTGAGGCACCAGGAATGAACCAAAAACAAGTTAAGTTTAGCTCAGTCAGACAGCTAGAGCTTCAGCAAACAAGAAAGAGAGACAGTCAGAGACAAAACGCAGATGTTTTTGTCTATAAGAAGGAAACACGAGATGGAATCTTTACGTGTTTGTTTCTGCGGAATGACTGTCAACATTCGGATTTAGTTTGTTTATCTGTACGTTTTATATAGATTATATCTCTGGAGGACCAAACTGTACATAGAAGCGACTCAGAACAGAACAAAGCTGTGATTGAATCAAATAAAATACCAGAGTAAAAGCTCAAGTGGATGCCGAGGTAAAAGGAAGCATCAAAACAAAGCTTTCTTCGCTCTTCTGGGTCTGGTTTTGGGCACGGTCCCTGCAGCTGCACTTTGTTTTGGGTTCACACAGGGACATGAGGAATTTGCTCCAGTTAGAGGAGGACTAATGAGTGACAAACGGCTTAATTGCGGGTCACTTCCTCTGAGGTCGTCTATCTGGGACTCGTCTTCCACTCGAATCAATCTAGTGCCTCGCTCGCCGCACCTCTCATTTCTCCGCTGATGTTTGTTTTAGGGGAAAAAGACTCCGTTTTGAGATGTTGCAAAGTGTTTAGAGAGTTTGTGAAATCTATTGGCATCAAAGGAGGAACGCATGAGAATCCTCCCAGTGGTAGAACTCAAGGGGTTGCTGCTTAGTTTGATCAGAGTTTCAGATTTCTTACTGACTTTACATAAAGTATGAAAACCGCTTCTGCTACTTCCCCCCCTCCTTCTCTTTTTCTTCTTATTACACCTCTTCCTCCTCCTCTTCCTTTCTGCTTCCTGCTGTCTTTTTCCTCTTCCTCAGCTTCTGCTTCCTCTTTCTCCATTTCTGCTGCTCCTCTTCTTCCTCCTCCCCCTCTTCTTCTTATTTTTCCTCTTCCTTTGGCTTCTTCTCCTTATTCCTCTGCTACTTCTTTTTCCTTCTCCTCTTACGCTTTTCTTCTTCTTACATCTCTTCCTCCCCTTTTCTTCCATTTCATTTGATTCTGCTTCCTCTTCTCCATTTTCTTCTTTCTTCTGCACTTCCTCCTCCTTTTCTTTTTTTCCTCTTTATCCTCTTTTTCTTCCACTTCTACCGCTTTTGCTACTTCTTCTCCCTCCTCCTTCCTTTTTTCATCCTCTTGCTCTTTTTCTTCTTACACCTCTTACTCTTCTTCCGCTTCCTTTTGATTCTGCTGCTTCTTCTTCCTCATCCTCCTCCACTTCTTCCACTGCTTCTGATTATGTTCTCATGTTATGATTTCTCAGCATAATTGTACTGTTGTTAAAAATGCTAAAAAAGTTTAGTTAACGGTTTAGCATTGCACCTAACAATCTAACAATCCTCCTTCTATTGCGTCTGTTTTCCAGAGTAACATTCTTCCTAGTGTCTTGTAGACCTAACACTCGGCGGAAGTGATGTGTGAACAAATTCAACCTCGCCTGCATCGTGTGCCTCTCCGATGGAGCTCTGGAAATCACATGCTAGTGCTGGTTGGAGGAGCAGAGGATGGGGTGTTTGTGTGAGGCAGGTTTAGCTGCTAATCCAGGTTTATTTGTGTTTGGAGTGGATTACAGTCATTGTGAGGAGCCTGGCTGACTGGAGCCGCTGCTGCGTGTCTGTGTGTGAAGCATCAGACCACCGGGTCGAGGCCGGAGACTGCTGCTGCTGCTGATGGTTAGGAGCTGCTGGAAATCATCATACGTGTAGTAACGGTTTAAAGTGATTTCACACATACCTCTTAGATTCTTTCATAAATTCTTTCATATTTGGGCCATGCAAATCCTGTCTTTGAAAGCGCACACAATCTTTATGATAAACGAAGTCTCTCAATGGTTCATTGCTGTACAGTCCCAGGAATATAATAAAGCAGACTCACTGTCTCTGTTAAAGTGAGCTGAAACAGTCAGCCCTGTGGCGATGTAATTACCAGAGGAGGCTGTATTTAAACTCACTCACGCCTTACAGCAATGTACGCAGCTCTGTGCTAATTGAACCAAAAAGTCCCAGTACGTATGTGAGTCTGTGCACTCTTTCTCCAGGGTGCCACCAAAACCGTGAGAATCACAAATGTACAAAATCGTCGCCGCCCCACGCATCTTAAAAATAAAAATCCGACTGTAGCATCGCCTTGTTACGGATCAGCATCCTTAACAATCAACAAGAAGCACTTTTGTTTGCAGAAAACAAACGTAAGATTGTCTGACAACGGCAGAATGTCATAATACAGATCCAACAGATGTCAGAAAGTGGCATCAAACTCAGGGCGGCCAATTAAAGTGACGTGCAGATTTGTGTGCTGTCAGAGCGAGGGCTCTCCTGCTAAGCTAACACTGATGCGTCTGCAACTTTCTATTATTTAGAGGATGTTCATCAAGGCTTCTAATCTTTTTTTTTTTCAAACCTGCCACTAATATTGAAATTGACAGTGATCTGATGCTCTCAAAGGTGAGTGCGTGAGTGAATGCCGATGTGATGAGCACAGATAAACAATCTCGTTAAAAGAGATGAGAGTATCGTGACAAACATGATCTCCAGTCTCCTGAAGTTTTTTCATTGTTGACCTCCCTGTCTGCACAGCTGAGAGCTTCGGTCTCAACTTCTCAACATTTAGAAAGCAATCTTGAGAAAACAGACACTCGATTGTTCAGCCGGAGCTTCGTTCTGTAGGTAAAACTTGTCTTCCATATGTTAATCAGCTCAGTTGTGAAAGCTATGGCTGATGTTGAACTATATTATTATCTTCCGGAGGAGAGACTGAGATGTGATGGGCGGGTTAATGCTAATGGACGGGAGGGAGCGTGTAGTGTTTCACGTCATTTTGCAGGAATTTCAAAATGGCTCATTTTCAGAGGAATAAAATTAAAAATAAAATAATTTATAGAAAGCTCCTTTTCCAACAACAGATTTTGTTGTGTTTCAGCTCTATTTTTGGAATCATGAATTCTCCAAAAGTCCCATGTTTCCCTGCATCATGAATGCCTCTCATAATCACTGTGTTATGCTGATGCTGGGGGTGTACCGAGGAGTCGTCCATGGGTTCGTTCTGGTTTTAAAAGTAGCTGAGAAGCAAAAATTTCTCGCTGCGGTCAGTGCTTTTGACTTTTCTGCTGGCTAAAAGTCTAACACTCTATTTTAAGACGGTCTGCTGGGCAAGATGCTCTCTTCAATAATGCATTAGCTGCCTAATACCTTGGGGAACTCGTTCCCTGGGTCTCAGATGGACCTGTGTGCGAGTGTGTGAGTGCAGGTGAAAGGGCTCTATTGATTCTGATGCTGAAATTCGGTTAGTCATCATCTCAGTCCGGCCTGACGCACACACATCAAGAAACAATGAGGGAGAAACCGACTCTCTCAGGTATCATTGTTTCTCCTGCGCTCCGGTTTACAAAAGTCTTATTCATTATATAAAAGAAGGGTTGAAATCGTCCCGATCTATGAGAAAGCAAAGCTATGGAAAAACTCTGAAGTCTTCAAGTGTCTGAAATCGGCCTCTGGATTATTTTGTGCTTCGGATTAAAACAAATATTTTAAATTGAACAAAGAGATGTGCGACATAAATAATGTAGATTCCGCTTGTTTTCTGATGTATTCATGTTGGCATCTAACACAGAAAGCAAAACTTGTTTAAATGACAAAATTATAAAAAAAAGAAAGAAAATTAAAGAAAGAAAAGTTCAAAAGAAAAAAATATATAAATGTAACAATCAAAAAGGTAACAATAAAAAACTTAATGAAAGAAAAGTTTATGAAAATAAAATGTAATTAACAAGCAATTTTTGATAAATTTAAGAAAATGTTTTACAAATTAAACTCAAAAGAAAATCTTTTCTTTTAAAAGATTTCAATGAGAAATAAATAAATAAAAATATGAGACAATTATAATATAATTAATTATAAATAATGTAATCTATATTATTATTTGTAAATATAATAAATGTAATTAAATAAAATTCCAATGAAATAAAACGAAATATTTAAAAAGACTTACATTGACCAATAAATAAATGGAATTCATTTCCTTTACATCAAATTAATGTTAACGACAAATTCAGTAAATATATTTAATATTCAGGACCTTATTTAATTGAAAATGTAAATATTATTGAAGGCATCGCATGTGCCTCTGAAATAAAAACCATTTGCTGCCGTGGATTAGATTCACCGCCATGACCCTCCCAAAGCCATGATTCCATTTAAAGCTCAGCAGAGAGTGAAATGGTGATTTTGGGTTTTAAATGGGGCGCTTGATGGACCACACACCCAGACGTTGAGGACTTTCTTGTTTAGTTTGGCAGTAGTTCTCGTTAGCAAACATGAGCAAGGCCAGTTCTCCATGGAAAGCTCCATACGCTGAAACATGAAGGTCGAAACATCTCTGAAATAACTGCAATAATAACCAGCTTCTAATTGCTTATGTACTTTATGAGTCACACCATGGTTTTCAGTGATTTGTGACCATCATAAATCTGCTCCCATCTGGTTTCATGGAAGAATGATTTGTTCTGCTTCCACCGGCTATACATTTAGACTCTGTGTGTATGGTTCGAACCCGTTTCATTACACAAGATTTTTTGAGGAAAGGTTTCATTATTTCCTTCCGTTGATACACGCTGCAGATGGTTCTTGAGTAATACAGCAAAAAAATGCCCCAAAATGTATTCTTCAGGAGGACAGGGACCCCAAACAAACAGCCAGTAGGTCAGTACGAGGTATCTTCAGAGTACTGGAAGTGATGCATGAACCCTGATCTCAACATCCCAGTGATTGTCTGCTGTGGTCTGTGCTGAGTTCTATAAGATTTTTGTTGCGGTTTCAATTTTCTTTTCTTCATTCTGCATGTATTTATATAAGTATTAATTTAATTTAAGTGAAACTCCAGGACGTGGAGAGTTCAGAGCTCTTGTTTTAAGCCTTTGTCACTCTGTCCTGCTTTTCCAGTTGAAGCAGAGAGCCACTGATCGCAAACTGGTCTTTGGTTTTTGCTCTTTACTTTAAGTAAATGATAAACACGTGCCACCGTTTCATAGATTTATTCTGAAGGGACAGAATTAATATACGCAGCGTCACGCCTGGGTTGTTGATCTCTTCGTGTAGCATCAGCAAGCTTCTCTGCGTGATTTCAAAACAGATTTGTAATACCTCTCGATGAAGCAGCAGTGATTTACGAGATGAACTCAAAACTCCATACAAGGCGAAAGAAACGAGTGATCTCCTGAAAAGCTCTCCCCCTCAGGGCTGGGAAGAGTCATCCGTCTCAACACGTCGTGTTACAAACATGATCTCCAGCCTAAAGCCTGCGTCTCGCTGTTTCTCCACAGGCCCGGTTCCTGCTGATTGTTCAGGAGAAAACCCCTTCTGAAAGAACAGGAAATGCACTGGAGGATGTGAAGTGCTCAGGTTGGATGATGTTCTCTGCAATTAATGTGTTTGCTTTGTTTGTGTGGGTGGCTGCTGTCTGTCGGTGTCCCACGGATGTTTTGGTAACACATGAGTATGGGAGAAGGAAGTCATGCATATTCAAACTGTTGTTCACTTGACAAGTGAGAAGCCCCGCCCACTACTGGAACTTTGGATTGAGAATGATAAAATGTAATCATTGTTTAATGATAAAAGCGCTATATTCGTATTATTGAACGTCCAAACAGTTCAGCAGACCCCTTTGATGCTCTGAGGCCATCCAATGTGTCGCATCCAAGGCAGATTCTATTCAGACAACAGCAGAGGCTTCATTCAGACCCCTACTGGAAGCTGTGTATTAAAGAGAACGCTGGAAATGGTGCTTTTAATCAGAATAATAATCAAATAACAAGAGCTACTTTCAGATCTGGAGTTTTCACAATGGTAAAGCACCGCTTGAACCAATGTCTAAAACAGTGGAGTGTTTGAAATGAGCTGCAAAAGCAGATAACTCTCCTTTGAGAGGAGTTAGAGGAGAGTTTTTAAGAGGAAAGGGGAATATTGGGACACTTTAATCAGGAGTAATGATACTCTTCAGGTGTCTGCCGACTGTCGATTCTTCTTGAGGTAACCACAACTTAATGCGAAACTCAGGAAGTGATTCGCTGAACATACGCTTGAGTGTTTGTAGCTCCTCTGCCAGAGGAACTTCCTGCTCCGTGTCAGGCGTAATTTATTCATGGCTGGAGGGAAGGTCCTTCGAGGAGAGAGAGAAACAAATGCGCGCACACACACACACGCACACACACACACACGCACACAGGGAATCACACACTCAATCTGGCTGAGGGACGACAACTGCTCAGACAAATGAGTACAAGGAGAAACAGGCTGGACAAATTCATTAAATGTTAAATATAAAAACAGCTGAACTGTACCGTCGGTTTCTCCCAAACACAACGTTTGACGATACATTTTCAACAGACTCTTTGTTAAAGGCACCGTTCCGTTTAGTTAAATCTAGTACAGCCGTACGGAATATCAGAAAGCTGTGAGATTTCAATCAAATGTGACCCGCAATGTTTTGGAAAATGGATTTTTAGGATTTTATAAACAAGTTACAGCTTTTACATTCTATTTTTAACATCGTGGACTTCAAAAATTATTTTTTAACTTTTTAACCTCTTTTTTTTTGGCGAAAATTAGTTTGAAATGGGAAAATATGAGTGTAGCAAATTAGTGTTTAAAAAACCCCCAACATTTAAAAAAAATGTAAAATAAATATTTTAATTATATTTAGAGCTAAAGGGAGGTATGCTTAAATATTACGTTGGTACAGGGAATGATAATCAGAACCCTAAAGAGATATGATTCCAACATCTGTGAAGAAGATGGACGACATCGTTGTCTCTTTGTGGGAGTTTTATGAATAACTTTATTTTCATAAAGACCGGTTGGCCACGAAAGCAGTTTGGGATCAAGTCACTAAAGGGTGTTTTTTTGTCATATCCACACAGAAACATTTTTTTTTCTCATACAGTGTACAGAAAAAAATGTAAGTTCAAAGAAAAAAACTCAAAGACCCATTGTACCATTTTTTTAAATATTTTTTTCACTTCTAGCAAACCTGCAGTTAGCTACAGAAGATGATTCTCCTTTGATGTCATCTAGCAAGAATCGTGTTACCATCTGCGGTATAGCAAGACAGTTCAAGAAAATATCCCAGTAGAGTTAGGAGGGCTTGGACTGGAGCTCAAGCAAGCCGTCTCCTGGAGCTGATGAAGCTGCTCGTCTTCACGCCCCGAGGTTACATTGTTCCTTTCTAAGCACCTGTCCTGTTCAGCTGACGGCTTTAAACAGCAGCCCCAGCTTCATTATCTCACTCTCACAGCCTCGGGGTCCATTAAAAACTGAGGAAAACCGCAAAGAATGTTGTTCCACTCATCTAGAGGTCACAGCTTGTCAAAACAGCCTCGATAGGGAGAACTTAATGGATTTCTTGCTCGAAGCTCTAACTGTGCTTTTGGGGAATACAAAGATTGCAAAGATCATTTGAATAAAACAAACATCTCCAGGAGACCACATCTCCATAGGAAGGGTCCTTTACTTATACTCAGCTGTTCTCGAGGTGTTTCACTTTGACGCATTGGTTCCATACTTATGTGACACAGTAATTTACATATAGATTATTACTAAAATAATACAATATGATTTCAACATATTTTTATTTTTAGAATCTGTCTCGTTCAATGGAAATGCCAAAGGTTCTAGACCAGGGGTCTCAAACTCAGTTCCTGGAGGGCCACAGCCCTGCAGAGCTTACTTCCAACCTTGTCCAGAGAGATCCACACCTGAAGCTTGCAGACAGCCTGAAGTACCTACCGAGCTGCATCAGGTGTGTTTAGTTGAGGTTGGAGCTAAACTAGACCTTCTTGGATTTCCTCATGTTCTGCTACGGATGAAGACGAATAAAACATACATTTTTGCTCGAGCAGGATTTTTCCTTCAGGTTTTCGCAGAAGTCTGGGGACTGAAACTACATTTGGTTATTCGTCTCTCCACAGAGAGGAATGGTTGGGTGTATTCGCATACATTTGCTTGAGCCTTCGTGGAACTGCCTGCCATCACATGACACTTTTCTTGTAAAAAATAAATTAATAAAAAAAAGTGAGAGCCTGTAAATGACAGACAGGCAGGGCGAAGCAAATAAAGACCTTAAAAATAAAGAAGTCAACTCCTCCATTCCATCTGTCACCACCACCACCCTCCACCCCCTTCCTCGAGGAAAACTCTGGCTCTGTTCACTTCCTCCTATTCATGTGAGGATTTCATGGATGACAAGCACTGACCAAATACACACTGGGAGCACATCTGCTAAATGTGTGTGTCTGTGGCTCGTGAGACATGCAGGAGAGACACCGAGAGGCTAGTTTATGAGTTCTACCTGTCAGACTGCACCATGAAAATGAACAGGAGCTCTCAGTGTGCTCATGATGCAGGTATCTGGGAATGTGTGCTTTTTGAATGATGGCTCTATTTTTTGGTTAATGGGTTTAAAAGGCACAGATTTATTAGCTTTGGGATTTTGTTTGTTTGTGCTGTCTATTAGCATTTTAGGCTTCTTCCACTTCGACGCCAGACTTTAGACCATTCATGAGAAAGATATTTGAAAGACTGATACAGTCAGATTCTGTAATCAGACAGAATTTGAACTTTCCAACTCAAATGCTCTGCAAATATCACTTTTGAATCGTGGTAGAAGCTAAGTAATAGCTAAGTAATTGTTGTACACTGAATCCGTAGCTCTAACAGCCAACTATTCAAACTAAAAATACCATTCAATCTCAGACTCACAATTTCCCATGTTTCCAACACCATCTTCTGTTCATGTCGACAAAACTTATTAAATAACTGTAGTCACTCCACAAAAAATGGTCAGTTTTGGAATGACTCGCGGATATTTTTAATGAAACTTTCACAAAGCTATATCTCTGCAATACTTCAATGTAATGGGATTAAACTTGGTACGCGTTATGATAACTGTGCTTGGCAGTTTCCTGCCCAGTTTTGGCAATGTGTTTCCTAGTGGTCTGGAGATATGAAAAAATAAATAGGATTTTAATTACGGAGCCGTATAAATCCTACCAAAATTAATTAATCCTAACTTTTTAAATAAATTTGACATAAGCAAGTTCACAATTTAGCAATGAATGTCAGGTCATACAGAGAACAACCGTGCTGACAGACTTCAAGATCTTACTGCAACAGAGCTCCGCTGCGGAGATTCAGGGTGGAAATCATGATGCCATGATGGAGTTTTTTTTTTTTTTTATAAACAGCTGAACATTCCTTTGAATCTTCTATTTTTGAGAGAGCTTTGCCTTCATCATGTAATTTCAGACTCCTTTACCTCAAATGAATGTGGTTTAAAAGTGTGCGATTGAAAGTGCTTCTTCAAACCAACGATTTTCCAAAATACAAGTGCTTCTACTGTATATCATGACATTCTTTTTTTTTTTTGTCCCTGACCGTCCCTGATGCAAACATAATAATAGCATTTAAACCATATTTCTCTCAGGTCCATAACTCCCAACCGTCTGCACGAGTGAAAAAGAAGCAACATATATTTTTCCTTCCATCTCTGGGTTCTTCAAGGATATGGAAGGTTTATTTTGGTCAAGCTATGTCTCCATCCATACTACACTGCAGCTGGGTTACGACTCAATAAGTCAAACGGAGTACAGGGTTTTCATCACAATTTCAATCCATCGATCTCTCCGAGACAGGAAATGCCAAACACACAGACGTACAGATGAAAGCTCACACACCTACGTCGAGCGTCTCCTGGAGTGACTGTTAATTACCAGAAACTTCCATGTTAGGATGAGGAGAGCTGCTCTGATGAAAACCTGGCCTAGTTTTGCTCGCCTCCACTCCGAGAAAAAGAATCTTCATGTGAGCATTGATGTTTGCTAAGACTTACACCTGAAAAACACTGAAAATATTGGATTAACGATGGGATTATTTTGTGTTGGTGTAATTATGTCATCAATTCTGTCACCGTATAAAGGAAACTGAGTATTGCTTTAAGGAATTGTATTTACAGTAATTCTAAAGTAGATCTAAAAACTCAATTGGATCTAAAATGATTAAGATCAGGACTATCGAACTTAATTCCCGAGAACTCAGTTTAGTCTGTGGAGAACTAACGCATGGGAGATGCATCTGAAGGTGCATGGAGGAAGGTGTTAATTACAGTAATTGAATTCTGAATTGTTATGTTATATTGAGATGTGATTGAAATGAGGAAGTGTAGTTCTGAAGGTAACCCACACTCCACCCAGAGAGAGCTCCATCTTTGTTGATGGTTTCCCCAAAGAGAAGTCATGCTGTGAGGCTACAGATTCTCCGTGTGGCCTGCTAGTCCTGGCAGTTTTTCAAAAGTCACATTTTTATGGCATATAGTATCAATTTGGTCTCCCAAAATATATTTGTTTCTGGGTTAATAGCGTTTAATTTAGCAGAGATTAATAGTCATATTTTAATTTTCGTGTGGAATATCGCTTTAATAAAAAGCTGTCTCGTTTGCTGCATGATTAAGATGCATCTGGTCGCATTTTTGAAGCGTTTAGCAGTCCCGGAGTGAGGAGACCTGATTCACTCTGCAGAACCAAGCTGCTAAAGCCATAACCATTTGAATAAATACAAACACACTCTCTCGACACTGCCACGATTTATATTCTTGAGTGTCCCAGACCATGCTTGACTTCACTTATTTTAGAAACCAGTGTTGGGAAATATTCTTCTTTAACCATTGAGGTGTCATTTTTTAATTCGAAACGTTGTGTTGTGATTTTATTTCAGTAAGCTGAACAGATTCCAGTTGCAAATCTCAAATTTGGTGGATATATTCGATTGTAAACGGTGATTTGGTGAGCGTGATTGTTTTGCCGTTTTATCTCAATTTTTAACTCCATTACTTTCAGCGCTAATGCTTTTCCACGAAAAACCAACATACAAGTGAACCTTCGTACAAACACGTCTAAATTTAACAAGTCCTCCCTGTCTCGCTCAAGTTGTTTTCTTCTCTCCGTTTTTTTCCTGGTTGGCCTTTCTTCTCTTTCCTCTGGCCTGCTTTTCTCTTTCACATGCTTTTACAGTGAGGTGCACTGAAAGCTCTCTTTGTTGCCACGGTCTACGGCGTCTGAATAGGGCCAAACAAATGGGCCTGTCCGGCGAGCATTGGCGAAGAGCTTTCTGAAAAGAATTCCACCCCTGACTTATCCTTCATGAGGCTCACAATGACAGACTACCCTTTTCTTCCCGTGCTCCCACTAATGGATAAGACAATATTTGCTGGAGTGTGAGGTGGGGAGGGTGCTTTTCTCTTGAATATTCAAGCTTTCCATCCTTGCTAGGCAAACCACCCCCCGTTCCATAAACACTCGGCCCTTTTCCCTTTGATTTCCCTTAGTTCTCTTGTTTCAATGCCGCTCCGTTTGTCTCCTTCTTCTTGGATGCTCTGAATCAAACTGGAAGATCAAAGTATAACAGAGAGAAAGCAACAGGTGTGAGTCCGCTTCATGTTTTTGATGATGCCCATTGGTTTAAATCTGGACTAGCAGTACTCAATTATTTAAACCAGTGTCCAATTTAGGCCAAGTTTAAGTCACAGCCAATTCCACAAGCTGGTAAAATCCATATTCTTGTCTCTCTTCTGCTGTATGATGATTTATTCTTAAAGTCTACCAGTTTGAAATTACTGCTAAACGAATGTCTTGTTTGAGCTAGAGCGGTATAAAGCTGTGGTAAGGACGGCCTCTTTTCTCAAAACATGTATTTAAACAAAGTTATTTTAAATAAATGCTGCATGTGCTGTGCACCTGTTTGCATCGGTCTAGAGTCATAACTGATTAAAAAAGAGACTCTGGAAATGAACAGTCTGGCCATCCGATTCTCCCAGTGGTGAGATCTTAAATGTCCACAACACCCAACAATGCTTTTGTTTTTAAATTATTCATTATTTGAGAAACATTGGTCCCGCAGACTGTACCCTGAACCAATCACTTGTTTTTTAGCAATTTTTAGCCGATCTAACAATGCTGCATCCTTTGTTTTTATGTGACACCTTTAGTATCACCACACAACGCGATGCGTCTTATAATGTAATAAACATAACTCAACATTGATTTCGAGATCAATTTAATGATGGTCGTTCACAAACCAAAGGAATTTTGATTATTGATGCTGCCACAGGCCCTCAACCCTCTACAAAGTGATTGAAACACATTCCTGGTCAGGTTTTGCAATGACGCCTCTCTCCAAAATCAAACGTGTGTGGTTTTTTAACACATTCATGAATTGATTGAATAGTTTCACTGATTGAATAGTTTTTTACACATAGTACTAACAGACCGTATGACCTAACTGTGTCTTTCCTTTTTAAATGACCGCAAAAAAATTAACCCGTTTATTGTTTCAAATGGTACAAGGAAATAGTACAGGTTACAATCCTCAGCTGACAGACAACCACATATACACATTTGAAATGTTGAGGACCTTTAAAACTCTTCTTCTTCTCTCTTCCATCCCAAGTCTTCCCCTCTCTCGTCCTGGCTTTATATCGACAAGTCTGGTTCAAGCCACTAATTGTCATGGCAGTGTTATTACAGCTGATCGAAGCAGAAAGAGCATTACAACAGACCGAAAGCGACTTGCTCTCTTAGCGCACATGGCACTCTGACAGAGAGAGAAACTCAGGCTTGGATCATTATGGTTTAAATGGTTGCACTGGGCATTTGCCAGTTGCTTTCAGTCTCCAAACAGACTTGTGGTCTCCACACACGCACTCACACACCCTGAACAGGGGAGTAAATTTAGTTCTCGGGGCAGATTTGTTATTATTCGAGTAATTCATGGCTACTGCTTCATTTACTTTCTCATTAAATGTTGCGTCAGATCACGAGAATTAAAGTCCTGGTGCTAGATTTGCTGTTTTAAATGCACCAGAAGAGCTTTTCGACTGCCTACTTAAATGCTAATCATTTGCACAATGTGTTTTGGGTGCCTGAAGATTTGTATAACTAGACATTTTAAGGTCTAAAGCTAACTTTTTTGTTATAATTTTACATTTACCATTTGGGAAGTTTGCAGACCTCCTCCAGATCCGCTGATTGCGCTTTTAGCATTAGTGTAAAACGGTCTGAAAAACAAACTTGACTAAAAATTCTGATATCTTACTGAAAAAAATACTCCTGTACAAATCACAATATCTGGGACAAGGACTTTTAAAACTGAAGAAATAGAACCAACACTTCTACAAACAAGTTATCGATACTTTTCTTCAGAAGTAGCGGCTAAAGGGCAAGTTGATAAAAACATTTTTTGTAGTCTGCAGTTTGCATATGGAACTTGTAAAATGTCGGACTAAATATCAAAATATCCATGGTATGTATTGTTTTTTACACATTTTTGTCCATGTTTGGTCCTTAGCTGCTGCCATGAGTAAGCTCTTCATCAGAATGAATGTGACGTTTGTCTGTTTTCTTCAGTTATTTATAAGGTTCGAGTTCAGAGTTAATGAACTGTGGAATGTGTTTCTTGCACATTCTTTACAGATGCAGGAAGTCACTCATCCTCATGCTCAAAACTGGTTATGTGTTGTGGATAGAGCTTGCATAATCGACTAACAAGAGTGGTCTGGAACAAGAGCTACTATTGGGTTGCCAGATTAATAAAAATGGGTTTCATTTAAAAGAAAATAATAATAGAGTTCTGAGCTATAAAGTCATTAAATGGGAATGTTCTCGAGAGAACCGCTGCAGCCGAGCTGAATCTTCCTCAGGGGATGTGAACTGCACTTATATTTTCGGCCTGTAAAGGACAGGCTCTGTGACACACCATGCAATTAGACTAAACTGTCCTCCGTTCCCAACCCTGATCCGCCTGGAAGGGCTCGTTCTCGCGGAAGAGACGCATCACATGCCCCCCTTACACCTGCTGTAGTGTATACTTAAACTGTCAGAAAGACTCCGCTCTTCCACACTCTCGTGTCAGACGGCCTCACGGCGCCTCCGGAGCCATTTTTACCATGTTTTCTACCCCAAACACGTCTGCTGGTGCTCGTATGCTTGTTGCGTGCAAAAGTGCATGATAAATGTATGTTTTGTGGGCCCTGGGACCATGAATTTTAAATGAGAGTATGTGTTTTCTTGTCCAGGTTTGTTGGGCTGCTGCAGCGGTGCATGAATGCATGAGGCCGGCCGAGAGGACGACCTCGGGGTCAGAGGCTACCATGGTAATCAGGTCAGTGGGGAGGTGGCTTTGGTTTTCCATGAGGCGAGGCGCTGTCCATCTGTCATGCTGACCATGCACACATTCACAGCTTTCTCACACACTCACACACAAGCAGCAAACTGTTGCTTTCTGATCCTTTAAATCCGACCGTTCTGCGAATGAATGAGAGCTGCATGGAAATGTTTGACTTATTACAAGAAACATCTTTCCTGATGCCAGTGTAGAGGGCGTTGTTGTGAGTTGTGTACATGCAGAAAACCAGCATTGCACCTGTAGCTCCCAATCAGTGCCCAGCACCCGCTTCAAACACTCATTGGCTGGCATGGACTGGCCGTCAGAAAAAGTGGATATTTTACAGGCGGAATGGATAAAGTTCAGCCTGAAATATATTGATTTAGTATTTTCTACTCATCTCACAACCGTGCATCTCTACATCTGTACAAAACAATCGAATAAATGTAGAAACGCGGTGAGGTGAAATGCTGCTGGTCGAATTGATTCTAATGATCAATGCTAAGCTTATGCTAACAGTGCTAGCACAACCTCTGGAGAATTGCCAAAGAAAAGTGTAAAAAGAGCACTGCCTCTGTCTGGAGCTACAGGTAGAATCCAGTCTTATGTATATTTCAAATTTTATGTTGCAGTGTATATTATTGCAACAGTTGGTTACATTGACTTATATTTGAGTCATTTTGATGTGCAACAACCAATAACGCTCTCAACAAATATGTCAAGATCTGAGAACATAAAGACCCTTATCAGGGATTGGAACGCTCGCAGAACTATGTGAAAAGGGGAAAACGCTCTTTAAAAATGCACCCTTACAGACATACTTCTCTAATTTCTGTGAAACATATTTTCAGTCATTAATTACTTGCTCATTTGTAAGTGTTAAAGTTAAAGAACTTGGGCACTTTTTGGGGTTCCATTTTTCAGTCTCCACTCTAAACCTTGGGTACATTGCGAGGGTAATTTCTGTAATCTTAGGACTGTCGAGATGCATCTCTGTTTTGGCAGCGGACAGGTGCACAGACAGAATCCCCTGTGCAGCAGTTACAAATAAAGGTGCGTTTCCTTCCTTTCTCTCTTGGAGAACTTGAAACTTGAGAAAAGTGTGACGGGGAGCTGTTTAGCATTGCTAATAGGACATCAACATTCTCTCGCATCCCGTTCCATCTCTGAGCAAAGGCTTGATCAGATAGCCCCGGACGGCTTGATTCTGCGCAGGAAACATTAGCAATGAACAGCGGGATGGATTTCTGTGAGCGCCGGCGCCAGATAGGAGAGGGCTTTAATCTGGAGCACGGATTCAGATTTCTGCTGCAGATGCCTCTCTCACGCTCACACTCTCCCTCTCTCTCTCTCTTTCTCTCTCCGGTTGAGCTCCTGGCTTGTGATTGGCCTGAGAAGGCAGAGGGGTGTGTCCTACACAGCAAACACTGAGTGAATCTCTAATTCTTTAAGTGATCTGTGTAGAAAGAGCTGTAATCCTTATTGCAAGTTTGTTTTGTTTTTAATTTGAATCCTTGGATGATGCTCGGTGTTATTAATGCATTAATGCACATTTTACAAATAGCATCGTTGCAGTCTCATGATCTGTGACTTTAGGGAGAAAGTGTTTTCTAGTGTCAAGTGCATGCTTGTAGCAAACTGTCTGCACCATAGACCGGTTTGTTTGGCTGAAATGAAATTAGAGAGACACCCCCCCCCCCCCAACCTCACACTCGGAAACTAAAACCTCAAGCATCTGTGAGTTCACGCAGCAGATCCTTCGTGTAAGTGATAGCCGAGATTGGATCGCATTAGCCTCTAACTCTCACGAAAACTCCCCTGAGTCTGCTGCAGGGAAGAAATCCCTGTTTGCTGCTTAAGTAGCGAGGGAGTGCGATGTACATACGGCTACAGGTGTGGATATATATCTCACGGCCATTTAATATCACATCTCTGACATAAAACATGTGTCTGGGTTCGTCTCAACACACTGCTGATGGAGAAACTGTTCCAAGCAGATGTTTGTTGTGGAAGGTTGTGTTTGCTAAAGCCCACCCCCCCCCTCTCTCTCTCTATCTGCTGCAGAAAAGGTTAATAATCACAAAACTTTTACCATTTACTCCTTCTAAAGGTGTTGAGCTGAGAATACTCTGAATGAATTGGCTTGTGTTGCCTGCATTAGCATGCTAGTCACCTCTGGCTAATTAGCTACCAATTTCTGCAGATTATGAATGAAAATGGACAGGAAAATGAATGGATATTATAGATATGATGTCTTTAGGATGTTTTTAGTTCTATTGAAAGACTTCATCACCTGCAGGAAGAAGCTTCTCAGTCTTTCTGTGTTGGTCTTCAGAGAATCGACTGAGTTTAGGTCGGGAGAGTCAAGTTCATCCTCACCAAACGATGTGTTTACTATGCTTTTTGGGTCATTTGTTCCTCTGAACAAGAGAAACTCAAGATGAAGATTTTGTTCCGTTACGTACCTTTTCTTTTAGCATCTGCTAAACAAACTAAAAAGCTGCAAGAGAACAGAAAGTATAAACTCTAGAAAGAGACTCAGTCATGAAGAAGAACGAGCAACCTCGACTTTCTTTGACTAATCACCGCGTTACAGAGACAAAAAATATCAGCTGTATTGTTTCAAAACGTTATGTATTGTACTTGTAAAGCAGTTGAGCTCCTTTTGTAGAATGCTTGCTGCATACAATTAAAAATTGAATGTAGTTATGAACTTTTACCAGAGTGAAGAGCAGTTTCCCGCCTGTCCAACGCTACAGCTAAAAGCTAGTCCTCCCTGAATGAGTGCCCTGATCAGGCTCTGTTGTTCTGGGCTTGAATGGATGCTCTTCAGAGACGAGGCTCATTGTGATTGTTTGGATGGAGAGGAGCATGGTGGTCCTGGGCTGTGGACAATGGCTCCCATCCTATTAGCGTTGTGTAAGGAGGCCTGCTGAGAGAGGACATGCTGAATTAGCCCCACCGTGTTCACCTCTTCTGTCACTGCTGCCAGGGCATACGGCGTGCTGGACACAGTTGTAAAGCCACAATAGGTATTACTTAAGTCCTTTGTGGACCAGCAGTGATTGACAAGCCATGGCAGGGCGCTCTGCAGCCAAGTGGCCGGATGTTTACTTAATGACAAATTAAGTAGTGTTTCAGGTGACCAGCATCGCTAACTGGCTTTCTACTACTGGCTTTTGGACATGCCTGGAGGTTTGAGGTCTTTCCAGATGTTTGTGTCTTTTTCAAAGTCCCAGTCATCAAAAGAATGGTTCTAGTTTGGCATTTGTCAGGGAAATCTGGCTTTAGCGCATGGCTAAGTGAGACCAAGGTGACGTTGTTTTTTTTATCTGACACACAGCAGCCAGGCCTTCAGAGATCTTCACGCTTCACTTGATCTTCCAGATTTATTACCAGGAGACACACAACTAGCAAAATCAGATCTTCCAGTCATCTTTTATAGAGTTTATGCCATGAACTTTGCATACGTTATATTTAATGTATTAAATTTTGAATTTCCTCTGATTAGTCTGCATCGTAACTTGGGTTTAATAAAGAGTGAAAACAGTTATATTCTGGTCCAAATGAGAGCTCATATGCCTGGCCATTTATGTTTTTCAAAGCTTTTTTGTAAATCATGGTGCACTGGCAGCAAGAGGAGGTCAGAAATCACATCATTGTCAATTTCTCTCCAAAGGTGCCTGTGCTGTAAGGGTGTCTTTTGAACACACAGCAATAATCATCCAATTAGGTTTAATTGGTTGGGTATTCGCCCGTCCAAATTGGTTCATTAATGAAGTCAATTTCTAGCCAATAATAATCATAAAAACATGCATAAGCCCATTTGGTTCACTCTGGATTGTCTGTAGTCTTTTAGTAAACATTCCCAATTAAGACCAAACACACGTGAACACAGGAGAAGACGAAGGTTTCCAATATTTCTTTGCAGTGAGTGTGCGGTTGAACACAGTGGTCAAACAATGTCGGACTCATTAATTTTTAACCTGACGTACCGAGATTCTATTGCTGTGTGAAATTGCTTTTACATAAAAAATGAGGATGGCACATGACAGCTGGGGATTTAAAAATGGATCAAAGTGCGTTTGCACGTGTTGCTCGGTGGCGGCATCTTCTTTCCAGCATCGTACTTGAAAAATAAACATTTTGTCACAGTCCATGTGTCACTAACACAACTCAACTGTAAAAGGAGCTCTTTCTGGCGCTTCGTGCATCCCACTCCCAATCTTTCCATCGAGATAATTACATTTCTTCATCCGAAAGGTGAAGAAGTAACTCTAACGCTATGATCATGAACATTACACAAAAGATTGAATAAATACACATTTGCTAAAAATAATAAGTGGATAAAATAATTCCAAATTAAAAATATTAAATAAAAAAGTATTAAATATTAAAGTATATGGTGTTTAGATCTAAGAATAAGAATAAGAGAACAAATAAATAAAAAGTTACTATGATTTTTTTTTCTTAATTTAAACAAACATTTTTTTGTATTCCACATTTTTAATTTATTATAAATGTATTTTTATGTAAATATATATATATATTATCTTTGCATTTTTCTTAGAAAATTGTGTCCCTTACATTCCATTAATTTTCTTCATGCCATTTCTGCACAAAACATTTCAATTTCAATTATAAAAATACAACAATAGAAAGTATAGCATTTAATAATATATACCATTGAAATTAAACACAAATCAAGCTAAGGAAAAAGGAGTGTGAACTTTGAGAGGAGTGTTATAACGATGATTCTGTTTTGACTCTTGTGTCACAAAACTTTTACTCATGACATTATGACGCTTATGGTCTACCTCCACCACTCCATTCCAAGAGTCCAAAGCCGCTCTAGTGATCAGCTTACGAAATATTCGCTGAGCCCCTGAGGACGCGATTCGTCAGCTGCATGTGCCAAGGGGCCTGCAGGTCCCAGCCGTCAGCTTGTGATATATGCAGGAAAGGCCAGAGGGTTGTAATAGTCAGCATGCATTGTGTTTGCCAAAGAGGCCGTGAGGCTGAGTGGTGGGTTTACACAGTCTGTTCTCGGGGGGCCAGTGTTCGGTTCACTACATGCTCCAAGTTGTTTTTGAGCTCTATTGCTTCTGCTCTGAATACAGCACAGCCATGTTCACATTGAATTATTATATTGGGAAATTTTTGAAAAAAATTTGATGTATGGCATTTGGTGCATAGGCCTTCAGCAGGGATGTATCCAAAAATATCCAGCTGCAGCACACCACTTCCAGAACACCAGAATGTTGGGGAGGATCACACAACAAACCACGGGACAAATATGAGAACTGTGGGGCAGAACGCCTGACCAACACCACTACCATAGCACCAGCGTGAAAACACAAATGGCTATTTGCAGTTCTATAGTTTTGATATCATTGCAGAAACAGTTAATATTTAGGGCTCACACGTAAAATTTGTCTCATTTTTGATATGTAGGCCCTTTTTGAATGTCGCCATCTTGGATTTGGAAAAAAGTGGTATTTTTTGCAAAGGTATTAACATATCTTTATAAAAGTTTGCTTGTATATTTGTTAAAAATAACCTGAAAGTTCACAACAAGTTTGGTGGTCAAAATATATAATTCCATTTAGATAAATATTAATATTTTTTCCTAGCTTTAACATATGTTCAAAAATGTCGTCTTTTTTCCTGGATTATGTCGAAAACATAGATATCAATTTTGTCTGATCGAATCTCCTGTGCGGCATATTGAATTGGATCCTAAACCTACTTTTATGAACTCCACCTAGACAGTTTATCATTTGTTCATGAAGTTATAGAATTCAAGTTGATGCGTCAATGCATTTCCGAATGGCACATAAACAATTATGATGAAATGCTCGCCAAAATGGCCGTAAGGCTTTTTCTCACTAATGCTTTACTATATCACCTCCAAACTTGGTGGATGTTATAACAACACTAACCTGAGGTTGCAAACATGGTTTCAGCACAGTGCCCCCTAGCGGTCCGGTGATATTTAAAAAATGGCTGTTTGTCTTCGTCTAAAATCATAAAACTTGTCTCAACATCTTCTGACCATCAGAATGGTCAGATTACTGTTTTACTAATTACTTTTGATAGCTTTAACATATTGTCAAAAGTCTGTTCTCAATTTTTTCTGGATTATGGCGAGAACATAGATACCAGATTTAACACTACCTGAATTTCCTGTCAACCCAATCAATACATTTATAGACCTTACTGTCAAAACAATTTAGTTTTTAGCTTTAGCAAACAAATTTGGTGGTTTTGTGTCTATTTGAAGCTTCAACTCTACAACCTCTGACATATTGGCCCCAAACATGGTGTATCCTCAATAGCTAACGTTAACCCCTTTAAAAAAGGTGGAAACAGCACCACCTTAAGGTCAACGTCCACTAACATTTTCATGTGACTATGGTTTAACCAATAATGCCTTTTCTTTTTACTCCAAAAGTTGACGAATGATGTATAAGGCTGGCTCAGATTCAGGATAACATGAGGAAGAGCACAGGAACAAAAGAGTTTAATACGCTTACACATGCGAATTAAAGTGTGAGACTTCATTTCTGTCATCGTGAGTTAGTGTTTGGACATTCTTCGACTCAATCTGACACACAGTCAAGCTGAGACACGAGAGGAAAAAATCTTTTTGTTCATCCAATCATCACCCAAAAAAATGGAATCAGCGTAAGACTACATTCCAGTGCATAAAGAAACACCACCCTACACAGTGCGCCAATGCAAACAGGACACAGGAACCGAACCAGTAAAGCAATACAAGAGTGAGTTTTTCCTTCTGTTCAAACCATGTGTTCAAGAGTAAAACCAGTTGTTTTAGAAGCCTGGAGAAGATTTTGCAACAGTTTCAGACCTTCAACCCAAACTAAATGATGTCAGGAAGACGACAGAGGCGCCTTCTAAAGAAGTCATTTATTTCCACCTCAGCAATGAGTCTGTGTACTTAGAGGGCCACATAATCATTAGCACCTCCAGACGACAATAGAAGAGGTTCCAGGGAGGGTCAAAATAATGAGAGCCGACACTGTCCCTTAATTCTTCGCATTCAGAGACAAAACACACATCTGCATCCTTGAGGAGCATTGTTAGCTGCTGGAATACACATCGCATTGTTAGTTTGTAAGCTGTGTTTGGGCAAAATGGACCTCTAAATACTGTCACGGTGGTTGTTTTGTTGACAATTACCCTTAACTGCTCATTAACCTTCCCTTTGTCGGTGCCTGCCACATTGTTGCATGTTAAGAAAGCACCAAATTAGTTTTGCTTTCTAGACTTTTACTCGTATTTTGCATGGTGAAAGGACTGTCATTAAATAGTGTTTTCTGTGGCTGTAATGGCATCAGTATGGGGGTGGTGAGGTATTCTTTTTTGACACGAGTTGTACATTCTGATGTTGAAGATGTTGAAATAAGACTTTTTCTGTCCTCCATGAATGAGATTCAATCATGTGTCTTTGCAGAGTAATGTCCAAATTATCACAAAGCAAACCATTAAATGCTCAAAAATTAAATAAAAAATGTATCCCTAGATCTTTGTCTCTTTAGAATTTTAAGGGCCATGATTTATTCACAAAAGTGCCAACAAGCTTTAATTAGTAGTTGATAAGCAGCATCCGTTTACCCCCATTGCGTTCCCCTGTTCCTTGTGCAGAGTGCCACCAAGCCGTGGATTTATGTCCATATTTATTAGCTGCATCACTTTCTTTTCCTTTTCGCTTTTCAGCAAAAGTTTGAACTTTTTTTGCAGCATGACATGAATGTTTTTTCAAAAAATCAGGTAAGTTTATGGAGACCCAGTAAAAAAAATATTCTATGTTAAGCTGCAAAGCAGGCAAAACATAAAAGTTTGTTGGAAGATCTTTGGCCATTTATTGACACTTTTTCATGAACATATTGGATACAGTTGACCTTCAGAGAGCCATATTTAAACCGATACATCACTGTGTGATTCTGATTCTGGGGATGCGTCATGTCAAGGCGCGTATCAAATTATTTTAATTGTTTCCAATTGAAACGATACATCCTGTAGCTCGGTAGCACAACAATGCTATTTATTAGTAAATAATAAGACGTAAAGTATGACCTGCCGTAGGGTGTGGCTGAAAAGTTCCGGATGTTGGAAGCCTTCACAAAAGGCCACTGATCTGTCTGTTCAATGAGGCATGGAGCAGAGGCGCTGGGAAACAACCTCATGGTCACTCTCTGAAACCGGAGAGCACCAGGAGATCCTTGAGAGAGAGGAGACATGATACTTTCATTCAGGCCTGATACGACCACACCAACAATGCAGAGGATATTGGCTGTTCCTCTCACCTGTGTTTTTTTTCTCCCGTGGACTAGGAACAAATAGTGACAGATGTGGCTCCACAAAAAAATCTTTGGGGGAGACGAGAGGTCAAAGATTAGTGAAACCAACCTCAATTCACAATTATCAGTAGAGGGACCTTCCTGGTCTTTACAACATCTTTTGAAAGCAGAGTTGACCTCCCAAAAACAAATGTTTACTCACCATTTCATCATTGGATTGTTTTCTGTTCCAGTCCTGATCATCTTTGCATGTCACAAGCTTTCAACAATGCTTTAAAAAAACAGAAATCTGTAGGTTTACCAATTATTTCTATTCAGTCTTTTATAGAAAGTTTACACGTAACCTAACAGGAGCGCTATGTCTACAGCAGATGGCAATCATTTGGGTCATAAATGGTAATTATTTTAGTTGACCAAAAAGTGTATTCATCATCTTAATGGAGCCATTTCATTTGTTAAGTCCATAAACTTAACCATTGATGATAAGAGTTTTTGCTAGTGTTTGCTAAATATTGTGGGTAGAACCCTTTGGTTTGTGATCTGACAGACGCTCATTTTACTGGGTCGCCACAAACTTACCCGACTTTTTTTTTGCACTAGTATTAATTTCATGCTGCAAAAAAGGGGTGTAAACACAAGGTGAAACAAAACCCTGATTAATAAAAGTGAGGCAGTGTGGTTTGTGCAAAAGCTTCTTTGGCTAAGTCAAAGATTGTAAAGAAGGTTAAAACTTATAATAGGGGAAAAGTTGTAAAGTTGGGTATTTTAACAAGCGTGTCAATGGGAATTTGTTCACTTCTATCCCCAGCCTCAAGTGGTCAGTCAAGGAGTTACAGCTTCATTCACTTCCTGTTACTCATCAGGAGGCCAAGTGGGAGGTTGCTGCGTGTCGTTCTCTCACTAATGAGCCCCGATTCTGTTTCCTTTGTAAATAATCTCTCATCGTTTGCGGAACGAATAATTAAACCTTTTAGCTCCGCCTTCCCTAATGTCTCCAGCGTATGCTCAGTGGCAGGAGGATGCCAGCACCTCTGAATATAGGTTACTAGAAGCGCTCTCTTATTACCCCACATTAACGGAATGTCTGTCTGACAAATAGGAAGCTGCTGTTCTCAAAGTTTGCTGTAAACAAAACCTGATTACCAGCCAACTTCTGAGTTTTCTGGGGCTTAACATAAACAGGGCGCCAAAGCACAGGCCTGTAAAACCGAGACAACCTGCATCAGAGAGGAATTAATCTGTGCTTTAGGATTCGGTGGAATTCGGCTTCACAGAAAACCTGACAAATAGAGCTCTGTGTGAAATGCGTTGATTAATAAAGCACTTATTGTCGTGGTCTGCCGTTGCTGATTGTGTTCACATTGATGCAAACATGTATGAAGGCTAATCATTTGCAAAAGTAAGTGTCAATGCTGTTGTCAGAATTGTCTTGAACGGGAATCTTGCGGCTCATTACGCTCGTATATTTTGACATGTTTGCATAATCCAGAAGCTAATCCGAACGTTGCGCTGCTTCTCTCATAAGCGCAGAGATAACGAGCAGAAGACAGCGTTTCTTACGAGAGTAACTGCTGATAAAGTTTAGCTTCTGCGTTATTTGATAAATAGGATTTTCAGAGCCTGTGGCACTTTTGATCAGTTTTTTTTTCTTTTTTTTTGCTATTTTATCTGAGAGAGAGGGAGGGGGAGAGGGAGAGTCACTCATTCTCTGGAACAGCAGGGGGAACTCTGCTGAGGCGCTGGTGAGAAAGACATGCTAATTACATGTCAATAATTCACTGCTTAATTTTAATGACCAGCAGAGGTTAATGTACTCCACGCAGCAGAGTGACTGGTTATCTGGGACAGGAGATAAAGGAATGAGAGACGGGTGGAGGGGAGGGGGATCTGGTGATTCCGTGGTGTCACAAACCCATGAGTCGACAGATATGACTGCAGCACAGTCAACAGCTAAATGCTCCACCACAGCTAATGGTTAACTAGCATCTAACTAGCATCTTCTGTTGGTGGATTTTTAACCTGAAACCTAAGAGAACATTAAACCATAAAAGTATTTGTGGGGGTGGGGGGGAGAACACATTCACGAATATGAATAAAATGAGAATAATTTTTGGAAAAAAAATAATTAACTGATTTAAAAATAATGATAACATGGTTTTTTTGCCAAAAAAATGTACATACAATTTTTACATTTGCAAACAAATTTATAAAGAGTTTGTTTGTGTGTATTCTATAAAATGTAATTTAATTAATGAGAAAAAAAATTACATTTAAATGAAAATGAAATAACTTATGTCTTTTTCTGATTTACTCATTTTACAAAGATCTTTTACAATAAAACCTTTAAGAAAATGTAGAAGCATAAATTATTTGACATTATTTAAAAACTGCAGGTTTAAGTTTTGGTAAATGTTTGAGCTAAATCCTAGAACTGCAAATAATATGAAATTGTTTGTATAAAAAACCTAAATAAAGAAAAATGCATTCGAAAATAAAGTGTTTTTTTATTTATAGGAATTAATTAAATTTTTTACATTTATTTCTTTTTTTTAATTAAGTTAAATTAATTTAAAAAATGGCTAGTTTGTTTCTTACTAAACTTAAAAACAAAAAAAACATGTAACTAAAATCTATTTGGAAAGTAGGTACAACATTTCTGAATATTCTGTTCCATAATTGATTAAAAAAACATTTTACACTTTGTGTTATATTTCATCAGGTATTAGAATTTTTTTGTCAGGAATGTACTTCGGTATTGAGGTGAAAAGCCCTGGAGAGGTTTGTGGATGCTCCTCTACTGGTTCGCCTGAACTGAAGGCACGTCTGCATGCATTCCGCTCGTCCATGACAAAGCCTTGGCATCCTCTGGGTCTGATGGCTGCAGAGTCGTCTGCTTTGTCCCTCCATTATCGGCTCTATTCAGGGCTCACCCTACTAATTGCTCCGCCTGTACAGCTTCCCAGCATTACTGTAAGAATTAATGAGACACAATTACAGCACCTAGCAACTCTCTGGGCTACAGCACCCTCCCAAACCTAGCCTGAGTGCACTAGAGACGAGAGATCTCTGCTGGGCTTTTTGTGTGAAATACATGCTCTTCGTGGAAGCTTGTTTCGAAATGGGCTGAGGAGTCTGAGCAAAGCACAAAATAAACTGATACATCACACAAAACTGGAGACACCACTATCAGGACGGGTTGGAATAATGACAAACACTTTAACGCTTTATTTCCTCGATCTAAAATGAGTTCGAAAGGTGTCTCTCTTTTTTTTTTACCCCAGAACCCAACATTGCTCCAATACTTCAGACGAACTTTTGATTTTATGATCATACTACCAACAGATTATAAATAAAACAAAACAGATGTTTCCTCTGGCTTTTATTTACAGAGAATATCGTCCACTAAACTCCTTTGCTCATTTGTTTTTAACTCTGTAGGTTTTATTTAAATTAAATTACACATTTCTAGTTAATATTAAATCTTATAGAAAACTAGAGACAGTGCTGAAGTAAATTGCTCTTTTGTACTGAAACGTGAAGTCTAATCCTGCTGCCATTCGTTATCAGAACCTAAAAGTTTCTCCCACTAAATGCATTTGTCCCTTTAAAAACAGCACATTTACTCATTTATTTCCTCTCCCTTGATGTCTCAGAGCCTGGTGAATACTGGCATTCAGTTATTTCACATTTGTTGCTCCTTTATCAGAATTCCTGAGTCTTATACAAATTAAACTCGGAGTCAGATATCCGTTTCTCACAGCAAACCTTCTCAGAACCGAGTCTGACTGAAACGCTAACCTGTTTCTTTTGTGTAACAGGAGATATATAAAGTTGTCCAGGGTTTCTCTGACTACAGTCTGTGAAGAAAACAATCCTCGAGTTCATCTTTGGGCTGCTTTTAGAAAGGTTTTGTCATGCGAGAATCGTCCGTGTGTGGTCAGTGACAAGAATGTGAAACAAGTTTCGGTATTTAAGGTACATACAAAGGTTGTTCTCTAGAAAATACATCTTTTATAGTTAAACATTTCCATACATTTATTTTTTTAGTCACATCCTAGAAGAAATTCACAAACTAGAAAAGTTTAAGACTTTTGTATGACTTTATGACTTTGCATGTAGTGCCAATCGTAGTGAAACAAACAAACCAAAGCAAATGAAGACAGTTCCCCTCCGGTTATACTCCTTTACTGCGTTCATATTCCCTGTTGGGTTTACAGGGTTCTACTGGTGCCAGTCAGGATTAAGAAAAGGGAGGGATGTCCCTGAAACCAGTCATCAGTCCATCTCATGGCTATAAAACAAAAACAAAACAGCCAAATTTGCCACAAGAAAAAAAACTGCATGTTGTGTTAGAATAATCAAAAGAAATGAAATGACTTTAAATGGTTAAGTAAGTATGAGAGAGAGGGAGAGAGAGAGAGAGAGAGAGAGAGAGAGAGTGAGAGAGAGGGAGAGAGAGAGAGAGGGGGGGAGAGAGAGAGAGAGAGAGGGAGGGAGAGAGAGAGAAAGAGAGAGAGAGAGAGAGAGATTCTGGATTCCTCAGTCATGTTCCCTGAAAGGGTGAGTTGTCATCTCTTGAAATGAGAAGTGTATTAGCGTTAGCATCTTGACGCAGGAGGATTATTGCTGCTGTGTGCGGCATACTGTTAACAATTTCTGGAATGTCTGTTCTGGTTTGGAGTGTTTACACACCTGCCAATCACTTCCATCACCTTTATCCAGTGCTGAAAATAAACCCTTCAGCGACTTAGCGCTAACCATGCTATTGCTACATTAGCTCTTAGCCATGCTGCCTTGCTCTGTACCTGAAAGCTCACTCTCTCTCGTTGATAAATGAATCCTGTGGATTCCAGAGTGATTAAATATTCTTCGAGATTATTAAGAATATTCATTCATTCATTTTCCAACCCGCCTTTTCCCTTTATCTCCAGCGCACGTTAGGCGAGAACCGGGGTACACCCTGCATGGACAGGTCACCAGTCCATCGCAGTATTAAGAATTTGTACTCCATCAAAGAAAGAAATGGAGATGGTTGGATCAAGAGGGAAAATTAAATTCCTTTGTTCGTTTTCAAATTACTGCTTAAAATGAAACGTGGATGGATCCCACAAAGTGCTTCAGCCTCATTCCTCTTTGTCCCGAGCGCTAACAATGCTAACTCTTGTACATTAGCTCTCAGGCCGGTGTGTACCTGAATGCTCTTTGTTTCTCGCTGACCCGCTCTAGTGCAGGTCATCGCCTGCAGCCATTCCAGACTGGATTTGGCGCTCCTCGGGTTTCAGGAGTGGTTCAGGGGCCTCCGGGTGGATCCGTCGGCTTCACCGTCAATCAGCTTTGTGTTGCTACGGGCCTGCGGTTTCCAGCCTGAGTGTGCATTACTCTCAGATTAGCGCACCTCCATAGTCTATACCTGAAAGGTCTTTGGGAAGCACAGGAAGCCGTTGTGTAGTAACAATGAAATTCATGCAAAATAACATTTTCTGTGTTATTTTATTATTAAAGCCAAGTTTATTTGTATAGCACATTTCGTACACATCGATGAATGAAAAGAAAACAGTGGGGCGTGGCCCGCAAGAACAATAAAAGTACTTTTGAATACAATTAAGCATAAATGCAAATCATGTAAGAGGGATATTAAGAAAGTGAAATGCAAAGATACAATAGTTTTTTGAATGTTTGCTTCCAGAACCACCAGAAGTCGTTTACAGCTGATACGGTTTGAGTGAGAACTGTCTCACCAGTTAATGATAAACAATCTAATCATTGCATCAAATAAACAATCATGTCCTTAGTGCAAGTCAATAGATAAAGATAAGACGTGTGACCTCACAAAGCACATCATATCTCTTAAAGATAAACTCTATTGTCTTGAACGAGTCATTTAGCTCCCTCTCTCCTCTCGTTTGATGAGATCGCAGCATATTATAGCGCTCAAAGGAAGCCAGGGTCAGTCGCTAACCTGATTTATCCGGCACACAAACCACAAACACCTCTGGACGATATGCAAATTGAAGTGGGCTAATTATCATCTGCCAAAATTATAATTGGGTGGAATTGAAGCAACAGCCTTTAATCTGGCATCGGTTTCTGAGAGGTTTGTACTTTTCTTATGAAGTGAAAGAGGGGAAGAGAGTGTTTTTCTTGTTTGCAGAAGCACCAAAATGATTTTATATGAGCTGAAGCTTTCTCTGGGCAGGTAATCTATTTTCTTTTTGTTTTTGTTTTTGTTTTTTTTGTCTGAGTTTAAAATACTACCTAAGCTCTTTGTGATGTTTTGAGTCTGGAACTTTTTATCAAAGAAGATTTTAATGTTTTAGATCGTCGTGCAGGTAATGAAAAAAGTAAATAAATAAATCATATAAAAAAGGAAATTCTATCAATTAAAATAAACAATCATTGATGTCTGAAGACAAATATTACTCTTTTTTTGTGTTTGGTCGCATACATATAAAAGAAAATCTGATTAAAAAAATTAAAGCAAATGTAAATGCCGTCCATTAAAATAGTCACAAAAAATGTAAATAAATGTAATTGTTTCAAATAGTTAAGTAAGCATAATGCAATAAAGTGCATTAAAATATTATTTTATCAAACTTCATGTGCAATGTTGTAGGACCTTAATGAATTTATTTCAGACTAAAAGTATTAATTAATTTCTCAAAAGCCTCCTTTTCTCTGAAGCTCCTGCTTGAATGCTATATAAATACTAATATAATATAAAAAAATATTTTAGTGTGAAATTCATAAGAGTGGCTTTTTAAATGGTTTTCTACAGTCAGTTGTGCCATTTATATTATTACTATTTTCTTCTAAATTAAACACATTACAATAAGCTCCCTGCCTCACTTTATCCATGATTAAAACAGATGTATTTCAAGTTATTTTATCTAAATCAAACTGCTAATCAGCTGCAGCCCATGGCAGTCACGCCGACTGAACCCGAAGGTCAATGTTTATTGCGCCGACTGCTCAAAGGGCATGAAATTCACTTCAAACTGTAAACTTTCACCACCCTGTCGACTTTTATTCCTCTGTTCACACCTTTACTCAGTAACCCACGCTCACCCAGTGATAACTCTCAAACTCCTACACCGTAACAAACCGTGATGCTGCCGTTGTTCTCATTGTTCAAACTTAAATATGATAAATATTTACTCCGATATTCTCTGCTCAAACAGGTTGGTTGCAAAAAGTAATTGATTACATAATATTATTTTTTTTTTTTTTAAACAAAGACAGGCACCATGCCCTCTAGATTTCAGTCCTTTGTATACCTCAGCATGAGTCTTGTTCAACTTATAGGGGCATTATTATGAAAATAACTTTTTATATCTTTCCCCATGTTTTAGTGTTAGTAACTTTTATTCTAAATGCAGCAAAAAAAGGCATAACATGGCCCAGATTCAAATCACTCATTCAGGTCACATATGAGGTTCCTCAGGGTCCAGTGTCTGGTCCTCTTCTTTTACTTGTGAACATCCTCGCACTTGAAAATGTTAAATTTGCTTTAATTATTGAGCTAAACTCTCTAAAGCTCATCAAAACCCAGTCTCTCTTTCCTGCACCTATGTTAACTTTCTCAAATATAACAATACAAAGTATTGGTGTAACAATATATCGTGGGAATTACTGCGATATATCCCCTATGAATTGAAGTCTCATTAGTCGCTGTTAGTTGTGTTTCTAGTCACTTCTGAAACTTCCATAAGTTGTTTTTCTGTTTTATGTAATATGTGCACATTTATCCTTGTGAACAGAAGAAACATTATAAAACAAGCTCTCTCTATCACTTAGAGTCACTAATGCAAACCAAACTAGACTATAGCCTTCTTTTTTTCATCCATTGATTATATAATTAGCTTTAGTAGTCGGTAAAAATATTGTGATAAATATCATATCGTGGACACAATATTGTGACATCGTGTTATCGTGTTGTGAGCAGGGTGTATCGTTGCAGCCCTAGTGAAAGAGTGAAATTGTAATCCTTAATGGATCCATTTGGTCTTAAACCCAATTGATTCGTTTGACAGTTGCACCTAAACATAAGCGCTAAACGCAGAAAGCTTCTCTCCTTTACCCGTTCGCGCTCAGCAAAACAGTGGAAAACATCTGTAAACCCCTCCCATTTTATTTTTTAAACTTCCTGTCATCCCAGCGATGGGGCATCTGCAAAACCGCTTATCAAGTCTTTGTACTCGTCATTATGCAGCGCATCTATTATTCAAAGGTTGCCAGATCCATCAAAATGCATCCACTTGACACAGTGTGGGTGTAGAACGTGTCGCAGAGTTCCAGAAGGCAGCTTCATCTCCTGGGTTTGACTCAACACCATTATCGTAGGCGAGAAAGGGTCTCCTCGGGACGGACCAAAACTCAACCTCGTTGTTTGTGCTTTTTTTCACTTGGCCCCCCAACCTTCATGCAGACTTCAAACACTCCCATCAATTCCCTCTCATTCAGCCTGTCAAGGGCACTCAGCGTTAAGAGTAAATTAATAAATATCCCGCTCATCCTCTCTCCCCACTCACTCTTTTAGTGTGTAAATAAACACGTCTTAATCTTGCTGCTAATGAGCGTTAGTAAGGGTCCCGGATGGGTTTGGGGGGCTGCTGGAGGTCCCTGCGTAGTGCACATCCTTCATGCTCACAGCTCTTCTCATTACAGATCAGCTTCCAGGTCCCAGACGGTTTTGGTAGAGTTCAAAATTACATTCTCCCTTTTGTTTTTTACCTTTCTTTCTTCATTTCCTTGCATCGCATTATAACAGTCTGTTGTTTCCGCCAACATCTCAGCTGTACTCAAAGTCTCCAAAGGAGCTGCCTGCACGGTTTCAGGATAGAAATCGACACTAGAGCCTTTATCGCCTACTCATGATACGATGGCACAGAGAAATTACAAATAAATCAACACACACCTCGAAGTCGAATGAACACGCCCCCAAAATAACTCTCTCATCATCTCTGATGCTCTCTCTCTCTCTCTCTTTCTCGGTGATGGAGTGATTAGCAGCTCCAGTGCTGTTTGTCAAGCTAATGAGCTGAAGGAGAGGGGCCGCCCGGGGGCTGCTGCAGCACCTCAGGGGCCCCGTGAGCACCCCCGCCTCTCTCACACACCCCTCCAGCTCCACCTGAAACTGATCAGCCGCCGGTCCCGGAGAAAACACACATTACGGATGGGACGGGGGAGCAGGGGGATGGGGCCGAGAGCCGTCCTCCCCCACCCCCAGGGACGTCTAAGTAAACAGGGAGAAACACAGAAAAACAAGCGCTAAACACAGCCACCCGCGCCTCTTAAAACAAGACTCGTAATTGATTTAGAGCCGCTCAAACAACATCAAGAACATTTCAAGAACTCCTAATGAAATAAATTAAACTCAAACAACAGTTTTAAAGTTTACAAATATAAAGATAGGTCAAATAATTAAGGTCAATATGATGTTCATTTCAAATGTGTCTAATATGACACTATTTTAATGTTAAATATTAAAAATAAAAATATAGAAATACCCAATAAGAAATAATAAAAATGTAAAAATTAAGGTTTTACTTAAAAATTTTAACTATTTAAACTAAAATACGTTAAGCCTAAATTTGTTTGCAATATTAAAATAAAATATTTATTTAAATAAAAAATGTAATACAAAATAAAAATATTAAAATTATATGAATAAAAAAGGAAATACAAAATTATGAATATTAAAAATAAGAATAACACTTATTAAGTTTATGTGTTTCTTCCATCTGAATTTTATAGAAATAGTGCAAAATATAAAAATAGTGCATAAAACTAAATGTTAATATACACATTTTAAAACGTAATAATAATACATTCATTCAATCATTAATTTTTCCGCCCTAATGATACATTATTACGTTTTTTTAAGTCGATTGGATGAAACTATGTTGTGGCACATCACACTAGAACGTTTTGTACTTTTATTTGTTTGGTTAATACCTATTTCAAGGAGTTCAGACTTGTGAATTAAGAGTCTATAACTATATGCGTTCATTTCCCATCTCAGAAACCTTTTCTTTTCTGAGCTTTTTGGAACATGTTTGTCAGAAATGTATCCATGTGCTGCTGAGAATGGACAGTTTGCTAATGTTGGAATGTTCTGTGCATTTGCTAAGTCTCTGATGGACATCTACAGAGAGTGTAATTGTCAGCCAGTGTCTCCTCTTGACCTGAGGTGGATCAGGAAGACGTTAAGGAGCCCCGGAGAACAGCTTTCTCAGGCTCTCTGTCACTCAATAACTGCAGCTGAGCCATAAACCTGAGCTCGCAGTCAATCATTAGCGGCGGTCTGCATTAATGCCTGACTCCAAGATTCGCTTCTGAATCCTTCACACAGCTAAAATACGAAGAGATAAAGAGAAAGTGTTTCGTTAATTACAGTATCTGGTGATCATTGTTAACAGTCGGAGCATGATCAAAGAGCTTTATACGTTATGGTGCAGTAAACACGGCATACAATCACATATAAGTACCACTCTTAATGGTTGTCCATGAGTAAGAGAGACTAGAAAAATGAGCACATATGCAAATGAAAAATTGTTGTGCCGGACTAACCTGTCAAGTGCATCTGCACCTGTCAATCAATTTATTGCATTTACCAGTCGTGTCGACTTTACAGAACACCTGTCTGAAACTATAGACTCCCATCTAATGCATTTTTATAATCCTAAACCAAAAGAGAAATTATCTGCATCATTGATTTTTGATGTCTGGCCGCCAGGGGGCGTGGTGGAAGCATAGCGATGGGCGGAGCAGTGTTTTGTTTCAGGGAGGGGCTGCTGAAAATATGAGCTGATTTAAAGACGTTGTTTATGAAAAACATTGCATTTTGAATGTTATAAAGGTGCAGGGTCTCGTCTAGAGGGGAATCTTTTATTCGAAATGCGTTCCAAAAGAGCAGGGATTGGCTCGTTTAAAGAAGCTTCCGTTTTTGCACTGTGAACCTGTTAGCTTAACAGTCTTTCTCTTTTTAGTTCAGAGTTAAGTCACTCTGAGTGTTGGTCTGTCTGAGAAGCGTAATGAAAGGTAAACAGCGCTGATAAGATTCCTGCAGATGCAATCACAGCGTGTTAGCTCCCGGTTCAGACTATGCTAATGGTTTCATTAACACACTAGATTACAGTACTGTGAGCTGATTAGCGGAAACAAGATTACTCTTAATGTTAGTTAGCTTGCAAAAGATTTAATTAAATGTCTATGGGGTTGTTATGCGTTGAAAGTAGTCGTATATTACTTTGTAAATAAAATAATAATACAAAAAAAAACATTTTATGCATCTCATAGGCATTTTTAACAAGCTTAGTAAGACTTTATAATATCTAAAATTTGTTTTTATTTATTACTACCAGGGGTTATAAATAGTTTTCATGCAACAATCTTTTCTATCAATCAACAAAATCAATTTCAGCTCAAAGCCATGGAAATAAACACAATTTGTTTGTCGCTTGAGGATGATTTTAAACATGAAAACATTTCTTTGTATAAAGTTTGTCTGTTTCTTGTCTCTTCAGCATGTTGTTACTGCTCCTTCTGGATAAATATTTTTTACTATCTCAAGAGCAGAAAATTATCCTTCAGTAACTTTCTAACCTTGATTTCCCATTTAGTGCCAGATTTGTTTCTTATAATTGAATACATTTTAATCATTAAGCTGCAATTTTTACCAATCTTTTCCACCAAAAACTATAAAACTAATAGGTAGTAGGTCACCACCTACTGGATTGGAGTTTCTTTCTCTCAAAATGCAAAATGTACACTTTTGAGGGGGTTAAGAAATGACTTAAAACCTGCAATGTTTCAGTAATTACTTTTCACATTTGACCAGCTGCTCGGCTCACAATCTGTGTTTCACAAGCACAGTCTTTTATTAACATATTCCTAACATTTGAAAATAATAATCCTATTGTCTGTTTTATAGATAAGATTTCATGACGGCTTGAGTTAACTCTAGGTGAAGAGTTACAAAAAAAGCCTGAAACACAAGTGAAATTTGAGGTTTAATGTTTCAGTTGGGTGATGATGCTTTACTTTGGGGAGTTTAATGGTGCTGCGATTAGTTTGGACTGAATGAAACATGACATTTATCAATCCGATCTGTGTTTAAAGGGACAAGTGGCTCTTTTTGTCTCAAGATGTGAATGTATATGAGACATGAGCGCTGGCTGCTGCTCATCACATAAACAAGCACCGCATTGGTGCAGCGCCTCGAGATGGAAACCCACCTGTCGCCCTGAAAATGAAATCTTGTGAAAAGCTTCACAATCCACAGTTAAGAAATAATAAATGTAGTAATAACAAGCACAGGGCTGCGGTGACACCCGAGAGGAGCTCTTCCTCGGCTCCTTCCACAGCTTTCTAAAGCCTCATTCAATGGTGATTTGCAAATTAACTTTCGAACAGATGCACTAATTCCATTTGCTGTGAGGAATGCCGGGACGCGTGTAACTTGAGAGCGGGCCGGAGCTGGGCCAGCGCCAGGGTAAAAGGTTACAGCGGCTTCTATCTGCTGGTAATCAATACGGCTCCTGGGAAGAATGGACAGAATCAGGGAAAGTGATTCTTCTTTTCATCCACCCGCCTCTCCCAAAGCCTCAGAGGGTTTGCACACCTGTTCCCGAAATCCCTCGGTTTCCATGAAAGTGACGAGAAAAGTAATTATTCAAGGCAAACAAAGCAACAGGTTTGAGGTGGACATGAATGATTTCATGGACCAGTGAAAAAGAATGAGATGCACTCGTTTTATCTCTGGAAACAAGCACAGCGTGCAGAACGATTAACCTGGACATTATTTACTCATTTCAAATATCAAGCAACACCTCGTGCACTCTATGAAAGGAAGGATGTGCAGGAGGAAAAAATGATTATTTTTGTTCAAATTGCAAATTAATATTTTGTAGACCTTCAAAACAGCCGCAGTTGTTCTAGCTGCACTTGCACACAGCTTTAGAAGGAGCTCCTGGAGGTTGCTCCAAACATCTTGGAGCACAAACCCCGGATCTTCTGTGGGTGTAGCTTTCTCACATCCTTCTGTCTTTCTCCGTGTAATCCCAGACACTCTCGATTATTTGAGACCAGGGCTCTGTGTCATCGCTTCCAGTTCTCCTTTAAAACAGTTCACCAACAAAATAATGTGCAACAAAACACTTCTGAAAAAGATGATTAGTGTCAGTACTCGAAGTAGTAACTTCAAAAAAGAAACAAGATCCACCCAAACTTTGCATTTCTGTTCAATATAAAATCCATTGCTTTTCTCAGCTCTCCGTATATTCCACAGGCTTCAGACGGCACACACCTGTTCCCAAACCCCTCGAAAGAAAGAGAGTCATAATTATAGAGACATCCGAGCTCAAAAAAGTAAACCCAACCCGTGCAACAGGTTTCAGGGTTCACTGTGTGCCATAACGTCAGCTCAGCTTTGTAATGGAAATCAGTGGCTTTCTACATATTAAATGTAGTAAAATGTAATTACTCCTGATGGACGCATGGGCCTTTTGAGGGACCCCACAATAGTTCAAAGCCATCTCACGCACAATAAATAAATGTGTTTTCAAAAAGAAACTTCTTTAGCGTGAATGCGTTTGAGAAGGAGCTCTTTAATCATTGCTTTTGCGCTCTTTAATTTGACGATAGGCTGTGTTTCTGGGTAATGAGTCGGGGGGAAGGAGCTGCTTGTCTTCTGCCACTGTTTAACAAACTGTTTGGCTTGTTCTGGAGTTTGTGGTAATTACATCCTCCGCAGGATCTCCACACCTCCATTAAAAGCCCAATTCGAGCCTCTGTCAGCGGGACGACCCCCTGCCAGGTCCCCCCTCATTCACAAATTAACCCCCGTGCATCAGGGGGCCTGGTGGGATGCATGCTGCTGCTGGTGTCTGTGTGTGGAGTTGCTGGAATAATGAGGCTTTTCAGATTCAGCTGCAATCGGACACAAAGATACAAATGAAAAACTGCTCAATGCGGAGCTGAATATGGCTTTGTGGCGTGCGAATAATTGATTGACGGCTCAGTGGCTTGGTGGTTATAACTGTCACGCGTCTTTAGGCAAGTTTGAGCCTTCTGTGTGGCTTTGCTCCCAGTGCTCCCTGGTTTTCTCACAAGAAATCACTTCCCCCTGATCAGAATGTGATCTTAACATTACATTTATGATGATTTCATGAGAGTTACTCAGGAGTGTGATGTACCGGTGACTCCAAAGGTCCAATACTTTGCTCTGCATCTGTTCTTGGTTTTACAGAAAATAACTGAGTAGTGAGCTGAGCAGTGAGGTGATTATTCTAATAATAATAATAATAATAATAATAATATTAATAATAATAATGATAATAATATATTTTATTTGTCGCTGCCTCTAAAGATACTCAAGGACACCTGAAGCAAGCAATTAATGCAGAACCTGTGGATAAAAACAAATCAGGCAGTGGATCAAAACAAAAAGCTGCAATTTCTTTCTCAGAGTAATACGACTATTTCATTTATGCATCCCTTGGCTGTGTTTAAATTCATGCACTTTAATTTTAGATTTAATTTAATCATTTATTAAGTCATTTATTTATTATCAATTAAAAAAAATCTTTTTCATGTTTCAATCTTTCAACTTAATAATTTTGGTAATTTATTAGAATTCATTTTTAAAACTATTTCAACACAGCTAATTGAATTAATCTTATTTACACAAATTTTGGTGAGTGTCTTGGTGATGGTATGAACTTCTTTGATGAAATTGATGAAACCTACACTCCGTGTAGATGTCCATCAGTGACTTAGCAAATGCACAGATGATATTACTTCTTTGATGAAATTGAGAATTCACGTTTATTCAAGTTGCCTCAAAAAAAAAAAACATGTGTCCTAAGCGTTCGACGGCATGAAAGCTGTAGCTCTTGGAGGCTCTTGATCATTCTATTTCCTGATTCATCTCGATCATTTGCTTCAGGAGCTCTCTGTCTCCTTCGGGCACAAAAATGTCCCCTTGATCTGATTTGTGTTCTCTTTCAAAAACAGCCTTCTGCAATTTTACACCTTTTGCAAACATGAGTGACACCTCTCCGCGTCCCGCCCTCGCCGCGCTGCGATTGGCCGGCGGCTCGCTGTGGGCGTGTCCTCTCGGCTGTCCTTTATACACAGTCCGTTTGTCTCCGCGGCAGTGATTTGTATGAGAAAGACGGCAGACGGGAACGCAGCGGATGTCGAAAACGCGTTTGCACCCGGGACTTTGCTTCATAACAGAGAAGTTTTGCGGATCGGAACGCGCTGTTATTTGAAATCCAACGCCGGAGCGGGAAAAGGTGCGGAGGAAATACGAGCCGCTCGCGTTTATTCCCTCAGCCATTTTGCCAGCGCCCGCCCGAAGGCTATTTATTCTCGGCATGCGAACCGAGCGCGCCTCGGTGCCAAACAAGTGACGCGAGGATGGCTCTGCTCGTCAAGATCTGAACTGTTTCACTGCTGCGTCGCTTGTGTTGACGGCGGGGTGAAAGGATGGAGCGTTACCTGTTGTGGATTTACCTGCTCCTCGCGCTCGCGCTGCTGCCCCGCTCGAGCGGCGCCGCGGCCAAAGAGATCACCTGTCAGGAGATCGCGGTTCCTCTGTGCAAGGGCATCGGCTACAACTACACCTACATGCCCAACCAGTTCAACCACGACACTCAGGATGAAGCGGGCTTGGAGGTGCACCAGTTCTGGCCTCTGGTGGAGATCAAGTGCTCCCCGGACCTCAAATTCTTCCTGTGCAGCATGTACACCCCCATCTGCCTGGAGGACTACAAGAAGCCGCTTCCCCCGTGCAGGAGCGTCTGCGAGCGGGCCAAGGCAGGCTGCGCGCCGCTCATGCGCCAGTACGGCTTCCCCTGGCCGGACCGCATGAGGTGCGACCTGCTTCCCGTGCAGGGAGCGCCGGACACGCTGTGCATGGACTACAACCGGACGGACTCTACCACGGTGTCCCCGGTGCTCTCCAAGCCCACCAATCACCCCAGCAAAGCCTTGAACCCACCAAAAAAGAAAAGCGGGAGACCGGGAGCCAAAGCGAGCAAACCCTGCGAGCCCGGGTGCCAGTGCCGCGCGCCGATGGTGGCGGTGAACAGCGACAGGCACCCGCTCTACAACCGCGTGAAAACCGGGCAGATCACGAACTGCGCCATGCCCTGCCACAACCCGTACTTCACGCAGGACGAGCGCACGTTCACCGCATTCTGGATTGGACTCTGGTCGGTGCTGTGCTTCATCTCCACCTTCGCCACCGTGGCCACCTTCCTGATCGACATGGAGCGCTTCAAGTACCCCGAGCGCCCCATCATCTTCCTCTCCGCCTGCTACATGTTCGTGTCCGTCGGCTACATCGTTCGCCTGATCGCCGGACACGAAAAGGTGGCGTGCAACCGGGAGTTCGACGTGGAGCACATCCACTACGACACCACCGGGCCCGCGCTCTGCACTGTGGTGTTTCTGCTCATCTACTTCTTCGGGATGGCCAGCTCCATCTGGTGGGTCATCCTCTCCCTCACCTGGTTCCTGGCGGCGGGCATGAAGTGGGGCAACGAGGCCATCGCGGGCTACTCGCAGTACTTCCACCTGGCCGCTTGGCTCATCCCGTCCATGAAGTCCATCGCGGTGCTCGCGCTGAGCTCGGTGGACGGGGACGCGGTGGCTGGCATCTGCTACGTGGGCAACCAGAACCTGGACAACCTGCGGGGCTTCGTGCTGGCGCCGCTGGTCATCTACCTGTTCATCGGAACCATGTTTCTTTTGGCGGGATTTGTGTCGCTTTTCCGCATCAGGAGCGTGATTAAGCAGGGGGGCACCAAGACGGACAAGCTGGAGAAGCTGATGATCCGCATCGGGATCTTCACGGTGCTCTACACGGTTCCCGCCACCATCATCGTGGCGTGTTATTTCTACGAGCAGCACAACAGACAGAGCTGGGAGATGACGCACAACTGCGCGTGTCTCCTGGAGCAGGAGACCAAGCGGCCGGACTACGCCGTGTTCATGCTCAAATACTTCATGTGCCTTCTGGTGGGCATCACCTCGGGGGTCTGGACGTGGTCCGGAAAGACCATGGAGTCCTGGAGGAGCTTCTGCACGCGCTGCTGTTGGGCCAGCAAGGGCTCGGGCGGCTCCATGTACAGTGACGTCAGCACGGGATTAACGTGGAGGTCCGGTACCGCCAGCTCGGTGTCGTGCCCCAAGCAGATGCCTTTGTCCCAGGTCTGAAACCCCATTGTCGGGGGTCTCGCATGCAGGCTTCGGTCGCGTTTGCATCCCAATGAACTTGTTGATGGTTTCTATTAGCCGACGAACTGGTCGAAACAATGCGGCGATGCAGAAACAATTACCTTTGGCTAATTCCATTCTATTGATATGGACATGAGTCATGACATGCAATCAGTGTTTCTGAGGGACACCAAGAGAGAGAGAGAGAGAGAGAAGGAACACGTCCCCCAACTTGCAGCATTTTATATATGTGTCCTTTATACAAGACAAGTTTGGAGTTGTCTGAACAATCAAAGATGCTTTAAAGAAGCCTTAACGTCCCGGTGCCCAATTATTCTTGTGATTTATATATATGCGGGTTGTTCTTGTGTTTTTACTAAATGTATTTATACAAACTTGTAAATGCTGTACAGAAGATGATTTATAAAATTATTGTACATTTGTACATAGTATAGATGCCACGTTGAGAAGCAAATATGACCTTTATTTTGACAATAAAACTTTTTTGAGGAATCTAAACTTCTCTTAAGTGCTGCTTAATTCTTACAAAGTTCTGCTTTGTGCTGGTTCCCATTGAAGAGGCTTTTGTGGCAGCTTCTGTTCTCTCTTAGAAGCCTAATTAGAGGGAAGAGCCCATTGGAGATGCTGCGTAATTGTTGGACCCTTCACGTGCTTGCTTCTTCATTTCGGGCCGGGTTTAAATGCAGGAAATGGTTCCTTTTCATCAGAGAAAACTTTGATCTTTCTTTTAGCATCTGGGATAAAGGTGCCCTCAGATTGATGCGCCAAGTTTTTTTAATGTCTAATTTGAGGCCGTTGTCCTTTGATCGACGTTATAGAAACGTTTTGAAGCTCTGGGCCCCAGCCTTGTTTTGTTGGAGAACCTGTGATGGGTTGAGCTGCTTTAGAGTCTGTCTCTTTGGATGCTAAATGCTAAGGATGCTGAATGAAGAGCTACAGGTGGTCCCTCCTCAACTGAGAAAGTTGTTACAAAGTGAGATGTTACTCTGGGTGAAGTTGTGAGTGTTAGAATGTACAAAAGTGAACTTTTTCTGTTGGTTTTAGCAGACCAGGAAATAATTTGTTTAAAGATAGAAATACACTCGCTCTCCATCAACCTGTTCCAGAGAAGATTTCTGAACACAAACCAGAAGCTATATTTGTAACATTAATGCAATGATTTGTTTAGATTTTAAAAATATTCTCACAAATGTCTTGTAAGCATAAACCTAGAGTAAATCGTCATAAATGTTAAAGATAACAACATTTCTTCAAGTATTTAAAGTTGCTTTAACCCTTTCCTTGTGGGTTCCACTTTCTGATCAGGCTTCGGACCTGCCCCTGCCCCTGTCAGCAAATGCTTTAATCAAAATGGTGTACCGGTATTTGTTTAAGCATCCAAGTATTTAACTTGTTGCATGGGACTCCCAAATTTTGAGAAAGAACGATGTGTTTCCTTGCCTTCTGATCAGATTCGAGGGGAAATATTGTGTTTACCACAACACAGAGTGAGAATGCGTTTCATGATGCTTTGTCTCCCTCTAGTGGCCAGAAAGCACAACAGCAGGATTTCTCAGCGCTGAAATAATTAGTTTGTGTAGATTTTAGAATTAGATTTAAAGATATGCAGATCCTAGGTGGCTTTGCATCCATCCGTGTGTCATTGACTCAACTGATTTATTTTTAAAACGGAAACAAAAAATATTGGAATTTAAATAAAACCCAATTTTATAGAATGTGTAAGATTAACACGATTTTCGATTAAATAAACATTGAATATAATACAATTGTGATAAAAAATATCACGTGGAAGCGATGTTTTAATATAAAAATTAAAAATGGCATTAGGAATATTTTAATTTTACACATTCTCATGATGCTGTGGTATAATAGAATTTAACATTTTAGTTTTTACTTTTTCAAGAACCGATGCTGTAATATTAAAAATACAACATAAAATGGACAAACAAAATCAAATAAGATCTTTCGGCCATTAAATCGATGGAGTTGATGAAACACTGTCAGTAGTGTTGGCTTTAAGATGAAAGAGACACACGAGGAAGTGGCTTTGCCCCTGTGGAATCTGGACGAATTTATAATTTAAAAATACAGTTGATATACTTTTGTTAATGTTTAGTAATTGAAGCAGCTTCCAGCGCCATACACTCCAGCCGCAAATTGATGACGACAGTTGTTAAGTAAATGAAGTCACAGGTAAAATACCAAATTCCACCAGCAGAGGGCGACGATTCCCAGCGAGAGTGTGAGTGCAGCAGCCACGAGGAGCGATCCACAGGTGAACGAACATTTCACTACGTTTTATTATTAGTTTAATGCTGTTTGAAGTAAAACTACAATTAGTACATAACATTTTTACAACAAAATATTAACAAATAATCATATAATTATGAACTATAAAGAAAGCAGGCCACAAATCGTGAAGCAGGAGATATTAAGCATTCTCAAACGTTTTTGCTGTTTCAACCACCACTTTAATACTGGAAAGCATGTAAAGTTTAACTTTATACACATTTCGAACGTCAAAAGAGGTTTACATTTTGTTAAGTTAGGTCTATAAACAAACAAATCCCAAGAGACAACAAAAGATTAATATAAAACATGTATTTTTTTATTCGTTGATGAAACTCAAGTTACGTTTCTAGTTAGTTTGTCAGACATTTTGCAGTTATCCAAAGCGACTCATACAATACTTTTACTTTGGAACTTTTGGCTTGTGCCACTCTCGACTGATTGAAATGGAAATTCAGTCTTTGATTTTTAAAGTCTTGTTGTCTTTGGTTTTTCTCATAGTCGTAACTGTTAGGGATGAAAACAGCTTTAAACTTGTTCTTGCACTGAAATAAGACTATCTAATAAAAAATAAATAAAACCCATTTTAGCTGTGAGCCATTAACAAGACCGCATCCAGAAAACATTTAAATTCCTCAAGAGAGCCAAGCATGTCATTAAAGTATTGCTATAAGAAATGTAACAAAAAATAATGTAAGAAAACACAGTTTTGACTTAATAAACAACACTTCACATCCCTTGGGCGCTATATTAATTGTTAGCAGTAACACGACCCCATTACGGATCTTCACTTGCAAACTTCTCAACATCATGCTGCAAAATATAACAAGTTAATAATAAAAAAAAAGAATCAGCGGTGGAATCTCGTGTGTTCAGTGATTGACACTGAGGACAGGAGGTGACTGCCCGAGGAGAACGTGTCCATTTGTCTGCATGATGCAGCTCGCTTGTGATGGTCTGAAAGCCTCGCATCGTCTCGATCTCGTGTTACACCAGATTATGGAGCTCTATTTTAAGTGTTTGCTGCAAAGCCCAGTGAGCCCTTGAAAAGAGTTTCAGGCTACCTCCATAAATGCTAAAGCAGTCTGGGGAGTAATTGGTTTATGATGGGAAGCAGCTGATTGAGACTTGACAGTTCATGGATTTGGTGGACTTGTGGGTGTGAGTGGAGGTAGGAGCTTCATACCTTCCGAGAGGTTCTTGTTGGTGGTCACACGTGCTGAAACAAAAACTGTCAGTGTAAGTTCCTGACCTTTCAGACCTTGGGTTGTTGCACCGGCCTGTTTTAGAATACCCCTGGTGTCCCTTGATTGTACAAGGGTCGAGCAGGTCAGGGTCTGCACAGTCACTGAAACAAAGCGAGAATGCACCAACATAAACATGAGAGGCAGGTGCTGCTGATGGAGGTAGACCGGCATTTATCTGTGACGCTGGAATCTAATAATACTCTTTCACCTCGCTACTCTATAATTCCATTCAAACCAGCTCAGGTTTTCCGCTTAGAAGCTTGGTTTACTTAATTGTACAAAACTTCTAAACCCATTCAGACCTTTTCTCATTCCCATCCCCGCCACAACTTGGTAGTTCTTCTCCGGTGGTCATTTGCACCAAAGTATATTGCCCTACTCTTCTGGAGCAAACCGCAGTCCCTCCAGGGCTGTCGGCACCTGGAGGACTTAGCTTGTCCTTTCGCGGAGGCGGTGGAGGTTTAAGACGGCTACGTTTGCTTACTCGAATGGATCTGGGAGTTCCTAAAGGTTCACTGGGACACAGGGCCACCTCACTACCCTCTCTTACCATGCCATCTTCATGATTTGGTTGTAAACTGCAGCCGTCCTCGTTGTTGCTTGAACCAGGCATCAAAGAAATTGTTGGCTTTCCTCCCAGAGGTTCATTCTCCAAAAGCACAGAAGCTGCCTCATCCCCGCTTGAGTTCCGCGTCCCTCTTTTGCGGAACGCTCCGGGGCCCAACTCTTCGTGCCGTTGAATGGCATCTTTCCCCGATACATAATACTGCTCCTCTGCATACATCTTCTCCACCAGCATCTTCCTTTTGCTTTTTTGCCGCACAGAGCGTTTTATGGCACAGATTAGATCGCAGAGGTTTAGAAGCAAGCACAAAGCTGCTGCCCCCAACATGAAATTCAGCATGATGGTTTTCTCAGTGGGTCTGGAAGCGTAGCAGTCCACCATCGTGGTGCAGGGTGGCTGCTGGCACATGAAGCGTCTGGCGATGTGAAACCCAAACAAATAATAATGTGCCACTCCAAATCCAGCTTCTACAACTATCCGGATAAGAAGTTGTAGGATATAAGCCCCGGTGAAGTACTGCACCCGACCCGTCTCAGCCTTCACAATGGTTTTACAAAGAGAAGCTTTCCTGAAAGACTCCTGGTGGATCTTATAGATGGAGTCGGCTTTTATAGACTCACCAGAGCTCACTTTGTGAATCACGTAGATGACGAACATCACGAGTGGAAGGCACAGAGTGGTTAGTTGCACCAGCCAGAAGCGGAAGAGGGAAAGAGGGGCAAAAATGTCGTAGCACACATTGGCACAACCCGGTTGAATGGTGTTGCACACAAATCGTTCCTGCTCATCCTGGTAGAGGGGGTATCCAGCAAATAACAACACCGGGATCCTGAGGAAAACTACCACAAGGAGCCATGCTTTCCCTAAGGACAAAAAAAACACACATTTCTTATTTTTTGTATATTTAAAGTATTTACGAAGCCACCCTGTTAAAACTCTTGAACTCTTACCTGTGAGGGTGATGTTGTGGTTGAGGGTTATGAAGATCATTTCTGAAACTGTCGGTTTAGCCATGCTAGCAGTGTTCAGTCCTCTACACACCTAGGCCTTAAATCCTGACGCAGTTGCTGCATTTCCACTTGGTGCTAAACTGAATCGAACCATTGATTTCAGCAAATCCTTGACAATGCAGCAGGTAAGATTTGGTTCAGAAAGGCACATAGCCACCACTGAGTCTTCCCATCTCACCTCTGCTTCTGTCCGGACAACAACTGTTCTCAGACAACAGAAGACGAGAGATGCAGCTCCATTGTGGAGCTATTCTTACCCACTAAAGGCATGTCGGCACGCAGGCCTTGCTGGGATATTTGGGTTCTGTTTGTCCTTACAGAAGAAGTGATCGCTGGATCAGGCCCTGAATAACCACTGCTGGATGATGGAAAGTCTTTGAGTGAGCTGAACGTGAGGTTGAGGGGATTTTATTTGGTCATGTGACGTTGTTATAAGGTTTTGTTGTACCTAGCACTCCTAAACCAAAATGATTGTCTGAACTGAATTCTAATGACCTATTGGTTGGCTTCTGTTGGCAGTGTGCTTGTGAGATCTAAAATTATTACACAATTAAAGAGAATCCCCTCTTTAGCTCTGCCCTTGTGGGGTTTGACATGACTGAGAGCCACGAGGTTTAGAGAAGATCACGCTGGAATCTGTCTGTAAGCTCCTAGCCTTATGGAATCGACCTCTGAGTGAAAGAAATCTGGACCAGGGGGTTGGCAACTTATCAAATGAATGGAGATTTTGTTAAATATTATGTGAAATTATGATTTTGCAAATCAAGAGGAGAGGGGTCTGGAATTATCAGTATATGTCATTTGTCTATGTATAAAATAATTATAAATATTTAAATCATTGTATGATAAACTTGTTCAAACAAGCATTTGATCACTTAAGTCAAAATGTAAATTTTTGTCACAGAAGCGTTTGCTAAAAAAATTACAGGACAGTCAAAGATTTATTTTGAAATCTGGTTCAGCATTTAAAATTGATGTCCTCAACCGATGGAGGACTGGAGGGCGTGTCCAACACCAAAGTTAAATGTCCAGATCTCCAGTTTTATATGAGATATCAACACAAAACCCCCTGGAATGTTGTCGTGTGCACACCCCCTTTCCATTGATTAAATTAAAACAATTTGAAAAAAAATGCCATTTTTGACCAAAAACGACATACCAACCCCTTGGTGTTTTTTCCATTTTTGGCCAAATTTTTAAGGTTTTTTAAAATCATTTGAAACTCGTTGACCTGATAAAGGGTGTCGAAACTAATGGATTTGTAATGATTTTACCGTACAATTTGGTCCTGATCATGATATACTCAACCAATGGGGTGTGGGGGCGTGTCCACCACCAAAGTAAAATGTCCAGATCTCCAGTTTTATATGAGATATCAACACAATACCCCCTGGAATGTTGTCGTGTGCACACCCCCTTTCCATTGATTAACTTAGAACAATTTGAAAAAAATGCCATTTTTGACCAAAAACGACATACCAACCCCTTGGTGTTTTTTCCATTTTTGACCAAATTTTGAAGTGCTTTAAAATCATTTGAAACTCGTTGACCTGATAAAGGGTGTCGAAACTAATGGATTTGTAATGATTTTACCGTACAATTTGGTCCTGATCATGATATACTCAACCAATGGGGTGTGGGGGTGTGTCCACCACCAAAGTAAAATGTCCAGATCTCCAGTTTTATATGAGATATCAACACAAAACCCCCTGGAATGTTGTCGTGTGCACACCCCCTTTCCATTGATTAAATTAGAACAATTTGAAAAAAATGCCATTTTTGACCAAAAACGACATACTAACCACTTGGTGTTTTTTCCATTTTTGGCCAAATTTTGAAGTGTTTTGAAATAATTTGAAACTGAAAGGGCTGAAAGAGTATGTTTAAACCAGTTTTTTTTGTCATTTGTAGCTTGAAATCTGCTCCAGAACTTGAGATTGACGTCCTCAACCGATGGAGGTCTGGGGTCTGCTCCGCCATTTCAGGTAAATGTCCAGATCTCCAATTTTACATGAGATATCAACACAATACCCCCTGGAATGTTGTCGTGTGCACACC